>JAMXDD010000004.1:20361454-21586078 GCA_024733475.1 Syzygium grande
AATAGCTGAATCTATAAAGGATAGATGGAAGGCTATAGATGAGACACTTCTCCTTGATGCTTCCATTCAAGTTGATGTGGGAACCCAAGAATGGGCTTTGGTGGCTAGCCCTAATAAGCTACTGAGGGATAGATGAAAGTATTGAGCTGGAACTGTCGGGGATTGGGCTCTACCTCGACGTTCCAGCATCTCCGAACCTTAGTGGCTCTTGATAGGCCCAATTTGGTGTTCCTCATGGAAACCAAGAATAAAAGAACAGTAGTGGATAGGTTGAAACAGCAGCTCCAGTTCAGCAAAGTAGTTATTATCGATCCTATTGGCACAACAGGGGGTTTAGCTCTTATATGGGAAGGGGAGATATCAGTGGAAATACAGGATTACTCAAAGGAATTGATTGACATAACATGTAGGGACCCCATTTGTGGAATCCGAATGAGAATGTCATTTCTTCATGCATCTACTGAGTTCCAGGAACGATTACAATTATGGCATAAGTTACGGCTATTCATCGCAATAACACTCTTCCATGGATTTGTATGGGTGATTTTAATGAGGTCCGTTATTACTAGGAAAAGGCTAGTGGACGAGGGGCTGAGAATCATAGAATGGTGGCCTTTCGGGAAATGATGGACGATTGTTCTTTAATGGATATGGAAAGCAAGGGATGCGCATATACATGGTCAAACAATAGAGAAGGGGATGCATTGGTGAGAGAACGACTGGATAGGGCAGTTTGCAACCTAGAATGGCGAGTAGAATTCCCAAGTGCAGAGGCCTATGCTTTACCAGCCATAGGCTCTGATCATAGTCCGTTACTTATAACAATGCACCCAAATAACAACAAGAGGAAAAAGGAGTTTCGATTTGAGGCTTTTTGGGTAGAAGACCCAGAATGCAAGGAGGTGGTTAGAAAGGCTTGGCATGATAGGTCCTGCCCCCGTGGAGACCTAGGGGGGAAATCGAGGAAGGTGGCTAGTGCATTGGGGACTTGGAGTAAAAGAAAATTTTCTAATGCTCGCAAGCAAGTTGAGTGCTTAATGAAGAGACTAACCGAGATAACAAATAACCCTAGCGGTCTGGTTTTAGGGAGGAATTGCAACAACTCAAAGAACGATAAAGAGTTTATGGAGGCAAGAAGAGATGTCTTTGGAGCATGAGATCCCGGATAAATTGGCTAAAGTGGGGGGGACAAAAATACCAAATATTTTCATGCCACAACGATACAAAGAAGAATACGTGAATCGAATAGTAATGCTGAAAATAGAAGAAAATCAGTAGTGCCGTGACCTCAAGTCTTAAAGCAGCACATTGGGCAATTCTACCGCTCCTTATACACAACCTGTGGGGCCTGTAAACTACCAACCAGTGCTTGATCAATGTCCCAACCTTATCCATGACGAGATGAACATGGCCTTAATGAAAAAGGTGACAAAAGAGGAAGTGCAAGAAGTAGTGTTTCAAATGGGAGCAACTAAGGCACCTGGTCCGGATGGTCTCAACGGGCATTTCTATCATCAATACTTTGGTGCGAAATCCAGCAAGATGTAGTCAACACGGTGGACGGCTTCTTCACTACAGGCACTTTCGCCCCTCCCTTAACTTTACCCAAATTGTATTAATTCCAAAATAGCCAACCCGGAGAATATTCCATAATTCAGGCCAATAAGCTTGTGCAACTTCAGTTACAAGATTATTGCAAAAGTTATGGCCAATCGTCTCAAACCATGGCTCCCTGAGATTATTGCGATGGAACAAAGTGCTTTTGTGGGTGGCAGACAAATACAGGATAATATCCTGATCGTCCAGGAGATGCTACACCAACTCCGAATCCGAAAGAGCAAAAAGAAAGTCCAGGCGGTTCTCAAACTTGATATGCAAAAGGCCTACGATAGAGTTGAATGGGACTTCCTATGTGACTGCATGAGGACAATGGGATTCCGCGAAGAATGGGTACAACGGGTAAAACAATGTATCTCTACGGTGACTTTCAGCATGAAAATGAATGGAGAATCACTCCAACAATTTCAGCCATCCCGGGGATAAGACAGGAGACCCACTATCGCTATATCTCTTCATCATAATGGCTAATGTATTATCTTCACTTATGAACAAGGCAATTTCAAATGGCGACTGCGAGGAATCAAACTAAATAGATGGTGCCCTACGATCTCCCATGTATTTTTCGTGGATGATGCAATCTTCTTCCTTGATGGCACAATTAAAGAATGCCAAAGCCTATCCAATATGTTAAACAAATACTACTATGCTTCGGGGTAGGCAATAAATCTAAACAAATCGGGCATCTTCTTTGGGCCAAACTGTCCGCTGCTATTAAAAGAGAAGATGGCGGATGAGCTACGAGTCCCTATTATTGACAAAATAGGTAAATACTTGGGAATTCCTTTCGATTGGGGACAATCAAAGAAACAGTTGTTTGCATGGGTCCTAGCGCGTGTCAATTCGAAGCTGGAGGGTTGGAAAGAGAAACCGATTTCTAAAGCGGGAAAGGAGATCCTCATCAAGGCAAGTGGTCCAGGCACTTCCACAATATCACGATGTTTGTTTTCAAAATTCGATTTCAATTTGCAGGTCATCGAGAGAAGAATTGCCTGTTTCTAGTGGAAACAAAATGTTGAGCGTAAAGGAATCCCTTTGGAGGAAATGGGAGTAATTGAAAACAAGGAAAGATGAGGGAGGACTAGGATTCGGGGGACTTAGTGGAGTTCAATAAGGCGATGCTAGGGAGACAAGCGTGGAGACTAATACAAGCACCTCAAAACCTATGGAGCCAAGTTATGAAGGGAATATATTATCCTCGGGGTGAATTTTGGCATCTTTGGAAGGGCAACCGCCCTTCATGGGGGGTGGCAAAGTATATTAACCTGGAAGAGAGGTAATTAAATCGGATGTGAGATGGAGTGTGGGAGATGGCAAAAGTATCCGAATCAGGGAGGACCTTTGGCTACCTAGTGGTCGCATCGGTGGCCCGGTGAATCAACATGACCCTAAATACATAGAGGAACTAATCGAACCAATGACTCAAGAGTGAAACCTAGTGAAGCTAAATGAACTTTTTGAGCAAAGGATAGTCCAGGAGATCCTCACCATCCCGCTAAGCATCGATTCACATAGGGACAATCAAGTGTGGACAGGTAATGCAAGACGAGCTTATATTCAGTCAAAAGTGGCTACAACAGAATATGCTCCCCAAAAAAAATTTAACGCCAAACTCAAGCGTCAACATCATATCAGCCTCTGAAGAACCTATGGACTCGCATATGGCAGATTCAGCACTACCCGAAAATTCGCTTCTTCTTATGGAGTGTATGCAACAACGCTCTACCAACGAAGGAAAATCTTTACAAGAGAAGACTTGTACCCGATCCATTGTGTCCGATGTGTAAGAACACTCCTGAAACGCTCGAACATCTCCTCCTTTTGTGTGGATGGACAAGGGAAATATGGTTAGATTCAAACATTAAGTGAAGACATCAACGGAAGCGGTCACTTTCGAATGGACAAATGGCTCGTAGAGAACCTACCTTCCCAAGTAGGGTCAAAATCGGGTGGAATTCTGGCCGGAGTGCTCTGGCTCATCTGGAAAGAACGGAACGCGAAGGTTTTCGGAACAAAGAAACCATGACCACGGGAGTAATAAATCAAACAATCAACGACCTCAATCTATATGAGCACTTTGGAACCAAAAGAAGGGGAAACAGAAGGAAAGTGAAGAGAGAGGCTTACCCGGTTGAGGGATGGTCACCACCTTCGTCGGGCTCGTGGAAAATGAACATCGATGGATCGTGGTGCGTTGAATCGTGGCAAGGAGCGGTGCATTGGAATCTCGAGACCATCTCGGGCGGGTGGGAGGCTTTGCAAAGAAAATCGTTGCTACGTCCGCCCTTCTTTGCTAAAACCCTAGCCTTGAGGCAAGGCCCATTGTTCATGAAAAGTCAAAAGGAAGCTTCGCCCAAGATACTGAACAAAGGAAGTGTACTGATGGAACGAAGAAATCTAGTGAAGATTAAGTCGATTGTACTTATTTGGAAAGATACATCACTTAGTCGGGCTGAAACTCCATGGACCATCCGAACATTGTCCAAAGATTGCACAAACCTCTTGGGCTCCTTAGAGGGTGTCTCAAGAACTTCTTGTTCGAGAGAAGAAAACCAGGTTGCGGATCGGTAGTAAAGCTCGGAACGATTCATTACCTATGAACTAGCTATCTACCATCCCATTTCTCTATTTTCGTTGTTATGTAATGATATGGGCCCATACTATGGTAAACTTACTTTTTAGTAATGAAAGAAGAAAAATTAATAATTAATAAAAAAGTTACTTTGTCCTTTTCTTTCCTTTTATCTCCCATGGTAACATCCATGTGGGCATCAACACTAGCAAAATTTTGTTCACTTCATAATTCAACAGCCATGTCAGTTAAACTGCGCATCGGACGTAATTGATTAAGCAATTTGTGCAAGTAGAAGGATTTCATTAAAAAAAAATTAAAAGTGCATAGAGTTAACTGTAAATAACGTGAACTTACAAAGACAAAAGGTAGAAATTTTCCAAAATATGTTTATGGGAATTCTTCCATTAGGCATCGTCAATGATGGATCGAATAAATTTCATTCGTTTATCGTGTCGATTTCACGTGATGTTCGTAGTATGATTCACTAGGTCTATAGGGATCTAGACTATGCTAAGTACTTGCCTTATTTCGTGGGTCTTGAATCCCAACCGCACAATTTACTTCTACTTTCTGTATTTGAGAGGCTTTTCCACCTTTTGTGCCCTAATAGACCTGGCAAAAACGAGAACAGACCCCACCCCATCGTCCAAGAAAGTCAACCTGACCCTGACCCTTAAATTATCTGGTTGGGTCAGGTCAACTCAATTTGACCCGGCATGAGAATAAGCTTCTTTATCTCCTTTTTATTTTTTTTTCCTTGAATTGTACTTGCAAATTCTGAAGTAGTCAAAGTTACACAATGTCCAGTCTTGTCGATCATAACATGAGTAATGTTCTCAAGAAGTATATAATTTTTATCAATTCATTTTGGATAGGTGATTCATCTCATAATATAAGCAATGTTCCCAAGAAGTATATAATTTTTATCAATTTATTTTAAATAGGTGATTCGTCTCGTAAATTTGAACATCGTAAACATATTAAGATCCATCTCATAAATTTGTTTAACATTTGTTGGGTGCTTAAAATGCCCTTAATAAACTAATCTAGTAGACGAATCTTAATATCTCTAACATTACTCAAATAAATTATGAGCTGGTCCAGTCAAGCAGGTTTAACCCAAATTTCCCCAACATATGAAGAAATTGTTTTTTTTCTTTTTGCTTGAACCATTATAACTACATTTGAAAATCGAGAAAAATAAAAATTATAGGATATTCATTTTATTAGCAAAGATTTTTGTAATATCCTCGAAATTTATGATTTATATAACTCCAAAGGAGTGTCACTTGTTTGGTCGGAAGCTAAAATCGGATTCCATCATGCTAAAAGTAGGAGCTTTTAATTCATACATGTTTTTTGTTTTTTTTATTATAAAAGAAAATATCTAAGATACTCTTTACGTGATTAGCTTTATTATGATTTTCCGACATTCTTTTGTTTGATTTGAGAATTTATTTAGTCATAACACTTCTGGAAGATTATAAATTCCTATTGATTTGTTATTATGATGCATCGACCATACTAGTTCTACGATTACTGAAACTTATCATAAGTTCACGACCAATACACAAATTTTCTATTTATCCGTTTGCCGAAGATATATATATATATTGGAAATATTTGCAGATGAAAAATTGGAAGAAAAAAGAATAGGGTCAAATAAGGGTTACTCCGATTAGTACAGGATTGGGCATGGGTTGATAAATCTCATCTATCTAAAGCCACGCGTCCATTTGACTTGGATCCTCATTGAATTGGAGCCGGACGGCTGGATGTTGTCATCGAATCGTGTTGAACGGTTGACTAAGGATGACGAGATCCCGCTGCATAGAGGCCACAATGTTTGAGCGATGTTGCGCGTGATCATCCGGGATGATCAGTCAATATTTGAAATTCTACTAATTTAACGAAAACTTAAGAAAGGTAAATTTTCCCTATCAGAAAACAGAAATGAATTAGGGGATGTATCTGGAATGTGATAAGTTCCAAACCTTTCAATTTATTTAATTAATTCCCAAAGTTCTAAGCCCAGAAAAGTGCGCCGGAAATTTAAAGCATTGTGTACGGAATGTAAAAAGCTCTAAACCTTTCAATTTATTTAATTAATTCCTAAGTCCTTTTTTAAAAAATTGCAAGCAAGTTCTTTGGCCGAATATTACTTATTACTGTCTACTTGTCACTTTAAAATTTCCTATGGGCATCCTTAAATTGCATTCAGGATAAATTTTAGGACTTAGTTGAGTTTTTAGTAAATGTGTAGGACTTAATTAAAATGATGGAAAGGTTTAGAACTCAATCACACTTTCAGAAAAGGTTTAGAATTTGATTGAACTAGTTGAAAAGTGTAATACTCAATTGCATTATGTAATCCCCACACAAAGTTTAGCACTTGTGGTGCAATTTTCCCAAGAATGAACTTGTAGGTGGATTAGACGAATCATTAATTTCTCAGTCCCTCTAGTCGGGTGGGTACGAGTTCGATCCTTTTTTTTTTTTTTTTTTTTGTCGATGGACAAGACTTCGATTCCGCGTATTGTTAAGTGCAAACGATTCTATGAATTGACTATTCACCTATGCGTTAACCTACGATTTACTAAGTCCATGAGATAAGTGGGGCTTTTCTGCGGTGGAGGCTCCTAAGGTGGGTTTTTGTAAATTTAACATATTTTACAAACGTCGAAATTGCATAAGTGAAACTATGCCCAGCTCCTCTCTCCGGTTCCCCTTTTCTCTTCCACTCCAAGCTCCCTCAACTGAGAAATAACTATCAGTCGAGAGAGCCTCAATCTTCTCAATTCAAGTTGAGATTATCTCTCCCGATCTGATATGGGAGTATTTTATTGTTTTCATGTAATTTTTTCTTGTCTTTTTCTTTGCTTGCTATCGATGCTTTTCTTTGCTTGCTGGGAGTATTTTCCACTTCCATTGTCAGGAATCAACCCGCTGCTTCAGATCCTCCAAACCGGGAAGTTTAACAAAATCGAGGAGGAATACGATCAATTATTATTGCCCTAGAAGCGGTTATATGATTTTTCTGAGTTTTGGAGAAGCTCTTGTTTCCTTATCTAAATCTAAATCTGGAAGCTCTCATCTACGATCTAGATAAAGATCTAGCGGTTCTTTGGAGGTGTTTCTATGCTCGCCTAACTTCTCTCGATCTAAATATGGATCCAGAAGCTTGTTCAACTTGTATTTTATGTCTCTGTATAATAATGGTGTTGAGATCACTGAATTTAGGCACATCTCGCCACTGAGCAAACCATAGCTTTGAAAAAGGGGATTATGGTGTGTCATCACTGATAATGATGCAAGATTCGGTGATCTCTACCGTCGTTCGTTCTATTTGGATATTGAGACAGATCCGTTGTTATAGTATGAGAATATGCTTATCACACCAGTTTGTGCTTTATTATTCTACTTTACTGATTGGGATTTGCTTTGTTTTGAGCCTCTCATTTATCATCTTGAGATATTATAAAATATTTACTTTCGACAAAAGAATTGCAAAAAAGTACATAGTTGCGAAGTCGTTTACTAATAATGTTGATGTGCCTTTCATGTGCAAAGTTCCCTACTTATGTTAATGTGCCTTTCATGGCAAAGTTCGACCATAACTCTTCAACCTTTTTATATTCAGCAGACCATATAAGCGACCCACTAAACTTTGGCACTTAGTAACTGAATAAAACCACTCGCAACAAAGTGTTCATGTTCTAACTCCAAATGTCATTCCTCTCAACCGCTAGCTTTGTAAGCTTCCCACTAATCAAAGAAGTCTGTCGACCATTAATGATCTCAATTTAATCAATAATCAAGCACAAAATGATTGGCAAATTAGAAGGTTCCTCGGCGAAAACAAGCTGGCTAGAATTGATTCGTGGCTTCACTGCTTTTCTCGAGGCAACCGACAATCGGTTGATCCACTCAAGAGCAATAAATATATCTACAATCATTGTTTTATGAAGTTTTCCTCCGGAAAGTTCCAAAACTTTTCTCCAATTGCTCGAGCTCTTTTCCAAGATTCCAATGTTGCCATCTCCTGAACTTACTTGACTGTGATGTTGACATTAACTAAGAACTGATTCTTTTGAGTATTCTTCTTCATGCGTAGTTATTTCATGCGGTTGAATGATTCATGTTTCCAATTATATAGGGATGGATATATGGTTTAGACGTCACGGCCTTCGTCAAGGAAGAAAACATTTTTGTAGTCGCGTTTGTGCATGGTTGAGAAGGCGGCAAGAGGGAAATGCAATTCCAACCACCCCATCAATGTCTCCTCGATATTGGTATAATGCATCGTATTATATTGTAAAAAAATTTATGAGCCGCGTGGAGGATTAGTTTTTTCCCATACTTTTGGACGTGGTAGCAATAGAAAGTTGGGTGTGCGACTATTTGTTTTGAAAGTTTAAGTTGTTACATATAAAACACAATGCAGTTTAAATTTCGTCTATTGACAATGTCCTTACTTGAAGGTGTGTATAAAAAAATGGGAAAAATTACCAAAAAATCCTAAGCCTATTGTATTTTTGCCAAATCAATCCTAAACATTTTAAATATGCTGATTTTTTTTGTAAAAATTTGTACCAATTTTGTCCTAAACCTTTTTGTGTTTTGTCAATTAAGTCCATTCAGGCAATTTTAGCCAAAAATTGCTGATGTGGACACTAGACATCCTACATGGCAAGGCCGGTGTTGACTTGGATAATTTTTAATAATATTTTAATATATTTTCTAATATTTAATTAATTTTTATTTTTCCATTTTCTCTCCTTTTATTTTTCCTTTTTCATTTTCCCTTTTTCCCTCCCCCGGTCCTCGTTGATTGGCCTCAAGTGAGGGCCGCCCTCACCAGCCTCAAGCTAGGGATGCCCAGGCCTAGGTTGGTGAGGGCTGCCCTCACCGAATCAGGCAAGCACTGCCCTCGCTAGCCCAAGTGCAAGTGAGAGTCACCCTCCCCTCACCAGCCTAGGTGAGGGTGACCCTTGACCAAGGGTGGCCCTCTCCTGTGGCCAACGGAGGGAAAAAAAAAAAAAAAAAGAAAAAGAAAATAAAATGTAAAGAAGGAAATGAGAAGAAAAGAAAAAAAATCAATAAAAATTAGAAAAATTATTAAAAATTATCCGTCAACGTTGGTCGTGCCACGTAAAATTGCCAGCGTCTACGTCAGTAGTTTCCTACTGGATAGACTCAATTAGTAAAATGTGAAATAGTTCATAACTTAATTGGCATAATTAAAAGTTTTAGGATTTAATTGATAAAAATACAATAGGTTTATGACATTTTGGGCAATTTTCCCCTTCAGTATGATATTTAACAGAGACATGAAAAAAACATATAAATGAACGTACCAAAGTTTTGAGTTTAAACAAAAGCAAAAATACTTTTTGCTCTCCTGCCAAACAGTAAATAAATTTTGAAAAATAAAAAAATTTGTTACATGTAAATTTACGTATTAACATTTATATTTTATGAAAGTTTGAAGTGTTCCGGTTTTTTAAAGGTTAAAGTGCCTGAATCGCACCAATTTAATTTAGTAAAACGTAAAAAAGAAAAAGTCAATCCAAACAAACGTAAATATGTCCATTGAAATATTTTAGATAAAGTTTATTAGAAAAAGTTTCTTAAATTTCACACTTTTTCTGCGTGTTGGAATTGCAGGTAAGAGGTAAATAATTGCTAAGTTGTTTACTAATAATAATGATGTGCCTTTCATGTGCAAAGTTCCCTACTTATGTTGATGTGCCTTTGATGTGCAAAGTCCGACCAGAACTCTTCAACCTTTTTAATATTCAGGGGACCATATAAGCGACCCACTAAACTTTGGCACTTAGTAACTCAATAAAGCCACTCACAACAAAGGTCTCATGTTCTAATTCCTAATGTCATTACCCTCAATTACTAGTTTTGTAAGTTATCCACTAATCAAAGAAGTCTGTCGACCATTAATCATCTTAATTTAATCAATAATCAAGCACAAAATGATTGGCAAATTAGAAGGTTCCTCCGCCAAAGCAAGCTGGCTAGTATTTTCTCTGGCTGCACTTCTTTCTCAAGGCAACAGACAATCAGTTGATCGACTCAAGAGGAATAAACATATCACCAATCATTGTTTTATAAAATTTCAATCCAGAAAGTTCCACAACCTTTCTCCAATGGCTCGAGCTCTTTTCCAAGATTCCAATGTTGCCATCTCCTGAACTCAATTTGACCGTGATGTTGACATTGATTAAAAACTGATTCTTTTGAGCATTCTTCTTCATGCGTTGTTATTTTATGTGGTTACATGATTCATGTTTCCAATTATATAGGCATGGAAATAAGGTTCACACGTCATGGCCTTCGTCAAGGAAGAAAACATTTTTCTGGTCGCGTTTGTGCATGGTCGAGAATGTGGCAAGCGGAATATGCAAGTCCAACCACCCCATCAATGTCTCCTCAACATTGGTCTATTGCTTCATATTATATTGAAGCTCGTGAGCTGCGTGGAGGACTGGTTTTTTCCGATCTTTTAAGACGTGGTGGTAATAGGAAGTTGTGTGTGCGACTATTTGTTTTCAAAGTTTTAAGTTGTTACATGTAGAAAACAATGTGGTTTGCATTTTGTCTATTGCCAATCTCCCTTCTCGAAGGTGGGGTGAAAAAATGATAGCTTGAAGCATACGGATCCAATGATACCATATTGAAGCTCAATGTAATAGATGTTTGTTCTAAAAGTTTCGGTTGTTAACATATAGGGATAATGACAACAATACTCCTTAAACTTTTACTCATTGTTCAATGTCATTCGTCAATTGTTTTTTGTTCAACGTCATTCCCAAACTTTTAGAAAGTGATTCAATGAAGTCATTCTATTAAAATCATTGACAAAATCTGCAGATGTAGGCAGAATATTCTGCTTAGTTTATGACTTACATTATTTTTGTTCATTGTCATCCCTACGCCTTATTTATTTGTTCAATATAGTCCTGAGATAAATTTACTTTCCCTGCCTCCCTCCCTCGATTGTGTCATGTAAAATTAAGAGTTAATCCCAACAAAAAATGTTCTCAATTATGTCACAATATTAAAAGTCAAACATAGCATATTTATTAAATGGTTTACACAACAAAAAACATTTAAGATATGAAGTGTTATAAATGAAAATGCTTACTTGTGCTTACATGTTGTAAATATTTACAAATGTCTATAAACATATTGCTTTTAAATACAAAAATATTGTAACTAAACGAGTCCAAGCATGTTATAGAAGGGTAAAAGATTGGTTCACGCCTGACGTGTTTATTATTCATCATGCTTAAGCTTATATGAACACATTAACACTTGTGGTGTGATGTCTTGTCAACGGGTTGTGTCAAAAATTACTAGTCCTAGATAAGGGTCATCGAGATTTATTTTGAAGAATATTTGATGACCTTTACCGTGCTAAGGCAAAGGATTTAGAGAGAGAAAACTAAAATATAATAGTTTGAGGCTGAAATTAAACAAACAAATAAAGTTCATGGAAGAAATTGAAAAAAAAAAATTGACAGGTTAGTTCTTTTGATGGCCATATCAGCATATTCCGTTAAATCTTTTATGGAAGGACAAACTTGAAAAAATAATAAAGTTCAGGAATGGCATTAAGCAAAAAAAAAAATTCGAGGATAACGTTTGAACAATAAGCAAAAATTTGAGGATTACCAATGTCATTACCCCTAAAGAATAATGCTATATTTTGTATTCCAACAACTGTGTCAAAATAATATTGAATGTGCTATTAAATTTAAGGTGACGTAGTGAAAATGATAAACACGAGTCGCAACTTGTCAACACGTATGGAGCGCACAAAGTGAAACACTCAATTTTTGGTTTTCTTGAAAGAGTGAGTGTTTTGAGAAAACATAACAAATAAGTTCGGTCGCCACCCTTACTTGAGGAATTACTTAATCATTCGAAAATTAGATCAAATTAGAACAGTAGAAAAAAATAATGGGATAGGATATATGATATTGTTTAAGTCCTTAGCGTTATCCGGAAACCTGTATAGAGAATTATAGTGCGATAATACGAAGACCAAAGAGACGAAGAGAAGGGAAGATGAACAAAGGTCTTATGTGATTTGATTGACCAATAAAAAATTCCTTGAAAGCCTATATCCACGGTAGAAATCACCATATTTCTTAGTTTCTTGGGGGAGACTCATTCTCATTAAATAAAGAACAATACATCATACTTGCTAAACATAGCCTATGATTTTTATGGTAAATATAGCTATTACACATTAGACCTTGATTCTCAATCTTATCATAACTTGGCAAGTTTATCTTGCCAACACTCCCCCTCCAAGTTGGGGCAAAAACGTCTTCTGAGGTCAACTTGGCCAACATTTGTTGAAATACTTCTTTAGAAAGGGGTTTGGGAAACACATCAGCAAGTTGTTCTTCACTTCAAACACAAGGAGTCTCGATAGTTTAGTCTTGTATTTTCTCTCAAACAAAATGACAATCAAATTCTATGTGTTTTCTTCTTTCACAGAAGACCGGATTTGATGCAATGTGAATTAGTGCTTCGTTATCACAAAATAGCTTCATAGGAGCACGAGGTCCTTCAAGGCCCAAGTCACTAAATAGAAACCAAAGCCAGACCAATTTACATGTGGTAGATGCAATAGCTATGTATTCTACTTCGGCGCTCAAACAAGCAACCACACTCTTCTTTTTGCTTTTCCATGTAATGAGATTACCTTCTACAATAGTACAAAAACCGGTGGTGGACCTCCTATCAATGGGACTACCAACCCACTCAGTATCAGGATATCTGCAACCTCCATGTGACCATGTTTCTTCATAAGAATTCCACGTCTTGGACATGATTTCAAATACCTAGATATACGGTTGACAAGCTCCATGTGACCTTCGATAGGAGTATGCATAAATTGACTTACAAAGTTAAAGGCATATGAAATGTCTAGTCGAGTGATAGCCAGATAAATTAGCCAACTAACTAATCTTTGAAACTAGCCAAAATCTTGGAAAGTAGTATTATTTATCACTTTGTTCCCAAAGTACATAGGAGACTCTGCAGGTTTGGGCCCCAATTTTCCCGTTTCCTTTAATATATCCAATGTATATTTTATCTTAGAGAGAAATAAGCCTTTACTGGAAGTGGCAACATCAATTCCCAAGGAATTCTTGCAATCGATCCAAATCCTTGATATCAAACTTCTCATGCAAATAATTTTTTAGAGTTTCAATCTTTTGTAGATTATCACCAGTAATGACAATATCATCAACATAGATTAATACTACCGCAATTCCTTTAGAATTTTTCTTAACAAATAGAGAATGGTCGGACTTACCCATTTTAAATCCAAATGTCACAAAGGTTGTACTCAACTTTCAGAACCATGCCCGAGGTGACTGCTTGAGACCATAGATAGCCTTCTTGAGTTTGCAAACAAATCCTCGATTTTCTAAGGGGTGAATCAAGGGAGGTCAATGTACACTTCTTCTTCAAGCTCTGTACGAAGGAATGCATTCTAAACATCTATTTGGAACAGAGACCAACCACAATTGACAACAACTGACATAAGATTTCTGATAGTATTCATCCTTACTACAAGAGCAAATGTTTCTTTGTAGTCTACTCTGTATGTTTAGGTGTATTCCTTGGCCTTCCCCAATCTAGCTTTGTGCCTTTCAATCGAACCATTTCTTTTGTACTTGATCTAATAAATCTATCGATAGCCTACAGAATGTTTTCCAATAGGTGATAAAATAATATCCCAAGTCTGATTTTTGTCAAGAGTTTCGAGTTTCCTCATCCATGGCCTTTCTCCACTCAGCTGACTATTGTGCCTCAAGAAAGTTTGCAAGCTCTATTTGTATATATAGCTAATAAGAAGGTACAAAACTCTAGAGAGATGTAACCATAACAAATATAAGCCTATATAGGATAGGCCATAGACTACTAATACGTGACAAAGTCCCGAAGACGAGTTGAGGGTTGAGATGCTCTAGTTGATCGACGAACTGGAGCTATTTCCTGGACAAGGTCATGAACTAAAGCAGTTGTGTCTTGATTAGGAGTGTCTCTCCCATTTCTAAGGTTCTCATTAATCACCAAATCATCAAAAACAACTAGTAAGGGGGCAAATTCCATATCAATACACTATAATCATAGTTGTTATTATTGTCATCACTATTCTCCCCTTGAATTTGATCCATGGAAGGAAAATACATGTGAATTTTATCAAATGTAACATCCCGAGAAATAAGCATTTTTTCAGTGGAGGGATCAAAGCATCTATAACCCTTTTTAACACCAAAATATCCCAAAAAAATGCATTTGTGTGCACGAGGATCTAATTTACTCCTTGATGAAGTGTGAACGTAGCAAACACTACCGAATACACGGAGATGAGAGAGATTAATCAACCGACCAAGGAGCACTTCCATAGGAGATTTGTATCAAAACACCTTACTAGGAAGACAGTTGATCAAATAGCAACTTGTTTAGAATGGCATCCAACCAAAAATGTCGAGCTCAGTTTCCATGAAACAAAAGAGATCAGGTTACCCCAAGGAGATAGCGATTTTTCCTCTCTGCGACCCCATTTTGTTGGGGTGTTTTAACACTTGAAGTATGGTGTACAATACCTAGACTTTTGAGAAAAGACTCAAAGGGGTAATTGGTGTATCCAGTCCCATTCTCAGTATGCAATATTTTAATCCAAACACCATACTGCGTATAGATCATTCGAGTAAATTCCTTTAACACTATCAATACTTCACTTTTAGAGGTGAGCAAATACACATAACTGGTTCTATTGTCTATAAACGTGATAAAGTACTTCAAACCATCTCAAGATTCAATTGGTGCATTACCCCAAACATCATAATGAATCAACTCAAATAGTTTAGATGCATTATTTGTCCTTTGAGAAAAAGGCAATTTATGATGTTTAGCAAAATGACAAGTTTCACAAGAGCCTGAATCTAGAGAAAATGTAAGATGAATGGATGGTAACACCCAGTCTAATGGATGCCTTATACGCCAATATCATAGTTGAGATGTTAAGCCTTTATTCTGACTAGCAACCGAAACCATACTCGAAAAATCAATAATGTAATAGCTCCTTTTGAAACCGGCCTTCACCAATCTTCCTCCTTGTGGTTCTATCCTGAAAGATAACCTTAGCATGGGAAAAGGTAACATTGCAATTTAGATCCCTAGTAATTTTGCTAACTAATAACAAGTTGGAAGATAGCAAGGGCACAAATAACAAATCAAAAGAGTTGGAAATAAATCCAGTTTCCCAACCTCTTGAACAGGGACCATTTCACCTTTGACAATGTACTAGGAGAGAAGAAACCAAACGAGAACTATCGCACATTTGGTCAGTCACTCCTAAATCAATTATAAAATAGTTCGTAAAGGATGAACATAGAGGGCAAAGAAATTACCAAAAGTTTGAACTATGTTTCACGATTCAAAACTCGGCCGAGGCTCACTACTGAAGGACATTAGTTGTTTGAGTTGTAAGGCTATTTGTCCTAGAGATGTTTGAAGATCTATAGTAGTGACCTAACTGGCAACTTTAGGATCCATAATCTTACATGTAGCCTTGTCTTTACTGGGTCACAATTGACAGTGCAGGTCCAAACAACAATCCTTTGTATGCCTATCTTTGCTACAATGGGAACAGTGAGACTTGGTATTAGGGCCACAGCCTTTCCCTTTAATGCCATTAAAATGAGTGCTTGTACCAGTTTGATTGCCAATATTATCTACATTAGCCGAAGTCTTTACCAATTCTCCCCCTTATTTGGGTTCAGTATTCATCACCCTTCAACGAGTTTCTTCTTGTTGAATAGTGGCATAGACATTAGTAAATGATGGTAGAGTAGCACTCCTAAGAATCTATCTCTTAACAATTTCATATTCAAGTCAAACAGTAGCAAGCAACTGAAATATGCAATTTTGTTCTTCTTACTGAGTATACACATCGACAGATTGAATTGGGGGACGATATTGTTGGAGTTCATCCCATTTCCGTTCGAGATTGCCAAGATGTTTAGTAAAAGATTGACCAGAGGCTTGCTCAATATGAGCAATCTCCTATTGCAACTCAAAAATCCTGGAAGCATTGTCTTGATGTCCATACATATCTCAAAGAGTGTCCCATAGGGCCTTCACAATCTCATAATATGTAAAAATATAATAGATCTGAGGATCCATAGAATGAAATATCCATGACATGACAAGACTATCAGCAGCTTGCCACTCAGCATATTTTAGGGTCGCTAATAGGAAGGGGTCTGATCAAGCCATTAATTTGTCCCAACTTTGATTTGCCTCCAAGAGCGATCGTGACCGCCCGAGACCAGGGGAAATAATTGCAACCATTAAAAATGATAGAGGTGAGTTGAGTGCTCATTTCATTTAAGCCAGAACAACCCAAATCGGTAGCAACAGAGATGCTAGTCATTGTACAAAATGAACAAGAACAAGAGTACGTAACTGATTATAAAGACAAGGTTGCAACAGCCATTGAAGCAGCAGAGAGTGCAGGAGCTTGGTGTTGATCTTTTTTGCTTTGACACTATATAGTGCGTTAATACGAAGATGAAAAAGAAGGAAAGATGAACAAATGTTTCAAGTGGTTCAGTCGACCAAGAAAAATTTCTTGGAAGTCTATATCCATGGCAGAAACCCCCATATTTCTCAGCTTCTTGAGGGAGATTCATTCTCCTTATATAAAGAAGAGTACATCATCATTGCTAAACATAGCTAATGATTTTTATGGTAAATAGAGCTATTACACATTGGTCCTTGATTCTCAATCTTGTCATGACTTGACAAGTTTATCTCGCCAACAAAAATTAGACATATATAACTATTGTCATATTCCTTGAGGATCCATACGTAAATAAACTTCAAGCTTTGTTCTTCAATCCAGGAAACTTGGTTGACTGGGTTGGTTGAAGAAATAGATTTCTATGTGTGATTTAAGCACGTAAAACAAATTTGGATTTCCGCACCATTAGTGTCAAGGTAACAACTTCATATCTTGAGGCGCCCACCCTGATTTTAGCTCGTATTACAGGTCAATTTATAACATAAGATCACTCAACGAAGGAGTGAATGAATTTTGTGCGATCATGTTTGTCTATATAACCCATCGATCAAAATATTGGTCGCTAGAGTTTCCAACGATTAGGAGCGAAGGAAAAACAAATGTTTATTTTGCCATCTCAACAATATTAGCATTACATGTGTTCTCCTACCACTAGTCTTCTACTAATTACCATGACATCACTCCACGCAATGAATTTCCTTTTATCCCATAATGCAGCATAACTTTTCATGTCCATGCCATGATAACAAAAGAACTTATGCACGAACATCCAGTATTTTAAAAGATAGTTTCCTCGACGGTGAGCCTTTGTTTGGACTAAGAAATCGATTACGATAAAGTATGCTTATCATTGCTTACATGTTTTAATGATGGTCTTCGTCATATTCTATACTCTAAGAAGCATACTAGATGCGCAAAAAGAAGTTGCACATAATGGTTTGATTAGCTTCAATAAAGCCGATCTCATTCAATGCTTATTCACATGCTTAGAGGAAATATTAATTTGAGCATTTGTGGATTGTGACCCCATCATGGGCATTAAACTATATGATTTTAACATTTTTTAGATTAATAAAAAAAATGACAAAACAGCATAACCTAAAATATAGAAAAGCGATTGATCTGGTTACACATGTTGTGGAGCCAAGGACTCGCATTAACAAAGGATTTCATAGGACTCCCCACGGCATGAGACCAAAGCACAAATGATTGCAACCTATAACAAACCTAAGGTATTTTCAAGTCCATATGGAGCTAATAATGGCATCATTAAGGCTAATCATACCTGTATGAGTCGATAAATAAATGGATGTATTTCCTTTTAGGGTCTTAAGAAAAAGTTGCCCACCCTACGTAACGCCCCAAAAGTTGTTTGTCCATCAATTCGTAGTTTGAGAATCTTACACTCGCGATTAAATAATGTAACTCAAATGTTGTAAGTCCTTTATGGTTAAAAGAGGCATTGTGTTACTTTATGGATGAGGGCACATGCGCGTATTTTGTGTCTAGCAAAGCTCATATCGAAATTCACCAGTTGATGCGCAATCCTGTAAGTGTTTACGGAGATTGAATTTGATACACATGATTTCAAGTGTTAGATGATGAGTTGTGGTTATAAATCATTAGCATAGAGATTTCAAGTTTAGTAAACGTGTTGGTGACCGAAATTTTCATTTAATATCAGTTAAGATGCAAGCTTACTTCCCTTAAATAGAGAGGATCTCAATTCTTGTCATTAGGGGCGATGACTTTGAGGCGAGTGATTTTCTGCTACAAGAGTGGTCCATAAGGATTAAAACTCCATTTGTTTTGTAGAAAATGAATGATTTGAAAGATATTTTCTTAAAAATAATTTGTATCGTTTAAAATAATTAGCCAATGAAAAATTCTATCATTATCGACAATAATATATATTTAAATATTTCGTATACGATTAAAATATTGTTCGTTCGTTCATTTTTGTAAGCAATATAAGTCATCATTATTGTGAAAATATTTTCAAAATTTTTCATTTTTCGCGAAACAAATGGAACCTAAAATTAGTATTACTTCACGTTGAGGAAAAACATTAAGGTGCATGCTAGGGTTCATGATGTTGTTTTATAAGGCTGCTCCAATAATTTTGTTTTTCCTACTCGAATTCCTCCTCCTCCCTTCCTCGCTCCCTCCCCGACATTGATGGAGATCATGTCACCATTTCTGTGATGATATTAAGTGAGCTTTGGAATCCCACATTAGAAGAACACGAGTTCCCTTGAGTTTATGAGATTGAATCACACCTAAATATTGGGAGAAGTGTCAAAAAAGTCCTAAACCTTTTGCATTGGTGCCAATTGAGTCCTAAATCTTTTTTTGGTGCCAATTCAGTCCTAAACCTTTTGTATTGGTGCAAATTTAGTCCTAAACCTTTTGCATTTGTGCCAATTGAATCATAAATCTTTTTTTTATGCCAATTGAGTCTTAAACCTTTTGCATTTATGCCAATTTAATCCTAAACCTTTTGTATTTATGTCAATTCAGTCCTTCTAGTTAATGGGTTTAATACCATGAAAAATCCCAAACTAGTACATTTGTGACAAATTTACCCCAAACTATTTTTTTGACCACAAAAAATCCTAAACTGGTATACCTATGACAATTTTATCCCAAACTATTTTTTTTACCATCAAAAACCCCACATTGGTATACCTGTGACAATTTTACCCACGAACTAATTTTTTGGCCTCCAAAAACCCCAAACTAGTACACCGTGACAAATTTACCCTCCGTTAGTTTCCGTTAAATTTTACTGTTAAATTGTGAAGTTTAATGACACGTGGTAATTGACATGTGTACCGGTTTTGGGTTTTACCCGTCTGTTTGTCACAAGTTTATCAATTTATGATTTTTTGTGATATTAATATAATTTAACGGATACTAACAAAGGGTAAATTTGTCACAAATGTATCAATTTGGGGTTTTTAGTGGTCAAAAAATTAGTTCGAAGGTAAAATTGTCACACGTGTACCAGTGTAGGGTTTTTGGTGGTCAAAGAAATAGTTCGGGATAAAATTGTCACAAGTATACCAGTTTGGAGTTTTTGGTGGTCAAAAAAATAGTTCGGGGTAAATTTGTCACAGGTATACCAGTTTGGGGTTTTTTGTGGTTAAAAAAATAGTTCGGGGTAAAATTATCACATGCGTACCAGTTTAGGGTTTTTCGTTATATTAACCCCTAGTTAATTTAGCTCAAAAAGGTTTAGGACTGAATTGGCACAAATGTAAAAGGTTTAGAACTGAATTGGCACCAATGCAAAAGGTTTAGGACTCAATTGACACTAAAAAAAGGTTTAGGACTGAATTGGCACTAAAAAAAAGTTTAGGACTAAATTGGCACTAATGTAAAAGGTTTAAGACTTTTTTGACACTTTTCCCCTTAAATATTTGAATTTGGTGGAAAGAGGGTGGAGGGAAAAAGAATAGTGTCATATTATGTGAAAATTTTCCCAAAAATTCATTTTGTTTTTCAAATTTATCTTTTAATTTCCAAAAAGTATTGATTTGTGATTTTTGATGGCGTGGAAAAAAGGGAGTTCTATGGTCACGTTTCTCCTCTTCAAAAGTACTATCTAGTATGTTTAACTTGCCGTCTGAATGTACTTTTCTTTTTGCTCTTAACTGTTCTTTCTTCTTTTTGCACCACCTTCTAATAGAAGCCATCGCAAGAAATTTCGGAAGGTTTTGTTAATCCCAAAAGTGTATTCCCCGAAACACTGGGAAAAGTACCAACAAAAGTTTTAAACTTATTGCACTTATGTCAATTAAATTATAAACATTTTCATTATACCAATTGAGTTTTAAACATTTTGATGATTTATTAATATAGTCCATCCAGCCAAATTTGACTGGAAATTACTAACATAAATGTCAGCTATCCATGTGACATGATCGATGCTAATGTGGATAAAATTCACAATTTTTCAATATTTTTCTGAATTATTATTATTTTTTCTTTTTTTTCATTGTGGTTGGTGACCTTTGTCGGTCACTAGGCGAGGGCCTACGCGCCATCATTGACCACTGGGGAGGGTTGCAGCCCTTGCCCAGGCGAGCCCTCACAAGATAACGGCAAGGGCAACCCTCACCCAAGCGATGGCCGCCCTCACTTGGGGTCGTGAGGGTTGAGCCCTCATTGTATCTGGTGAGGGCTCGACCCTCTCTGGATTTGGCGAGGGTTTGGTGGCCATCACGCGCAACCAATGATGGCGTGGGTGAGAGCAGTGACCCTTGCCAGCCACAATAAAAATGAAAATAAAATAATAAATAAAAAACCAGAAAAAAATATTAAAATTTGTAATTTTTGTCCACGTCAGTACCGATTGTGCCACATAGGATAACCGACGTCCATGTTAGCGATTTCCAACCAAAATTGGCTGGATGGACTATAATGGCAAATTGTTAAAAGATATAAGACTTAATTGGTACAATTGTGACAAAAAAAAAGAATTAGTACAATTGAAAAGTTTTAGGACTAAATTGATACAAATGCAATAAATTTAGGACTTTTTGGGTACTTTCCCTCAAAACACCACAGCAATCATAGTAGGGGGAATTAAAACACTCTAAGAACAGTGTTTCTTCACGAATATGATAACAATTTCCATCTCGAGTTCTCCTCTCCATCCCAAATTCTCCGTCACCATTTGCACACTCCCATCTCGATATGACATGCTGTGATCTCTTCGCCCCATTTAAATATACACATCGAGAAGCGGGTGACGAAAGCTATGCCCCCCTCGAGGTGGCCTTTTTCACGTAAATCAAGATTCACGATAAGATATTCTCTCTTTTTTTACCTTTTACTTGGTCAAAAATCTTCATACACGTAGGTTTACATATCACATAGATATGGAGTTAGGTTATTGGCATGATTTGGTTCGATCTCGTGCACCAGTGAGATAAGGCCATGCACGCTAGCTCTTACCGCACTATCTTGTGCCGCCCTCTTTCCCAGCAGTCCATCGCTGTCTCTCCAAACTTCAACTTTCAACGTTGGAAAGAGTTAAATTATTGAATATTGGGAAGCTTATCTTTCTTCTTTGTTTAATTGATGGGGCACATGTCGAGGCCACTTCTTGCTAATCACCTAACTAATACGATTCTAATCATGGACATTACCGGATTGATACGGATCTGGCGTACATAGCCGAGTCAACCGCTCCCTAGCTAATTTTTTGACCGTACACCTAGATGCTTGCACATGGCGTAGGCACGTTTTGAAGCCATGACATGCTGGATTAGCAACAAAAAATCATTTGGAAATTGCTGGTTATTTGAGGAATAAGTGACCACTAGTCCGATCGTCATGTATGCAATGTATTTGATCTAGTCAGCAATGATGTTGTTCAGCTGTAAACATATATTTACGTCGAATTGATGAATAAATGATATATATTGTCCTAATGTTCTTGGTTATTGATATTGACAATGAGGAGGACGAATTTTCTTGATATGCAATAATACACGTTATAAAATATCCGACAAGGTTTTTAGCTGGGTAAAATGAATTATTAGAAATGCAATTATGTAAATAAAAAAAATGTTCTGAGTACCCGAGCATCAGAAAAGAGACTTTTTATTCCTGTGACTAATTAAACATACATTATATTTTTTTAAAAATTTCCATGAGAAGGAGAATTAGCTCCGTTAGGGAGTAGAAAAATGGTACGTTATAGAGAAATAAACTTATTTGTCTCCTTTCTTTCCGGCTCATACGTCCTCTTTTTCCTTTTTCAGCATAACTTCATAGTAATATTTGATCAGAGAAATGAGATATAATGATCTTAAACAGATTAATTATGGTCCGTTTTGGGGTTACATTAAGTAAATTAAAATTAAAACAAAAAAAATCATCTAAATGACAAAAGAGAAAAATTGAGTGAGAATATATGTCACAATTACATTCATTAATTCAGCACGAACTATATAATCTAAGATAACTTTAGTGAGTTACATAATCTCTGAAATCTAGGAAGGGACAACTATAACCAACAAAACTAGAAAAACAAAACAAAAAGGTAAAAGAAGGGTTAAGCATCGAGTTTGGTTCAATTAGAAAACCGAATCGAACCGGTTTGGAAAAATCAGTTCAAGTATGATTCTAGAAAAACTGGTTCGGTTGCCAACTATTCTCATTTCCACGAACCAAGAACTAAGCTGGGACTAGTTTGATTGCCGATTCCAAGGCCAGAACCATCAATTCCCAAATCTAACACATTCTAAATCAATTTTGAAGTCTTTATTAGAGTGTGTATATATATATATATATATATATATATATATATACACAAATAGATTTTTCATCCGTCGAGAATTAAATAATGGTCTTCAACATGAACAAACAACAGCATAACTATTTAACCAACCAATGTGATTTATAATAAAATGGTGCAACTTTTGTTTTTCGTTCTAAGTATTTTGCCAAAATATAAAATCTGCCAATTCCCGATTTCAAAATTGGCAATTCCAAAACTAATTAGTTTCGTTCTCGATTTCGATCTTTGAAATCGAAGATCACAAGACCAGTTTGCAAATTAGAATGGGAACCGAGCCACCTCAAAACCGTTCACTCGTGCGATCCAAGCATGTACATAAGGAGTAATCACTAATTCTATTGGTTGGTAAAACGGTTTACAAACATCATTTTTCATGGAAACATATGTTGGGAAAAAGAAAATAGTAAGAGAAGCACTTGGCGAAACAAGAACCGTGCCAAATGTGCGGCCACAAATTACATCGGAGGATTTATCCCATCTATGGTACATCCACCAGACAAAATTTCATTGGAGAATGATCGGCCAACAACTTGTCATGTCTCGTCTCTTTAACTTAAATTCTAATTCATTCTCTTCATAGAAATCAAACAAAAAAGCACAAAATTGAATTCTGACTGATACCCATTCCTGCATCCACGTTCTCTCATTGGTCTGAACTCTTGACTGACACATTCACAATCTGTCGGCATCCGGTGGCCCTGTAAAAGCGTGACGATATCGTATTGGCTTCGTTAGGCCCCTCTTATTACAGCCTATTAGGGACAGACATGTAATCACCTCAGACAACTGTCTAGCCAAAAATAATATGAAAAAAGAATTTTCCTGCTAGCCTGATTTTGTTCCTTTGGGCGGCAACACTGATTTTCTGTGCTTTGATTGGTTATGTTTTGGTTTTTATGAGTTAATCAACCGCCCAAGACTAGCTCAAGGTTGTCTTTAGCCCTAGTAGTCTTGATCCGCGTGTATGGAATTTGAATTAATGCGATGGGACATTAGCATTAGCAGTTATTGAATTTTAGTCCAATGTGCAATATCGTATCTGAAATTTGAATTTATTCAATATGATCTCTGAATTTTGACTCAATATGTAATATTGTACCTGAACTTTTAATTAGTTTAATGAGATTTATTAACTATTAATAAATGTTAACTGTATTCCTTCCATTTGTTACATTTTTACATAGTTTAGAGACTAAATTAAACATTTACAAATTGTTCAATGACTAAATTGAATAAATTAAAAATTCATAAACTATATTACATATTGGGCCAAAATTCAAGGACTATATTAAACAAATTAAAAGTTCAAAAACGACATTGTACATTGGATCCAAGTTCAATGAACATTTGTATCATTTTCCCTACCATGATCAACTATTCTCCTCTTTAACACTTTTAAAGAGGTATATGTGGAATAAAACCTTTTCCTATATCTTTTATTCTTTCTCAACCTTAGTTGCCGAAAAATTATGAGATTAAAACGGTAAAATTGCGAAATTCGCCTCGGCATTAGCTCTCAACTATTTTTTTTTTTTTTTTTTTTTGGGTAAAGGGCTCTCAACTATTTTGGTAATTAGTCAGACCAAAATTTAGATGTGAGGGTTTGATGGTAATTTAGGGGTGGATAGGGGTTATGATATTCAACTTACAACCAAACTCAGAACAAATTTTATTTTGTGAGGATATTTAGTGGAAAAAATTTCCTCTCATTTTAAAGCTTATGAAAACATAAGTTTCTATTCTTGGTATTGAACATATATGGATAAAAGTTAGGTTGGTGAAATGGAGATTATTTTCTTTTAGCAAACCATGACACGGTTGATTTTCAGTGATTAGTTGCAAATCTTTTTTTTCACATCAATGCCGTAACATATTTAGGTAGGCCATTAATCAATCAAAATAAAAGTTAGGTCGGTAAATACTAAGTAAAAATTTAGCAAACAAAAATTACCTAGATTTACATCGAGAGTAGAGGTACATTTCATTGATCAATTCATTTATGCAAATTATGAATAACTGAAGATGGCAAAATAGAGTAGGCTAAATTCAAGGTTGGCATAATTGGTTATGTTATTGGGAGATTGATAATTTAAAAATTAGAGCTTGCTCGCTCGAAACAGATTAATTGTGTACCAATAACTTTGGGTCAAATCACCTACACAAGTCAAAAGTCTTAATCAATCAAGATTCATGCGACTTATAAAATTTTTCATCGGTCTCCGAATAATTGTGAACAAACCCGTAAGACGGAACCCTCAAATTATTAAAGAAAAAATATTGAGAGCAAGCCTTTTGTATTACCCTTCTAATTGAATTACAAAATTCTTGTAGGTGTTCCTAAATGGAAGACTTGACGCAAGCTTCCTGAGATGCTACACCCAAAAACTCTAACCCTAAACCCTGCCAATCACACTTTGAGCATTTGAAGTTTGACATGACCGCGCACATCTCAGATCACATCGCTTGTCATATTTTTTTGTCAGGGAGAACTATTACTATTAGACAGCTACTAAAAGCTCAATCAATGATTGGTGCAAATGAAAACGCTAGAGGCACCGAGGCCACGCAGATCTCTGCTTAATTACAAGAAGTCGATAGCCTTATCATTTATAACACGTTATATATATTAAGTATGTGATTTTATTTCCAAATAGATCCTTCTAAAATGTGATTCTCAAAATATATATTTTCCAAAATTAGTTTTCAGGATTATCTACACATCATTCTCATCCTAGTCACTCCAATTTCTTTCCTAAAGTTATTACAATAATTTCGAACATTTTGTACACTTCTATGTAGCATTAAACTATTATAACTAATTAAATGATTATTATTAAGCTCACTGAAAGTAAAATGTTTTTCAACAAACTCATCGCTAAATAGATGAGAAATGTACTTAGAATTAATTATGTAATCAAATTCATCCGGGTATCATCCATCCGCAAGTGAATGTATAGAAAAAGTTTTACACTACCGATTCACCTAATTAAATACATAATTAAACTTGAAAAATAAGTTGTATGGGATTAACCTTATTTAATTTGTCGATTTATTACTCCACAATTTAATCTCCAACTGAGTTTAAATTAAAAAGACTCTGCTAAGGAGTTCCCTATGGAACTTCTTAAGTAGTTAAATTAAAGACTCTAAACTGTTTTTAAAACACCATCTTTCTTGTATTATACTCAATCGATACAATAAAAATCCAAGCAGTTTCCTATTAAATATGCACTCATTAAAGAGACCCGAATTAAAAATTAGATAAAAGATATTTTCAAATACATTGTATAGCCTATGTTGAACTACTAATATATGCAAGGCCATACGTACACTATTCACAAAATACGTAATTGAGGATATTAGGTGCAGAAAAAGAGATTGAGATTACTTAAAAGAAGACTCCCTTTGCTTTATATAAGACTAGCAAATGTACAATAGATTGACATTTGAAAGATTGAACAAAATCACTTTGTTACGGAATTTTTTAATCAATCAATAATGGGGAGAAATTATCGACAAAAGTAAACATTACAAAGAAGTTGTATGAATAATTACGGAAAGAGAAATATTTCAAGATTTAAAATCCTTTTAAGAAGGTTGTTGTAGGATAGAAATATCAGAGTTTCTCTATTAAAAAACGAGAGAAATAGAATAAAATTATAAAGTTACTTCATAGACACTAATTTTCAAAGGATGATATTATAAGTAATTAAGGACATTAGGGAAATAAAAGAACGATTGAGATCCCTCCAAAGTAGGAGCCTTCCTTTGCTTTATCTAATCATGTAAATAGTACAGATTGTGAATATCTGTAGTTTCTTCCTAAAGGGTTAGAAATTCCGAAGAATTATCAATAACCTAATATTACACCAAATATTTATGCCAAAGCATTGCAATCTGACTGTGACGTTTAATTGAAACAGAGAATTCATATAAAATCAAGTCAAATTAATTACACTAAAGTTTGACTTATAAATTTGAGAAGTAAAATTTAGTTCAAGAAAATGATATTTGACAAATGAGGGGTGGGAGAGAGCACTAAGAATACATGTCAGCATAAAGTATGTGCTAATCTAATTGCCTAAGTTTTATGATTAACATTTAAGTATAAATGACCTTTCAAAAACTGGGGAGAAACAAAGAAGAATGTGTCAAGAGCTCATAAGCAAATAATTTTAGATAGTACGATGCTCTCTATTTACCTTCAAATTGAACCATGCCACCGATTTTACCAAAAAGACCTTTCATATCATGAAAAATCATATGCTAAACTCTTAATTTTCAAATTCCCAAATCCTACGACTCCATTTATTTCGTGAAAAATAACTTATTTGAAAAATATTTTTCCAAAAAATGATCACTTATATCACTTAAAATATTTAGTCAATAAAAAATATTTTCATTATCGACAACTATTTATATGTCTATACATTTTTGTGGACAATAAAAATATTTTCCATTTTTTCACTTTTGTAAGCAACCTAAGCAATTTGCGAGACAAATGGAACCACTCATTGGTCCTCTTGTGACCCTATCCATCCATATGAGAGAGTATAAGCATGTAAAACCGTAAAAGCAAGAAGTTACCTATCCACTTTCACTACGAAACTGCACACCATGAAATTCCTTTATTATCGTCATTGGGCAACAAGTATCATCGTTTCATTATGCGAGGAAATTTTGAATTTTCCTCTCATTCTCTTTAAATTTCTAGCAAATATTTTTAAAGTTATTGAAAGAATAGAAGAATGTTCATCTAATATCTGCTTTCTGGAATGAGAGATTTATACAAAAATAAAAAAAATAAAACAATGTAAAGAATTTTTTTCTCCAACCAACCAAAGTTATGAATGTATTATTAATTCATTTTGTTGAAGTAATCGCGCTCATGCGTAGTGCGAACACTAAAACTAATTACTTTTGCGACATATCCATTGAATATTCATTTATTCATTTAATGAAATGCCCCCTACTTTTTTTTTTTTGGCCCACTTGAGAATTGGCTAAGTAATTGACTGATTTATGACTTAAGAATTTGTATACTTCGAATTTCTCTTTTCTGAAGAGGAAGTCCACCTGAATAGTTAAATATTCGAATTCATGAAATACAACGGTCACTTCCATCGAATAAAATCACAGAAGGTCACTGAATAATCTAAACTCGACAATATAACAATGCTAAAAGTAATCGTCGTTGCCTCGCCCTTTTCCACTATTCCATTGTATAGGCCCATTTTACATCTCAATTAAATTATCGTGACTCGATGAGAGATGACTTGTGATAACAAACAAGCAAATAAAAGTCGCGAGTTTTTTCTTCGATATAATTAATTATGAATTTCAGCATGCCCCAACGTGTTACCTTTTGATATGTTATCTCTAGTCTCCAATTTGTGGTCTCTTCAGTATAATGACCACAAACTTGCTTTGTGCTCGTCACTTCTTATACTTTTTATTATTAATCGAGCGAATGAACATAGTTCTGAACATAATCAATATCACTTTCATAACCATCCATTTTGTGAGTATCGCTCGCTTTTCCTTCAACCAGATATTTCTTTTGATATGTAATCATATGCAAGCGCATCGACAACGCATTGTGCGATAATTCTCTCTTCCTTTCTCTCTCTCCGTCTCAATTCCTAATTTCCCTTCCACGCTCAGCTACTACCTCCTTCAATTTTCATGTAATCAATTTGGAAATCGACAGGGGTTTACCCTTGAAAAGAGTCAAAACGGGCTCTTAATAGAGTCGCTAGATCCTTCCGCACCGAAACATGTCCCCCTCCCCGGGCCACTGCTCCTCCTTCCCATTCCCTTCCTTCTCGCGCACGCAGTCTGAAAAGCTCAAGACTCGGAGAGACACGACGACGCCTATAAATTTGAGAACCGACCCTCTCTTACTGCTTTCAAAAAAGCATTGCCACTCCTTCTTCCTCATCTTCATCTCCTTCTTCCCTGCCCCTCCACCAACCAACACAGAGCAACCCCAAGCAATCATTTTCTCTCTCCCTGTCTTGGAGAAATGGAGATGAAAGAGATAAGCTTTCTGGACTAGTCGTAGCAGATCCTCTCGCTCTCGCGCCTGACTGTTCGTTCATTTCTCCCCCCCTGGAAAATCTCGGGCCTCTCCGGTTCAGGGCATGTGAGTGACCCCTCTCTCTCTCTCTCTCTCTCTCTCTCTCTCTCTAGATTTCTTTCTTTCTCTCTTTTTCTGTCGTTGATTGATTCTCTCCTACACGCATTGGCTGGTTTGTTTCCTCTTGAGTCTGAACATGCTGGAATGTCGACGACCCATCTCCTCTTTTGACTTCCCCATCTCTTCTGTTGGTTCCCGGTTCCCCTGTTTCGCTGCGAATCCCGAAAGTCTTCATCTGTTCTTTGTTTTTTTTTTTTGTGTAATCACGCTCGGGTCGCTTCGAATCTGCCAAATCTGGGCAATCTCCCCGGCGATGATCGAACGGGGAAATCATTCGCGCGCGGGGGACCTTGATCTGATCTAAGATTGAAGTTTCGGATGTACTCCTCTTCTCCCTTTTCAGAACTCTTTTCATTTTCGTTCTGGAGATTCCCGATCGAGAGAGACAGAGGGAGACAGAGAGAGAGAGAGAGCGCGCTTCGATGTAATTTAGTTAAATTAAATAAAAGCTCAAACTTTTTCTTTCGTTGTCTTGACGATTCGATTTCGATCCTGCCACTCTGTTTCTCTCCTCTCTGTAAAGGGTTTTAAACAATTGCTTGCTTAGAGAAAAGGTTGAACCTGGCCTCTTCTCTCTCTCTCTCTCTCTCTCTCTCTCTCTCTCTCTCCGAGGACTATTCGTTTAAATTAAAAAGGGTCATGTGGGTTATTCATCTTTTCTTGCTTACGGGCTACGGTCTACGCTCAGAAGCTGTCTCCATTTCCCCTGCAACTTGCCCTTTTATTAAACTCCCCGTTGAACTCTGCATTCTACATTTCTATATCCTCACTCCAATTGTATACACGTCTTCTGTTCACAACTGAAGTTTAAAAAATGAGGAGAAAACAAGACAGAAGCGGACCAAATTGATCACTCTTCGATCAGCCCCTACCCTACTTTGTTCTCATTCGACGGTTCCTCGCATTGATTTAAATGCAGTAGAAAATGGAAGATCTTTTCATTCTTTTATGAACAAGATATCCCCGATCGCAATCGTTACGTACATCTTTGGACAAGTTGAACAAGTGCTGATGGTCCTCGATTCCCACTGTTTTCTGCTTAAATCTAATTCCCACATCTGATCCTTATCCGTGTAAAATTCTCAGTTGTCTTGGCACATAGCCGAACAGAGACAGGGAAGAGCAATGAGAGAAGAGGCTCGCGACATCTCCAAGGTCAGCGGGTCATCTTCGTTTTCCCTCCTCCCACGACGTGTGGGGTTTGCTGAAATTTCTGGAACTCAAATCTTGATTCGATTTTCTCTTCCTTTTCGGGCAGAATTCGTGGCCGAAAGTGGTGGTCAGGAAATGGCTGAACATCAGGAGCGGGGCCGACGAATTCCACTCCGATTACGCCGCAAGAGGTAGCAATCGGGAGTTGATCATCTTATTTTCTTCTTTATTCATCGATGTTTTACGTGTTGATAGCCATTGGTGGAATTCAGAGAAGAGAGCAGAGAGAAGGAAGAGCTGCTCAGACCAAGGCTGCTATGTGGTCGTGCCGCAAGGATTTTCAGGTAAATTTGCTGAAATTGCAGTGCCCATCTCTTTCGATTGCTTGTACCTTTCTTGGCACTTTTCGAGCTTCTTTAATGGCGGGCCTCTTCCTCCAAGCCGTCAGATTTGCAAGTTCTTGATGTTTGTTGATTGGACATCGGAGAAACAAAAACGACGATAATAATAAGTCCAGGGGTTGATTTGATTGTCCGCTTTCCTTTTTGCTTGAATTATTTCTTTTTCTGTCAGATTCAATTTTTGCGGGTGATTATTGCTGGAGTTATTTTGCCAGATATATTTTTTTTGCAAATATAGTTAGTAGATCTGATTTTTTTTTCATGATTATTAAAAATTACAAGAGATAGAATGTGATCTTCGCATGCTATATCTAAACGTTGAGATATTCGATCTCGAATTGGATTGGATTGGATTAGATTGAGGTGGATGCCGACGGTTAAACTATGACTCTTCCATGGTTTTTATGCTCATTGACCAAACTCTAATTAGCAAACGGTTGTTTAATAACTTTTCTTGCCCTGTGATTTGATGGGTCGTTCTTGCGTGACCGAGTCTGTAAACTTTGTAATTGCGACAGAAGGGTGGCTCGTGGAAGCAAGCGATGGCCTTAAAGAGTCTGACTTCGGCTGCAAAGCACCCTGGGTCGCCGATACACTCGACCTAAGGCAAGTCTTTACATAAATCATACTCACTGATATTTATTTCTATGTCTATTTATCTATTAAGGAGTGGCCTGTGATAGCTAATCTATGCGAAGGTCTTGCATATATTAGTTAGATATTCAAATAAAAAAAAACGATTAGACGGTATTCAGGTCACCAAAATCATTGGGTGGGGTGCCAGAAGATGAGAACCAATTTGGAGAAATTATGAATGGAGTAGGGTCGATAGCGTCATGGAAATGGTGTTTGAAGTAATGATTGGGTTTTCATTGGACATATGCATAGGATGTTTGTGGGGACATGGAATGTTGGAGGGAAGTCGCCGCATGATGGCTTGAACTTGAAGGATTGGCTCAAGTCACCTGCTCCGGCCGACATCTATGTTCTTGGGTATGCTCCTCTATGTCCTCTCCTTTTCTTTTTCTTTTCGAATATTAGATGTCCTTTTTACACCTCGACGTATAAAATTCGAGAGATTTCAAGTGCTAGGTGTTCAATAATGAAACTAATACGCGTGAAATTCACGAAAATGATGAAAATTCAAAAGTCAAATATTGTAACTTGAGCTTAACTTGCTGCAATTTCGGGCAGTAGCTTTCACCGCGCGCTGTAATTGTGTTTTTATTGACATATACTTTAGAGTTAGCAGCATTTAAATCAGGCCCAATTACTGAAACACTGTTATTAAGCTGTTGTGGCTAGCACAACATGTGTGTCCAACAGAAACTTCTGCTTGGGGAGCCATTCACTGAACTAGACATCTCTTTGCTAGTTCTGTTTGCTTTGCCTCCAAAAGCTTGCAGCTTTTTATCTGTGTGTATATAAAAGCTGCAATTTGAGTTCTTGCTTTTCAACCACTTTGTACATTGCCATGCTTTTAGTCATTGTACTTGGCAGGTGTACTCAGTCCCCTTCCAGATTTGGTACAAACCCTAGCTCATCCTTTTCTTAAACTCTTTTTATCTTTTTCTTTTCTTGTTGAATTTCTCACCTGTCACCAACCCCCATCAGCAAATAAAAGAATTTTACTAGCAAATATTTTTTTTTTAAAATACTGATTAAAAAAATTTAAATTAAAAATATGTTTTTGATGACATTTTGTACCACAATGCTTTTGTCATTGTGTTAAAATCGAGTAAAGTGTAGTAAGTTTAGAAATACCGAGTAATCACATTTTTTAATTTTTTTGAAAGGCAGTTTCTTTTTTCCCTTTTTTTGGACTTAGTCCACTAGAAGTTTAATCAATACAATATGTATCGGTAAAGTAAAATTAAATTTGAGTAAATTTTGCTCAATGATTGTAATTTTTTGGGATAATGACACAAATAGTTCCTGAATTTTAGCTCAATGTGCAATTTGGTCTATTAACTTTTAATTTATTCAATGTAGTCCCTGAACTTTAAGCTAATGTTCAATATGGTTCCTGAACTTTTAATTTGTTCAATGTCATCCCTGAACTTTTGATACATATTCAATTCAGTTCCTAAACTATGTGAAAATGTTCAATATAGTTCCTGAACTTAAATTAATGGAAATGACTATATTGAACATTTCATATAGTTTAGGGACTGAACTAAACATGTACCAAAAGTTCAGGGATGACATTAAACAAATTAAAAGTTCAGGGACCACATTGCACATTATAATAAAGTTTAGGGATTATATTGAATAGATTAAAAGTTCAGGAATTAAAATGCACATTGAACCAAAGTTCAGGGACTGTTTGTGTTATTCCCCTAATTTTTTTTTTTTTTAAAAAAAAGGCAGCTTTAAACGCGTTTGTCATAGTCTAATGGGGTCTCCGGTTGCATATTCTTTACTAGTGGGTTGGGCTGGGCCACATTTGACGCGACTTTGACATGTTCCACCAGCTCATCATCAACGTGCTCGAACTTAAGTAATTTACCATCTTGCCCACCTGATCGGATGACATGAGATGGTGATGGAATTGAATTGGACTTGCGACCACCATGATCAGGAACATTATTAACTGGATTAGTTCCATCGTTTGCGACGTGATACAGACGGACTAACCTACTATTAATTGCAGAGAAAACATGTCAGGTTCCTGGCCTTACCCTTTTCTTAGTCATCGAATCATCAAGTCATGTGTTGTCCGCCTCATGTATCTCGAGTTTGCACGTAAGGGACCGTAAAAGAACGATGGCGTAATACTCGAAACTGATCGAGATGATGGTGATCCTTCCGACTTGTATTTTATTGGGTACTTGATGTGTTCATCGGATCAGGTTCCAAGAAATTGTGCCGCTAAATGCTGGGAATGTGCTAGGAGCGGAGGACAATGGGCCGGCTGCCAAGTGGCTGTCCCTGATTCGCCAGGCATTGAACGGCGACAGGTCATCCCAAGCGGAGTTTTCGGATTCTCCGCAGAGGGAGCTCCTGCAGAGTCTCAAACCGAGGCTCAGCTTCTCGGACTTGCTGTCTCTTGAAGATGAGCTTGACCAAGAGAACTTCGATAGGCTACTGAGTGGCAGCGAAGAAGGCTCACCTAGCCCGCCAAGCATGTCCGGGAGGCACATGAGCCCGGTTCGCCGGCGTTATTGCCTCGCCGCGAGCAAGCAGATGGTGGGGATATTTTTGTGCGTGTGGGTTAGGGAAGATCTAAGGAGCCACGTTAGCAATTTGAAGGTGTCGTGCGTGGGGCGAGGAATCATGGGCTATCTTGGAAATAAGGTCAGCATTATCAGCTAATAGTTGATTAATTTCATCTGCTAAACCCTTTTCTTTACAGGCATTTGAATTGAATTTCACACGATTGTAACGTGGAGAACTTGAAGATGTTGATGCATTCTTTTAGTGGGTTTTACCATTTCTGAATTTGCTTAGTCTAATTTGTTTGAGATGATTGCCCTAATTAGTCATGATTTAATTGGCTCTTTGATTATCAGACCAGTTTTATGTGGTCAAGTAATTGTCACGTGTCATCCACACTAGAAAAACTTATTCATCGTGTGAAATCTGCGCTAATAGGTGAAAATAGATGCATGCATGCTATTTAGAATATCACACGCAGTTTAAGAAGATTTATTTCTTTGATGGGGATTAGTAATTAGTTCGACTAGATGCGAGTTTGGGGACAAAAGTAGCAATTTTGTTTGATAGTCGCGATCCTTAGGTTAATGTTCTTGAGATTTCGGGAATAATCTAGATTTTCTTGCCCCTTCTTTGTTTCATTGATCTAGGGTTCAATCTCCATAAGTATGACCTTGCACCAGACCACCTTCTGCTTTGTGTGTACACACTTGACCTCCGGGGAGAAAGAAGGCGACGAAGTGAAGAGGAACTCGGACGTGATGGAGATACTGAGGAAGACGAAGTTCTCTAATTCCTCTCGACTACTAGGGCCATCTTTTTCGCCTGATAGCATTCTTGATCACGAGTAAGTTCTGTACTTGTCTTCGCACCTCTCTCGGAACATATTTAGGACGTAGCTAATGGTATTTAATGGAAATTTTCGTTGTTTCATGTAGCAAAATCATTTGGCTAGGCGATTTGAACTATCGGCTCGCTTCGAGCTGCAGCGACATGCACGAACTTCTCCGGAGGAACGATTGGCAAGCACTTTTGGAGAAAGACCAGGTACTACACTAAGCTCAAATCAGTTTTAATCATAGTCTTCCAGACTCAACATAATCAAAATCGATTTTGTTTTTCACTTCTTTATGGTGAAAAATCCTCTGGTCTCAATGGCTGGTTCATGTTCAATGTGTTTTGGCAGCTAAAAATAGAACAAAGGGCAGGTAGAGTATTCAAAGGGTGGGAAGAAGGGAATATATGTTTCGCTCCGACGTACAAGTACCTCGCCAACTCCGACCATTATGCCGTTCAGAACTCCAAATCTAAAGAACAGCATCGCACACCGGCCTGGTAATTAAATCTTTCTTCTAATCGTGTCTTGTTTTTTTTTTTTTTGGGTATATCAAGGTCCCTCTCACCGTCTTTGAGCGGCGTGACGTTATGTACAAGCTATCTCCTTCCTGATAACTATAGAGCACTGTGATATCAATCCGTTTTACATGTGGAACTAGTTGAATACTTAATGGCATGCGCCTTTTTCTTAAATCATTTTTTAAGCGTGGTAAAACAGACATACGACTCCTTCGCTCCCCCCTTCGTTGCTGAAAGAGAGTTTGTTTCTTCGACCACTGCATGAATTGGTCAACCATGAATATTCCATAGCCAACAACTTTTGGACCGAGAGAGAGAGAGAGAGAGAGAGAGAGAGACATTTTTAGTATAATCTGACACGGCATTAACGTGGAATAGAAGAAAAATCGGCGCGCAGGTTGCTGTAGCCGACGGAGAAAACACACGTGGTTTCTGTCATTATAGCAAGCCGATGTTTCTAGGTTTATTCTAGTACTTTTAGCGGGTCTTACTTCAGCTGCAATTTTACTAGATTTATTCAAAAGGGTCGGCCAGCAACAGTCATACCTTCACTTTAGTTTAAGCAAAATATTCATTGAGGATAAAATATATTCCTGCCGACCATCTGTTATTATATTTCTACTATATGGTCGGCTACTGAGGATCCTTATCTGATAATTCTTTTATTGCTACTGTTGCTTTAGTTTTTCGTGAAGCAGTAAAGAAAAGTTGATTCTGGATACCTTCGAGGAAGCTGTTTACATACCTTAATACAAGATGTGGAAGCACTCGTGGTTCATTAATTTGCATGTGATTCTTTCTTTTTGGTGGGCCGATTCACCGACTCTGTGGACCTTGTTTGAATTGAAAAATGGCAGGTGTGACAGAATATTGTGGAGAGGCGATGGGCTGAAGCAGATACGGTACTTGAGAGGAGAGTCCAGATTCTCGGACCACAGGCCTGTTTACTCGCTCTTCTCGGTCCAAGTGGACGTCCCGAACCGGCCCAACCGGCCCACTGTCCCCACGGCCGGCCTGCTTCGGCCCCTGCCTGCTTCGTGCGTGGCCAAAGTACAAGCGGAAGAGATGCTCCTCATCACCAGAGCTCAGATCTGCATCTCTTCTGCTCCCAGATTTTGAAAACCCTCCTTCTAAAACTCCCTCTGAAAATCTTGGGAGACCGAAGGTTCTAGTCCATTCCAACCGTGTCAACAGGCTCTTGAATGAATTGTAGTCTGTTATCTGGGAATCGGATTACTTGTTTATTTTGACGACCCTCAGATCGGGTGAGACTTACTATATTCAAGGCCAGGATTAGTGCAGGTCAGTGGACTAAATCAAGTAACTTTCGTTGCAAGTTGCAGTGATGGACACTATCGGAAAACCATGTGGCGGGTGTGTGATAAGGTACATAGTTCCAATACATAGCAAGGCATTGATTCAATCTACCATATCATCGGCAGATTGGAAGTGTCTTTACCACCCTAGCAGACTTGCTTGATGAGGAATTACAAAAATGGTCATGCGTTTCCATCTTTTTTCATTTGGTGATGGAAGCACGAAGAACAGTTTTGGGTGAAGTGGTTATTGAAGACTCAGATTTTCGAGAGGAATATTTTGGATTCAGACTGTATATACAAGTGTGCAAGATGATGATTCATTTGTTTTTACTGAAGAACAAGCAAGAAAGGAACTTCTTTTCCTTGACGCTAAGACAAGGACTTCAATTTTGAAATATGTCCTCCTCAATATTGTTAGGAAGCAGTGAAGGCTAGTTATTGTGTTTTTCTAATCCCCTTTTCTCTTATACATCTCAATGTAAAGGATTGTGGACATCTTTCTTTCTTGAGTTTTTTTAAGAGTTTTTGTATAGGAATAGGAAGTTCATACAGCTGCCTGCATATTATTAATGCAGCAAGACTTATGCCAGATCTGGTGATCCTTCTAATGATAATGAATGATAATGATTAGCACTACTACGATAAGGTAAAGATGTGTTTGTATCCATGTATTGGTTTCCCCTTTCTAAAGCACTAGAATCGTAAACGTCAATGCATTGAAGAAATGCTACATTAAAATTAAGGATTAATATCACGAAAAATTTCAAACTGATATATTCATGATAAATTTGTTCTCAATTAATTTATTGACCATCAAAAACTCCAAACTTAATACACATGTGATAAATTTACTCAAAACTAATTTTTTTACCATCAAAAATCCCAAACTGGTATATTTGTGACAAATTTACCCTTCGTTAAATTGGATTAATACCATGAAAAATCATAAATTAGTGAATTTGTGACAAACACAAGGTTAAAATCCTAAACCGATACACCTATCAACTGCCACATGTCATCCAACTCAACAATTTAATAGTAAAATTTAACAGAAACTAACATAGGATAAATTTATCATCGGTGTACTAGTTTGGGGTTTTTGGTGGTCAGTCTAGGATAATTTTACTATAAATGTATCGGTTTTGAGTTTTTTTATAGTATTAACCCTAAAAGTGTTCATGGTTTTTGTGTGATGTGTCTTTGAGGCGTTGTTGAGTGTTTATATAAGAGTAAGTTTGTTTCGCAAAAAATGTAACATTTCTGAAAAATATTTTTTAAAAAGTCAGTTTTCTGGAAATGACAATACTTTCCAATGTTCCACTGAAATTTGAAAATGAACTGAAAAATCTTTTTTGTCATTTGGTAAGGGAAACCTGCTTATATATATATATATATATATATATATAGAGAGAGAGAGAGAGAGAGAGAGAGAGAGAGAGAATGGATACACATTCTATCATCAAATTATTTTTCGAGTGCTGAAGACCCACAACTCGAGTGTTCGGGACTAGGCCCTGGCCTTAGTGACTTGGCCCTAACCACTAGGGTCATGGTTGTAGGAGCTGTTGTTTGTCACACCCAGCCACTAGGAACTAAACTTAGGCACCGAGTATCTTGACCAATGCAACGTCTGCCATAGATTAATAATCGCTATTATATAATCTAAAGTTAAAATTGTATCTTCCTTGTCCAATAACAATTTAAAGTGAACTATTAACTTGGATCATAGGTTTTCTTCCTTCATTAATCTTTGGAAAAATTTCAAATCAGTATCCAAAGTTGGGTTATTTTTTCAAAAAAGGGTCCAAAGTGGACATAGTGCCAAATAAGAGCCTGAAATGCCCAATCAGTCTCAAATAAGGGCTCAAAATTCCCAATTAATCTCAAGTAAGGGCCTGAATTCGCCAGCCAGTCAAATGCTCACCGGCCGACAAACATGTCATTGTTTCGATGACCAAAGAAAAGGGTAATTTCGTTTTTATTTTTAAAATTTTTTTGTTTTTTCTTCCTTTTTTTTTTTTTTTTCTTTTCTTTTTTTTTTTCCCCTCTTTTCCCTCCACCAGTCATAGCTAGGGCCAACAGAGGTTGCTAGCCTTGGGCGGAGGCTGCCTTTGTCGGCCCCAGGGTGAGGGCAATCGACCCTCGCCTGCCCAGCCCAGGTGAGGGCGGCCCTCACCGAACGCTGGCGAGGGCAACCCAGGGTCGGGCGAGGGCCGCCCTTGCCTGGGCTGGGTGGGCAAGGGTCGTTTGCTCTCGCCAAATTCAATGAGGGTCGCCCTTGCTCACCTAGCCCAGGCAAGGACAGCCCTCGCCCGACGCCAGTGAGGGTAGCCTCCGCCTAAGGCCAGCAACCTTCACCGACGTCAACTATGGTCGGCGGAGGGAAAAGAGGAAAAAAAATAGAATAAGAAAAGGAAAAGGAAAAAAGAAACAAGAAAAATTAAAAAATGAAAGACGAAATTACCTTTATTCCAGTCGCCAGAACAATGACGTGTTTGCCAGCCGGTGAACATTTGATCAGCCAATGAGCTCAGGCCCTTACTTGAGATTAATCGGGCATTTTGGGTCCCTATTTGAGACTAATTAGGCATTTCATGCCTTTATTTAGCACTACGTCCACTTTGGACTCTTTTTTGAGAAAATGACCACACTTTGGGTACTAATTTAAAATTTTCCCTTAATCTTTCAATCTATTTTCTTATAAACGCATGTGTGCATTTTGTTTATCAGTATGCATAAATTAAAGTTTGCAATGTTTCTTTTGGTCAAAAGGAAATGCTTCTTTCATATCTCGAGATTTCAAGATGATACATGAGATATTCAAAACAAAGCAAATCACAAACAACAAAGTAAACTAATAAAGCACAAACTGCTGTGATAAGCATATTCTCATCCCACAAGAATAAATCTGTCTGAGCATTAAAGCAAAACGAATGACGATCGACCACAGAATATCACATCATCATAAGTGATGAACACACACCATAATCTCCTTCTTTGATAGTTGCGGTTTGCCTAGTGGTCGATGCATGCTTAGTTTCAGCATCTTCAACGCCGTCACCATGCAGAGACAACAAAAAAATAATGAACAGGCTCCCAAACTTAGATCTAAATCAGGAGAGATTGAACAAGCATAGAAACACATTTAAGGAACTCTCAATCTAAATCTAGATTGGGAGAGAAGAGCTCCTAAATCTAAATCTAGATTAGGGAATGAGAACTTCCAAAACTTGAAGAAGTCAAATAACCCCTTCCACTACCACGTGAACTCACCGTATTTCTCAATTTAATTTGGTCAATTTAATCATAAATCTTTTAACGATTTGCCGATGTAATGCTTTTAGCTAATTTTGGCTAGAAATCGCCTATGTGGACGCTAGTTATCTTACGTGGCATGGGCAGAGCTGAGGCAAACAATTTTTGTAGTTTTTAATCAATTTTTTGAATTTTTTTTTCCTTTTCTTTTTTCTTTCTTTTCATTATGATGGTTGGTGAGAGCATTGCGGCCCTTGCTGGCCACAACAAGGGCGTCACAGCCCTGGTCAGCCATTAGGCGAGGGCTCGTGGGCCTTTGCTTATGTTGAAAAGGGCCTCGACGAGGGCGTTGTGGCCCTCACCATGATCTGGTGACCTTCATTGCCCACTACCATGGCTGCAGACCAGCTAAGGGAAATAAGAAAAAAAAAAAGAAAAAGAGAAAAGAAAAGGAAAAAAAATTGAAAAAAACTATTAAAAATTGTAAAAATTGTCCATGTTAGCACCGGCTATGTCACATAAGGAAATAAGAAAAAAAAAGAAAAAGAGAAAAAAAAGGAAAAAAAATTGAAAAAACCTATTAAAAATTGTAAAAATTGTCCGTGTTAGCACCATCTATGCCACATAAGACGGCTAGCATCCACATCAACAATTTCCATTCAAAATTAGCCGGAAGAGCTATATTGGCAAATCATTAAAATGTTAAGGATTAAATGGGCTAAATTGAAATGTTTATGATTGAATTGACATTCATATAATAAGTATAGGGTTTTTTGGTAATGTTTTCGTTTTATAGAGTCAAGTAAGCTCCAAACTTCACAAACTAATCTATGTGGAACAAATTGAGATAGAACACATGAAACACAGTTGTCCCACTCTACTGACCTAGAGAACCATCCTAGCTTGCATTGCATATTATAGTAAGGATTGTGCTTGTACATAAACTCCCAAAAGCCTCGTCCCACGTTGGTTGAACAATTAAAATTATGAGTTAGCATATTCTATAAAAGATAAAATCTCTCATTTTCAACTCTTAAGCAAGCAAGTAGTAATTTTTGTAATTCTTAACCCGTTAAATTAAAACTAAAATAGGTGAGATACATAATAAAATGCTTAAAGAATATTTTTGTATATAACATATATGAAACATACTTTTGTACACATTTATTGGTGGGGCGGATCCCCGTCTCCCCGATTTTCTCCTTTCCATTTTTTTATCTTGTGGATAAAATTTGTCCGGGATCGGGGCACCGTCCCGTGTCCATTTCCACAGTCGACTGTCACTAAAACTAGGAAGTTTGTCCCCCCTGCATTGCAGTGTAGATGTATCTAATTGGGACACTTTTTTTTTTTTTGGTCAGTGATTGGGACACTTTCACTAGGTAGCACTTTGAGAGATTTCCCCTGTATACTAAGCTAATGAATGGGGGACTCCAGTTGACGATGTAATTACATCAATAAACCACCACTAAAGTACATCGCTCACCACGTACGGAAGTGAGGGAAAGTGTGATGAAGAAGCTGAGAGCTCTTCCTAATCAGAAGTGATGGCAAAGAAACCCCCACAAGTTACATGTAATGAATCAAAAAGGAAGCTGGGTTCTCCTTAATCATTTGCCAACATACCAGACAGTAGGTCGGTTCGGAAGTCAAAGACGATCAATTGCAATCATACGACTTCGAAATTCGAATCAATGACTAAGACAATAAGCTCATAGAAAACAATCTGAGCATTTCATGTTTTGTTAATCTAGCATCTGCACCTCACGCATAGGAGAAAGCACAAGTGATGACCCAAAAAGAACTTGAAGCCGTTCACCCAGCGTAAGGCACTAGCTAAAGAGCACGAGTACATGATTGGAACTGCCGTGAAGAGTTTCATCTGCATCAAACCGAAACTGAATGCAAGTGCTTTCCCAACTTTCGCAATAAAAAGCCGCTTCATATCTTGGAATGTCAAGGAAGAAATGGGATTGCAATCCGATGATACCAAATACTATAATCCACACCAATCACATGTACAGTACTCTATAGAATCCTAACCCTCTTTACCAAGTAGAATGGAGTTACCCCCCTTTTCTTTTCAACAAATACATCATATCTCACCTTCAGACAGCGGCACACTTCTCATTAATTAGTAAATGCACTTTAAAAGAAAAAAAAACAAGGACGATAGAACACACAAAAGAAAAAAGGAACCCTGTGAGGGTCATAGCAAAGCAAAACAGAGCCGTGAGCATTAGCACCTCAAAAGGAATTTCAGCATCTATAAAGAGCTTCACTTTGAAGGGCAAATGAGACTAATTAGTGGCTTAAAAACTTACCGGAATATCATAGCAACCTTTTCCAGGAAAAAATACAGTAGAGTTGATAAGGTGATGTCAAACTTAATGAGATAAAATCCCAGCAGGAATCTGCACATAATTAGTTCCTCATATTACAGCTGCCCAAGAATTAATTCTTCTATTGGATGTCGACAGATCTACCATCCACACAAAAAGCAGCATTTAGTGAGGTAGTACAGCGAGAACAATGGGAGCAACCAGATATATAACAAAATCAATTTTCCCCACTACTGCAGTGACTTGAGCAAAACTTGCTTAAGAACCGCAGCAAGCAGATCTCTGCGGCGCTTGAGAGGACCCTGATGCCTGATCAGGCTGATTGATCCTAATTGCTGCTTGAGGCTGCGATAGTTTGACCAAACAGCAAAGAGGTCAAGAATCCGGAACAGATAATTGATATCTGCAGAAAGAAATTAGACTCTTTTTCCTCCTTTTCCAGTACTCTCAGAGAAAAATTTTCAAGAGACTTCAAGTGCCAACCTTAAATGCCCCTCCAGCCCAACAAAGCGCACGTACACAGAATATCCAATAGAAAAATTTTAAAAGCATTTGAGCTGTATCTTGTTGGCAAAATAGAGTTTGTTAACACATGTATAGGGATTGAAAAACCTATTGAAGAGGACAGTTATGCACACAAAGCTAGATTTGGCCTTCAAATCTAGGTCTCTATATGGTATACACTGTGTCACCTTTTTTAAAACAAGCCAACTTTATCACCATTGATTTGGATGGCTAGTTAATTCTTAAAAAAATAACTACCTATATCAACGGTGATGGAGGTGGCTTGTTTAAAAAAACAAGATACAAAGACCATGCACCTGAGGTTAATTAAAAAATTTATTCGCGAGGCAAGAGACATCTATGGAAAGCCATGATAATACTTGTCGGCAGAACAGGTTAATCTGGTCAGCTCTTTACTAATTATGCAGTACTACTTATTTACCCACAGCATGAAGAATGAGATGTTCCGTAAGACAAGCTATGACTGTGGTCCCTGGCACAATCAATTTTAATGAGAAAAAAAACTTGATAAGCACTGAAAATCACAAGCTTTAATCGTGATATAGAAAACACGTACCTCAGATCTTGTGTCGTTTTCTGCAAGCCTTTGCTTGATAGCTCTCGCTATTGAAAAGAAAACCTCCTCTACATTCAAGTTTGTCTTGGCACTCTGCAATAGAAGACATACTCAGCACTGACAGGAAGTAACAAAATCCAGTAAAAATTTCAATAAGAGAAAGCCAACTGTACTTACAGTCTCAAAGAACTTGATACCATATTCATCGGCCAGTGCTTGGCCCTTTGAGGTAGGAACAGCCTGAAAAAGGAGAAGGACCCATCAAGTACTAACAAATATCAACAAAAATGACCAGCAGATGAATGTATAACAACATGGAGACATCCATGATGCAGGGATATGACACACCCTTTTGCTCTCATCCATATCAGCCTTGTTACCGACAAGTATCTTGTTCACATTATCAGAAGCATGCTGTTCAATGTTACGGATCCAATTTCTGATATCTGAAGGAAGAGATAAACTGAATCAACCTAAAGGAATATGGTGTGCAAAAGACAAATAAATCCTGGATCATAACAGGACTGTACTAAAAAATGACACAATTATGTTAACCTAATTTTCAAACATGAAAGAGAAAGAAACAACTATGCAAGAGATAACTGATGAGGGAGAACCAATTACTGTTGAAAGATGATTCGTCAGTCACATCATACACAAGGAGTATACCCATGGCCCCGCGGTAGTAAGCTGCAGCACAAAGATAATCCGGTTACCAACTTTAACAATCACTCAGGCTGGCAGATATGGACAGCCATAAAGAGAGAATTTGTTACACAAAATTTTTCTGATCAAAGCACGATCAGTAAGGACCTAATTACATACAAGGCATAAGCTGGACTCCTGCATATAAAGTTCTCTAGTAGAAGCTAAGATTTTATGAACTCACTCTTCAATATTGAGAAGGCAACTCTTGAAAGCAATTCAAAACATAACCAACTATTATGTTATCACATGAAGTGAAATGCCAAGGAGGAAGCACTATGTATGTACTCTCAAAATCAAATAGAAAAAGAAATCCTGATATTTTTAAAACTTTCACAGAAAGCAATTGGAAAAACTGGTGAAGGAACTATTCCCCATCCATATTATTAGCTTTCTCTTTTACTGGCCAACATTTACTTTATTGGGTAAATAAACATCGATCCAACTTATGAGTTAAACATTCGCCACCCCATGGCCCAACTGTATTTGAAGCCAGACACTGACCAGTTGTAATTGTTCGGAACCTCTCTTGTCCAGCAGTATCCCAAATTTGTAATTTAATTCGTTTTCCATCTAGCTCGATAGTCCTGATCTTGAAATCGATCCTGCGAATTAAAAAGACAAGCTACTACGATTAGTTGCACTTCTCAACATCAGAACTGAAACAAAATTTGTTTCTGATAGACCCACCCAATAGTTGTTATAAAGCTGGTAGTAAAGGAACCATCAGAAAAGCGCAAGAGGAGGCAACTCTTACCGACACCTGCCATAAGTAATGCCAGAAGAGAAGGAGATCACTGCTAGTCCATTTCAGAATTGACAAGTAATTGAAGCGTTAACTCACAAACCACAATATTTCGAAAAAAAACAGTTTGTACATGTATAAAGGGGATAACATATCACACGCTTAATCAATCAAATGTTTGTATTCATATGTCGTTCTCCTTTACAAGGGACGGTAATAAATGTTGTTTTGCTATGAAGGATAGCGTAGTAGCACTTTGCTAGTTGGTGATGTCACGTCCGCATACAATGTCGTATGAGTATTACATAAATTACTTTTTCCCACATTCAACTCCTTCAAAACTTCCTTTCCACCTTGAAAATATGTATAATATGAATATGATCACATTAACGAGTGCCTATCAGAACTGGTTAACCATATTTAGAAAGGAAAGTTTTAATCTTCAAAGCAATGACGAAATAAGACAATATATTACCTTACCAAAAAAAAAAAAAAATAAGACAATATATTAGATATTGCGATTATTCCTTGTATGGTAGCTTAACATGTCAGTCTTTAGCAAATCTAATGTTAAGACCATTAAAGAGAACTTTTCACTCAACTTACTAGCAAAACAAGCAGTATAGATAACCGAAGTAGTCTCCAAACAACAATCCAAATGGTCTCCAATCCACCAAGAGATCATAAAGGTACCAAGCCACTTAAACCTCGCTAAAGTATATGCCAGTGCAGTCTTTACGCCATCAAAAAACAAGTTGAGCTCACCCTACCACTATCTTCTTCAGCATTTCAGTCGAAATCCCCAAACTTAGCAGGGGTTCGGCTCCGGGTCCCGAACCCAATGAAGAAAGATCGTACAGAACAACGATACGAGATTACCATCGATTCTTTTCCCTAACTTCGAATTCGACAACACCATCTAACCAATCAAACATAGCCCAATGCCCAGTTCGGACCACGAGAACTCCAAATTCGAGCCGGATAACAACCGAGAGACAACGACGAGATCGGGTTCTGGTTACGGGAACCAAAAAATCCATTTCTCGCGCGCAAACGCAAAAGCCCCAGAAGAGAAAAGGGGGAAAAAAATCGAAGGGCAGGGCATACCGCTATCGCCGATCAGGAGGAGCTTTATGAGGTAGTCGTAATCGGCCCGAGCCCGCGCCGGCGCGACAGCCATTCCTCGTACTCAACAACACCGGTCGACGCGCCCCGACCTCAGGCAGTCAAGAACCTATAAAGGAAAGAAACCGACCAAAATGCTACGTGAGCGGAACCAGCCCAATCGAACCCACGCATCGAGCCGGGTTCCAAATCGAGAACCGGAGCGACAGCGAGATGGAGATCTCGCCGTCGCGCCGGCGGAATGGTCGCGGAGGATACCAGATCGGGAGCCGAGGGGACGAGGCGGGGAGAGATCCGGCCAGCGGCGGCGGCGTCTCCGATACGTCGGCGACGGACAGCCGTTGAGGAAGCGGAGCAAGTTGCGCAGAGAGAGAGAGAGAGAGAGAGAGAGAGGAGGGAATATAGAAGGGGGAGTGGGCGGAGGGCAATGATGGATTAAACAAAATGGGGGGGTGCCGAGGGGGTTGGAGCCGTTGGATTTGACATTGAGCTTTCGAATCAGACGTGTTCTCGAGGGACGACCATCCAAGGAGGGCGGGCGGGCCCCCCGTGACATTATCTAAGTGGTTTTGACCATACCGATAAATTTTGGAAAAGTGACATAAAACATCCTCAAACTTTAGTTTAATGTATAATATGATTGATGAATTTTAACTCAATATGTAATATAGTATCTAAACTTTAAAAATGCTCCATGGTATCTATAAACTCGAATTAATGGAACAACAACATTGAACATTAACTTATAGCTCATGACTAAATTGAACTTGTACTAAAAGTTCGGGGACCGCATTGCACATTAAGCCAAATTTCAGGGGGCTACTTGTGTCATTATCCATAAACTTTTCATTCTTACATTTTTTATAAATTTAAATCTCATGGAGTACAAGTATCAAATCGAGTTTGAAATATTTGAAACTTTCGCCCCGCGCACACACATACAAATGAAAGTTCACTTATAAGTTTCTCATAATTTTTTCAAAAACAAATAATATTACCGATGCCGACGGGGTATAGATGAAATGATCACCAAGGAGGTTGACTTAGCGATAAATGAGTCACATAATCTATAAACGGCTCATGTTGTGTGGCCTAGCTGCGACATATCTCATATGGAGAGACTTCCTGACTGCTAGTATATTTATTGAAAAACCTCGAACCTTTGGGTTTCGCACTATGGATCGATTTGGAATTTTTCATAGTGGGTGTAGGACTTTTTATAGTAACATTCATAAAGGGTCATGAGTGTTGATCGCCTGTCCCTATCCTTTTCGACGATAAAGGCAAGTCTGTTTATAGAAGAAATGAGTCAATGACCTTGCTAAATGTACACATTTATTATGTGACATGAAGGGGGTTCCTATTTCTAGAAATATTTTCTCTTTTCTCTTTTCAAAATACTCTCATTAGAGTTTACTAAATGGTATTACAAGGGTAAATGCGCAATTGATATTACATTTAAGAAGTCGTATATAATTTTCTCTTATTTTAATGGGATATTTCCTATTATTTTGCCTGGATACTCTTTAAAAGACTATCAACGCACAATCAGAATTGAAATAACTTCTTTTTAAAAATTGCTCACACACAATTACGTTATGCAAAGTTTCTAGCGTATAATATTTTGATAAGACTTACCTAATGTGCAAAGCTTCTAGTGCATAACATGGTAGCGTGTGAGGCAAACAACTACCGATGTGCAAAGTGGACAAAACGAGAAGGCAATAGTGGATTACCGAAATGACATTCGAAGAAAATTATATCACTTAAATACCTCCTCCATTAAATAACTACTCAAAAGAAAGAAGAAATTTGAATAGCACCATACACCTGTTAAGAAATTATACCTCTTTTGACTATTCAACTGGGCAGCATAGCGACATATTCTAAGACTAGAGATTTCATCTCGGCATTATCGTAGCCTTAGAACATGCCTTTTTTCGACTATTCAAACTGGCAGCATAAGGATGTACTTTTTAAAACTAGGATTCTAAACAACTATTATACTATCTTGACATTAAACCTGTTAAATGGGTGGATCGAATTGGATTTGGGTCAGGTCATAAATGGTCTGATACAACTTGACCCATTTAACCTGTTTATGACTCATTTATCATAAGGCAAATTTCTCGACCCATACTCAACTTGACCTATTTAACCAAATCTAGAAAAGCTTAATTCTGATAATTATTTAAAAACATTGTATTGCTAAAATATTTTAATGCAACACAAATCTAGTAAACAATTTATATATTTTTTTTAAAAAAAATTGATGCTCTATTTGTCTCGCAGAAAATATGACATTTCTAGAAAATGTTTTCAAGAAAATGAAAATGTTTTTTTAATATTTTTTATTTTTATTTTAAAAATAATATTTAAATATTTTTTTTTTTTCTTTTCCTTTTTCCTTTTTCTTTTTTTATTTTTTCTTCTTCCCCACCTGTGGCTGGTCTTCGGTCATTGCCGTGGCTGGCCATTGGCAGAGGAAGAAGACAAAAAAAGAAAAATAAAGAAAAATAATTTTTAAAAAAATTAAAATTAAAATTAAAAAATCAGAAATTTTAAAAATATGAAAATAACAATTTTATTATTCTCTTAAGCATGATGGGTAACCCATTTGTGACCCATTTAATATCTATTAAGTTAATAGGTCGACCCATTAATGATCCATTTAAATCTACTCTTAAATTAAAGTCAATCCATTAATAACCCACAATCATTATATATATGTTAATAAATGGGCTCTTGACCCATTTACCACCTCTACTTGGGGAAAATTGTCCAAAAAGTCTTAAATTTATTGTACGACAGTCAATTCAATCCTAAACCTTTTAATTTTGCCAATTCGGTCATACACCTTTTAAAAAGTTACCAATTTAGTTCTAAACCTTTTAATCGTACCAATTTAGTTCTACAAATTTTAACGAATTATTAATTTAGTCCTTTCGGCTAATTTTGATCCGAAATTGCTGACATGATGATCCTGTCAGTATCGGTCATCCTACGTGGCGCTAACATGCACATACAATTTGGTCTTAAATCTTTTTAAAATTCAAAAGTCGCCCGTCACAATGCATGCACAACGCCACCAAACGGTATGGTACCCAACCTGTTACCAAGCCTACATCGATCCATAAATTGGACGTGTATTTGGTAAACACGACGTCGGGAAAGACAGGCCCATAAAGTCGTCCGGGGAACTCTTGAAGTCAACAGGGGCTCCATATCGTACACTAGGGGTGACAGGAATTGCGACCATGCTAACCAATCATCTAAAAGTTTAAAAATCAACAAGAATGGGCCAACGCTCAACAAATGAAATAACCAATTCCTAAGCTAATCGATCCATCTACCTCACGGTCATGGCACACATTAAATATGTATAAAATAAAATGAGCACGACAGAATGAGACCAAAGACAATACCCACAACTCACATGCGACCATCCCTGAATTGTTTCAGTATTATTATTATTATCATTCTCAACTTGCATTATACGTTGGTTCACTATCCTTTGACATCTGGCTCCGAGGCATCCCTAACTTAGTAGGGGCATCCCTAACACATAGCAAGGGCATCCCGACTCCTCCGGGGTATCATCGGTTTGGACAGATCCTAAAGTAAACATCCAAGTTTCGCGTCAAAATCTAACACGAAATTGAGGTATGGTTCCAAGATCAGATTTTACAGCTAGATAACCCACTTACCTTCGATGCAGTCGCAGCTATCTCATGGTTTATCTAGAAAGTGAAGAACGATTTCGTACTCCAAAGGAAACCCCCAAATTTGAGAACCCTAATTGACTCCGTGCGGACGATGCTTGGAAATTTCAACAAGTGGAACAATCAAAGTTTGAAACTTTACATAGGAACGACTAAATCGACAAAGAATTGGATTGCACCAAAAACCCTTACCTTCAAAATCAATATAGATGGAGCTTTCCTTAAGGTGCAACTGAAGTAGCTATTTCAGAGATCCTCATGGATGAAACGGGAGCTCTACTGGATAGATTTGCCATGAAAGTTCCAGCTTCATCGACCCTTCAGATAGAGACTTTGGCTCTGAACGACGCTTTGAAGCAATTACAGTAGAGGAAGAGAGCGAGCTAGTGATAGAGTCGGACTTTGTAGAGTTAATAGATTCGTTACAGAGGAAAGTACACGTGCAGTGGGAGCTGGAAATCTTAACGGAAGAGGTCAGGCTCCTTATTGACCAATTTGCAAATATTTCCTTAGCCCATTGTTACCGTTCCGCAAATCAAGCAGCTGATTGGTTCCGCAAATCAAGTAGCTGATTGGATCGCAAAGGCCTGACATTTAAATGCCTTTTCCTCTATTTGGTTAGCCCGTCCTCCACAACATCTATGGGAACTACTATATTTGGATGCCCCTATGATGGACTTTTCGTTTAAGAACTCTTGAGTTTAAATAATATCGAAGTTTTTTCAACCAAAAAAAAATCATTACTGTTGAATGTGTGACCTTTTTCTTCACATTAGTGGTCTAGTGGCATGGACGTATGTTTCCAGTATGCCATGGTCACAAGTTCAAACTCTGTTTATAATAGTGTGTTATCTCGCAATGGTGAATAGACATTGGTATTCTAATATCTCAGTGGAGTTATTGTGACAAACTCGCTTATCGAAGATCAATGGATCATGAATGGTTTTGAGTGACGAGCGCCATGTAGTTCTAAATCTGAACATTCTGTCACCAGCATAAGACCTTTATGGTAACATCTATGGAGACTAGCCATGTTAGTTACCCCCATTCAATCATAAACCTTTCAATTATACTAATTGAGTCCAAAAAAAGTCATAATCCTATTGTACATGTGCCAATTCAGTCATAAACCTTTATCAATTGAATCATAAATTTTTTTGACGATTTTGTCAATGTAGTCTTTCCGGTCAATTTTGGCAGAAAATCATTACATGAACGCCAGCGGTCCTAGGGCCCGACGCCTTCACCTGTGGCCAGCAAGGATCACCCAGTGATGCGTGCGTGGGCAAGTGATTCCGAAATGGGGAATTTTCTAGATGATATGTGTGTATGGGATGGTTGTCGATGGGTAAATTGCAAATGCATAATAGAATACGATCACCATAGAGGTATAAAGGACGCACTACCAACCAAGGATGAAGATCGGGATCAATGAAGCCCACCACTAAGCCTAAAGGGAAAAACCACCTACCGAAGATAAAGCACTTCTTGGCTCACCACTAGAGAGTAATCCAATCTCCAAGAATTAAAAAAAACCACAATAAAAGTTATTCACTCTCCAAAAATATCCGCTCACACAAAAGAAAATCTCATGTTTTCAATATTCATTACAATGGAGAACATTCCTCTTTTTAAAGAGAGAATGAGATTTAGGAAATAGACAAACATTAAAAGACACGGAAACTATCGAACATTTAAAGACAGGAGAACTAGGAAGCTATTTAAAGGCCTAGTAACTATAAAATGTATTAATAACATGGAGACTTGTATTATTGACTATTCAGCCTTGCTATATATCTTCCAAAATTCGTTCACCAACCTTGACTAGAAAATAATTATCTCAATAAATAGGCAAATGTCATAGGAAATTGCTTGGAACAACCTCACATCATTATGTTGTTGATCCACAACAAAATCAACAAATAATCTTGGTAAAACGATAATGAATTGACTAAGTCAAGAATTGACAACTCCTTTAATCGGTATCTTGGTCAATAGTCTAGTCATTGACAACTTCATTCTTTGACCCAATGAAACAAGTTATAACCAAAGTTAGCTTTGGCCTGGTTGATCATTGATTCGAGAGAAAGACACTAGAAGTACCAAAAGTTGTGTACGACACTCACTTTAGTACCAAAAGTTTTTTTTGGATCACTTAAATGTCAAATTTTTTGAAAAATGATCATTTTAGTGCTAACTCCGATCGGTTTGGTCGGAAATCTAACATGACCTTTTTTTATTAATATCTTAAGCCGATGTGGCTTGCCAAACGTTTGAATCAGCATGAAAATCCCAAAACGACATTGTTTATCTAGTTTCATCTACTTGTACAATCCAAAACGATGTTCATCTTCTCTCTCTCTCTCTCTCTCTCTCTCTCTCTCTCTCTCTCTCTCTCTCTCCTCCATTTCTTCGTTTGAGCTCTGCAACATCACATGAACGAGGAGGAGGGATTAGGCTTGAAGGCAGCGTCAGAGAAAGAGGATTGGTGGTGGGATTTGGCCTCAAGCTCGCACTTCTCTTGCTCGCGAAGCTTCTGGATTTGCTATTGCTCGATCTCGAAGCACTTCTTAATCAATTGGATTCAAAGTTAAATCGTGAGCAAATCGTGATAGAATGAGATGGATTTGTGACAAATAGAGATGATTTAAGAGTCTGCATATTGTGTTTAGGCTAAGAAATACATTGAAATCAAGTCCGAAGCTTACCTTTTAAAACGCCTAGCATGTGTTCGAAGATTTGCCTGAAAGAGCTAACAAAGCGGTTCTCATGAAATCGATGTTCAGAGTTAGGATTGATTCACGATTTCTTCCTTGATAGATAAAACTATGTCTAAATCTACGATTCACTATGATTTTATGGCATCTCCTTCGATTCCCAGCGCCGACCGAGGATGAACACCTATGCCGAAGTCCCTACCCATTTTTCGGCGATGCCCCCTATTCAAAACATTTTCGTGAGATCCTTATTTGCCAGCAAAAATGGTAATCAGCATGATGTTTTGGTGGCGGTGGTCTGGTGATTGGCAACGGCAAAGGTGAGTTGGGATTGATTGTGACAAGAAGAAAACGAAGAAGCAGCAAGGGCGCAAAAGGAGAAAAGAAAAGAAAAAAATGACATGGACGGAAAGGAGGAGAAATGTACACATGGAAATGCCATGTGTGGACAGGTTTTTTTTTAAATGTCAATTCATATTAAAATTTTAATTAAAAAAGCTACGTATTAATTTTGACCGGAATTTCTCGCCATTAGTACTTAAGTTATCGGCAAAAGTACATCAGGAGTGTCACAACTTGTGTGCGGCGATCACTTTGGTGCCATAAATTTTTTTCGGATCACTTTGGTGCCAAGTCGGAGGAAAATAGATCACTTTAGTGACTCCAGCCAAAATTCCGACAAAAAATCTGACCTGGCATTTATATTAAAAAAAAATGATCTGATGTGTACACGTGAAAATTATGTGGCTTTTTTCGAAATTTTTAATTTTTAGAAAAAAAATAAAAATTAATTTTTTACCTTTTATTTAAAAATAATAAAAATTAATTTTTAATTTTTAATTTAAAAAAAAATTTGTAGCAGCAAAGGAGGGGCCCCCCCGGGCCATTGCCCAACAACCCACTTGCTGGGAAGGGACGGCGATGGTGGGCGCAGTGGTCGGCAAGGGTTGTCGGCCCCTGGCCGAGGCTCGGCGACCCTCGCCAAGCCCAACGACAGCCGGATCCGGCAAGGCGAGACCTCACCTCCAAGGATAGTGGAAGAATACAACAGGGTGTGTTTCTGAATCATCTCGAACTTCTTTCACCTCTTCGAGAAAGAGTCGTTTCCAATAAACAGGAGAGTAAAACCATTTGAACACAGTTAAAAGGTTTTTCTGGTAATCATTTAGTTGAACGTAATCAGTCAGAAGTAAGTTGGTCAATTGGAGAATAAATTTTCTGGTGGGAAACTTAATAGCTATTAAGTATTTGTTGGTTAGATATTATAATAGCCATTTAAGTTTGTCAGGAAAATCATTTTTTCTTCAAAATAATAGATGGATGAAAGGGTACCTTGAGTGTAATCCAAAAGAGTCAAGAATAGATCCTTCATGGTAGCAAAAAAGGTCTATGTGGCATTGTCACATGAGATTGTCAAGATTTTCAATGAGCTTATCCTTTTAAATTTGCTCAATTATTTCTTGAGCATATTCCAGGCTTGGTCAATCTCGAAACCATATAATCTTGTACTTGTCTGATCGGAACGGGAAGGAATGCCTGAGAATATACATATTGATTTTTGCCGATTCTTTTGGTCTGGAGAGAAAATCTGCAAGCACATTCTTCTTTCCTGCAATATGTTTGGTTTCGAAGGAGTATTTTGAAAATCATTCAGCCCATCTAAGTAGCTGAGGATGAGGGATCTGCTTCTGCTTGAATTTAGTCATTTGGGGAAAAAAAACCATATCTAATTCTACCAGAAAATGATAGCTAATAAGATGGAATTCAAACTTTTTATTCCATTCATTACTGCCAAAATTTCCTTGAAGGTAGAATGATAATGTATTTCTGCCTAAAAAAACTTGCCACTTTTGTAAGCGCAAAGATATCGCTTACCATGAAGTTCTTCGAATAATATAGCCACCCAATATTCATCACTGATATCAGTCTGCAGAATTCTCTTTCCTGTGGATGGGATTTGCAGGGGGAAGATCTTGCATAATTTCTTTGAGTTCCGCAACTGTTTTGGTTTGTGCCTTTCCCCATGGCATTGGATGCTTTTTTTTAACATTAGTTGCAAATGAATTAACAACCTTGCGATATTCGGGACAAAATCTCTAAGATATTTGGTTATTCCGAGAAATTGTTGAATTTGCTGGGTTGTAAAATTTTTTTCAGGAAATTTTAGTAATTTCCTAACAATGTGCGGTCCTGGATAATATGTACCTTTGTTAAGGTGCATGCCGAGGAATTCAACTTCTGTTTGAGCAATGGTCATCTTTTTCTGAGAAAACATGATGCCATATTTCTTCACAATTTCTGCAAACTGCTCAAGAAGTCGATAGTGAGATTCTTCGTCTGGGCTGTAGAGCAATATGTCGTCAATATAGACAACTGCACTGGATAAGATTGGTTGGAATATACGACACATAGCCTTTTGGAATAAGGAAGGAGCAACCTTAAGACCAAATGGAAGAACTCGCCATTGAAATGTTGGTTGGGGATATAGAATCCTGTCTTCGGTCTGTCATCGGGATGAATGCCCAATTGCCAAAATCCGGCTTTAAGATCAAACTTTTAATATATATGGGCTTTAGTGATTCCCGCAAAAAGGGAATTTCGAGAAGGCAAAGGGAATTTATTATCTTGGAGGAAAAGATTAAGAGGTTGGTAGTTGATCACCAATCTCATTTTTTCTCGATTTTGCTCAGCACGTTTATTGACATAGAAAGCTTCACAAGCCCATTGAGAATTTAAAATTTCAATAAAGTCTTGTTGTAATAATTCTGAGCATTCCTTTTGAGCAAGAGCTAAATGCTCTGGATTCATTTCCGAGTGACTTGCCTTAGTAGGATTTATATTCTCATTTTTCTTAAAAGGGAGTCGAACATAGAATTCTGGATTTTTCTACAAAGGATGAGAACATTTTTGGGAGAACTCGAAATGATTTTCTGAGCATGATTCCAACAATTTCTGCATGATTGGGTCTAACAGACTCATTTGAATGGAAAAGAGTCTTTGGATATTGACGAATTTAGAGAATTGGTCTTTATACCTAAATCCTTTTCCAGGAACAATTCTTAAGTCTGGAAGTTGAGTCATGATATCCCACCTAATAATCAAGTTTTTATTATGAAGACTAGATCCAAGAATTTTAGTGGTAATACTGAGAGAAAAACTGCATGGATACAAGGTGTAGTGCGAACAATTGTAGAAAAAGTGTCTCCCAAAGCAGAGTTGAAATACCGAACTCAAGAAGTTTAGTATTCTTCAGGAAGGACTTTAGTATCTAGGATTGAAGCACTAGCACCAGTATCTATGAGAGCAATGACTGAAATTGATTTGGCAAACTTTGAGAGATAAATTTTGACTGGAAAGTGGGGACAATGAAGTTGACTTGAATGTATACTGAGGTTTAGATTTTCTGGTTGTGATGATAGATGGAAAAGTTCTTCAGGTTTTGAGTCAGAATCTATTTCACTGGGGGTGTGATAATAAGGAATAATGTAAAGTGTTTGGTCGGTGGGATTTTCATCGATAGAGAACAGGGATTCGATATCATCATTGTCAAGAGAAATTCCTGTTTCTAGTTCGATATTATGAATGAGATGATTCTGACTTTTCTTTGCTTGGGGACAATTTTAGCAAAGTGGCCCTTCTTGTTGCAAATGAAGCAACGATTTGGTTTCTTGCGTCCTGTGAAGTTTCTTCATTTCTATAGGAATCGCCATTTCTTCCTTCTTCTCAAGCACTTAGATCTTTTCATTCGATACTTTTTGAAGTGCTTGTTTTTCTTTGAATATTCTCCGCAGGATCTGTCACAATCTTCCTTTGAATATTTGATCTTCAAATATTGTTCGAAGCAAGCACCATCGAGTTCACGATTGTCTCTGATGTAGTTTTTCATCATCTATCTTCGGAGGCAAAGTTCATCAAGACAAAGATAAATTTCTTGTTGCAATTCTCCAAAGGGAATATCAACAATTCTTCTTTGCTTGTTGAGAAAAGATCTCTCAACCTGTTGGAAGAGTTCTTTAGGAATTGAGGCTAAGAAGACTTGTTTCAAATTTGGATTAAGTCCTAGGCCATAAAAGAATTTAAGCATCTCTCTGTAATGGCGATCTAGGCGCCTTTTTTGAAGAGAACAATATTTTCTTTCAAAATATTCTCTTCTTTTGAGTTCAAGAACATCAGTAGGTTTTCCTATGAAATATAGGTAAATGATTCCAATGACTTGAGAAAAGTCTTGCAGAAGAAGAAAAGTCATCTGATCTGTTTCAGAAGTTGATTGTCACAAGTATTTAAGGCTTCCAGTAAATCTTGTAGCAAATTCTAAAGGAACATCATATTTGTTTTCAACAGCAAGAGCTCTGGTATTCAACCAAGTATAGAATTCATCCAATCTTTCTGGCCATTTGGAATAAGCAGTGTCATCAAGAGTGAAAAACTGCTTGGATGGGGAAACAGAAATATGAGATTGATTATTGATTTAGATAAAATCTGGTTCATATGGATTTAGTTCCATTTTTTGTTCTGGTGGATCAGCCATGAAAATCAGAGGAGTAGTTGATGGTACTTGAAAAGATTCAACGAAAGGAATTGGAAAAGTAGATGAAGAGGAATAGGATAGAGAGTCAGATTCTGAATCTGAGTTTAGCAAATTTGATACATTTGCTACTTGAGAAGTGCACTCTGGTAGATGTTGGTCTGAATCAGCTTTTAGATTCTGTTGTTGATCTTTGCTTAAATCCCTCAGAAAAGATTCCAAGGGGTTTGACATCTGCTGGTAAGAACTCTTTTCAGGTCTCCAGATGATTCAGCAACGGGTTTTTTTTTCATTCTTTTCTTTCGGAGCTTCTCCATTTCCCGAATGCAATTGTGCATTTCTGTCATATCACTTCTATCTCGTGAGTAGAAGTTTCTGCTACAAGAGCAGCTGCAGCAAAAACTGGGGAGTTTTGCGGTGGTGGAAGAGAATATCCGATTCTCGAAATAGAGAAAAAATCAGTAGGCTTAAATTTTCCTTCTTCCAAGAGACTGATTTGCTTTTTGAGTTTCTCTATTTCATTTTTCGGACTTTCAAGATAATGGTAGCCAATATGCTGGCCTGATTCTAGAGCATGAAGCCTTTTCTGGAAATCCACAAGCATCTTTTTGATGGATTCATCTTACCGTTGGATTTCTTGTTGCACATCAACAATTTTGGAGTCAATCGTCTTGAAAGCCTGATTTTGTGCTAGGAGAGTTTCTGATTACCAGTTTAGAACAGCCTCAGCAGCAAGCGTTCTTTTTAGCCTTCCACGTTTATCAACATCAATGGGAGAAAGAATTTTTGGAGCATGATAAGAATTTTTGGAGCATGAAGGTATCGTCGTTGTGGATCGGTAAATTCCTCAATAGCAGGAAAAGAAAGCTGAGAATTTTCAACAGGATTTAAAGGAGGGAAATCAGCTTCATTAAACATGGAGATAGATAGAAGTTGTCCGGTAGTTGGGTTTTCAGGAAAGACTGAAATTTTAAGTAGATCAGAATTTTTCTTTACCCATTCATAGATGGGTTTGTAGAAAGGGGAAACGATAGATTTTTTATATGGGGGGTGAGACCGGAGGTGATGGTGGAGATAATGGGGGTGATGGAGTTGATGGAGATGATAAAAGTGATGGTGAACCATATAAAACCATAAACTGATATCCACTATTTTCTCCAAGAGTATTAATGGTAGGGTCTCCATCCAAATGTCTTTGGTAGAAGCTGTCGTTGGCCTTTTTTCGCTTAGGCCTGATAGCTGGATCTACTTTATCTAGGGAATTTATGCATGAAGAATATTGGCAAAAAGAATCCCAGAAACAATGACCATAAGGGTCTTTATAGTGATGGACAGGATGTCCGTCACTTTTGAAGTATTGAACCAACTTTTTTGGGTCTGGTTCTTCAGGAACTGGATTAGGAACACAGGATTCTATCATAAGATAGTAAGAAAGATGGAAGGAGTTTCTTCCTTTTCTTTGCGGAATTTGATGGTTACAGTACCATCTCTTTGTCTGACAAATTCAGAATATGAAGACTGGAGAGGTTGGCTAATTGGGTGGAACTTTTCATAATTTATTATCCAAGATTCAGGAAGAAGCTTGGCTAACTTTTCTTTTGGGATCTACCGAGGAACATGAATACAAGAAGTCTGATCATTTTGCATGGAGATGAACAATGCATCTTCATTTCCATGTTGGAAATTCAGATCTAAGGTATGATTTTGGACTCTATACATCATTTGGTAATGAAGAGTTACAGCAATGGAATCGACAGTTTGAGGAGCTCCCAATAAGCTGAAGTTGCACTTTCAAGAAAGAAAGTAGCTGGGGATCGGAAATGGCAATATTAAAATTTGGATAAAGGGTTATGAAGACTGTTCCAACATTTAAGGTGGTTTAGACAGTACCAATACAAGCATGTTGCTATTTTAGGAACCTAGTATCCAAAAGAGCCATTCTTGCTACAACAGGCAAACCTTTTCTCTCATGGAAGGTAAGAGCAAGACAGACTGCTCCATAGTGTATATACGAATACCTTTGTTAGATCCACTGTTTGGGAAATTCAGGAGGAATTTGAAGAGTAACAAAGTACTCCTTTTCAGAGGTAGTAATTGGGTGTTGGTCAAATTTGGAAGATTGGACGTATTCTTTGACTTCTTTCGAAGTTTGATGGATGAGATGTCGGATAGACCTGATGGGAGACAAATATGTAGCAGGTTTGGCAAAGGCTGAGCATGGATTCATGAGAGGAAGTTGCGTTTCCGGAAATTTTGATTTCATCACTAAAAGAGACTTCATAGAGATAGTCTATCTTAGAAACATGTGAAGTACAAAACTCAATTAAAGTTAAAGAAGAAGATGATGGAGTGAGAGAAGCAGTAAGAGCGATTGGAGTTGTATCTGGATCGGTCATGATGAAGAGAAAGGATTCTTCATAACACTAAATAATCACCAACTAAGTGCATGGAACGAACCAAGGTAGACATAAAACCACGCTCTGATACCAATAAGGGGATCTAAACTGAGAGCCAGGAAAAATCGGATCAATTTACGGCAGTTATGCTATCCCACATGGGCGAACCGCTTGTTCAAGCCCTCCAGGGACTGCCTTTTAGCTGTAAGACTACCCAGAGATTTAGCTTAGAGTATAGAGATGCTCAGAGTGGCCAGGATGATGTTATGCCTAACTGACCGAGCTACCTTTCTTAGAGGATCATACCAGGCTTTGAAGAAAAGGATTTTTAGATAGGCATGGAAAGTGAGAGAATTGAGATTTTACAACTTTCCCTCTTATTCAAACCGAAGGATTACATGGCCTTATATAGGAGTTGGGAAATACATGCTGGGCGAAGGTCCAGATAAGACAAAAAACATGTAGAACAGGGTACATTATTGGACTTCTGTCCACATAAAACAAAACTCACCTAACTAAGTACATTATTTGGCACACTTACTCGTAGAACACTTAAAGCCTATTCATAGGTGAAGCAGGACTTAAACAGTGCTGGTTAGATATACTAGTACAAGCTTATCTCTATCCAGAGTTATAGTCATAATCCGAGCTGTCAGAACTGTTTGCACGTTCATATTCTGCTATCTGTCTTTATGTTAGAATGTGTTCAAAATTATCTTTAGTGATAACTGGCGTTGGTTTCGAGGAAGAGGATGCATGTGTCAAAAGATTTGGAAGAGTAGTATTTGGAGTGTTTTGTGGTAACAGGAGGAGTTCATTCTACATTCTGATGCTAAGGCTTGATTGTGGATTTTGTTAAGGTAAGATTGGATGTGGCCACTTTCCTAGTTGTGTGTAGTGAGAGGAGGAGCTGGCGTCAAATCCAACAGATAAGGATAATAGTCCATAGTCATAGGGGTCTTGAGAGAGTGGTCCACCCCATGGATCCAGATGACTGCACTGGATCTTGAGATGACTATGCTGGATTTTCTATATTTGACATTTTTTGATCTTGTGCAACCTGGAGTTGTGCTTGTGCCTGTTCGTGCTCGAATTCGCTGAATGACTGTCTTGTTACTGATGAAGATCCTTCATGATCCCATGAAACGGATGTGAAGTAGTCCCATACTTCTTCTAGAATAATGCGATTTTCTTGGCATAGGATCTTTTGGAGTTTCCTGTAATTATATTCAACAGAACCAATGTGACTGGAGAACGATTTATAGACACGTGCAACCTGGAGTTATGATTGGGGCTTGTAGGTAGTAGTACCTACTGCGACGAAAGTAGGTACTACTACTCCAGGTGAGATACTATTGCGGCGGGAGTAGGTACTACTACCTACAAGCCTCAATCACAATTCCAGGTTGTACATGTCTATAAATCGTTCCCCAATCGCATTGGTTCTGTTGAATATAATTACAGGGAACTCTAAAAGATCCTATGCCAAGAAAATCGCATGATTCCAGAAGAAGCATGAGACTACTTCGCACCCGTTTCATGGGATCACGAAGGATCTTCATCTTAAACAAGACAGGCACTTAGCGATACGAGCACGAACAGGCACAAGCACAACTCCAGGTTGCACAAGATCACAAAATGTCAGATATAGGAGATCCAGCACAGTTATTTCAAGATCCAATGCAGTCATCTTATGATCCATGGGGTGGACCACTCTCTCAAGACCCCTATAACTATGGACCATTGTCTTTATCCGTTGGACTTGACGCCAGCTCCTCCTCTCACTACACACAACTAGGAAATTGGCCCTAGCTAAATTTTCCCCAGCCAATCTTACCTGAACAAAATCCATAACCAAGCCTTGGCATCAGAATGTAGAATGAACTCCTCCTATTACCACAAAACACTCCAAATTATGCTCTTTTAGACCTTTCGACACATGCATCGTCTTCCTTGAACCCAATGCCAGTTATCACTAAAGATAATTTCGAACACATTCTGACATAAAAACAGATAGCAGAATATGAACGTGCAAACAGTTCAGACAGTTTGGATTATGACTATAACTCTGGATGGAGATAAGCTTGTATTAGTATACCTAACCGGCACTGTTTGGGTCCTGCTTCACCTATGAATAGGCTTTAAGTGTTCTACGAGTAAGTGTGCCAAATAATGTACTTAGTTAGGTGAGTTTTGTTTTATGTGGACAGAAGTCCAATAATGTACCCCGTTCTAAGTGTGTTTTGTCTTACTTGGACCTTCGTCCAGCATGTATTCCCCAACACCTATATAAGGCCATGTAATTCTTCCGGTTTGAATAAGAGGAAAAGTTGTGAAATCTCAATTCTCTCACTTTCCATGCTTCTCTAAATATCCTTTTCTTCAAAGCTTGGCATGATCCTCTAAGAAAGGCAGCTCAGCCAGTTAGGCATAATATCATCCTGATCACTCTGAGCATCTCTATGCTTTGAGTTAAATCTCTAGGTAGTCTTACAGCTAAAAGACAGTCCCTAGAGGGCTTGAACAAGCGGTTCGCTCATGTGGGATAGCATGCTTGCTGTAAATTGACCCGGTTTTTCCTGGCTCTCAGTTTAGATTCCCTCATTGGTATCAAAGCGTGGTTTTATGTCTACCTTGGTTTGTTCCATGCACTTAGTTGGTGATTGTTCAGTGCTGCAAAGAATCCTTTCTCCTCATTATAACCGATCCATATACAACTCCAATCGCTCTTACTGCTTCTCTCACTCCATCGTCTTTTTCTTCAATTTTAACCGAGTTTCGTACTTCATATGCCTCTAAGATAAACTATCTCTATGAAGTCTCTCTTAGTAATGAAATTAAGATTTTCAAAACACAACTTCTTCTCATGAATCCATACTCAGCTTTTGCTAAACCTGCTACATCTTTTTCCCCCATTAGGTCTATACGACATCTTATCCGTCAAACTCCGAAAGAAGTCAAAGAATACGTCCAGTCTTCCAAATTTAATCAACACCTAATTTCTGCCTCTGAAAAGGAGTACTTTGTTACTCTTCAAATTCCTTCTGAATTTCTCAAATAGTAGATCCAGCAAGGGTATTCGCATATACACTATGGAGCAGTCCGTCTTGCTCTTACCTTCTATGAGAGAAAAGGTTTGCCTGTTATAGCAAGAATAGCTCTTTTAGATACTAAGTTCCTAGAATAGCAGCATGCTTGTATTGGTACTGTGCAAACCACCTTAAATACTAGAACAGTTTTCGTAAAATTTATTCAAATTTTAATATTGCCCTTTCCGATCCCCAAATACTTTCTTTCTTGAAAGTGCAACTTTAGCTTACTAGAGCTCCTCAAACCGCCGATTTCATTGCTGCAACTCTTCATTACCAAATGATGTATAGAGTCCAAAATCATGCCTTAAATCTGAATTTCCAACATGGAAATGAAGATGCACTGTTCATCTCCACGCAAAATAATCAGACTGCTTGTATTCATGTTCCTGGCAGATCTCCAAAAGAAAAGTTAGCCAAGCTTCTTCCTGAATCTTGTATAACAAATTATGAAAAACTCCACCAAATTAGCCAACATCTCCAGTCTTTAAACTCTGAATTTGTCAGACAAAAAGATGGTACTGTAACCATCAAATTTCGCAAAGAAAAGGAAGAAACTCCTTCCATCTTTCCTACTATCTTTATGATAGAACCCTGTGTTCCTAATCCAGTTCTTGAGGAACAAGACCCAAAAAAGTTGGTTCAATACTTCAAAAGTGACGGACATCCTGTCCATCACTACAAAGACCCTTATAGTCATTGTTTCTGGGATCCTTTTTGCCAATGTTCTTCATGCACAAATTCCCCAGATGAAGTAAATTCAGCTATCGGGCCTAAGCAAAAAAAGGCCAAGGACAACTTCTACCAAAGATATTTAGATGGAGACCCTACCATTGATACCTTTAGAGAAAATAGTAGATACCAGTTTATGGTTTCATATAGTTCACCATCACCTTCATCATCTCCATCAACTCTATCACCCCCATTATCCCCACCATCACCTCCGGTCTCACCCCTATATAAAAAATCTGTCGTTTCCCCTTTCTACAAACCCATCTATGAGTGGGTAAAGAAAAATTCTTATCCACTTAAAATTTCAGTTTTTCCCGAAAACCCAACTACTGGGCAACTTCCATCTATCTCCATGTTTAATGAAGCTGATTTCCCTCCTTTAAATCTTGTTGAAAATTCTCGGCTTTATTTTCCTGTTACTGAGGAATTTATCGATCCACAACGACGATACCTTCATGCTCCAAAAATTCTTTCTCCCACTGATGTTGATGAACGTGGAAGGCCAAAAAGAACGCCTGCTGATGAGGCTGTTCTAAACTGGCAATTAGAAACTCTCCTAGCACAAAATCAGGCTTTCAAGACGATTGACTCCAAAATTGTTGATGTGCAACAAGAAATCCAACGGTACGATGAGTCCATCAAAAAGATGCTTGTGGATTTCCATAAAAGGCTTCATGCTCTAGAATCAGGCCAGCATCTTGGCTACCATTATCTTGAAAGTCCGAAGAATGAAATAGAGAAACTCAGAAGGCAAATTAGTTTCTTGGAAGAAGAAAAATTTAAGCCTACTGATTTTTTCTCTATTTCGAGAATCGGATACTCTCTTCCACCACCACAAAACTCCCCAGTTTTTGCTACAGCTGCTCTTGCAGCAAAAACTTCTACTCAACGAGATAGAATTGATATGATAGAAATGCGCAATCGCATTCGGAAAATGGAGAAGCTCCGAAAGGAAAGAATGAAAGAAAAACCCGTTGCTGAATCATCTGGAGAACCTGAAAAGAATTCTGACCAGCAGATGTCAAACCCCTTGGAATCTTTTCTGAGGGATTTAAGCAAAGATCAACAAAAGAATTCAAAAGCTGATTCAGACCAACATCTACCATAGTGCACTTCTCAAGTAGCAAAGGTATCAAATTTGCTAAACTTAGTTTCATAATCTGACTCCCTATCCTATTCCTCTTCATCTACTTTTCTAATTCCTTCCATTAAATCTTTCCAAATACTACCAACTACTCCTCCGATTTTCATGGCTGATCCATCAGAACAAGAAATAGAATCAAATCCATCTGAACCAGAGGTTATCCAAATCAATAACCCATCTCATATTTCTGTTTTCCGATCTAAACAGTTTTTCACTCTTGATGACACTCCTTATTCCAAATGGCCAGAAAGATTGGATGAATTTCATGCTTGATTGAACACCAGAGCTTTTACTGTTGAAAGTAAATATGATGTTCTTTTAGAATTTGCTACAAGATTTTTGGAAGTCTTCTTTGGAAGTGGCTTAAACGGATCATATGACTTTTTTCAAATCAAGACTTTCAAAAAGCCATTGGAATGACCTTTTTTCATAGGAAAGCTAATGTTCTTTTTTTTTTTATAATCCATTGGAATCATTTACCTATATTTCATAGGGGCAAAAATCTGCGATGTTCTTGAACTCAAAAGAAGAGAATATTTTGAAAGAAAATATTGTTCTCTTCAAAAAATGCACCTAGATCGCCATTACAGAGTGATGCTTAAACTCTTTTATGGTATAGGAGCTAATCCAAATTTGAAACAAGTATTCTTAGCCTCCATTCCTAAAGAACTCTCCCAACAGGTCGAGAAATCTTTTCTCAACAAGCAAAGAAGAATTGTTGATATTCCCTTTGGAGAACTGCAACAAGAAATTCATCTTTGTCTTGATGAACTTTGCCTCCAAAGATAGATGATGAAAAACTACATCAGAGACAATCGTGAACTCGATGGTGCTTGCTCCGAACAATATTTGAAGATCAAATATTCAAAGAAAGATTGTGACGGATCCTGTGGAGAATATTCAAAGAAAAACAAGCACTTCAAAAAGTATCGAGTAAAAAGATCTAAGCACTTCAGAAGAAGGAAGAAATGGCGATTCCTCACGGAAATGAAGAAACTTCACAGGACGCAAGAAACCAAATCGTTGCTTCATTTGCAACAAGAAGGGCCACTTTGCCAAAATTGTCCCCAAGTAAAGAAATGTCAAAATCATCTCATTCATAATATCGAACTAGAAACAGAAATTTCTCTAGACAATGATGATATTGAATCCCTGTTCTCTGTTGATGAAAATCCCACTGACCAAACACTTTGCATTATTCCTTATTATCACACCCCCAGTGAAATAGATTCTGACTCAAAACTTGAAGAACTTTTCCATTTATCATCACAACCAGAAAATCTAGACCCTAGTATACATTCTAGTCAACTGTATTGTCCCTACTTTTCAGTCAAAATCTATCTCTCAAAGTTTACCAAACTAATTTCAGTCATTACTCTTATAGATACTGGTGCTAGTGCTTCAATCCTAAACACTAAAGTCCTTCCTGAAGAATACTGGACTTCCTGTGTTCAGTATTTCAACTCTGCTTCGGGAGATACTTTTTCTACAATTGTTCGTACCACACCTGTGTCCATTCAGTTTTTCCCTCAGTGCTCCATTACCACGAAAATTCTTGGATATAGTCTTCCTAATAAAGACTTGATTATTGGGTGGGATATCATGACTCAACTTCCAGACTTAAGAATTGTTCTTGGAAACGGACTTAGGTATAAAGATCAAGTCTCTGAATTCATCAATATTCAAAGACTTTTTTTCCATTCAAATGAGTCTATTAGATCTAATCATGCAGAAACTGTTGGAATCATGCTCAGAAAATTATTTCGAATTCTTCCAAAAATGTCCTCATCCTTTGTGGAAAAATCCAGAATTCTATGTTCGACTCCCCTTTAAGAAAAATGAGGACATAAATCCTACTAAGGCAAGTCACTCGGGAATGAATCCAGAGCATTTGGCTCTTGCTCAAAAGGAATGCTCAGAATTATTACAACAAGGCCTTATTGAAACTTCAAATTCTCAATGGGCTTGTGAAGCTTTCTATGTCAATAAACGTACTGAGCAAAATCGAGGAGAAATGAGATTGGTGATTAACTACCAACCTCTCAATCTTTTCCTCCAAGATGACAAATTCCCTTTGCCTTCTCTAAATTCCCTTTTTGCAGGAATCACTAAAGCCCACATTTATTCAAAGTTTGATCTTAAAGCCGGATTTTGGCAATGGGGTATTCATCCTGATGACAGACCAAAGACAGGATTCTGTATCCCCAACCAATACTTTCAATGGCGAGTTCTTTCATTTGGTCTCCAAGTTGCTCTTTCCTTATTCCAAAAGGCTATGTGTCGCATATTCCAACCAATCTTATCCGGTGCAGCTGTCTATATTGACGACATATTGCTCTACAGCCCAGACGAAGAATCTCACTGTCGACTTCTTGAGCAGTTTGCAGAAATTATGAAGAAATATGGCATCATGTTTTTTCAGAAAAAGATGACTATTGCCCAAACAAAGTTGAATTTCCTCGGCATGCACCTTAACAAAGGTACATATTATCTAGGACCGCACATTGTTAGGAAATTACTAAAATTTCCTGAAAGGAATTTTACAACCCAGGAAGTTCAATAATTTCTCGGAATAATCAATTATCTTAAAGATTTTGTCCCGAATATTGCGAGGTTGTTAATTCCTTTGCAACTGATATTAAAAAGGTATCCAGTGCCATGGGAAAAGGCACAAACCAAAGCAGTTGCGGAACTTAAAGAAATTATGCAAGATCTTCCCCTTGCAAATCCCATCCACAGGGAAGAGAATTCTGCAAACTGATATCAGTGATGAATATTGGGCGGCTATATTGTTCGAAGAATTTCATGGTAAGCGATATCTTTGCGCTTACAAAAGTGGCAAGTTTTTTCAGGCAGAAATACATTATCATTCTATCTTCAAGGAAATTTTGGCAGTAATGAATGGAATAAAAAGTTCGAATTCCATCTTATTGCCATCATTTTCTGGTAGAATTAGATATGGCTTCTTTTCCCCAAATGACTAAATTCAAGCAGAAGCAGATCCCCTCATCCTCAGCTACTTAGATGGGCTGAATAGTTTTCAAAATACTCCTTCGAAACTAAACATATTGTAAGAAAGAAAAATGTGCTTGCAGATTTTCTCTCTAGACCAAAAGTATCGGCAGAAATCAATATATATATTCTCAGGCATTCCTTCCCATTCCGGACAAACAAGTACAAGATTGAACGGTTCCAAGATTGGCCAAGCTTGGAATATCCTCAAGAAATAATTAAGCAAATTCAAAAAGATAAGCTCATTAAAAATCTTGACAATCTCATGTGGCAATGCCACATAGACCTTTTTCGCTATCATGGAGGATCTATTCTTGATTTTTCTGGATTACACTCAAGGTACCCTTTCATCCACCCATTATTTTGGAGAAAAAATAATTTTCCTGACAAACTTAAATGGCTATTATGGTATCTAACCAACAAGTATTTAATATAGATCCGGTTGTCATTTGGGCTCGGCGAGGGTCGCCGGACCTCGACCAAGGGCTGGCGACCCTTGCCGACCACTGCGCCTACCACCGCCGTCCCTTCCTAGCGGTGGTGGGTTGGCAGCAGCAGCGGCGAGGGCTCCCTCGCCGCTGTTGCAAGCCCCTTTTTGTTTTTATTTAATTTATATATTTATATATTTATTTAATATAATTTAATTTTTTTTAAAAAAGTACCGTCGGTGGCTAAATCTGGTCGTTTTTTATTTTTAATCTTGATTGAACCCTCCCGGCTGAAGCCGTGTCAGCGCCACATCAGTTCAGGATGAGCCCGTCCATTAGCACTAAAATGATTGTTTTTCAAAAAAGTTGACACCAAAGTGATTCGAAAAAAAAAGTATCTTCCAAAATGACCGTCTTTCCAGGTTCTCTTTTGGTGCCCTTTGTCACATAATTTGGACGGAAAGAAACAACTCTCTTAAAGAAACAAGAGTATCTTCATTTTATGCGGAATCATATTATCAAAGTGGTAAAAAACAAAGTTGCAACTCTTGGAAGAGTTCGGACACGCCTCCCGAATAGAAGACTACTGAGGAGGGTTGGGGGCTTTCACCTTCCATTTTTTTTAGTTGGATTTGTTCGCCTCCTTTGTATAGCTTTTTCTTCCCTTTTCTTTTCTTTTTCCCAAGGTGACTGTGTTTCCTTGGTCTTTAGTCCTTTTCGGACTTGGATAGTCTCTTGCTTTCCTTTGTATTTGGTGATTTGATAGTAATATATACCTTACCCTTACCAAAAAAAAAAAAGTGATTCGAAAAAAAGTTATAGCATCAAAGTGATCGCCGTACACAAGTTATGGCACTTCTAGTGTACTTTTGCCTTAAGTTATCACTTTTTCGCCAGTTTGGCACTTAAGTAATCCAACAAAGATTTGTGGCACTAAAGTGAGCGTCATACACAACTTTTGACACTTCTAGTGTCCTTCTCTCCCATCTATTGCGTTGCTCATCGCTGGAATCGAATCAAAACTTAAAGAATGTTCCATAGAATTGAATGCTCTCACATCAATCAGCAACCTTTGCCAGTCCATAGTTAGGAAAAAAAAGGAAAGAAAAGGAAGAAATGAAAACAAATAAAACAAAAATTTAAAAAAATTTAGAAAAAAAAAATCTGTTCACATCAATGCTGGTCTTGCCACATAATACAACCGGCATCTATATCGGTGATTTTCGACCAAAATTAGCCAGATGGACTACATTAAAGGTGTACAAAACGGACCGCCCGAACCAGACTGAACCGTCCAGTTTTCGAAAGTGTCGATCCGATTCCAAGGTCCTAAAAGTGGAACCGATGTCCAAGCAATTCGGTTCTCGATTCCTCAAAGTGGAACTAATGTCTCGGCGACTCGATTCCCAGTTCCAAGGGGAAACCGGACCAAACCAGACTAATTGGACCGGACCAATTACTTATACTTTTTTTTATTATTTTATTTCTTCAAAAAAATAAAAAAAAAATGTAAACTAAACCCTAAGTGAAGTGCTTCAATCCTCTCGACTTCTCGAGTCTCGTCTAGTCGCCACTCGCCAACGTCAGTCTGCCGTGCGCCATCGTCTCTCCTTTGGCTTGTCCGCATCTCTCCTTTGGCTCATTCGTCGTCCGTCATTTGTTGTCGGCTATCCGCCGTCTCTCCTTTCCCAGGGTTCTATCATCCGCGAGCTACTCATCCCCGTATTTTGGTTCATCTTTCAATTTGAGGATCATTACTAATGTTTGATCATTCATGATTGCAAAATAATCATTATCTCTTGATTATTGGTGGGTTTATTTTTTTGTTTTCGATCTGCAATTTGTGTGGTCGATTCATCTTGTTTATGAGGAAATAGGAGCCTATAATTGGAGACTAAGATATCCAGATGGAAGCACAGGATTTGTCTCGAGCTCTGAATTTGTTCCTAATAATGCTTTGGAGTTTAGTTATCACGTCCTTCAATCACGCGATATTGCGATGTGCTCATATATTCAAATTTTTCATCTCTAGAGGGAGAAGAACAGCAGAAGTGCCAAAAGTTATGTATGGTGCTCACTTTAGTGTCAAAAGACTTCGCCGGCCCACTTAAGTTCCAAATCGGAGGAAAAATAATCACTTAAGTGCCAAAGGTGAGATATTTTGGCCAAAATTAATACGTAGATTTTTTAATTAAATCTTGTAAATGACTTAACAATTTTTTTAAAAAATATAGTCCATGTGGACTTCAAAAACGAAGTCGCATCGCCTACATGGCTTAGACGTCCAATGCGACGTCATTTCCCCTAGTTAACAAAACGACGTCGCACGAAGAAGGATCAAATTAGGGCTAGTTTGGTCGTCATTCAGGCGAAGGAAGTTGTCGTTGTTCAGTAATGATCGCTTGCAGTTGCTCACTCCGTTGTCGTCGCCGCTCGCTTCGTCGCCGTCGTTGCTCACCGTCGCACGCATGTCGTCTCTTACCCTTAGTTATTCAGGTTGGTCATATTCTCTCCATGGCTTAACTGGATAGAAAAATTAAGGCTCTGAGGGCAAAACTAAGGCTCAAGGGGAGAGAAAAATTAAGAATATTGGTGCAACCGTGGGCACGACAATAATAGATAAGGAATCACAAAATAGTGATTGTGGGGACGCCGGTGCTACCTGTGTTTTTTCGTTTCTACTAAATGACAACGACTGAAGTTATTTTATTTCAACAATCATGATTTGTTTAATCATTTAGTTGCTTTTGTGGAGACCTCCATGTGAAGTTGTTGGCTTTTGTGCGTTATGGTCCCAAAAGTTTTTTTTTCTTTCAGAGCAGCATGGGCACGAGGGGCAATATTGCAGCTCCAAAACAACCATCAACAAGGAACCCAACACCAGTTGCATATCAACCAAGTGATCTTGGCACCAACAATGACCTTACGGAGAGCTCTCATCAAATGACACGGCCTATAAAGAAAATGGTTGTTGCTAAGAAAAAGGTATATGGAACAGGAAGGCTAGTTGAAAAACTTGCACATCTAATTAGAAAGAGTGCAAGGATCATAAATCAAGCCAAATGTCCATTTAAAGGAAAAGGAACTGGGGGGTTATACATATTGACTGATGGTAAGGTGCTAAATATAGTAGTTTTTAGTTTTTGTTGGGAGGTTGTGTATATTGATTCATGAGATTGACATTGTACAGTGTTGAGTTAGTAGAATGTTTTGTTTGGTGGGAAGCCATTACCTGGATGTGGATATTTTAGTTTGTTATTCATATTGACCAAATGTAAAAACTAAGTTTAATGTCGATAGATCGATATTTATTGTCTATACTTTTGAAATTTCCATATTTTGCTATTGGTTGTGCTAGTTGTGCTGCTGGTGTGCTAGTTTTGCTGGTGTAGGTGGTTGTGGTGGTGGTGGTGGTGGTGGTGCTATGGTGGTAGTGATGCTTAGCTGGTGTAGGTCGTAGTGGTGGTGGTACGCTAGTGGTGGTGATGCTTGCCCGGTCTAGGTTATGGTGGTGGCGGCGATGTAGCGGTGGTAGCGGTGTTTGATTGGTGTAGGTCATGATAGTGGTGGTGCTTGGCTGGTGTAGGTCATGGTGGTGGCGATGATGTAGTGGTGGTGGTGGTGCTTCGCTGGTGCAGGTCATGGTGGTGGTGTAATGGTGGTGGTGGTGCTTGGTTGGTGTAGATCGTGGTGGTGGTGGTGCTGTTTCTGTTTAGTTGGTGTAAGTCATGGTGGTGGTGTAGTGGTTGTGGTGGTGCAATGGTGGTGGTGGTGCTTAGCTTGTGTAAGGCTTGGTGAAGATGTTGAGAGTGCTTGGATGATGCAGGGCTTGGTACTGGTACTAGTGGTTGTGCTGGTGCGGGTGTTGTTGGTGCTTGGCTGATGTAAGGCTTGATTCTGGTGGTACTTGGTGCTGGTGCAAGGCTCATACCAGTAATTACATGTGCTAGTGCAAGATGCAAGCTGCTAGTGCTAATCCACCAACTATGTGTCGATGCAGCACATAGGCTGCACCATCTTATGCTTGCACTAGCTATGTATTGGTGCAAGCACAAGATCCACACTCTATACCAACACTTAGCTGGTGCAAGCAAGCACACTAGCTATGTGTTGGCTATTGGTGCAATACAAGTGAAACGAACAGATCAGCAATCAGCACTTAAGTAATCACTTTTTGACAATGATTGGCACTTAAGTAATCATTTTTCACCACAACTAACACTTAGGTAATCAATTTCAACAAAACTTGACACTTAAACAATTGCTATTTAGAACATATGACACTGAAATAATGACTTGTGAAGCGTTTGCAGCAACAATTGCAGCAAACCAGCATCCCATTACCAACAAACACTGCAGCAAACATTTACCAGCAAATCATTGAAGCAATCCAAACATCTCAAGCAAATATAAGCAAATTAACATTGAGAATACACAACTAAGCAAGAGAACTTGTAAGTGCTCACAACCAATGAATTTCAACTTTCCATTTCCACCATAGATTGCAATAAACTTTTGTTCTATGCAAAAATATCATAATACAACTATACTTGCAAATTACCCAGTTCAAGTATATAATCCACTCATCTTCAATTATGGCAAACTGAGAAACTTCTTCTCATCACTCGCTTTACATTTGACTATAAAATAGACTACACAGCAAAATAACAACACAATCAATACTTGATAACATTTCCTTTCAATTTTCATCCTTGAAACTACCTTCTTCAAATGGTTGACCAAAGATGCTAAAGTCTTCATTTCAACTTACATTAAGTCGACATCCTCCAATTCGTCCATTAATGTAGGTGGAGGATGATGGCGTCCTTCAAGTAGCTCCAAGATCACTTTTGTCGCTCAATCGGACAATTTTGCATCGACCCATTTGAAATATTTGCACTTTGAGTCTTCTCTATATTTGGCGTAACCATTAAATCTTCTTCCGAGATTCAACTGAATCCAAAATGTTCTTATTGGACTTGGTTACCCGCAAAAACAGTAACATTCTCCCTCTTGTTCACTTCGTTAAAATAAATTGGGTCGCTGCTGAAACTCCTACTCTCCATTTGCAAGATTGAGCTCGTAACTTTGGAGGCGAATCTAAATAGGGTTTCAATTGGGGGTTCAATAGCTGGTTAGGGTTGCAAATTGGGGGATTCTTTTTCAATTTGGGGATTTAGGGTTCTTATTTAAGGGAAAGAGTACTAGACGGCGTCGTTTTAGGGATTAGTTGCTGATTGGACTCTCTAGCAAGCCACGTTGGCTTAAGAAATTAATAAAAAATGGCCATGTTAGATTTCCAGCCAAACAAATCGAAATTAGCATTGAAATGATCATTTTTCAAAATTTTTTGCACTGAAGAGATCCAAAAAAAAATTTTGGCACTAAAGTGAGCGCCGTACATAACTTTTGACACTTCTGCTGTTCTTCTTCCCATCTTTGGATGTCCTGAAACTTGCCAACAATGGGAGTAATTATATCACTCCTGACCATTCTTCAATTTCGAAGTAATCTATTTCATCAAGTATATTTCCTGTTGGGTTGTGAATATATACAGATCAAATGCTTGGTTGTACAGTGTAGTGCCATTTGATTATTCCAGCTCTTCATTTTTTCCTAATACGGTAGCTTTTGACACTTGGGATCTATGAAATTAATTTGTGAATTTACTGTGATCAAACAGTGATTTGGAGGAGCCCTTACTTCATGATGATGAGAGTTCAAAGGAAACTGACAATTCCAGTCTCTGAACAAATGGCATCAAGTAGTGGGAAAAAGAAGTGATCGGTTCCATTAAACTGGACCGCTTTTTTATTGTTGTGATTGTTGCATCTGATCTTTGTAACTTTCAGTATTTTTCTTGTATTTTGACAGCAGCTTCATGTTACATTGCATATGGGAGAGTGCTCTCATTGGACTTTACGGTATCAGAGCTATAGAAAAGAAAACTGTTTTTCGTCTTAAGCAATTTGCAATGGCAAGTGCAACCTCTACGATAAATCCAAATCATATCGCGTGGAAGCGAACTGATTGTCTCCTACGAGAATGGATCACTGGAGCCTTATCTGAAGGCGTTCTTCACATGGTTGTCGGGCTTGAGACTACCGCTAACATGTGGAATACCTTGATTAACTCTGCCCACCAAATAATCTCAAGATTGAAAGTACTATCTCCTCGATGACCTCGATATGCATGAGAATTGTACTTACGCCATAAATGAATACATCAGCATATTTAAAGGAATATGTGACGACCTTGTGGCAATCAAAAAATATGTGACCGCTCCAACTTTGTTGACATCCAAATTGTCATATGTGGATCTCCTACCTTATCATTTGAAAATCGTGATTGAAATTCGGAAGGTTCGATTCGTAGCTAATTTTTTCTAAGTATTGCATTCCTTCGCATGTTCATGCACTCAAGAACAATCGTAAATTCAACAAAGCGCGATCAATCCAATGTGCGCTTAGGGAACAAATCAACAAAGTTTCAAGAGCTCACGGGGAAACCCTGATTTAGTGCCCTCTCAAAAAAAAAAAAAAAAATATTTCTAGCAAAGCCCGTTTCTGTCGGGACTAAGCCCTATTAGGCTTGATGAGGCCCAAATGGATGACACACAGAGCTGTTGCATCTTGTGGAATTGCTCTATTGGAACGCTTGCACGTTCTTTTTGAGCCGCATATCACGGATCCTTATGTCCCATAAATCTCCTGGCTATCAAGAGGGTAGTCATTTTCATGCTCCAGTAATCATAATTATGTCAGCTGAAAAATGTAAATGGTGGTGAGTGTGGGGTGAAGTTGGCCATAGCTTTGGCGCCGCATATTGAGGTATGTGATTTTAGAAACGGGTGGATAGGACAGACGCCCAATACCTACCGGACGAGGTTCCGATACTTCCATTAGATTTTGGCGTTAGCAGTTGGTTTAGATTTTGATGTGGAAGTGTGTATGCGTGGGCTTTTAGCAACAATGGGACAAGTTAAAGATATTTTCATAAAGTAATTTTGTGTATTATACAAATGGTAGAGTACATGATGGGCTTCTCCAGTTGCTCTGCACTTCTCAAGACCGAACACCCCTTGTCAATCTATAGGCTCATTTTAACTGACATACACCACCTGACAATGATACTTGTACTCAATTTTATTTCATTTTTTTGGTCGAATACATGTACTCAAGTTCAACGGTAGACTGTTTGACATTATCCATGAGTTTTTTTGTTGGCTAAGCAGACAAAGAACCATGTGCTTTTGGAGGTCTACACGGCCTAGAGCATTCTTAATCAAATGGATCACCAATCGTAGCACCCACATTTTTTTTTTCTCAGTCATCGTCGGTAAAGAGGTTTTCTGATGTGCTCTTTCTAAGTCGAGGCAAGTACGCATACGATCTGCTCCAGCGTGCAGAAACGACGAATTCTAAGCCGGTGAGCACTCCAATGGTGCGTAAACCACACGGCTTGTCGGTGTGGGCTTCACCCTTCAATGCTTGACTTTTACACGTCCAGATATTTATCTATATGGTGTATCTCAGTTCCTGCATAGCCCTACCAAATTTTCTGTTTCGGCTTCTGAAGACAATCCCGCATGACATAAGCGGGACATTGGACTGCGGTATCTCTTTATTCTCTTCCTCTATCCATTGAAGTTGTATGGATTTACCGATACTGATCCGGCGGGCTGTCTTCTTCTAGGATGTATCTCAATTCCCGCAAAACCCTACCAAATTTCTCTTTCAGCTTCTGAAGACAATCCTGCATGATATAGGAGGGACATTGGACTGTAGTATCTCTTTATTCTCTTCGTCTATCCTTTGAAATTGCATGGATTTACCATGTTGATTCGGCAAGCTATCTACTTCTCTTTCAGCTTCTGAAGGAGGGCGTATCTCCGTTCCTGCAGAATCCTACCAAATTTCTGTCAGATTTTGAGTACAATCCTACCTGACATAGGTGGCCCATTAGACCGCAGTATCTCCTTTTCTCTTCCTCTATTCATTGAAATTGTATGGATTTACCGATACTGATTCGGCGGGCTGTCTGCTTATTTGGTGTTCGACCACCAGTAACAATTGCCTTTCGAGCTCCAATCCACCATAGTCAAGATTGTGTGGCTACCTCATATTTTGTGGGTTATTGGTAGCCACCTTAGAAGCCGCCAATTTTGTTTTGTCATAATTTATCTACTTTCGATCTCGTGTTTCATGTTGGAACTAAGCATGTTGAAGTAGATTATCATTAGGTCCATGAAAAAGGAGGAAATTGTCCAATCAATCCTAAACTTATTTTACGGATGCCAATTCAGTTATAAACTTTCTAATTTTGTAAATATAATCCTAGAACTTTGAGCGAAATTCCATTGTAATTCTTTCGGCTGATTTGGCAATCTAGTCAATGCCGACCGTCCTACGTGGCACTTCGCCATGTCAACGATTTCCAGCAAAAATTGACTAGAAAAATTATATTAGAATTTTGTGCAAAGGTTTAAGATTAAATTGACAAAATTGGAAAGTTTGTAACCAAATCGACATCCGCGCAATAAATTTAAGATCTATTGAGTAATTTTCCCGCGAAAAGTACTCAATGCGTTGCCTTCCGCCATCAAACCATTGACATATTTACTAAACCATTGCTCAAATAGACTATCACATGACTTCGGTCCGAACTTAAACCTTGTTTATCTCCGCGGCGCAGTTTGCCGAGGGCAGATGTTGGCGAATTCAAATGACGTGGTTGAGCCTCGGAGCTTGATGTCGTTTCTCTAGTTCAACCATTCCCAAAAATAGGAAAACATGTATTTACGCTTGTAGCGGGTCGAAAGCGGACGAACTCGGTCCTAACGAAAGCGTGCCTCTCGATCCGAAGCACTTTCCCAAACACTTGTGATCTTAGCAGAGTCTTGATGGATACGCTACCTTGATAATTTGCCCTAGTGTCGAAGCAAAAGTAACACTTCGGGTGCGTTTGTCTGGGTGAAAATTTTTTCCATAACTTAATTTGATTGACTTTTTTCACTCGTTTGGTTTTTGTGAAGGCGATCGGTTAACGAAAAATCATTTGCAGTTACAGAAAATATGCATGCTTAAAGTTAAGAAAATGAATTTTCTAAATTGAAAAGAAAAATTATTCATGATGAAATCTTCATGCAGATAGAATGGCAACCGAAGGAGCAACAGAAGAGGCCCAAAAATGCTCTTTAAAAGGACTTTAAAAAGGACATTGAATCATAGGAGTGTGCAAAACGGATCGTCCAGACCGGCCGATTTCGTCCAGTTTCCGGGAGTGTCAGTTCGGTTCCCGATTCCTAAAAGTGGAACCGGTGTTCGGGCGGTCCGATTCCCGTTTTCAAGGGGAAATTGGATAGACCGACAATATATATATATATATATATATATATATATATTCAAAAAATTAGTAAAATGTTAACTAAACCCTAAGTGAACTTCATCGACACAAATTCATTGACAAAAATTAGTAAAATGTGAACTAAACCCTAAGTGAACTTTATTGATATAAATTCATAAATGTGAACTAAACCCTAAGTGTTTAAGCAAAATAAATAACTAAACCCTAAGTTACCAGTTCCATTGGACCGGACCAAATCGGACCAATCAGTTTTAGGACTAATCGATCCGGTCCCCGGTTTCTAAAATTGGGAATCGATTCTCCCAATCCGATTTCTGATTTCATGAACCGGACCAGGAATTGATCATCCCTATTGGATCCTCCCAATTAAGCGGCCGTTCAGCTTTTTCTTGAAACCGGCTTAGAATTGATACTTTTCTAAAACCTCGGAGATGTCTTATTCCCACCAACAGAACGGTCAAACCACGATGAGGCGGGGACAATCATTCGCTGCGCGAGGAACACGTGCGCTCGGTGCACGCAATCCGTCGGATCGCGTGGATCCCCCAGGATGCCACGCGGGACCCACGATCCGACGGACGATGTGCATTGGGCCTAACTGTACCCAATAACTGCTCAGGAGGGAGGCCAAGTCAACTCTCGACGATCGCAAAGTCAAAGGATTTGAACGAGTCGTCTTGGCACACGTCGTGGCTCTTCCTTTGTCCAACGAGAGTCTTCCAACATGCGAGGATTGTAGTCCTTGAAAACCCCCTCCCCCCAAAGATTACCAAAAAAAAAAAACGCACAAAAGACTTGCGATAAATGCTCGAAGAATGTCGATATTGAGTATGACTCGCTTATTTAAATTAATACTCGTTAAAGATTGCTATACGCAAGATTATTCCTGAGAAAGTTATGAGCGGCGAAGCATAAATTCCCGCGCGAAACGGGACACTATAGAAACATGTCTGTCCACGAAACGGTTTTAATATGGCCGACACTCTTGCACAAATCGAAGGAGAAGTTGGAGTTCGTCTGGTGCTCGTTTCTTTGGGAGCAAGCATTCTGAAGCCAAAAAAAAAAAAGAAAAGGGAATCGAAGACGGCTTAGGATGTCCAGAAGACTGGTCGTTGGCCAAGTCAAAATAACGTTGTCTCATCAACAAATGAAGTCGTGGATGACCATTCCTTCTCGATCCCCCCTCCTCCACATCATCGCTTACCCAAGATGAGGTGCACCGAACTTGCGTGTCCTCTTCTTCTTGACCGCCTCGTCGCGGCCGTTGCATAACTCTAAAAAAGAGAAGAAAAAAAAAAAAAAGAAAAGACTTGTCATTGTGAAGGTTCGAAGAGAAAGCAACTACAGTGCTCGAAATGGACATGACAACCAGACCCTTTATATAATTCGCAGTGTCCAAGAAGGTCAGCATTTCTATAATGTGCATGGCACAGGAGATGTTTAAACTATTCGAATTACCCAAATTTTGATTCCGTAGCATGGTGCTCGCCGCACCCTGCTTTTTGCGCAAATTCCACACGCATCTCATCTCGACCTCAAATCCCATCTCGTCCTTTACTCTTTTGTTTTTTTCCCTCCTCCTTTTCGGTGGGCGAGATTGGAGAGCGTTCATGCCGCGACTAGCTCCAGCCTATTTCCATCATCATGGGTATCTGCATCGACCCCCCCCCCCCCCCTCCCACCATACCCGTATAATAACAATAGTCTTTTTTTAATGAGGTGTTAGTACGCGGGGGCCCCCGTACGATATGGTGGTCGGCTTATTTTCAATCCCGTGTGATTTGGACGCATCGCTCGATTAGGATTTTTTTATTCAGCCATAGCCCGTTGACACGTCTCGCGATCTCCGTGCTTTTTTACTGTTTCTCTACCTTAGTGATATTACCGCTCTCGATCTTCTGGGTCGAGATGATGAATAGATCTCTGTGGCTCGATTTAGTCTCTCTAGATCGAGTAAACGTAAAAGTAGTAATCCCAACATGGATGGCCTATCTTTGATAGGATAAGAGACATAAAAGTGAATATGAGCGTACTTCTATCTAATAAGGGTAACATATTCGACCAAGTATGGTCTTCCCAGCGCGATGGAAATAAGAGAGATATAGACTCACATTTCGCTCACCACTTTTCATCGTCAAACTTCTAAAACCCTCGATTTGCAATTTTCCATCCCTTCATAAAAGCGCAGCGCCCACGAAAAGCTCGATGCGCCCCTTAACGAAAGGAGGGGCACGCAACTTCTTGGGTACCGCCCTAAAAGAGAGAACCGTGACTCCGCACGTCACCCCGCTCTCGACAAACAAACGGACCACCTCCCGCGATTCGCCGGGTCCTCGCTTGTTGTTTTTTTTGGGGGGGGGGGCTTTGGATAGGTTTGGAAAAAGGGGAATCCGCAGCCGACCGAGAGCGCGCGGCTCCCTCGCCGTCCCCAGTTGCGCCCCGCCTCCCCCGGGGGAGAGAGATAAACGTTTTCCAAGTCCAGCGACGCGCCCACCTTCCTTTCTCGCTCCATTGAAGGAAGAGAGAGGAAAAAAAAAAAAAAAAGGAAGGGCTCCATGCCACGACTACCGAGTCTTATCAATTACTATGCCGTTTTTTGTACGCGGGCCTACCGTCCCAAGAGAAAAAAAATCCTCGATTTCAGGTCCCGGTCTCGATTTTACCCTAAAATTTTTCTCTTTTCGCCCCATTAGAAACCCCCCAGCTTTATGTGTACCGGTTTGGGGATTTTTCGTGATCAAAAAGGCAGTTCGGGAGAGTGGATTTGTCGGCTTATGGCTTTTCGTGGTACAAACCCAAATTATTTCAGTCTGAAAAAAAAACTTCCAACTTTTACCCGAGTCACGGATCTGCCCCGTTTAATCCTCCGTCCAAAAGCCGTAGATTTGGGGTAAAATTGGAACCGTCCCAAAAGCCGTAGATTTTTTTTGTGAGACGGACAGATTTTAGGGTAAAATTGGGACTGAACCTAAAGTTTAGGATTTTTTACGAGACATAAAAAAAAGTTTAGGGTAAAATTAGGACTTGAGTTAATATTTGGGGATTTTTTTTAGGGCATTAGGCCCCTCTTTTTCATATCATAAAATTAGAATTTCTAGAGAATAAAGTTATGCACAACACAATAATAAACATGGTCAACTCGAGAGCCCTTCCAAACAAAGAGAGGAATGGATAGGTGAAAATGGAGAAATGGAAAAGACAAAAGAAAGGTAACCGGCAAGCTGAAAACGTGGAATGGAAAGATAATTTTTCTGGAGATATACTCAATGATAATGACAAAACATTAATAAAGTTTTGTGTGAACTCGTTCTACGAATACAAGATCCAAACACAAATCGCGGTTCAAGTGCCCAAACACGTGACGGCTGGTAAGTAATCTACACTCGTTTAAGCTCCTCAAACTGTCGATTCTATTGCCGCAACTCTTCATTACCAAATCTTGATCGGTGATCAAAGTTGCATAGACTAAAATCAGATATATGATTAGCAAAGACAGGATGTTCATGTCGTAAAAACATTTATATTACTGTGAGACGGGAGAGATTGTAATTTGAGATTGGTCATATGTTTGATAGAAAACAAGATAATCGCCCAGGCAACCTCTTAGGCTAATGCCCACCTGTACGCCAAAAGACAAAATCCGGAGGCTCGATTGTACGACGGGCCAAAACGAACAACGTCTCGAGTGAGCTAATCCAAAAGTTGCCACGTGATCAACCTCCCAAAACTAGTCGACAACGTACCCATTTTCGTTCAAAACCTCCAACGGAACATCCAGGAATTGAAAAACCGTGGACACGTCCTCGCTCGGTACCGGCTCACGACCCATCGGTTTCAAAGTAAGCAGGCGAGATCCATCGTCATTCCATCGCGAGGGGCTCAAAGCACGAAACGCATATACCAGATATATATATACACATGCACTTCTTCGGCAAGCAAGTTAGCGCCGCAACCTAACATCACCGTCGGTCGATGTACAATCGACTCGATCCGGTAAAAACGGGGCGACGTCCGAGCCAAGAGGACGGAGTCACGTTCACGCACGCTCTTCTTCCCAGCCCACCGAACAGTAACCCGACGCGGACCGCCGTCTTTCGGCCCAGCTGGAGCCACCATCTCAATATTCGCATCACGGAATATGCGCGAATTTTTTTTTCCGCCCTCCTTTCATTTCTCGAACCCCTTTTTTTTCTTCCCCGCCCCCCCTTTTTTGTTTTTTCCTTGTTTTTTCTTCGTGCTTTTTCTTTTCCTCTCTTTTCCTTTTTTTTTTTCCGTTTTACGTTTTCCCACTCCTCCTCGTCCTCCTCCCTGCTTCCTTTAAAGCGGCGGAGGAGAGGAGAGAGAGAGCGGGAACACCACGCCGAGCCTCGTTCCGTTCTTTTTGCTCCGCGACCAAGGTCCCGAGCTTCTCAGGGGTCGTGCGCTTCCTGCCCTCCCCCACCTTCGCCTTCCGCCGGAGATCTGCGGGGTTTCTGCTCTCCGGAGGGAGGTTCTGCTCGATGGGTTTGACTGATCCAGGTGAGTCTCGGCTTCGCTTTGGGCGGTTTCGGATCGCCGGGCCGTCTCTTCCTCGGCATTTCTTTTTTTTGGGCGTGGCTTGCCCTGCTTCTAGCTGTTGGGGTCTCGCTGGAGTTGCGCCCGATGTCTTGAAGTGTCTGCCGGTGGATCGCGGGAAGCTCGTCGTACGGGCGGTCGCGGTTGAACGGTGTCGGTTTTGTTTGGTGTTGGGTCCGTGCTGGTTTGCGGCCGTTTGTGTTGGAGATCTGGGTCGTCGAGCTTTCGATGCGATTTGCTTTCTCTGCTTTCTTATGCGCGTGGGTAGTGGGCTCCGAAGGATTCTGCTGCGGGAATTTGCTTGTGCCGTCTCCTTTGCATGAGCAAAAATTGGTAGATCTATGTTTGTTTGACCTGAAGCTTTGGCTGATGGACGCACAGACATTTTAAAATATGCGGAGGGAGACGGTCGTTAGTATGTGTGTATGCATTTGAGATTTTTCGATAGAATTTCTTGCGCGTCTGTTTCCTTCGGAGGCGAGTGCAAACTACAAAACCAGCTTGAAACAAGATGAGGCTGATGCGCTTCGAGTGAGCTTATTTTTGAATTAGTGATTAACCCTTCGTTTCGCTCTTTTGCCTGGGAGGGTTACTTGTCCCTCCACTTTTTGATGTTTGTGGATACTGGCATATGTTTCTTCTTGGAGAACTGGATGGGTATCTCGCGTTACTTTGGATTGGTCCTCTAGCATCATGCCCTTTCCAAAATTTGTGAGGTGATGATTGCTGTCGCTGAAATATAAGCAAATCAAGAATTTGGTTGACCGAGGGACTGGTCATTTCTGCGGCCTTCTTTGTTGGATGGGGATTTCTTGTTCTCTGTTACGTGCTCCCTTCTGTACTTGCGTAGATACTTAGTTAATGTTAACGGCACTGCTGCAATGCGACATATCCTATGTTGGTAATTGACTTAGCACTTTTTTCTCTCGGAACTGAAAATTATTTTGATCCGTTAGACAACTTCAAAATTCACCTTTTAAGTGAATATGCTTTCTTTTTCTCTTGTGCAAGTGTGTTAACTGCTATCCTGCATGTTAATTTGTTGGTGACATTATGGCTAAATGAATGTTCTGAGAAACCTGTATGTTATATCTGTAGATCAAATGACCTTGAATATGGCGCTAAACTGTGTTCATGTGCTTATTGTCTTTTTCTCCCATTTGCAACCAAGTTCCATTCAAAAAGCCATTGATGTTTTTTTTTTTTGGCCAAATGTCGCAGAAATGGCTCCTCCTATTGATACACCACAGAAAGTTTATCAAAACGATCATCCGTCCCATCCACCTCTTAATGAAAGGATTCTCTCATCAATGACTAGGAGGTCTGTTGCTGCGCACCCTTGGCATGACCTTGAGATAGGTATGCTATATCACTAATCTTCTTCAAATGTTAAATTGGTCAGGTGTTTTGCCTCTCATTTACAATGTCATTCTTTGAAGTGTGATTTCCTTTCATTATAGGACCTGGAGCACCTACGGTCTTCAACTGTGTAAGTACATGATATTGCTTTGCCTGAGGCCCTAGGCAGTGATTGAATTTGTAGGTATAGGTGTACCATGGTTGCATAGTTTAGACATTAAAATAATAGCACTGTTGGAATTTAAATTAGCTGAGTTGACTATTCAGATATGTTCTTTGACTATTTCCCCTTTTTTCCGTCTTTTTATTTCCAGATGTGCTCTTTCAAGATCTTTTATTTGTTTTGACTGTCAACTTAGGATCATTTTCCAATTTTTGTTTTTGGACTGACATTTTTCCAAGAATTTTACTTGCTGACTTGGCCAGATACAAGCTTGTTTACTTCTAGAATAGCATGGAGTGCAAGCTACTTTCTATTGATATTCTTTGAGTACCTTTTCTTTATCAACAAGATTGTAGACTTCTAGTGTTTCCCTTTTACCAATTTCCTAGTCGTTGAATGCTGACAGCATTTTAAGACGTAAATATATTTCATGTTTTTCTTTTCACCATGCTTCATACTGGAAAATGACTTGTACAGGTGATTGAAATTAGTAAAGGGAGCAAGGTCAAGTATGAACTTGACAAGAAAACTGGACTGATCAAGGTAATTGATCATGGCAAGTGAAACTTTTAGCTGAGCCTAGAATTCATGATAGTTGCTTATTGGTGTAAATCATGCAGGTCGACCGTGTGCTGTATTCTTCAGTTGTGTACCCCCACAACTATGGTTTCATCCCCTCGAACTCTCTGCGAGGATAATGACCCTTTGGATGTCTTGATCATCATGCAGGTAAAATTTTGATGCAGAGTTAACCACAAAGTGCATCATCGTAGGATTTTGAGTCAAATGCCATGAATGATTGGAATACAATTGATGTTATCGGTAGCATTTAATAATCTCAAATACATATAGGAAATGGAGAGTTCATCCGTATGTGTTTGGTAAATAAATTAGGCTACGAGAGCTTGTAAGTAAAGAAGCTGAATTTACCTTAATATTGACTGTAATACTCGACTCCAAGTGTTTTCAAACCTTGAGTCGTAAATTTTTCATATTTGCATATATCTATATCATGTACATGTAAATGTATTTGTGCCTTAATGTTTATGTATTTAGAACATAAGTTCGAGCCAGTTTGAGCCCAAAGTGAGGTTTCATCATTTTTTTAGTTCTTGAATTTCAGGTTGAGGTTTGCTCGAGCATATTCAGCACTTTTTGTTGTATAGAGTACTTAATTGAGACAAGTTTTAACTCTACAAACCAAGTTTGGTTGAGTTCAAGTCAACAGTTGATCCTTTATGATCGAGTCAAATTTAAAAAGTAACTCTGTTGATTTACTTGGCTTGATTTTAATTCTTCGGCACTTTTGAACTGTGTCTTGCCCTAAACTTTGATAGAAGCATCTTGGACTATCTTATACAAGGCTTTGTATTTGTACTGGTATGACATGGCTTTATCCTACAGGAACCTGTTCTTCCTGGATGCTTTCTTAGGGCTAAAGCTATTGGGCTCATGCCTATGATTGATCAGGTAAATATCTCTAGGCTGGGGTGTTTTTGTTTCTGATCCAGCAATACAGTTATAACCCTGATGATTCTTGGAATGCAGGGCGAGAAAGATGACAAGATAATTGCCGTTTGCGCTGATGATCCTGAATACCGCCATTACAATGATATTAAGGAGCTCCCACCCCATCGTTTGGCTGAAATTCGTCGTTTCTTTGAAGATTGTATCCCTTTGCAACTTCTTAACCAGTTTATGATGCACTTAGCAATTTCAAGACAGTATTTTAGGTATTTGGTGTCAGAAGTCCTTTCTTATTTGTTGTGTAGTCTTTCCTTAACACTAATTAGACAAGAAAAATGAGAACAAGGAAGTTGCGGTTAATGATTTCCTGCCTGCCTCCGCTGCCTTTGATGCAGTTCAGCACTCCATGTAAGTAAATCTTCTTTCTCAGACATATTTTAAAGGAGTCACCTGCCACGTGCAGTGTAAAGTGTATTGTGGTCTCTCTCTCTCTCTCTCTCTCTCTCTCTCTCTCTCTCTCTCTCTCTCTCTCTCTCTCCCTTTTGAAAGGGGCGTATGAGGTCAACAAAATTGAATTGAAAAAGAAAGCGATGAGTATGTCTTCTTTTGGAGTCAATCATTTACAGAATCTAGTATGATCTTTTGAGTTAGATTACATGAAGTAGTATCCATGTTAAGATGTTGATGATATATGTGGATAGTTGTGTGGAAATTCTACAAATTCATGTACAAAAGCTTAATCTGGAGGGGTTGCTTTTCCAAGTTTTGTAGGTTGTTGTGCTTGACACATTGTGTAAATCTTGTATGCTAATGCTTCTTATGATGTATTTTATGCAACTTCTAATCCATATCTACCCCAAAATCTTATTCTTTTATCTCTGATTCTACCTTGAAGGAACCTGTACGCAGACTACATTGTGGAGAGCTTGAGGAGATAGATAGCCCATTCCAGCATTGGTGATGCTGATCTCCCGAAGTGACCCGAATACACAGATAATGACGATAGTAGTATACAGTATCTATATTTACTATAGGAAACTGGGTATTTTGCTATATGTACGAGTATTGTTTCATGGTTCTGTTTATATTATGATGGTGGATTGGCTTTTATATCCTTTTCCTTCTTAAAAGGAAAGCAAACGGCTTGGCTTCTGTATTCTCTTTTTTTTTTTTTTTTATGGAACTAGTATCTCAACCTCGTCCTCTTGATGTTTTGGTTGATGCAATGGACTTAAAAAAGAGGCAATTCCATGATGAACATATGTTGGATACTGGCCTTCTTCTAGTACTCTAATGCATGATATCAAAGAGAGAAACCCGTGAGCGCCCCCATAGGATGTCGAGAGTCAATTGTTGATTAGCTGCATTTACAAACTGATGAGGCACGAGCAGCATAGTGGTATGTATGAACTGTTTAGGTGCCGGATAGATGGTTTGAGTCCCAACTCTGGCACCCCTAATATGGTTTCTTTCCTCTCTCTCTTTTTTGTGTCTTTTTTCCGTTTTTCGTTTTTTCTCAAAAATGATCGTGTAGCTATTCCATTTTTCTCTTTTTTTGGTTATTTTGAAATCTAATTAAAGAATAACTCTTTTCATTTCGGTATGGAAGTGTACTTTAACTTTTATCAATATGTTGTCAATATTAAAAGGGTTAATATTATAAAAAATCCCGAATTGGTACATATGTTACAAATTTGTCACGGATTAATTTTTTGACTACCAAAAATTTCAAATCGGTACACCTGTGACAAATTTACCCCAAATTAACCACCAAAACCCCAAATCAGTTCATTTGGGACAAATTTATCCTTCGTTAAATTAGATTAATACCATGAAAAATCACAAATTGGTAAATCTGTGACAAACAGATGTTAAAATCCTAAATTATACACTCGTCAACTGTCACATGTCATCCAACTCGGCAATTTGATACCATGAAAATAAAAAACGGATTTAAAAACAATCACGTGTCATTCAACTCGGGGTAAATTTATAAATTTGAGAGATGTACCATTTTAAGGTTTTTTTGTGGTATTAACCCATATTAAAATGGGAAAAATTGTTCAAAAAGTCTTAAACTTATTATAGTTTTGCCAATTCAGTTCTAAAACTTTCAATTTTGTCAATTGAGTCCTAAACTTTTTCACATCTTGCTAATTGAGTTCATCTGGTTAATTTTGGCCAGAAATTACTGACGTGAACGCCAACCGGCCTACGTGGCACTAACGTAGATAATTTTTTTAATAATGTTTTAATAATTTTATGTGAGTCAAGGCTATCGGATCGTTTAATTGACCAATTAAGTAGCTAAGATCAATAACTCATATTCTTTATTTTTTTTTGGTCGAAATAACTCATATTCAAACGTCCATATTCATCGTCATTGGAAAGGGGTAATAACCATTCATAACTCCAAAGGCAACTAAATCCTACAAATTAGTATGAGCACTATTTAAGGTAGATAATGAATTGAATATAGAATGTGAGACACAAACTTCAGTAATGGACTGAAAAAACTTATGGGCATAAAAAACGTGTTAGGTATTGTAAAGCAATCATAATAAGCAATGACTTATCAAAGCACCAACATAGATGGCATATTCTTATGTGCTGTGGTAAATAGGTATTTTAGAGCATCAAAACAAATGACATAGTCATTGGGTTTCAAATGTGGCGGGCAAGCAACAATACGAATGGCGTGATATTATTGGTAGATGTTGTCATATCATGATTTACAGGCATATTGGTCGTGCCACTTAACACGATCATGATTGCTGATACCGAACTTTACAATGATCAAATTGCGTAGAGAATGGATTGAGATAGGCACAACGTGTATTTCCTTGGACGGTCACCGCCTATCATCCGCCTGTCACTGGATAGTCTAATCGTGAATCAATCCAAACCAAAACACGCCGTGGTAATGGAAGACTTTAGCTCAAAAAGAAGTCTTCCACAAATCCGATTATTATAACTGCAAAATAACTTTTATCGGTGGAGTTTGTAGGCCACTTTCCAAAAAACAACCGTTCAATAGATCATAAATCTATTGCATGATTGCCAATTTAGTCATAAACTTTTCAAAGTCCTAAATCTTTTCATGATTTTTCAATGTAGTCCATCCGATCTAAGTTGGAAAGTTTATGGCTGAAATGGCAACCGTGTAATAAATTTATGACTTTCTGAGTAATTTTTTCAATTTAAATGTCAATATTGTTTTCCTTATTATTCTTCATGAGGTGCGACACTAATACGACATTATTTTACCTCATAGGAACACCCAGTAATATCTCTATCTATACTATATACTAGTAAAAGTGTGCATGTGTCGCGTGTGTAAAAAAATGACATAAAAAACTACAAAATCTTCTTATAACGAAATATTTTAATTTTCAATTAATGAAAAGAAATTATTGGCACAATATGAAGAAATTTTTCATATATAAATAGAAAGAGAGAAATATTTCAAGAGTCGAACTAGTTTACATTTGTAAGATTGTCTATAGATGGAAAAGATTTAAATTTGAAAGTTGTAATATGGGAACGATAAAATAGAATTGTTAATTACGTATCCGTCCAAGGAAAAAAAATTTATAAAAAACTAATCAAGGATGTTTTGGAAAAAAACATTTACGTAATATTCTTAGTATGAAATATATAATTGTTAACTAAAAAAAAAAATCATTGACACAATATAAAGAAATTGTACACATATACAATGAACAAGGAAAATTGCACAGAAAGTCTTAAATCTTGTGTATCGAATGTAATCAATTCCTTAACCATTCAATTGATTTTCATTAAATCATAAACCTTCTTCAAAATGTGTAATCAAGTCCTTTAGATGAATAGTTTTTAAGATTGCCCATGTGTCACTTGACATCCTTAAATTTCACTTTTCAACATAATTTTTGGATTTAATTGCATTTTCGATAAAAGTTGAGGACTTAATTGAACCAATTGAAAGATTTAGAACTTAATTGTACTTTTGATAAAGGTTTAAGATTTGATTGAACAAATTTAAAGGTTTAGAATTTGATTGCAATCTGTGCATATGGTTTAGATTCAAGAGTTGAACTATTTTGCATTTGTAAGATTTTTCATGAATAGAAAGATTCAAGTTTTAAAGTTGAAATATGTAAGTGATAAAATAAAATTATTAATTGCCTATTTGTCCGTAGATAATACACTTATAGAATAACTAATGAGGATTTTTTGGGGGAAAAAGGATGGTAATCCCTTAAAAATTGGAAGTCCTCTTATTTGATATAATAATATTCATAGAGTCAATTTTTAAACTTGGTCTCCACTTTTTAGATGACTAAAGGGATAATGATACAAATAGCCCTTAAACTTTGGCCCAATGTGCAGTTCATGAATTTTTAATTTGTTCGATGCGGTCATTGAACGTTTAATATATGTTCAAATTAATCCATTGACAATATAAAAATATTCAATATTGTCCCTAAACTTAAATTTATGGAATTAAAATACTAAACATTTTCATATAGTCTAGGGACTAGTTTGAACATGTATCAAAAGTTCAGGAAGCGTATTGAATGAATTAAAAGTTCAGGGACCACATCGAACATTTTCATATAGTTTAGGGACTAGTTTGAACAAATACCAAAAATTCAAGAGCCAAATTGAACAAATTAAAAGTTCAGAGACCACATTGCACATTTTGTTAAAATTCATGGACAAATTATGTCATTTTCCCATGACTGAATCATCATTATCTCAACTCATTTCAATTAAAAAAAAAAGTAAAGAGAACATTATATATAATAAATAACTATAATTCAATGTCTATGAGCAGTTATATAATGAATCTTATATTTTTATGGAACACATATATGTTAGGATGTACATTTGAGTTGTCTTATAGAAGTTCCCATTGGAGATTTGTGTGGAGTGGAGGAGTTAATATTATCATAATCGGTCAATAACTTATTGGCTTAAGCTTTTGAGTGAAAGTGGATCTAACTGGATTTATTAATGAGCTCAGACTTGAGTTCCCTCATGGCAATCCACCCGAGTGAAGGTGTCGGGTTTTTGCTGCTCGCTCCCAATAAATGATATCAGTGCTGATGGTTGATTGATAGCCCACTCCCAATCTGTTTCAGTGTTTGTGAATATCTCAAGAAAGCAATCTAATGACCAACGCAATTTTCAGGCAATGGGTGTTGTGGTACAGCAATGCGACCCCAATGGGCACCCACATAGTGCGTGCAAAGGAACTTATTAAGCAAGTTTAAAGATAACTTTCAACCTTTAACTGGATGGGCTTCATGAAAGTAGGATAATTAGTAATCATTGATAACTTAAAAGGGTCAACCAAAACTATTGATTTTCCTATATGCCTTTCTTAGATTCAAATTTGAATTGATCTTTCCGTCTATCTACCTTGTTAAATCCTTTTGTCAGATATATAACTTAATCATACTCTCTCATTTTAGTTCATGTATTTTGAACTTTTTGCACTCACCGCGTGTATCTTTAAGAGTACTAAATAACAGAGCCGATTTCCTCTAACAATGAGCCCGTGTCATGCATGCACTTCTGATCATTTACATGTTTAATCTTACTCCTGGTATGGTTCGTGGATCGTTGTTGCAGCGTAAGCGAAAACTCATTTTTCATAATTAGATCTTTAATTTAGAATGAAAACCCACGACAACAGTTGCCGTGTTAAGTCAAAAAAAAAATTATTTTTCGACAACAATTATCGAGAAACAAGGATCGATCATAATCCATATGTTTTTGTTCAGAATTTGAATAAAAGGTTTACCTTCACAAAGACTACTCAAGTGCTTCATCTCCTATCCAGTCCGAGGCTTTCCTCTATTCCAGATTTGAGAGAGTAATTCTGATTTCTGATGGTTGATCCTTAAGCCTATCGCTTGCGACACATAGTCTCTATGGTTTTTAACCTTTTTGGCTCTTAGCCAATGCACATTACAGAGAGAGTAGCGACATAATTCGCATTTCTCTTCTTTTGCTTAAATGTAACCCTAGAACCGAAAGGAATTATTCATGTAACTTCTTGAAAACCCCAAGAGAAGGCTAGTTCATGGGATCCTGAGGGGTCTGTTTCGACAACCGTAGGAACTAAAGTGACAAAACCAAATATTTTGAGATCGTGGAATCGGTAATCACAGCAAGATGCTTAGCTTCTTCTTCATAACTACTCCTGCAGGAAGAAATCTCTCTTTTTTCTTTCCGGGAATCATTTGTCTGCTTATCATACTGCCCGACTTTTCTAGGAAACTCTTTCCTACTATGTTCTTCGTTAGTTTCTAAATAACATTTAAAAAATTGACCCTTGAGGAAAAAAGGATTATATTGATCTTTCTTTTTCTTAGAATTAGAATTCACAAGCATGTTTACTCTCACGACACCAGGTCAGAGTATTTATCAGTTTATTGCTTGGATGCAGCCATACAGTAAAGAGAAAAAGATCACAAAATTTTCCGGAACGACGAGTCCAACACAGGTCACAAAGTATTATATCTACTAAATATTCAAAGTAGTTGTCGGACACCATTATTGTGCGTTTATTATCATTGAATAAAAGGGATAAGGACATTTGTAGTTCCTAAGCTTTTGCTCTATGTACACTCCTTCTATGATTTACTCCTAAGTCGATTTTGTTGAAGTGAAAGATCGGAACGGTGAATTGGACAGCAGAATGCTTAGTGAGTGGGACAATGATTATGTCAGTCAATTTGTTTGATCTATTTTTCAAACTTATCAAACTTACCAATCTTATCAATCTTACCCAACCATGGACTAACAAACTTCAGAGCAGCGGTCATCGGAGGGTCATCGTCTGAGAGTAATGCTCGATGCAATTTGCTTGCATGAGAAAGGCGACCAGACCTGCACTATCCCTCTCTCAATCAATCAAACAATCCGACCATTGCGAGGTGGCCGCTTGGGTAATGTGAGGTGGTTGCCGCCGTGGTCATGCAATTACCACAACCGTGGTCAGTGAATGAACACCGTCCACAATGGTATTCTCCTAAGACAACGATGGTATTCCTTCACTGGTGCAATTTCTTTTTGGTATTTCCTTAAGACGGAGGAAATTAAATCAAAAGCTAAAGATTTTGTCGCTCCCTCAAAACTAAATTGAGACGGTGAATTCATCCAACCAAACACGTCGGTAGTGGAAAACATTTAGTCTGATAAGACATAATTTTGCCTTGTGAAAAAAATCAAGTTTAGGTGTTTGACTTGGACTCAAGTTTTAGACCAAGCATGAACACAAGTGTGTATAAATTTGGCCTCCTACTCGAAAGTACTTCAAACACACTACAGCGAATATGACTGCGAAACAAAGGAATTTGCCTTTCCTCTTGACTTTCTTCTACTTCTTTTCCATATGTCCAGCTAAACTTGTACTTGCCTTGTCAAATGAGACAGATCACCGTGCATTGCTAGCATTCAAACACGGGATAAAGGAGGATCCCCACCATGTAACAAGCTCATGGAACAATTCCATCCCCTTTTGCGACTGGCGCGGTGTTACGTGTAGCAATCGGCATCAGAGAGTCGTCTCACTCAATCTCTCGTCACTTCAACTGGCAGGCTCACTGTCTTCTCAGGTAGGAAACCTCTCTTTTCTCCGAACCCTTGACCTTGACTGCAACCACTTTTATGGGAGACTACCTGAAGAGATCAGCCTCTTATTTAGACTTGAGACTCTTACACTAGCAAACAATTCCTTTCAAGGACAACTGCCCACAAATCTCACTAATAGTGCACGTCTTTTGACTCTTAATCTAGAAGGGAACAACTTTACAGGATCAATCCCCGATGCACTTGGTTATCTTCCAAAGCTAACTATAATAAGCCTATCTGCAAATCGACTTACAGGGAAAATTCCACCTTCACTTGGGAATCTCTCACTTTCTCACCTTTATATAGCCAATAATCAAATAGAAGGAAGCATACCCCAAGAACTTGCCCGCCTCTCCAACTTGCAATTCCTCCATCTTTCACAAAATAATCTTTCGGGTGCAATTCCTGCTTCCCTGTATAATATCTCATCCATCAAAGTCTTGGCTGTGGCAGGGAATAATCTAACCAGGTTTCTTCCTTCTAGTTTATTTCTCACTCTGCCCAAACTTGAAAAACTGTATCTTGGAGGTAATCGATTTTGGGGGCTGATTCCCGAAACTATAACAAATGCTTCCGCACTGGTGCGAGTAGACTTTTGCCTAAACAACTTTTCCGGGCCAATACCGAAAAAATTGGGAGGCCTACATAACTTGGAGCTTCTAAACTTTGGTGGAAATTTTCTAGGAACAGAAGAAGGCAATGATCTAACTTTTCTTGATTCCTTGAGCAACTGCACCAATTTAAGACAAGTCTTTGTTCCTCTAAATCACCTGAAAGGTGTTATACCAGATTCATTAGGGAACTTCTCCACCACGCTCACGACCCTCTGGCTCGACAGAAATTTGCTACATGGATCCATTCCTTCACACATAGTAAACCTAGTGAATTTGGAGATTCTTTCGTTGTTTGAGAATAAGCTTTCAGGGAGTATTCCCCAGTCCATTGGAGAGCTCTCCAATCTGCAAGTGCTTCGGCTTGATCATAATATCCTCTCTGGTATAATTCCATCAACAATTGGCAACGCGACGTCACTCAACATCCTCTTGTTATCAGATAATATGCTAGAGGGGAGCATACCGGATTCAATAGGAAACTTCACGAGTTTGAAGGAGCTTGACTTGTCCCGGAATAACCTTGCTGGTGCACTGCCTGATCAAGTTTGGGGTCTCACTTCCCTCTCCAAAGGACTATCCCTAGCAGGTAATGCATTGACTGGGCCAATACCATCACAGGTGGGTGAGATGGTGAATCTTGTGGAACTCGATGTCTCCGATAATAGTTTGTCCGGAGAAATTCCGACCACTTTGGGAAACTGTCTAGTGTTGCAATTTCTCAGACTGGAAGGTAACCACTTCAATGGGGTCATTCCTTTGTCACTGAAAAACTTGAAAGGAATCGAAGTTCTTGATCTTTCCAGGAACAATCTCTCGGGTCAAATTCCCGAGTTCTTCTTAGAGCTCCCTTTTATTCAGAATCTAAATCTTTCCTTCAATATGTTTGATGGTGAAGTACCAAGAGGAACTTCCGGTAACCTCAGTGCAATTTCTGTTGAGGGAAACAACAAACTTTGTGGAGGATTTCTGGAGCTGCACTTGCCACCATGTCGTAATCCAAAGAATCAACGAGGGTTTCCACCTCTAAAGACAATACTAACAGTTAGTATACCCCTCTTAGCCTTGGCATTTGCATCTGTTTCCGTCATTCTCTTGTGGGTAAGGAAGTCACGAGAGGAAAAAGCTCCATCCTCCACTTTAGAACATCAGCATCTGAAACTTTCTTACCACGAACTCCATAAAGCAACAAATGGATTTTCCTCAGCAAACTTAATTGGCGAAGGAAGCTTTGGTGCCGTCTTTAGAGGGATGCTCTCAAGAAACAACAAAGTTGTAGCCATAAAAGTTGTCAAACTCCGTGAAAATGGAGCCAGGAAGAGCTTCATGGCAGAATGTGAAGCATTGAGACACATCAGGCATCGAAATCTTGCCAAGATCATCACTTCATGCTCGAGCATAGACTTTAGAGGGAACGATTTTGGAGCTTTAGTGTTCGAGTTCATGCCAAATGGGAGCCTGGATAAATGGTTACACCCAACAGGGGAAAGCGTGAAGCTGCATATAGTCCAACGCTTGCACATCGCGATTGATGTGGCTGTGGCACTGGATTATCTCCACCACCAGTGCCATGTACAGATTGTACATTGTGACTTGAAGCCAAGCAATGTCCTTCTCGATGATGACATGCATGCACTTGTAAGTGATTTTGGCCTGGCAAAGTTTCTCATGGCAAGAGCCTCTCAAGCAGAAAGCAGCTCGATTGGCTTGAGAGGCACCATTGGTTATGTTGCTCCAGGTAACACGACTTATATCTATTCTCTAATTTCCTCTGCAATGTCCATGAATATTGAAAAACTTTTCTGTTGGATAAAGGTGAATATTCTCCACCGATTCCTTCGTTTCCAAAAAGTCGCACATTGCATTTTTAATCTTTCTTTTCCTCATAATTCGGGTATTTTCTCTCATCGAATATACGAGTTTTCAGCCAAGCTCCTCGTGTATATGATTTAAGAGCTGACTAGTTTTGGAATGGGTCTTTTGTGTACGTTGCAGAGTACGGTCTTACTAGAGAAGTGTCGACTCAAGGTGATGTCTACAGCTATGGAATTCTCTTACTCGAATTGTTCACGGGAAAAAGACCCACGGAGAGCATGTTTGCAAGCAACTTTAAACTCCATGATTTTGTTGAAATGGCCCTTCCGGATAGGCTCATGAAAGTAATAGATCCCTCACTCAATCTGGAGGAAGAGGGCAACTCGGACAACAATGGGCAATGTGTAAGCACAGGCAACATCAGAACGTGCTTGGCAATGATCCTTCAAGTTGGGGTCGTCTGTTCTGCCGCATCACCACGTGAAAGAATGGACATTGGTGACGTTATCACCGAACTGTATAAGGCAAAGAGTATCCTCTTGGAGACAAGGTTGAGCTAGTGACAGACAAGATAAGAGTCAAATGATACAGCATGGTTCGATTTGGTTGATTGCAAACTGAGCTAAAATATGTCTTAACTGTATTTGCGTACGGCTTGTCTTCGTTTTTCGTTCAGAAATTTGGATGTTTAGACTAAATGCTGTAAAATAATTACTTTAAGCTTTTTAGATTGCAGACTGAGGTTGCTCCGGAACATTTCATTTACCTCGGTGAAATGCATAAGGTGGTGACTTAAAGCTCTTCTGTTTTTTCTTGTATCTGATCCTTACTTTGAGATGTAATAATGTTTCTTCACTGTAACGTTCGCAATTTCACTTGAAATTTCCACTAAGCCAAAAGAACAAAATAAATAAATAAATGAAGAACGGCAACCGCAACTGCAACTTCTTTCAGTAAGAGCAACCACACACTACCGACGGGAACCTCAAATTCTAGAAGCTACATTGTTACTTTAGTTGTACCATTCCCCAGGATATAGAAGTTAAATGGGATCAGACTTGTAGCACCTAAGTAAAGGTGATCGTTTGGCTACACTCTGTCATTATTATCATTCCATTACATAAAATACTCTCTCCACCAGAAAGCCATCTTCCTTATTCTTAGCAAGAAAGTTAAAACCACTCATCTTTTCATTTTAAAGTAGGATCATGATGAAGGTCTCTCCTTCTCCTTGTGCCTAATCTTTGACGAAATGCATTTGTATGGTGAATATCGGCTAATTATAATTAATATTAAAATGTTAAATCCCTCATCAATTATCTAATGTGAGCCTCTAAGTTTTTAACACCTTCACCGTTGTACCTTAAGTGAGATTTTGGTCAGATTCAAGAGTCGGACATTTTAGAGATCTACTGTGGGGAGCTTTTATTGTGGGTAGACTTCAATATTTGAATTAGTATTCATGGACAGGTTTAAGAGTTGGAGGGGCAACCCCTCTCCCGAGGATCGGGAGTCTTAAAGATGCAGGACTGTCACGCCCGCACCCAACGGGAGCACGATCATCCGCCTAGGGTCGATCTGGCGCGACGCGCTCCCAGGATTGCGTCAACCCGCACAACCCAATCGGGAGAAAACTCATCGCGAAGCGGAAATAATTAAAACCACCCATACATATAAGAACACATAACCAAGGGTAACCAGAAATCAACACTTGTACCAAGATTGGAAAATCATATACAATATTCTTATACAGCCCAAACTTCACAAATCCAAAAGCGGGTCAAGGCCACTACTAACAAAAAGGGGTAAGTGGCTCAAAGTGTTCAGGCTCTCTACTACTAGCGGGGACTCTTCCCAAAAATTGCATCGGCACAAATTGCCCCCTCATGGTCGGGGATACGAAAATTTCGGTTTTACTACAACCGTGAGAAAACTCAGCAAGTAATAAATCCCTAATCCTAAACTAGGCTAATGTGCACCTCCGGAGGGTAAATCAAATATATAATTAAATGAACCAATGCAACAATAATTATCAAATCACCCGCCCAAAGCCCAATATGTCATAGGTTGGGCATTTATCAATAATGTGATGCACATACAATTATATCGAAAGGTCCACAATTAATTAAAACGACCCGTTCGGCCCAAGGAAAAGCGATGTCGACCCGTAGGCCCGGCCCGAGGAGGCGATAATCGACCCGTAGGCCCGCCCGAAGGCCCAGCGGTCGGAAATCGGACCACGTTTAACAACTTATTCAATTTCAGCCTTTCGGAGCATGATGTGAAATGTTATGGGAAAGCCAAGTGTCATGCCACGGTGTGCCAAGTATAATAAATCACAATTTCTACTCATACAGCGCATTATTGGCATATCTAACTCATTTCATTCTAGTCCATTTACACTCGACACTTAATGCACAAATTAACAATATGTAATCCGATCCACTTAGGGACTCGACATGACCAACCAGTCCCAACCATTAAACGCACGGATATGGCTTCATCCCTCAAGGTCCTAACAAGTCCCATTTGGCCTCCACAATGCCTAATTTCAAGTCATTCCTCATTAATCCATTTAATGATCACATTAGACAATTTAATGCAAATTCGGGTCTTGATGAACAGTGCTGAATAGCACTCATTTTCCAGTCCTAAACCACATTAAAATGGCCTAATTAATCCCCAATTAAGACCCCTAATCATCCCACACACAATTACACTTAATTAGGCCACAAATTAGCCTAAATAATCTTAATTTAACCTCTAAACTTGCACAATCAAACTAGTTCGGGGTTTAGAGAATTTTACTCGCCTCAATTGACCCGAGGCGACGGGAGCGGGCGGTCGATTACCGGCGAGCGGTGAAAATCGACGGCGGCGCTCCGGGGCAAGCCGGCGGTCACACGGCGCCGGGGGCTCACGGTTCAACTCGGCCAAAAACGCGGGAGGTGCTGGTGAGGGGCTGAGGACGGTGGAGAGGGAGGTGTTGAGGGCGAGGCTGGCCGGCGGGAGCGGCGCACGGCGGCGGACGGCGGCGCAGCGCCGGCGACGACGAAGACCGGCGGCGCTCCTCTTGGTTCCGCCCGGAACGGCTGCTGAGGCGGATGAAACAGAGGGGGGGGTTGACGGTGGCTGGGGGTGGCGTCAGGGGCGGTGAGCGGCGGCTTGGACCCAGCAGCTCCGGCGGCGTGACTGTTCCGGCGGGAACAGCAGCCGGCGGAGCAGAACGGCGAAGGAGGAACACGCGGAGGAGGTGGCCGGGGAAGGGAGAGGCAAGGGCGCTGGGCTCGCTGCGGCGTCGGCGACGGTCGACACGGCAGGGGCGACGGCGGCGACGGTCGGGCACGGCTGGGGCGGCGACGGGCGCGGCGAGCAGCGGCGACGAGCTCGCTGTCACGCGCGCGAGGAAGAAGAAGGAGGCGGTTGGCTGTCGACGGCGGCGGCGGAGCTCCCTGGCGGCGTCGGCGGGTCGACACGGCGCGGCGGCGAGCTCGGGCGGCGGTCGGCGAGCCAGTCGGGCGAGGCCGAGCGAAGCTGAATCCGGCGTGGGTGCAGTCGGGCGAAGAAGAACGAAGAAGAAGCAGAAGAGGAAGGAGAGAGAGAAGAAAGAAGGAGGGAGGAGAGAGGAGAGAGAAGAGAAGGGAGAGAAGACAGAGAGAGAGAAGTCAGCGGGGTCAGAGGGAAGGGACGTGGGCGTGCATGGGGAATGCGCGCGGGGCAGAGGGAAAAAGGGAGAGAGAGAGAGAGAGAGAGAGAGAGAGAAGAAAGGGAGAGAGAGAAAAAAAAAAAGAAACGTGCACGGGAAGGAGAACCGGCAAAGGAGAGAGAGAGGAGAGAGAAAGAGAAAATTTCAAGAGGACCGATTTAACCTGGAAAAAGGTGGGACGGAAATAAAATAATTTCGGGTCCTTCAGGGCGATCTACTAGTCAAATTCGCACTTTTGGCCTAAAAATTACTTTTTAACCATTCATTCAAACAATAATTGATAGTATCAATTTTTTGGTTCTGAAACTCCCAAAAAAATTTGACAAAATTTGCGATTCTAGTTCCTCGGTAAAGGCGAGATTTTTTTGCTCGACAAATCCCGTTCAATAAATCCCAAAAAAATTTTCGGGCTATGGGTTTTAAAATATTTTTTAAAGCTCTAGATTTTAGAAAATAAGGGATGGAGTCGTTACGGATCAGTTTTAAAAGAAGCTAGATTGGTCGGACATTTAGGTGGATTTGAAGCGTAGGTCATTTGTGACAACCAGAGAACTTGGGGTTTGGGGATTTGGTTATGTGTGGGGAAGGGTTAGCATCCCAACAATATCCTTTGGGTACCATATTTTTCAATTAGGTCGTCTGAATGCAATTATCAAATAATTTCCTAAGATATATATGCGCTTTTTTTTATTTTTCAGGAGACATAATCAGAAATTCCTTTGTCATGGATGCACATGCCCTAATTTGGGATGTGTATGCCTATGCAATTAACTAAATGACATATTAATTAATGATGCAGACTTAATTTTGAAGCTCACACCATGTTATTACTTAGCATTTCAAATAAGGGTATTCTTGTCCTTTTGACCATATATAATACTGGTTTTGAAAGCTGAAAATACTTTTGATTCGTGATGGGAATGAAGGAATAAGAAATTCGTTTTCTAGACTTGTCTAAAGGATAGAGTGTATTGATAAGTGTTTGCTAGGATGTATATGAAGGAATGTGTTGTTGCTTTCTATTAAAATGGGAACTTGATGGAATTGTTGAATTAAGGGTGAATGGAGGTGTATTATGAATGAACACTACAAAGGCCTAAAAAACAATCCACCAGTCAAGGATATTCATACAAATGGATAGAAAGTTAAAACCACTCATCTTTTCATTTTAAAGTAGGATCATGATGAAGGTCTCTCCTTCTCCTTGTGCCTAATCTTTGACGAAATGCATTTGTATGGTGAATATCGCCTAATTATAATTAATATTAAAATGTTAAATCCCTCATCAATTATCTAATGTGAGCCTCTAAGTTTTTAACACCTTCACCGTTGTACCTTAAGTGAGATTTTGGTCAGATTCAAGAGTCGGACATTTTAGAGATCTACTGTGGGGAGCTTTTATTGTGGGTAGACTTCAATATTTGAATTAGTATTCATGGACAGGTTTAAGAGTTGGACGGGCAACCCTCTCCCCGAGGATCGGGAGTCTTAAAGATGCAGGACTGTAGCTGGAAAAGGGTTTTAAAATATTTTTTAAAGCTCTAGATTTTAGAAAATAAGGGATGGAGTCGTTACCGATCAGTTTTAAAAGAAAGCTAGATTGATCGGACATTTAGGTGGATGTGTGAAGCGTAGGTCATTTGTGACAACCAGAGAACTTGGGGTTTGGGGATTTGGTTATGTGTGGGGAAGGGTTAGCATCCCAACAATATCCTTTGGGTACCATATTTTTCAATTAGGTCGTCTGAATGCAATTATCAAATAATTTCCTAAGATATATATGCGCTTTTTTATTTTTCAGGAGACATAATCAGAAATTCCTTTGTCATGACTTGCAAAAATATGCACATGCCCTAAGTTGGGATGTGTATGCCTATGCAATTAACTAAATGACATATTAATTAATGATGCATGCTTAATTTTGAAGCTCACAAGAGCCATGTTATTACTTAGCATTTCAAACAAGGGTATTCTTGTCCTTTTGACCATATATAATACTGGTTTTGAAAGCTGAAAATACTTTTGATGCGTGATGGGAATGAAGGAATAAGAAATTCGTTTTCTAGACTAGTGTCTAAAGGATAGAGTGTATGGATAAGTGTTTGCTAGGATGTATATGAAGGAATGTGTTGTTGCTTTCTATTAAAATGGGAACTTGATGGAATTGTTGAATTAAGGCTAAATGGAGGTGTATTATGAATGAAATTGAAGTTGGGATAGATGAAGCTCACTACAAAGGCCTAAAGTAACAATCCACCAGTCAAGGATAAAGAATTATACTCGCCACCATACAAATGGATAGAATCTGAAATTGCTCGCTTCAAGAGGAAATCTCATGTATTGCAAATTAGCTTTGCCTTCCATACAGAATTACATCTCTATTTATAGCTAAACTAAGACATTGTACTAAGACTCCGATAATAAATATCATCACACTCTACATTCTAACATTTCAGCCTAGTAATGAAGACTAGCTGATATTCTTGCAATAAAGACTCTTTAATGTAAGAAGACAAACTTAACATACTAAAGCAGAGGGAAGAACGGTAAAAATGCCAAAAGTTATGTACGGAGCTCACTTTGATGCCAAAAGTTTTATTTGGATCATTTAAGTGTCAAAAGTTTACACCGGTGATCACTTAAGTGTCAAATCGGAGAAAAAACGATTACTTAAGCACCAACGGCGAGAAATTCCGATCAAATTTAATACGTGGCTTTTATATTTAAATTTTAATGACACGTGGCATTTCCATGTGTATAATTCAATTTTAAAATTTTTTTTCTGATTTCTTTTCTTTTCTTTTCTTTTCTCTTTTCTCTTTTCTTTTCTTTTCTTTTCTTTTTTTTTTTCTTCTTTTTCTTCTTCTACCATGGCGGTGGCGGAGGGCGGAGGCTAGCCATCGGCCATGGCCAACCTCATCGGGCATCGCCTTCCTTGAGGCGAGGCGGTCGTGGCCTCGGCGGGCCACGGCGGCCTCGTCGGGCCCTCCCGGAGGAAGGTGGCGCCTCGGCAAGGGCCAACCTCGTCCTTCGGTGGGGCAAGCCCTCGCCAAGCCACGGTGGCCTCTAATTGGGTCGCCTTACATGATGGAAGGGCCGGCGAGGCCGCCGTGGCCTCGGCGAGGGCCGGCCTCACTGGATCTGGGTGAGGCGAGCCCCCTGAGGCCGACCCTCGCCGAGGCCACGGTGGCCTCACCGACCTTCACCCGGAGGGAAGGCGATGCCCGCGAGGCTGGCCATGGCCGATGACCAAACGCCGGCCATCGGAAATAAGAAAAAAAAAAAAGAAAAGGAAAAAAGAAAAAGAAAAGAAAAGAACTGCCACATTAGCCCTTGGCAAGCCACATCGACCTCCCATGAGCCACACATCGATTTGAAAAATTAATTAAATAAATGCCACGTTGGATTTACGGTGAAGTGGCACTTAAGTGATTGTTTTTCTCAACTTTTGGCACTTAAGTAATTTGATTGAAACTTTTAGCATCAAAATAAGCTCCGTACATAACTTTTGGCACTTTTGCTCTTCTTCCTCCTACTAAAGCATTATAGACACAAGAAGACAAATTAAGCACACTCTATCTTTTTACACTTCAGCTTATGACTACCAATTTTATTTTAGGGGTTTAGAGTCCTTACCTGGTGTCATGCCAATTTGCTCCAATTCAGACCTGCTCGGGATCACCAAATTGTTCAAGCTTGACCGACATCGAAATTTCCCCACACAATAAGATCATAATGCTTAGAACCAAGAATTTGGGAGAATGTAATTGAAACAGAGAGCTTGAGAATAATTTATTTAAAGAAAAATGAGCAAATGAAACTTCTATTCTTAGGGAAATTTTTGGGATTAAGGGAAACCTAATGCAAGGTTAATAGTACCTTGCAAAGGGCTCAGATGACCTTTCGTAAGCCCAGCAGGGACTTGTGCAAAGTCTAGTTAACGCAGCGCCAGACTACCCCTAAGATTGCCATGTAGGTTTTTTTTTTTTTTTTGTCGAAATAGAGATATCATTTCATTTAAACCCGGGCCCACCTACAAGAGTAACGGGCATCAAAACACAGGATTTCCCAAAGAGGAGAAGGGGGTTATAAACCCAGTTTTGAGGAAGGGTCTTACACCTTAACGCCTTTACAATTTGGGTCTACTAATCTATTTAAGTCACGGGTGTAGAGGACCAATTCTAAGCTCTCAAAAAAGCCAAGAGGCCAATACAATCAGTAATAATTGGCTCAACATCCCAAGACAGAGGGGGAAGAACCCTCTGTCAAACAGTTTATCAACATTGAATAGTCAAACTCCAACACTAGTTTTAAATGAGGTAGATCAGCAAAGTGTTTGAGGGCATAGAGACAAGCAAGGGCTTTGGTTTGAAGTGCAGAAGATGCTCGAACTGGTCGCGCAAGTCCTTCCATCAATCTTCCTTCTGAATCGCGACATACGCATGCAATTGCCCCTTCCATGGTCCTTGAGAGGTGAGATCCATCGATGTTTATCTTAAGCAAACCAGGGTCTGGTGGTCTCCATCTCAGTTTTAAGTTCAGCGGTACTGCTTCACGCTTTAAGTTGCTTCTATTCCACTTCGCGTAATTACAATGCATGTCTAGAGCCGATTCAATTATGTTAATTGGGTCTGTCTGCACATGATGGAATACTAGGGAATTACGCGCTAACCAGATTTTCCAGAGGGTGACTGCAATGATCTCGAAAGGTATGTTTTTTTGGGTCATATCATTGTAGTTTTGCAACCACTCCTCAAATCTAGTGACTTGTTGGTGAGAAAAGTGGATGTTGAAATAGGGATTTGACCAAACCTGCTTTGTCTTGTCACAGAGAAGGAATAGATGCTCAACTGTCTCAGGCTTTTTTCGACACAATGGGCAAAAAGGTTCAGTTAATACTTTCCTCTTGAACAAGTTTACCCTTGTAGGTAATGCATCTTGGCAGATGGCCATGTAGGTTGGCAGGTGCCAAATAGTGGCAATCAATCAATTTTTTTTTTTAAAAATTTTGAAAGATTTTATTTGTGTATTTCTTTTATTTAAATTTGACCAAACTTTGTTGACACATAATTTTTCCGTCCAACATATGATTAACCTGATTTTTGTGCACATAAAAAGCCCACAACTTGTACGGCCAAGGTGAAAAGTTATAATATTCTATTCGTTGCCAATCTGATCACCGTGATTCTTATGACTTCGGAAAGTTTATAACTTGATTTATAAGGCGAAATGAATTTGATTATGTCAAATCATAGAATTCCCAATACTTCATGATCAATCAACCGTAATTTTTTATTTTTTATTTTTGGTTAAAGGATGACCATAGTTAAAAGATGTGATATTTGAGGATCCAACTGTTTAATTTCGACGAAGTGGATATCATTAGAAAGTTCTTGATGAGCACGATCTAATTGTACCGTTCCGATTGAACTTTTAATGAAATAATATTTTCGATCAACTTTGATCAAATCCTTGGTAAAAGATTTGGTGTCTATAACTGCTCTTCTTTGTGATAATGCTCGATAAGAGTTTTAATACAATGACAAAGAGATTCCTAATTTTGGTGCCGCTGAAATTGTACACCATTGCCACCACCAAACTCGACATCTCACCACCAAACATCACCATTAACATCACCAACCACCATGAACGATTCTAATTACCTCCATTGGCGAAGCAAGAAGCATTAAACTTCGGGAACGCAGAGCTAAAAGGAGCCTTGTAGCCGAATATGAAGCATTGAGGAGCGTTCGGCATCAAAATCTCATCAAGATTATCACCTCTTGCTCAAGCATAGATTTTCAAGGGAACGATTTTGAAGCATTAGTGTTCGAGTTCATGTCAAACCGGAACCTGGATAAATGGCTACATCCTACTGGAGATTGGATCAAGCTCAACATGGTCCAACGGCTAGATATCGCAATCGATGTGGCCACAGCGTTGGACTATGTCCACCACTAGTGCCATGCACCAATAGCACACTGTGACTTGAAGCCAAGCAATGTCCTTCTAGATGATGACTTGCGCACGCATGTGAGTGTTTTCGGCCTGCCAAAATTTCTCCCGTCAAGAGCCTCTCAAATGCAGACCAGCTCGATTGGCATAAGAGACACAGTTGGTTATGTTGCTCCAGGTAATCTAAACAACTGTCTATGCTCTTATAGTCCAAATATGGACATCATCATCCTCCTATTATTGTATTCCAGTACAATACAGATTGCTTTAATGCCTGTATTGTCTTAGATGGAAAATGTACCCAAGAAAAGGAGAAAAAATAAGAAAGAAAAGTTGGTTTGCTCAATAGATTTGGAGAAAAAGAACAAAAGGAAGTCTCTATTTTACGGAAAAGGAATTGACTAGTTTCGAGACTCATGTATATTGAAGAATTTGGTCTCTCTGAAGACGTATCAACCCAAGGCGATGTCTATAGCTATGGGATGATCTTGCTTGAATTGTTCACAGGAAAGAGACTCACAGAGAGCATGTTTATGGACAACTTTAACCTCCATGAGTTCGTCAAAATGGCTTTTCCAGATAGATTCATGCAGGTCATGGATCCCTCGCTAAATTTGGAAGAAGAGAGGGAGTTGAATGACAATGGGGGACACACAAACAGAAATAACATAGGCACATGCTTGGCTACAATCCTTCGGATTGGGTCAGCTGTTCAGCTGCATCACCAGGTGAACGGATGGACGTCAGAGACATTGTCACTGAACTACATAAGTCCAAAACTTTCCTCGTCGGACAGGAGGTCATACCTAGTAACAGAATGAGCAACAGAGAAAGCATTGTAGTCTAGGAGATCCATTCTTTCTTTCAACATATCTAGAGGCTGAGAGAACAAATTTGTATAGATGTGATTATAGAGGGATTGGGGTAAAATGTTTCACAGGCTCGTGCATCAATTCGGAATGATATCACTGGACTGCAAAACATTAGGATGTTTTCAGTGGTCAGGATATCAATCACGGTTTAGGTAACTAGATACAATCAAAGACATTTAACCCCCAAAATAAATATAAGAATAAAAAGAGAGAGAAAGACTGAACTAAATTCAGGAACTGTCTCGTTGCATATGTACAATCGTTTAACTTTCAGACCAGAAATTAGGTGCAAATATAAGGGGTATGATAGGTGATGACTTCAAGATTTCGGGATCACAGATAGCTCAATGCTACCGAATGACTTTGTTTACGTTGTTAGCTTCATAGCTAATGCAGCAATTTTGCTTTCCTTTGAACTTAACCTCATTTAAGGAGCTATAAAGAAGAAAAATTTAGATAAGATTTTCCTGTCATTCAGTCAACAGCATTTGCCATGGCCTAGGATTCTCCGGAGGACCGATTGGTCTTCTGACTTTGGTTATAACATTCTCAGTTTTACCAGAATTTGCACTGGCCCATTTAAAAGTCCTAGAAGATACGGATTTTTTCATTCCTTGACTGTTGTCTCTGTGCACTCAGTCATATAAAAGTCCCCAGTGTGACTGCGAAATGACACCCCAATGGCTATCGCGACTCCATCGTGCAAAGTGTTGCCGTGGTGCAATGACTTCAAGCTTTTGGAATCACAAGTAGCTCAATGCTACCGAATGACTTTGTTTACCTGGTCAGCTTCATAGCTGATGCAGCAACATCCGCTCTTCATAAAACTAAACATCATAAGGAGCTATAAAGATGACAATTTTAGACAAGATTTTTCTGTCATTCAGCCAACAGCATTTGCCATGGCCCGTGGTTAAACTATTTGTTCCCCACAAATATAGCTTAAATTGGTTTTTCTTATTATGAGATCATACTATTCATGGATAGTTTACATGATCTTTATGATGTCAACTTTTCCTAAACCATATTTGCACGAGTTTTTTTCATGCATCTTAATGGCAATTTTCAATACACTAACACTAGACTTCATGCACTCGGTAAGCGCATGCCCATTATACTATTATGTCAATTCTTATCCCACAGCAGCAATCTGTGCACGTATATCAATTTGGGTACTCTATAAGATTGTAAAAGTGATTGTGCGTTTGCGTGAGAAAAAAGTCACAAAAAAATGAAAAACGTAAACTAATCCTTAATGTAACTTCAGGTATTTACTTGCTAATCCATGAAAGTGTTACCGTCTCAATTTCAGAATTGGTAATGACAGTTACAATAAGAGGTAGGGATGGATGGTTTGCCGAGGAGAGTAGATCAAGACCCTCAAATTGTTCTTGCATTACTCGGCAAAAGGAAGTGGGTCATTTTCTTTCCTACATGGCAGAGATTGGGTTAGGTTTTCTCCAGGTAATAACGTGGGGACTGGGCACAGGGATGGAAGATAAGCAAAACTCTTGGCATTGCATACACATGCTTGTGTGATTAAATTTTAGGACAAACATCACAAAAAACTCCAAATTATATCCACTGTGACACAAATATCCCAAACCTTTTTTTGTCACTAAAAACCCTAAACTTGCCTATTGTGACACGAATACCTCCAACTTTTTTTTGTGCCACAAAAAAACTCAAACTTATACACACGTGACATGTGTACCTTCTATTACAGTTCCATTCAAGGTATATTTGTTACACCGATATAAGTTCGAGGTTTTTTATAACAAAAAAAAGTTTGGGGTATTTGTGTTACAATGTGCAAGCTCAGGGTTTTTAGTAATACAAAAAAAAGTTTAAGGCATTTGTGTCACAATAAACATAATTTGGGGTTTTTTGTGGTATTAACCTTAAGGAATTTGAAATTCAACGATTTAGAACCCGTATATAGAATTTAGAATACCTAGGTTAGAATTGAAATCAGATACCTGCTTTAGTAAGTTACCGTCTTTGAATCGATCGATACAAATAAAACTGTATGAAACGGAGACTTGGTCTTCCTCTCCTTCTCCTCCCTTAGACAGCCTTAGTGGATACATTATCAGTGTTTTTATTGATGATGAGAGAGGGGAGCATACTCTATTTACAGTGCGAATTCTAACAAGCGCATGTATCACAAGGTTTTTTTTGCTAAAACGCATCTATCACAAGTTACTGTTGAAATACTAACCTACATTGACCGGCCAACCATATTTTATTACCAATACCGGGACGTGTTTAAGCGCAATATAAATAGATCACTTGGCTATATTTGGGCAATCTAGCATTGTCTCATGTACTTTATAATAGTTTGTTTTTCACAAAATAAAATACTATGCGATTAATTAAATAGTACTAAACATGGACCTCGGTGATACCTTAGAGGGCCATGGGATCAGTAAGTCATGAGCCATGGTGAAAACAATCGTAAAACTAATGGCTCTCCTCTCGCACTATTTCATAACGTCAACTTGTATTCACTGACTTTATTGATATATTTGGCATAATCCGTTCCCAAGTACATCTCCAACTCATTGATAAATGAAAACGAAGACCTAGCACAAGGATGTGCAGTTTTCTTACGAAGCACATACCATAGAGATTTATGGACATTGCTCGATAAGGGCGCATCTCCGTCCGTGAGGTGAAGCTTGTCTTATTGAACCAAATGGCATATACAGCATACATATTTTGGAACCAATTCATTACCATCACTAGTATCTTACTCCACTGGGACCTCCTCATTGATCCCTAATTTTTGTAATATGGAACAAGGAGAGCCTCTCCACCTTGAGCCTCAGACCCAAGACAACAGATACCAAAGCGAAGTGTCCTCATAATGTTTGAGGAATTTCACCTTCGTTTCCAATTCAACCGATGTTATATATAAAACGGAACAACTCTATTGCTTGATGGTTAATGCCGATTGTCAAAGCATTTGTCTCATAGCTGAAAAATGCAAGAAGTCCCTAAAGACTTCAGCAACCCTCCAATCTTGCGCCAATTGCTGGAGATCGATACACATCTGCTATGAGTAATGGAATATAGCGTCAACACTTACCTCCTCACATGCCTTCTTCAACATCTTGTACGTTTGAATTCCACTGCCTTACATCTATAGCGAAATTTTTCAGCTTGATTTTCATATATCATGTATAAAACCTCCAACTCTTGATGAGTCAGTGGGCTGGATCTAATGTAATGAACTCACCTATGTATATTGGCCACAAAATCGAAAATTGGCAGAGAGCGTCTTGACGGACAAGTTAATGCAGTGGCACGCGCACCACTCATCGAAGAAAATGCCATTGCAAATGGGTTTAGCTGTGGGACCACACTCCAGTGAAAGGAGGTGTTCAAGTGATGCCGAAGATTTTATCAAAAATGTAAAACTCAATGACAGCTCTCATTATTTCGACAGCCACATTTCGAGAATCGTCCAAAATTAGTAACTTATTATTCATGAGAACTCAATTACATAATTCTCACTCCTCATTGACTCAGGCGCGAATGATAAAATTTCTCATTCCCTAACCCTATTTTCTGGCTATAATCTATTTCTATCCCTAGATGAGTGTCTGAGCAAAAAGTAGCATTTGCTAACGATACAAAAGTTCTGTTCCCGTAACAGAAATCCATTTGAAAATTTATTCTTAAATTTTTGTTCCCAACGAGCAACGGGCAGGCGGCAACGGGCGAGCAATAAAAGAGAATTTTTATTTTATTTTTATTCTAAAAATAAAAAAATAATAAAAAATTTTAACTTCTCATTTCTATTCCAAATCTATTTCTATGCTAAAAATTTATCTCATAAATAGAAAAATAAAATTATTTACTAAACCAATTTTTATTCCAAACTTGTTTCCATAAACAAAAAGATAGAAAAACATAATGGTTATTATTCACGTCATCAATAACAATAACAACAAGATACACATCCCTAGTGTTAGTCCAAACATCATAAGTTAAAGAGACTTAAAAGTTATCCGTCGCCGGAACATGCTTCAATGCTGCCCTTTTCTCTTTGAACCGCAACTTGCGGTTGCTGATCTTTGTTGATTTTGACAAACGGGCTTGAACTGAGATTGCAAAACTATCTGCACATAGTAAAAGAAGCAGGGATCTTCGGTAAAACCAAAGGATCTGTTCGACGACATGACAATAATATTCAAACTCCCACTAATTTCTCAGCTCTTCGTACTTGAACAGGCTTTCGACATGTAGCATTATACTTGAAGAGCTCTTTCCAACCCCGAACACCTCTTCCTCGTAACATTATCGAATTCAGCTTGTTGCAAGGCGAAGCCACATGAACTATTAGAAATTCAGTTGCGACATAAATCAAAGTCGTAATCTCATAAAAATAAGTGACTCATCCACCACTAGACCAACTACATTGGTACCAACTTTACAGGTTGATTCCCGAGCAACTTGTTCGTGTTTGCAAAGCAAAAAAAGACAATTACTGAAAAGAGAGACCGCTATAGTAATAAAAAATTATCCCAAGCTCTCAACCGAGCGCAAATCTTGAACTTCCTAAAAGCTTTCAGGATGTCATTCATTTCAGAGAAATAAAAGATGTTCTACGGAAACATAAAACCAAATAGCACAATAGCCTGAAATCCTAACACCATCAACATCACCTAAAAGGGACTTTTAAGTACATCAAGCTAAAATTACATACAGAAGGAGACAGAGGCATGAAAAGAGAGCAATACAAACAGTCAACTTTGGCACAAGACCAAATCAAAACAAGACTTAATCCCGTAAGCCTTCTTGGGTGACTTGGTGGCCTTGCACTACAAAAAAACAAGGATTTAGCCACAAAAAATTAGTCACGAAAAATTTTTCATGGCTAATTTGCAACAGATTTTGCGACAAAAACTAAATTGTCGCTACAAATGACGAAAAAATTTTTCGTGGCTAATTTGCAACGGAATTAGCCACTTAAAAGTCTTTCGTGGCTAATTTGCCATGTAATTTTGCCACGAAAAATTTTTCGGGGCTAATTTGCCACGAAAAATTTTTCAGGGCTAAGCTGCCATGGAATTAGTCACGAAAGATTTTTCGTGGCTAATTTTCGACGGAATTTTGCGACCAAAATTTTGCGTGGCTAATTTTGCGACCAAATTTGTCACAAAAAAATTTTTCGTGGCTAATTTTATGACGGAATTTGCCAAAAAAAAAAATTTTTCCGTGGCTAATTTGCAATGGAATTTTCCATGAAAAATTTTCCGTGGCTAATTTGTGAAGGAAAAAAAATATATCACTAATTTTGCAACGGAATTTGCTACGAATACGGAATTCGCCGCTAAATTTGTGATCGTAAATAATTTTTGTTATGTCCCACCCCATCTCCAATTTCTCTTTCTCTTGATTCCTCATATCCCGCTTGCTATTCTCCCTCCCTCTCCCTCTTTCGTTTCTCTCGATAAACTTCTTGTACTTGCGCAAATCAGTCCGGTAAGGCTTTTTCACCAGTAAGTGTTGTTACTAATTGGCTTCGTTGCAAAACTATTTGTAACTGGATTCAATTTCTTTTTATTTTATTGATTTTTTTTTTTTTTTTTGTTTTTTCATGATTCTATTTTTTTTCGTACCTTGTTCCCCGGTCACCGGATCGCCGGACCGGGCGACCCCAGAACTAGCCGGGCCATGGGCGGGTCGAGCGGCCTCACCATGGCCGACCTGACTAAACGTGGGCGAGGTCGAGTAGCCTTGCCATGGCCACCCGACCTCCGCCGTCCCGATCCGGTGGGCGGCCGGCCAAGTCGGGCGCCATGGCAAGGCCGCCGACCTCGCCGGCCCCACCTGGTCAATCGGGTCTAGGCGACGACGAGGTCAGCGCGCCATGGCAAGGCCGCTTGACCTCATCGGCCTCACTTGATCGCCGCGGTCGAACCGCGACAAATGAAGAATATAGGAAAAAAAAAGAGAAAAAATTCGAAAAGAAAATAAAAAATTAAAAAAAATGAATTTTAAGTTATTTTTCTTTTTTTTAGGTATTTGTCGATTTGAGGTCTCACAATACAAGTAAATGTTGCAATTATCATCAAATTGACCACTACTACAAAAAGATTGCAGTCAAATACTTGGGTAAGTCTTTTTTTGACATGGTAATTTTTTTTTTAATTTCAAAGTAATTATTTCGTCATAAACAAAATTCTATGGTTTTAATTAAGAATATTAAACAGTAGATATCATATTTTTAAAATTTTATTATATTTTTTTTTTTTTTTTTATACGGACACAATGCAAAGAAACAGAGCTTGAATGTATAATAAAAACTTACCTGGACGTCAAGGATTGGTGATGAGTTTCAGTACTAAGTTGGAACTATTTTTGGACTTTGCTAGTAGTAAATATGAGTTAATGGATGGAAATAAATTACGTTGTCCGTGTAACAAATGCAGTAATGGCAAATTTCATGTGTGTGATGAAGTTAAAGAACATTTTTGTAGATTTGGGTTTACTCCGAACTACTATAATTGGATTTGCCATGGTGAACCATTTATATCTTATGAAGAATATGGAAGAAGTGACCAATCTTTAGTTAGGGAAGAATGTAACTATTACAACCAATTGAACCCATATCGAGGAGGATAGTGATTGATGCAGCTGGTTATAATTTTGTTTCAGAATCGAACCGTGCAAGTACAAGTTTTACTCCTACATTTGAACAAGTGGGTACTAGTCATGCATCATAATTGGAAGAGATATGAGTAATAGGTTTTGATGAAAATGTGTGTAATGAAACTTTTCCATCTAATCGGTTAAGGAAGTGTTGAAAGCAGCAGATGAACCTTTATGGGTAGATTGTGACAACCACACTAAGTTATCAGCGACATCAAGACTATTAAATATCAATGTAAAGTGTAATGTGTTTGAGAATTGTTTTAACTCTTTTGTTGAAGTAACGCTGGAAACAATGCCTCCTGATAATATCATGCCAAATAATTTTTACGATATGAAGAAGTTAGTGAATAATTTAGGTCTTTCGGTTGTAAGGATTAATGTATGTAGTAGGGGATGTATGTTATATTGGAGAGATGATGAAAATGCAGAATTTTGTAAATTCTGTAACTAACCTAGGTACAAGATTAACGGAAGGCAGGGTCGTAATCAAAAACATAGATCATGTATGCAAATGTTTTATCTGCCCTTAATCCCTAGATTGCAAAGGCTTTATGCATCTTAAGCCATCTTCTTGAACACATGATTTGGCATACAAATCATGAAACAGAATAGGGTCTAATGTGTTATCCTTTAGATGTAAAAACATGAAACATTTTGATAGAACATACCCTGAGTTTGCATTAGAGCCTCGAAACATCAGGTTAGGTTTATGTGCTGATGGATTTGCCCCATTTGGGAAATCGGGAAAAAAAGTTATTCATGTTGGCTAGTTATCTTAACTCCATACAATCTTCCACTCGGTATGTGCATGAAAACACCTTATATGTTTTTGACATTGATCATGAATGGGCCACAAAATTCAAAAAGTCGATAGATGTTTATATGCAACCATTGATTGAAGAGTTACAACGGCTATGGGATAAAGGTGTCCTTACATATGATGTTTCTCTTGATCAATGGTTTGTAATGAAGGCTGCTCTTTTTGGATAATAAATGACTTTTCAGCTTATGGAATGTTATATGGATTGAGTACAGCTGGGATCTTATGATGTCCGATATGTTTAGAGCGATCAAAGTCATTTAGATTAAGACATGGTAAGAAGCCCAGCTATATTTCGATTGTCATAGACAATTTTTGTCAATAAATCATACATTCAGAAGAAATAAGAAAGAGCTCATCAAGGATAGGATTAAAAGAACACGTCCACCATTGAGGTTGACCGGTTATCAAATTTGGGAGCGAGTGCAAGACTTTCCAACTGTTGTTGAAAGCCCTCATGGCACAACTATTGCGTCACGGAAGTATACATAAGTGAACTAAACACAAGTATATTTTGGGATCCACCATCTTTGGAAGGATCATTTTATTCATCATAATCTTGATGTCATGCACATAGAAAAGAATGTTTTCGATAATGTCATAAATAATGTGATGGGTGTCACTGAAAAAAACAAAAGACAATTTGAATGCAAGAAAAGATATGAGAGATATTTGTGATTGGTCAACACTAGATGTTGATGCAAGTAGTAGGGGATCAAAACCCAAAGCAGTTTATACATTGAACAAAGAGCGTAGACGGGTCATTTGCCAATGGTTACAATCATGCGGTTTTTCGATGAATATGCTTGAACATCAGGAGATGTGTTGATTTGAATGAATGCAAGATAACAGATTTGAAGAGTCATGATTGTCACATATTTATAGAAAGACTAATTTCAATAGCTTTCAAGAAACTTCTACCAAACTTTGTATGGAGCGCCATTACAGGAGTTAAGTAATTTCCTTCATGATATTTGCTCAACGGTGTTAAAAGTATCATAGATGGAGAAATTAGAGAGAGACACTCAATTATTCTTTGCAACTTAGAAAGGATATTTCCTCCATCGTTTTTTGATTCAATCGAACATCTCTTAGTTCATTTGCCTTATGAGGCCAAAGTTGCAGGTGTCCCATCCAATTTCGATGGATGTACCCATTTGAGAGGTAAGATATTTTTTAAAATAAATTTCAAATTAATTTATTATATATTATGTTCTAATAAACTTCTTTCTATTGCAACTACATTCTTATATCATTTGAAAAAAAAGTAAAGAATAAGGCATGTGTTGAAACTTCAATTTGTAATACATATTTTGTGGAAGAAGTGACAACATTTGCATCATACTATTTTGAGCCACATGTGCAGTGCAAGAGGCGGAGAGCAAGAAGAAATTATGAGGGTTCCATTGATCCCAATTGCAAATCATTCTCTATTTTCAATTATCTTGGTCGACCAAGCGGGCGCGATGTAAGGTTCGTTGCTTAACATGCAACAAAAGGCGACAGCTCATACACATATTTTACTTGAACTGTCCAAAAGTAAAGTCATACTTCGAGTAAATGTTCATTGACAAATATATGTATTGTGTGTCAAATATTTGTTAATATATAAATGGTATTTGTTAATAGGATTTTTCAAACTTCAATGTATGGACTACCATCAAATGAGTTTGACCGTTTGTGTGATGAACAATTTACAGCATGGTTCAAAACATATGTAAATTGCTTATAAACGAAAACCAAGTTATTAATACATCACTTATTAAAATATATATTATTGACTCTGCGTATGTGATCTTAGGTTTACAGTAATCATGATCAAGTTGAAGAGCAAGAATTGCTATATCATCTGTCATGGGGTCCAAAGACAAGAGTACTGAAGTTGGCCAGCATATTTTTTAAACAGATATAATTTTCACACTCAAGAATATGGAATGAAAAAAGCCACAATGAACAGTAGTGTGTGTGATTGGTCATCAAATGGTGATAGTTCACAAGATGATTTTTATGGCCTATTGGATGAAATCATAGAGATAAAGTACCATGGACCATTAATGACGGTTATGTTATTTAAGTGCATATGGTTCGAACCCATCAAAAGAATGAAAGTGCATGAAGTTTAATTTGATTGAAATAAATCACAAGAAAAGATATATGAAATATGAACCATTTGTGTTGGCACAACAAGCAATTCAAGTATATTATGCATCATATCCTAGTTTAAAATGTGACAAAGCTGATTGGTGGGCTGTATGTAAAACAAAAGCATAAAAAAAAATCGAGGAACACCGGAAGGATACAACATATTAACAAGGGAAGTTTGTAACACGATTGAAATTGAGAAATATAATATTCCAAATTTCTGAGATCCATGTAGAGCAATGATTGATATGGATCTAATTGAAATTCGCAAATCAAATTTAGAAAGTGTTGCGTAATCTGATTTTAAGACAGAGAATGAAGATGATGATGATGATGCTCATGATGATGAAGACGAAGTTGAAGATGAAGACGAAGACAAAGACTTAAGATTATGATTTTTAGACTTTTTAATAATTACGTGTAAATTATTATTATTATTGCGATAAATGTTTATTTTTATTGTCATAATTATTATTGTTGTTGTTGTTGTTGTTATTATCGTTATTATTAGGGTTAATACCACGAAAAAACCCTAAACTTATACAGATTATGACAATTTTATCCCAAACTATTTTTTATTACAAAAAATCTCAAAACTAGTACACTTGTGACAAATTTACCTGAACTAATTTTTTTACCACAAAAATCCCGAACTGGTAGACTTGTAATAATTTTACACAAATTAATTTTTTAATGTTATTTTTATTTTTTTCAAAATTTTTATTAATTTTTTTTTTTCTTTTCTTTTTTTTTTTTCTTTAATATTCATCATTTTCAACCTTTAGCCGATCGGGACCGGCGGCTGGCGAAGGTGGAAGCCGGCTAGGTCGGCCTCGCTGCCACCGGCCAAGCAAGGCTCGACCTCGCCCGGCTCGCAAGTGGCCCGGCGAGGATAACCTCGGCTGGCTTTCGCCTCTGGCGGGTCATCGAACCAGCCCCGGCCAAAAGTTGAAGATGATGAATATTAGGAAAAAAAAAGAAAAAAAAAAAAAATTTAATAAAAAATTCAAAAATAAAATTAAAATTAAAAATTAGTTAAGGTAAAATTGTCACAAGTATACTAGTTCGGGTTTTTTTGTGGTCAAAAAATAGTTCAGGATAAATTTCTCACAAGTGTACAAGTTTAGAATTTTTGTGGTCAAAAAAAAATAGTTTGTGGTAAAATTATCACAAAATACCCAGTTTAGGGTTTTTCGTGGTATTAACCCTTATTATTATTGTTGGCTAATTCCGTGGCTAATTAGGGGGTGCATGATAACACTCCCAGCTAACTATTTTTCTATTTTTCTACTCCAGGGAGTAAGTTTGGAGTAGAAATCTGCATGATAACATTTATTTATATTTCTATTCCTGGCATAGTTTTTTATTCCGGGAGAAATTTGAAGCCAGAATGAGAAGTTAGAAATATCTACTTTTCTATTCTAGCGTAAATAAGCCCGGTGTGCTTTTCTCTCTCCCTCTCTCCCACGCCCGAATGTTCTCGCAAACCCACGCCCGATCGTTTTTCTCTCTCCCACGCCCGGAAGCTGTCATTCACGGAGGCAGAAAGCGGGATTGCAATAGAAAATGAGCAAGAGAAGAGGACCAACCACTGTCTTCATCGACGATTTTTCCCCTACGCCGCCGCTCAAACGCATTCGATCCGGTGGACGATTTTTCTGCTCGAGTTCGTCTTCTTTGCGCCAATACATCTCTAGGTTTTGCTGCTGGGTCGATTCCTTCCGGGAGTAGAAATGTTTACGTGGTCGCGTAAGCGGTGGCATTCGCCGCCAGAAACCCGCATTCGATTCGCCGCTAAATTGGGTTTCTGCGGTCGACCACCAACTGTTTTTTTTTTTTTGTTGGGTGAACACGTTTTTGCCGAAAGGAGATTTCTTCTTTTGTCCGAATGTTGATCCGTGATGTGTATTTTACTACAAATTGCCCCTCGAAAACGCAAATTATTATCCTTTTTCCGACGAGATTACTTGCACATTCTTTGGAAGAATGATAAGAAGAAACGAAAAGTACAGTTTAATTTGGCAAGTGATCGCTTTTATCTTGCTGGTGATTTTCACTTACTTGATTGAGCTTGGAGGAGGAGAAGCTAAACGTTGTTCTTTTCGATGATGACTAAGAGTGAAAGTATAGTGAATTCAATGAAAATCGACGGTACATAATAAAGGTGACTAAGCGTGAATTTAGCCCATGGAGTGTCCTGTTTGTAAATCGTTTGGATCTTTGAAACATTTGACCTCATATGTGCTTTGCATATATTCTGTTTGCCTCTTGCGTCCTCCCCTATTTGTAGTTGCTGAATGAAGCTCATGACATAGAGTCCTCAATCTGATCTCGGTGCCTGTAGGGTTTTATGTTCTTTCACAATTCATGCTCTAGGCTCTTTACATCCGGGTTTGGTTATCACTTTGCAGGTCTGAGAAAGGTGATATTTGAAGCCATCTTCTCGACCATAAAAGTATAAGCACTAGTGAGCAGGTAAATGGATGTAAGCCATATATGGCTTGCTATGTTCGACATGTTATCTTCAATTCTAGTTTATAGATTCATAGGTCTTGGTTATGTTTTAGGTTTCTAAGGTACAATTTTTTTTTTTCAGATCTTTCCTATTTGCTTTCTTTGCATTCTTTGCCCATCATGTGTTAATGATATTGCTTATTTGATACTCAACCTATTAAGGTTTGATGGCATCTCATAAAGGGACATTTGTGGCAAAGTGGACCGAGCCTTTAACCAATATTTTTGTAAGTTTATTGGTTGAAGAGGTAAAAAGGGTAATAGGACCACAACTACCTACAACAAAACAGGATGGAATAACATTCATTCCGAATTTGTCAAAAGACAGGGCTAGACTACAATGTTGTTCAATTGAAGAACAAGGTAAACAAAACTGAAGACGCAATTTAGTAGTTTCAAAAAGCTACTTGGACAGTCTGGATTTGGGTGGGATGAAATCAAAAACACAGTTCTTGTGGAGGATCCAAGTATATGGGATTCTCACATTCAGGTATCACTTTACTTGGGTCCGTTTGTTCATATGTGGATGTGACTTTTATAAATGTACTAACATATTTTTTTTTTATTCACAGGAAAATAAAGAATAGGCTAAATTCAGGGGTTGATGGGTTTCCTCGATCGTGAACTATGCATCGTGTTTAGTGATACATGTGCTCTTTGGGGATTTTACAGCTGGAAATAAAGAAGATGCGGAATCGGATGGAGGTGTCAATGAAGGTGTCAATGACAACACCGTAACCGACTTTGCTGATTTGGAGCAAGCTGGTTTCTATGACAACTATAATAAAAGCCCTCTCGGTCTTTGGAGCCTTTAGCAACGTGAGACAAGCTGAAGAAATCAATGAACCTGAGCCTACCCCAGTGCGTGAGAAGCATAACTTGAATAGGACTCCAAATGCCAAGAGAAGAAAGAGCAACTCATGCAGTGTTAGTGATACTGTGGAAGCCATTCGGGATGTAATGAAGTTCGTAGGCGGACCTACTTACAAGTAGCTCTGTGACTTCACGTGGCTCATCACCTAGTGACCCATACTCCATAGCAGTTGTTATTGGCGTTTTAAAAGAGATGCCTGGCATGAATCCGAATCTTTATAGCAAAGCTGTGAACCATGCATGCCGGAATGCCATATGGAGGGAGGCTTTCATCTTATCCCCCCCGGAACTGAGACTTTGTCTTATTGAGTCTCTTTAAATAGATGGCAATGTGTATTGTTATGAACTGCTGTTTGTTTAAATTTCATGACCAATGATGTTTCCTTTAAACTATAAATTATGACCACATTGTTACTGTGGCAATTTTATATGATTATGAGACTCGTGCTTTGTTTGTTGTTCTTATATTCTTCTTTCATGTGTTGTATAGGTAATATGGAAGACGGTCAAAGTAGTGAGAATAATAGTCAGGTGGCGTCAGTTGAATCAGTTGAATCAGTTGAATATGACTTTACTGAGCTTGATTTTGAAATATTAATAGCATGGTGGTTTATTGCTACGATAGATATGTCTATGCGTACAAGAGAACCTATTAGGGACAGTATATTATCAGGACCTGAATGGATGAGAGAAATTCTTTATGGACATTCAGATAGGGTGTATGAAGCATTTAGAATGCAGAGACATGTCTTTATCAACTTGTGTGATTTGTTGAAGGCAAGAGGTTAGTTGGAAGATAGTCGATATATTAGAGTTGATGAACAAGTTGGGATTTTTTTATCAATGATTTGTCACAAGAACACCAATAGAGTTTTGTGTGAGAGATTCCAACATTCAGGACAAACTATCAGCAAATACTTCAATTTAGTGTTGAAAGCAGTTCTCAAGTTGGGACAAGAGATTATCACACCGCCTTCTTTTGATGTTGTTCCAGAGGAGATTCTCATAAATCCTAAGCTTGAACCTTACTTTAAGGTAGAATAAACTTGTATGACACTACTCATATATTCCTTTACATTGTTGTTGTTATTTTTATTGATGAACTTATGAAATAGTTACTTTTTAAATGACAGGGCTGCGTGGGGGCTATTGATGGTACTCATGTTCATGCTTCCGTGACTGTATCAAAGCAAATCCCTTTTAGAGGCAGAAAAGGAACTACCACTCAAAACGTGCTGTGTATTTGTTCATTTGATATGAGATTTACATTTGTATATGCTGGTTGGGAAGGATCGGCTAATGATTGTCGGGTGCTCTCAGCAGCAATGGCAAATCCTCGCTTGCAATTTCCTCGACCACCGCCAGGTACTTATGTGTTTAATGAAAAAAAAGTAATGTTATTGACGATTAAATTGTCTTATAGGAAAATAATTCAGCTAATGTTAGTTGAATATCATGACCAATTCATAAATTGTCTTGTAGGAAAATATTACGTGGTAGACTCTGGTTATGCATCTGCTCCGGGATTTCTAACTCCTTTTAAAGGTGAGCGATATCATCTGAAGGACTATAGAGGTGGTGATAGGCAACCAAGAACGGCTAGAGAATTGTTCAACCATAAACATTCTTCACTAAGGAACATTATTGAGAGATCATTTGCAGTACTCAAAAATCGCTTCTTCATTTTGAGACATATGCCTTCATTTACAATTAAGAAGCAAGCACGTATAGTCATTGCATGTTGTACTATTCATAACTATATACGTGATGAAGACAAAAGAGATAAGAACTTTGAGCTTTTTGGAGATCCAGAGCATCCATATGAACCATCAGACAATGACACTATGGATGATACGTCGACCGAGGAAGGAGTCGAGATGAACGTGTTTAGGAAAACTATTGCCAACAAAATGGCGAGGGATCGTCATATGGCGAGATTCCATGACTTTGTTTTTTTAATATTCACAATGTACTTTGTTAGTTATATTCGAGAATTTCAAATTTTCATTGTTGTAATATGATATTTGAGGTTTCAATGATTCAATGATCTATGTTTTCCCACATGTTCGACAAAAAACAAGCAAGTTGACGTTGAACATCGCGTTTGGTTTTCCTCTAGCTTAAAGAACTACAAAGCAAGCAAGTTATATTAGGACAGAATTAACTCATGATGATTTTTACGGTGGTAAAGGAAATAATTTTTCTTTGTCTCATGATGATCATACAAGGAACAGCTCATGATGATCATACAAGGAGAGGTAAAGGAAAGGATCATCTTTCTTTGTCTCCGCCTTTACAATAAACTTGAACACCTCACACCATTCTCCAATCCAAGAAATTCAGCCACTTTTTGTAACAAAAAATTATATAACTCTTCAAATCTATCGTGGAAAATTGACAAAAAAAAAAAATTATAGTTTTTCTCAAACGAATTTTTGTCCCAAGAGAAAGAATTTTACACTTTAACAAACGAATTTCTATTCCGGGAATAGAAATTTCATACTGTTATCAAACACCTTTCTCAAATCAAAAAAATCATCCCCTGGAGAAGAAATTGATTTTTCAATTTCTGGCCAGAAATTTTGCCCGGGAGTAGAAATGTTATCATGCACGCCCTTAGTCACGAAAAAATAAAATAAAGTCGCGTCGAAATATTATTTTGTGGTCCAAACTTTAGCCACAATGTAACTTCTGAAGATTTTTAGGTGTTGTATGTAGTGGTACACATAGTGAGCAGTTAAATTTAGATTTTAAAATATGTTTTGAATGATATACTGTTCCGGTTAATTATCGCCGGAGAAGATGATGAACAATGTAACCTCTGTTACGATGAATAAAATACTCCAAGTGTTGATTGTTTGTCTTTTAGTTCGTGATCTTAGATGTTTGTTGAATAAAATACTCTTACTTTTGATGTTTTGTCATCTATTCCTCAAAGTTGTGATTATGCATGCAATGACATTTTAGTCACTTTGGTACTGTATGCCGTATGGCATATACCCTGGAATATCTATTTCTGCTTTTGGGGATGAAAAAAAGTCTGTGTTGGGCCAATTAGCCACGAATTTAATTCGTGGCTAAATTTCGCTACTAATTTAACCTCGAAAATACAAGTTTCGATGCCTTTCCTAAATTTATTTTATTTTCATGGCTAAACCGTGGCTAATTAGCCACATATCAAATTGTGGCTAATGAGCCACGATTTAGCCACGAATTTAAAGTTCAATGCCTTTTTGGAATTTATTTAAAGTTCGATGCCTTTTTCGAAATTTATTCTATTTTTCGTGGCTAAATATGTGGCTAATTAGCCACGATTTGTGCCACGAACAGAATACGTGGCTAATTAGCCACGTATTTAGCCACGAAAAATAAAATAAAATCCGAAAAGGCATTGAAACTTTATTTTCGTAGCTAAACACGTGGCTAATTAGCCATGTATTCCGTTAAATGGAAAAATTGTGGCTAATTAGCCACATATTTAGCCACGAATTTAAAGTTCGATGCCTTTTTGGAATTTGTTTAAAGTTGGATGCCTTTTTCGAATTTATTTTATTTTTCATGGCTAAATACGTGGCTAATGAGCCATTTAATTTTGCCACGATTAAATACGTGGCTAATTAGCAACGTGATTTGGCCACGATAAGAAAATTTCGAGGCCTTTTCTGACTTTATTTTATTTTTAGGCTAAACACGTGGCTAATTAGCCCACGATTAACTTCGTGGCACAAATCGTGGCTAATTAGCCACGATTTAGCCACGAATTTAAAGTTCGGTGCCTTTTTCGAATTTATTTTATTTTTCGTGGCTAAATACGTGGCTAATTAGTCACGAATTTTGCCCTGAATTAAATACGTAGCTAATTAGCCACGAAAATAAAATAAAGTCCGAAAAGTTGTGTAAACATGATTTTTGTGGCAAATATTTTTTTTATAACCCAGGGAACCCCCGCACGGCCGACAGCCGGGGAGTAAACCCCAGGGGCGACATGTGCTAGCCACCACACACGTGCCACCCACCACACACGTGCCACCGGTTAAGTCACCCTGCGACGCCCGGGATTCGAACACTCAACCTTTTGTGAGAGGAAGAGTGCGGCGCTCCAGCAGCGCCACTCAGACGAGTGGTTTTTCGTGGTAAATATTTCCGTGCAATGCCGCCAAGAAAATTTCATCGAAATAGTCTTTGTGCGCAAAAAGATTAAAATAAGAAACCCTTCTTAGAACAAGAAGCCCTCTCTTCAGAAACATCTCTCGCTTTCCCTCTTCACAGACCCTAATAATCATCTTCATCTTCATCTTCATCTTCATCATCTTCTCTTGCAGTTGTCTACCCCAGCATCACTCGCTCGGCTGATTCAAGCAATTACTCTGTTTTTCCCCACTTCCTATGGCTAGCTGGTGTTCGCTTCGCTACATCACCTCTAGCTTTTGAGGCCTTCGCCACTCCGCACAACTGCAGGCGGCTTTTGCTTGTCGCTCGATTTTTTTCATCTCTTGTGACTCACCAGCTCTCTCTCGGCTCTCAGTTCACTCTCTCGCCTGCCCGGTGAGTCTCACACGATCATATTTTGTCACTCGTGTCCTCGCCCGAGCCTGATTAGGGTGGCTCTCGTGCAGATCGGCGAGCATGCCTCCTGATCTGCGTGAAGGCCGCTCGGGCGAGCGTTTGTAAGATAATTGAAGTCGTAATTTTGTATCATCACATAGGAAATCGCTAGTTCCAGATGAGTTTTGCTACTTGTAGCTGGGGTTTATTTTTATTGTCATTTGGCAAGAGGAGGTGATTGTTGCTGGAAATAGCAAGACCTTGCCTGTGAAAGCTTTGGCAGTTTACGATTCCTATGAACGTTGTCCTTAGTACAAGCAAATGGTCCTTATTTTTATGTCTCTGATCTCTCTCTCTCTGGCCCGACATCGAGACTTGCATCCGTGGGTGGAGGAGAAGTATAATTGTTCTTGAATCTGCTCCACTGAAGTTTTGTATTACTAAAGCGTGATCAGATCTTGTTTTTTCTTCTTTCCTATTAAATTTCTTTCTCAGTATCTTTGTTGGTTGATGACACTGCCCAGATGATAAGCAAGAAGAGCGCTTTAGTTGTATTTCTGACTGTTCATCATTATTATTAAGACATAATAGTTGAGACCAGTCAATGTGCTTCTCGTGTTGTTTAACTTTGAGCTAAAAGAGTATTTTCCAGATCTCTCTTTCGGCACTACACTCCAGCTGAGTCGTGCTCTCCTTTTCCTTGCACCAGTGGGTGTTTAACGTTAGAATTTTTCATTCTGGTATTGCATATACATGCATGGTCATCAGAGGAAGAGCTTGCTGAGAAGCAAGAGGTCTTTTTTTCTTCTTCTTCCTATGGTACTTGTGGAGCAGCACTGCAGATCTTGGCACGTGGTGAAAGTAAATCGTTCATGGGCTTATTATTAGCTTATGAAGTAAATCGATCACGGGTGATTTCACAAAACACTTTCTTGGTCTTATGAACTTAGGATTTCCAAGAAGGCATTGAGCACCTATATTTCTCTTGACATCTCAAGTTGGTGGTCTAGGCCTCACCCTTACAAAAACAGACCGTGTGATTGTTGTCGATCCAGCATGGAATCCAAGGTACTATTGCTTATTTGATTGTCGGTCATGAATTCAACTACTTTTGCAAGTACATGAAAGAGGAAAGAAGAAAAGAATTTCTTTTTTCTGTTACATTGTAAGGGCATATTCAATGCCATTCCTTTATTATGGGACTATTAAATGTTCCACAACTTTTAAGTACGAATCTGTGTACTGTTTGAGTTCTAACCCATACTTGTCATGGGTAATATCATTATGGTAGATGATACAAGTTCTTGCCCAACTTTAAGCTTCATGCTGCTATGCTAAATAATATTTCATGGTACCTATATCACTGAGCTAATGATGCAAAGACACATGTTAGGAACATCATGTCAGCCTTGACTTGATCTATTCATCAATTTTGATGCAAGATAATTTGATCCCCTTAGTTGACTCATAAAACAATATGACGGAGCAAAAAAAAACTACCATTTTAGTGATATGATCTTATGTTGTTTTTAGCATACTTCCTGGAAGGGAAGGTACTTTCTTGGCATTAACTTCTACTGTGTACTTGGAGAAACTCATGGCACAATACAAGTTTGTGCTTACATTCGTTGTTATTTATTTTCTGATGTCCTAATAGTGTCAGCACTTACCGCAAATTCTTTTGGTTCTTTGGTAAAAAAAGGTGTATTTATTACTTTAAACCTATGCTTGGTTTTTTTTTTTTTTTTGGGGTGCAATTTTTCCCATCCGTTTTCCCTCCCTTCTTTTCTCAAACATAGCTTAGACATTTTGTAGCTGTTTTCATATAAAGAAGCAGATCTTGAGCATATTTCTGTTAGTTTACGTGTGCATTTCTTATTGATAGTATGGATAACCAAAATGTTGATCACGCCTATCGAATTGGACAAATGAAGGATGTCATTGTGTATAAGTTGATGACATGTGGAACTATCAAGGAGAAGATATGCAGAAATCAGGTTTTGTATTGTTCAACTATGCTATGGTCTCAATTGGTGCGATGGAAAGATATTTTCGGGGCTTGTATGCAATTTATGTAAGGACCTTGGCCTCACCACTTCCACCACGCCACTCCTTGTGTAATATTGTCCGCTTTGGACACTAGGTCCTCACGGTTTTAAAACGCGTTACACAGGATTAAGGGGCTAAGCCTTATAAACTCATCAAGATCTCCCTCCCTAAGCGATGTGGGACAAGAGACATGCCTCCCCTTGCCATCCTAGAAGCCTGCCAGGAGCCGCTCCTTGTCCAGCCCTCTGGCCCCGGCGACCACTCCCCGCCCTCGTCGGACCGGGTCGTTACATTCTCCCCTCCTTCGAGCACAGCGTCCTCGCTGTGGCCCCACACGCGGTCGGGAGTCGGCTCTAATACCATTTGTAAGGACCTCGGCCCCGCCACGCTTCCACTGTGTCACTCCTTGTGTAATATTGTCCGCTTTGGACACTAAGTCCTCACCTTTAAAAACGCGTTACACAGGATTAAGGGGCTAAACCTTATAAACTCATCAAGATCTCCCTCCCTAGGCGATGTGGGACAAGAGACATGCCCCCCTTGCCATTCTAGAAGCTTGCCAGGAGCCGCTCCTTGTCCAGGCCCTCTGGCCCCGGCGACCACTCCCGCCCTCGTCGGACCGGGTCGTTACAATTTAAGATAAGAGAAATGACTTAAGAACTGTTATGGTAAACAACGTTATTATCATGGAGCAGATGTTACTATGAAATGCTACAATCAGGAGCCTTAGGTGTTTCATTAGAATTCTTTGGCTTTTCGTGTGTTGATGAGCACAAAAGATGCATGCCTCATAAGTACTGGATATATCTCGCTACTCCATTTGTCACTGCACGTGTTATCAAATGAACAATCAAGACAAGATTTCTTTTCTAGTTTTCTCATAGAAAGATAGTATCTTATATAATGCATTCACATTTGTTCTTTTATGAGTGAGTGGCTCACTATATCGTATAAGTAGTGTATTGCAAACATGCAATACTTTCTCAAGGGCATGGAAACCACATAGGACGGAATGTGCCATGATACCCGTCATTTTATTGTGGGATGTAAATTCGGAAAATGTGCTGATTCGAGGGCTATTTATGTTGGAACTCCACTATTGTAGATTCTTTTCGAGCTACGATACCTCCATCATCACGCAGCAATTGATTCAAGCATAGGCCTTAATAAATGTTAAATATATATTTTAGCAATTAATTTTGCTTCTAATTAGATTTAAAATCGAAGTCGTCCCTAAATAATATTTGTCATGAAACTTACTGAAAAAAAAAAAATTTCCTGGCAAATTAGTGATGAATTTTTTCCAAGATATAGATTTCGTCGCAATTTAGCGACAAAAAAAAAAAGTGTCTTTGCAAATTAGTGACGACTTTTGCCACGAATAAATAGTGACAAATTTTGCCATTTAATACAGTTCGTGGCAAAATTAGCGATGAATTTTTCCACGAAGAAAGCTCGTGGCAACATTAGCGGATTTAATTTTGCCACGAGTAATTAGCGATGAATTTTGCCATGAATACAGACTTGTGGCAAAATTAGCGATGAATTTTATCACGAATAATTAGTGATGAATTTTGCTATGAACTATATTCGTGGCTAATTTTGCCACGCAATTTTGCCACTTAATAGCTAGGGATGAATTTTTTCCCACGAATACAGTTCGTGGCAAATAGCAATGAATTTTGCCATGAACAATTACTTAACAATTTTTGTCACGAATAAAGTTCGTGGCAAATAGCAATGAATTTTGCCCACGAATAATTAGCGACAATTTTTGCCATTTAAATTTATTCGTGGCAAATTAGCTTACGATTTTTGCATCGAATAAATTAGTCACGATTTTTGCCATTTAATTATATTTTCGTGGCTAATTTAGCGATGAAAATTGCCACAAATTTTTTTTTCATCGCAAATTTAGCGACGAAAATTGAAATTTTTTCGTCACAAAAATTTGCGACGCCCGTATTAGCCATGAATTTTTTTTTTCGCGGCTAATTTCATCGCAAAAAATTTTTAGCCATGAATTTTTCTAATTTTTTCGTGGCAAAATTCGTGGCTAAAACCTTGTTTTTTTGTAGTGTTGGAAGGAGACTTTGGCTCCTTGGCCGCCTTCTCGGTCTTCTTCGGCAGGAGGACCGGTTGATGTTGGGTAGCACCTCTCCATGGGCAATGGTCACTCCAGCGAGCAATTTCCGGAGCTCCTCGTCATTCCTCACAGCTAAGAGAACATGTCTCGGGATGATCCTGTTCTTCTTGTTGTCTCTTGCAGCAGTACCAGCCAACTCCAGAACCTACAACATTTCAACATGCCCATGTATGATTAGAACACAATCCAGGGGTGTTTGTTTTTATAGAAAAAAAAAATAGTTTTCCAAACTTTCATGTGTTTGGTTCGCAGAAAGTGAATAATCAACAGAAAAAATTTTACAGTCAGAATGAAAAAAAATTAGAAAAAAATTTCCTTTCAAGAATACCACCAAACAACTGAAAATCTGCCATTTTGTTTGAAAATCTTCATGGAAAACATTTCTCTCCGTCGTAAAGTTTTCAATGAAATAAATGCACAAGAAGCCCATAAGTTGCACATCGGGGTCAAAGAAAATTAAATGTTTTATTTAAGGAAAAAAAACCTTTTTTGCTTCAGCTAATGAGATTTGATTTTCCATAGGCTCTTCAGAATGAAAAGCCAGCCCCAAAGTCTAATTGAAAAAACCTAAGAGCAAAAGCAACCCAGGTTGAAACCCTCAGGGTAGGGCCGCCGGCCATAGTCGAGGGACGAGCTCACCGAGGGTCAAGCAAATCATGAGCTCACCGAATGGGCGAGGCCGAGGCCTCACCGGTCTCTAGTGAGCCTCATCGATCTCACCGGCCTAGGGCAACCTCGAGCTTCACCAGCCACCAACGGGGGAAGAAGAAAAAAGAAAAAAAGAAAAGGAAAATGGAAAAGGAAAAAAGAAAATTAAAATAATTAAAATATGATTTTTTTAAAAAAATAAAAATATTAAAATGTGTGCACAGAGGAAAATATGATTTTTCATATCGAATGGCGGAAAATATTTTCTAGTTCATTTTCAGGTTTCGGCCAAATATCGGAAAATGTTGTCATTTTCCTGAAACATTTTCTAGAAATATTATATTTTACGCGAAACAAATGGAGCATCAATTTTTTTTTAAAGATTTATATTGCATGAAGATGTTTTAGCAATACAATATTTTAAAATAATTATCAGAAATAAGGTTTCCTAGATTTAGTTAAATAGGTCGGGTATAGGTCAAGATTTTTGCCTTGCGATAAATGGGTCAAGTTGGGTCGAACCATTTATAACCCGATCCGACCCACCCGTTTAACAGGTCTAGACTCACGAGTACCCTTCACGTGCCCATTTTGCAGCAATGTTACTTGATTATATTCCTGGAGCTCTCTAACCGTCCGGAGGTGCCAGCTTCAATAGCGAGTCTATATAGTCGCTGCGTCTTATGCCATTTCATTCCCTAGTGAGTATCCCCTGTCTAACCCGTGGAACTCATGGAGAAGCAGCTGACCAAAGAGGTCCTCACTTGTAGAGAGTTTCACTTTGTCCCACCAAGCACATTATCATATCCTAGCTTAAAACCATCGAGGTCTCTCAGTGGCAACCACCGTGGACAATCGACAAGGGTTCACCCTCATCGATCTAGTTTCTATTTCATGTTAATCGCAGTAGTTGTACAAGAGAAGATTCTTATGTTGATCAGGTTATGATTAATGATCTGGTCGACCGAACATTCCTAAAAGCACTTCTCAGGCACAACTATTAAGTCTATAAATACAATTTATTTTTCCGTATTTGCAAGACATAATTAAAAAAGAAAATTATGCAGAAAATCACTGTTTTACATATCTCGAATGAGGTAGGGCATATATGAACATCATCATTCTTTGCCATCATGATCAATGGCGCAAACATTATTCTTTTTTTTTTTTCTGGTCCGTAATGGCGCGAACATTATTCAAGAAATAGATTTTCGCTATCTCCATAACGTTTGTCAACTCAGGCGAAGGCTGTGAGCATGTGGCGCTCAGGTGATGGCTGTGAGCAAGTGGTGCAAGGCTGTTTGGACCCATACATGCTCACAAGTCCTTGTATATGGATGAGCCCCATGACGAGGATTGCGGTGCTTGACCGTGTTTCCATAGAAAAGAACAACTATATCAATTGGAGACTATTAGAATAATTAAATATCAAATTATGCCTTAATTTAAAAGTTTAAGCTTTTAGAACAATTGGTAATGGTTCCACAAAATCTCACATAATATCAAAGCAGAAGGTCTTGACTTCAAATTTTTTAGGCCCCATTTGTCTCCCCAATTAAATATGTCCAAGCTTGGTATTAAGCAAAAAGATAAGATAATCTCCAATTTGAGTTATCAAAAACATCAAACGTTTGATTAAGAATGCGTGCGTTCCCATAAGTATGGCCGTGATATAGGGGCTGTCCGGAATGCCGTGTATTCTTTTTCTCAACTCGGGAAATCATGGTGGTATAAGAACTGATGAAGAAGAAGAAAATAGGAAAATTAAAAAAAAAATCTATTTTGAGGGAATCAAAAATTTCCTAGCCGCCGGACCATGTCAACGAAATTCTGGCTTAGTCACATTGTCTGTCTTTGGATCTTTCCAATGTTCCCGTGGCCGAAAATTTCTACCAATGAATTAGTCTTTTAATGCGTTTCAATGCTCCACGGCAAGTGAAAATAAGAAAAATCAAGCTTTTCATCATGACACCACGAGAAGAATAGTCTCGATTCCCCCAGTAAAACCAAGCTCAATCGATCACTTAATCGGGATTGAACTCGTGTCTTATCTTTAAGACGGGCTTTTTTGTCAATGAAATAGAAATCGTTGTCCAAACTTTCTAAGGTCCAGAAATGAATGATGGATCACAGGAAGAAAAGATAAGCTGGCATCTTGATCCAATTGAATTTCAGCCTCGGGCCCTCTTCTCTATTTCTTCTTCTCACTTTATTATTCTTGACAGTTTCAAGCATTCATCGTATTCCCCACGCTTGTCCAAATCCCTTTAAATGCGGGAAGGAAAAGACAAGAGACTGAAGAGTAGTGCTCTTTCACGAAGGCTTTAAAAGATTCGGAGGACTTGGAAAAAAGTTACGTCAACTTTAAGGAATTTATAACACGGAGCAGAATACGGGATTCACGGGGAAACGTTGATTACGGCCAACTTTCTTGAGTTATGGAAAAAGTGTCAAAAAAATCACAAATTTATTATATTTATATCAATTTAGTCTTAAACCTTTCAATTGTGTTAATTTAGTCATAAACATTTTTTCTATGTTGAGACCCATGATTTTTCTGTGTTGAAAAATTGTTCCACATCACTTACTAACGGGTCCTAAATGCCTTATAAGTCTACTCTACCTAAATAGAAACCATATCTGATAATGATCGTAGTACTTGACCTGCTAAGCCGATGTCAACAATTTATCCAATCAAATGTAATCCTTATGTATGTTTTAACGTCGCAATAAAGTTTGACAGATACATACAAAGTGACGGATCGACAACATGTCACGTTGTATATACATTGCATAGAACGCTATCTCCTGCTTAAAGGACACCCACTCTGCAAAATCCTCTAAAGATTGTTGAATCACGCAGTGAAAACAAACAAAACCAACTTCAAAGATCGAATGAACCAGACTGCGCTTTCTCCAATTGACCCGTTGAGCTTCACATTCGCTGGTATTATCTCGGTCTCTTCTTCTATTGTGCAGTTGTTGTTAGATCGTTCTCATGTCTCCGTCTAACGTGGTCGACACGAAGGAAGACTTCCCTCTGTAATTTATGAATGTACAGATCTTGCAAGGCCTTCCTGTCACACCCCTAAAAAAACTAGAAAAAGGGGATGACACGGCTGTCCTTCCACACGAAGGACACAGCCTCAACAATAACCAACAACCTGTTATCAACATATATATATTTCAAACCACATATATATCAGATAACCCAACGGGTTGGTTACAACATCAGAGTTTCTATAATCCACCAAAAGAACATATACATCAAGAACTCAGCCAACCTGACGAACTATCAACAACCTTACAAGCAACTCCAAAATCATACCCAAAAATCTATCTCCCAAACATCCCCACGATAGCGCTCTCGTACTAATGGCCGCTAGCCAAGGAACCTGAAAAGGTTGGGAAAATAAAAGGATGAGCAACCACAGCTCAGTGAATAGTACATCTCTTCTAAGTGGATCGAGCAATCACTATGCATATGTACAAAACATTACCAGAACTTCAGAAGTCAAACTCAAGATATAAAATACATATCGAGTCATGTAAGAGTTGTTTCATTTCCTCAAAGCCTTATACAATTCAGAAAAATACTCATTTTTAAATCATCATACACATCAATGGTTAAGTCCATTGATCAATCTCATCAAAAGCACAAGCCGATGGTCCATTCCATTGGCCAATCTATTGCTCAATATCAAACCATGGTCACGACACAAAGCCTTGTGACAAAGCTACCAAGATTCCCCCCTTGGCAAGGTCTCCACCTACAAAGCCGGTGGCTCGGCCTAGAAGGATATCCTAAACCCGGTATGCATACCCCAAAACCCTTCAATGGGTTCACAGTCATATTGAGCATCAAACAATCATCATCCAATATCAGAAATCCAATCCAGAATACATTTCCAAACTCATTTCATAAACTAGTTCGTAATGCAATACACATATGTATCCATTCACAATATATATTTCCAAACAATTTTCAAATCATTCTCAACTATTAAAAAGTAGTAAATGCCCGATCCATACTTTTATGCAATAAATATGTTCTTTCACAACTCGTACGATTACTCAAATCCTTACTACTTTCAAAATATGAGTTTATAAATTCAAAGAAGAGATAGTACCACTCACCGAAATCCCCGAAATATCAAATAACCTCCCTCTCCCGAACCGATGATATCGCAATCCTAACAATTAAACGAGAATCGACATCAAAACCAAGTAATACTTCCCCTAACGCGACGACAAAAAGCTAAGGCTAACTAGCCAATAATCCGACACCCTCGAGCCTACGATGGCTTGCTCCAAGGAAAAGTCTAAGTTCGAGATTCGGACCCATAAGCTGAAATTATTTCGGACTGTGGAAATTATTCGACCCGTGTTCTGAAATTATTTAGACTTAAAATTATCCAGACGCAGTAATTGTAACATAACAACTAGAGATTTGGCATGAACTTCACAAAAGGAAAGCCTTGATTGTTTAACTTCCTCCACTCGAACTCCGTTTTTTGCGCGCTCTTATAGTCAAAACGAAGCTCATCTAGCATACTATGGATGTCCTAACATAGCCAACCCAAGCAACAGTCCAAAACAACAATAAAAGCCCTGGAAAGATTGTTCACGAAATTCCGGATTACTCTCAACTTGAAAATTTGATTCCGGACAAACCGCAACTCAAAATCGATATCCGTCAAAACGCACGGCCCCACAACACCAAAATCTTTCATTTTCATGGATATTTAAGACTTGGCAACCCAAAAATATAGATTATGCAGCTCAAATCCACATACCTCTCATTTCCGAGCCCGAATTTCTCATTTCCGAGCCCTAATCGAAAAATTACTCCGATAGGACTAACGAGAGTTGCGAGTACTTACTAGTCGTTGCGTTATGTAGTCGGAACGACTCGGCGAGGACCCGCGCGCACAAACCCTCCTTTTCTCTTCTTCCCTTTCTCCTCTGTTTTTCTCTTATGTTTTCCCCGACCAGCTACTGCTTCCTCCTTTTATCTTCACCTTTTTGACTTTTCTTTTCTTTTCTTTTCTTTTTGTTTTTCTTCTTCAGCCTACGTCTTTTGACCCGGTCAAAAGAGGAGGCAATATTACACTTCCAAAGTCCAAGCAATTCCCTTGCGAGACCAGCAATATCCACCTCTTTCATCATCTACTCAGGCAAAGTCCAAGTCAAGATCACGCAAGAAGGGAATGGAATTGTTCCAGGAGTTCAAAACACGTTGAAGATCTTCAGTTATCCCATCCTTGATCTGTCTCGTTTGTGAAGCTAAAATACAAGTTTAGCTGGGGTTATACAAAGCAAGACCAAAGACGGGGGAAAAAAATAATCACTTTTAATTATTCAAACAGACATATTTGCTGGTAATTAAGCAAACCCTCTCTATCCCTTCAGCCTCAAACTTTCCCACAAATTTTCGAGAAAAGCCTGTTCAACTATGAATTTTAAATTATATGCATACGTTATTGGAAAATATTCAAAAATCGTCTTGTCACTGTCAAAGAAATTGCACATAATTCTTTAATTATAATCTTTTCCTGATGTGAGATTCAACTATTACAATTTAACAACTTCAATCTTTTCTCATTTTTGACATACGCAAACCTCTCATGCAAAGAAGAGATGTCGAACAGTTTGTGGTCGACGGCCTCCAATCTACTGTCAGGGCGCGATGCACAGAGGAAGAGATAGGTATTGGCCGATAATGATTGTGGGATTCTCATATGGTCAATTTGGCAGGAAAGAAAAGAGAGAGAAATGGGAATCGATGATGTCTGAGAGATTTTACGGCAATTTTTTACTTGCATGATTTGAAGATGAAATGGGGTTAGGGCTTCAATTAGAGCTAATTTATGCCCAATTCATCTCTGCATGCTTTCAGGCTAACTCCATTTTCCGGCGAATCATGTTGAAAAATTTATATTAAATTAATGTCAAGTTGGATCTTCCAACTAGAAAAATCCTCAATGTCGTTCAAGTGAATTTCTTTTTTAAATTTGTGGCGCTCAAGTAATTGACGTTACGACACTAAAGCCAACTTCGTACAAAAATTATAATATTTATGGTGTTATTTTCTCCGAATACTAATATTATCCAAACCAACGGATAAGAGTAAAAGAAAGGGCCCGCAATTTTGCTTAAAGTGACCAAAACAACCTTGAAACTGAGAATGACAAATAAAAAAGAAATGAGCTTTATATATGACGTTAATACACGACGACTCTAATTATTGCTATTAACTGCGAAATGCATGAAAGCAATGTGCAGTAAAGAAATATTTTTGGTATGACCTAAATCCGAATCATCATAGTTGTTTAAACCAACTCGGCGAGCACTCATTGCTGGCTCAAAATTTTCAAGCTGCTTCTCTCTATATCTATATACACAATAAGGGTGAGCATGATTCAGGTGAACGGTTCCCACTCTGAAATCGAAAATCGCCTATTAAGGATCGGTTTTGAAAAATTAAAATGAGGAATCACCCGTTGATTCCATAAATTCACCCGGGAATCAGACCTCCGGTCCCTTTCCCAGCGTTATGTTCCTCTATCTTCCCCTGCAATTCAAGATTTAAAGTCTGTTTCCCCTCCTTACAGCAGTTATCTTCCCTCTGCATTTCAGCAAATGCAGCAAGGTTTTGACCCTTGTTTTGTCACCTCAAATGACCTCTCAAATGGTCAAAATACCAGTTGCAATTTCCGTCACATTTTTGGCTCAAGATTGTTGCCATTCCCAATCCATTTCCCTGTTTGTGTAGCTCCTGCAATAGTCTAGTTTTTTTGGCTGACTTCTTTGCCATTTGCAACTCTCACGGCAACAAACACTCTTCAGTCAACTATGCAGAATTTCCAGGCGACGACTCTCCACCCAGGAGACGCGCCGGCCAAATTTGGGATATAGAATTTTTATTTTTTAAAAAAATAAAAAATTAAAATATATATTACCGGTCCGAACGGTTCCCGATTTCTTTGCACTCCTCTAATATATGACCAGGTAAGTGCCCCAACTAACAGCAACCCTACTCCTGTTCTTTGAACTTCATAGTTAGTGAATGGAGATGGCTATGAAGCTAAATTTCCCTTTTCTCTTGATCTTCATCTTCTTCTCCTCAGCTCCAGCCAAACCCACATATGGCTTCACAAATGAGACAGATTACCAGGCATTACTAGCAATGAAGGATCAGATTACGGACGATCCTCTCCATGCGTTAACATCGTGGAACAACTCTATCCCCTTCTGCGACTGGCCAGGTGTTACGTGTAGCCAAAAACATGAGAGAGTGATTGCCCTTAACCTTTCATCCCTTCAGTTGAAAGGTTCGCTGTCTTCTCAAGTTGGAAACCTTTCTTTCCTGCGAACGCTTCGACTAGATGGCAACGGCTTCCACGGGACACTTACCGAGGATATTGGCCGCTTGTTTAGACTTCAGACTCTTAGCCTGGTGAACAATTCTTTCGAAGGAGAACTGCCGAAAAACCTCTCTCGCTGTGTAGATCTTTCAACCATAAATCTATGGGGCAACAACTTTAGCGGAACTATTCCTGATACACTGAGTCATCTTCCGAAGCTAACCCACATAGGCCTATCAACAAATCAACTTACAAGGAAAATCCCACCTTCCCTCGGCAATCTCTCGTCCCTTCGTCGCCTGTATGCTGCGAGAAATCTTTTAGAAGGAAGCATTCCCCAAGAACTCGGCCAGCTCTCCATCTTGACATTCCTTCAGCTTTCAGTCAATAAACTCTCGGGCCCAATTCCCACTTCTCTGTATAATATTTCATCAATGATTTTATTCTCGGTAGCTTTGAACAATCTAAGCGGGGTTCTTCCCTCAGATTTATTTCTTACTCTCCCAAAACTCCAAGGCTTTTATGTTGGTGGTAATCAGTTTTCCGGGCCGATCCCCAACTCCATATCAAATGCTACCGAGCTTGTGCAAATAAACGGTGTCCTAAATTCTTTTTCTGGGTCGATACCCCCAAAATTGGGAGGTCTACAGAACTTGCAGCTTCTAAGTTTCGGTGGAAACTTTCTAGGAACTGAAAAAGGCGATGATCTGAGATTTCTTCGTTCCTTGAGCAACTGCACCAGTTTAATGTTTGTCCGGTTGCCTCTTAATCACCTCAAAGGCATGTTACCAGATTCTCTAGCAAACTTCTCCACCACGTTCACAAGCCTACGCCTTGACCAAAACTTAGTGCACGGATCCATCCCTTTCGGGGTAGGAAACCTTGTGAATTTGGAGCTTCTTTCGTTGTCTGAAAACGAGCTTACCGGGAATATTCCCCTGTCCATTGGAGCGCTCTACAATCTGCAAGTGCTCTGGCTTTCCCATAATAATATCTCTGGGATAATTCCCTTCACGCTTGGCAATGCGAGTTCACTAAATCGTCTCATCTTGCGTGATAATATGCTTGAGGGAAGCATACCGGCTTCAATAGGAAACTGCAATCATCTGAATGAGCTAGATTTGTCCCGGAATAACCTCACTGGTTCAGTGCCTGGTCAAGTATTTGGCCTCCCTTCTCTCTCAATAGGACTATCCCTGGCAGGTAATGCATTGACAGGTCCAATGCCATTGCAGGTGGGTGAGATGGTCAATCTCATGGCACTCGATGTCTCTGAGAATAGTATGTCTGGAGCAATTCCAATCACTTTGGGCAACTGTCTGGTGTTGGAGTTTCTCATATTGAAAGGTAACCAATTTAGTGGAGCTATTCCTTCGTCTTTCAAAAATTTGAAAGGCATACAAGTTGTCGACCTTTCTGGGAACAATTTATCTGGTCCGATTCCTGAGTTCTTCGCAGAGCTCCGCCTCATTCGGAATCTCAACCTCTCCCTCAATATGCTTGCTGGTGAAGTGCCAAAAGGAGGAATCTTCAGAAATCTTAGTGCAATATCAGTTGAGGGAAATAACAAGCTCTGTGGGGGAATTCAAGAGCTGCAGTTGCCACCTTGTGATATTGAAAACCAAAAGAACCTACGGAAATATTCAAATCTTAAGAAAGTGTTGGCTATCAGCATAACCTTCTCAATTTTCATAGGCTTGGCATGCACTTCCATAGTTCTCCTTCGGGCCCAAAAGTCCCGAAAAGAGACAACTTCATCCGCCAATTTGAAAAATCAGTACGTGAAACTGTCTTACTCAGAACTCTTTAAAGCAACAGATGGATTTTCCTTGGCAAACTTAATAGGCCAAGGAAGCTTTGGCGCCGTCTTTAAAGGGAAGCTCACCAATAACCAGACTGTTGCTGTGAAAGTGATTAAACTTCAGGAACGCATAGCTAAAAAGAGCCTCTTAGCTGAATATGAAGCATCAAGGAGTGTTCGGCATCGAAATCTCGTCAAGATCATCACCTCTTGCTCAAGCATAGATTTCCAAGGCAATGATTTTGAAGCATTAGTGTTCGAGTTCATGCCGAACGGGAGCCTGGATAAATGGCTACATCCTACTGGAGATTGGATCAAGCTGAATATGGTCCAACGGCTAGATATTGCAATCGATGTGGCCGCAGCGTTGGACTATCTCCACCACCAGTGCCATGCACCAATAGCACACTGTGACTTGAAGCCAAGCAATGTCCTTCTAGATGATGACTTGCGTGCGCATGTGAGTGATTTCGGCCTGGCAAAATTTCTCCTGTCGAGAGCCTCTCAAATGCAGACCAGCTCGATTGGCATACGAGGCACAGTTGGTTACGTTGCTCCAGGTAATCTAAACAGCTTCCTATGCTCTTATTGTCCAAATATGAACATCATTATCCTCCTATTCCAGTATTTCAGTACAATACAGATTGCTTCCGAGTCATATAATGCCTGTACTGTCTAAGATGGAAAATGTACCCAAGAAAAGGAGAAAAAATAAGAAAGAAAAGTTGGTTTGCTCAATAGATCTGGGGAAAAAGAATAAAGGAATATCTATTTTACGGAAAAGGAATTGACTAGTTTCGGGACTCGTGCATATTGCAGAATATGGTCTATCTGAAGCCGTATCAACCCAAGGCGATGTCTATAGCTATGGGATTCTCTTGCTTGAATTGTTCACAGGAAAGAGACCCACAGAGAGCATGTTTGTGGACAACTTCAACCTCCATGAGTTCGTCAAAATGGCTCTTCCAGATAGGTTCATGCAGGTCATAGATCCCTCGCTAAATTTGGAAGAAGAGAGGGAGTTGGATGACAATGGGCGACAAACAGACAAAACAAACAGCATAAGCACGTGCTTGGCTACAATCCTTCGGATTGGGGTCATCTGTTCAGCTGCATCACCAGGTGAACGGATGGACATCGGAGACGTTGTCACTGAACTGCATAAGGCCAAAACTTTCCTCCTTGGACGGGAGGTCGTACCTTGTAACAAAGTGAGAAACAGAGAAAGCATTGTAGTCTAGGAGATCCATTATTTCTTTCAACATATCTAGAGGCTGAGAGAAAAGATGTGGATAGATGTGATTATAGAGGGATTGCTGTAAAATGTTTCACAGGCTCGTGTGTCAATTTGGAATGATATCAATGAACTGCAAAACATTAGGATGTTTTCAGTGGTCAGGATATCGATCACGGTTCAGGTAACTGGATACAATCAAAGACATTTAACCCCCAAAATAAATATAAGAATAAAATGAGAAAGAGAAAGACTGAACTAAATTCAGGAACTGTCTCGTTGCATATGTACAATCGTTTAACTTTCAGACCAGAAATTGAGGTGCAAATATAAGGATATGATAGGTGATGACTTCAAGATTTTGGGATCGCAGATAGCATAATGCTACCGAATGACTTTGTTTACCTTGTTAGCTTCATAGCTAATGCAGCAATTTTGCTTTTCTTAGAACTTAACCTAATTTAAGGAGCATTTGCCGTGGCCCAGGATTCTTCTAAGAACCGATTGGTCTTCTGATTTTGGTCATTATTCCCCCATTATGTTATAACATTCTTAGTTTTACCATAATTTGCACAGGCCCATACAAAAGTCCTAGAAGATATGGATTTTTTCACTCCTGTTGTCTCCTTGCACTCAGTCATATAAAAGTCCTGACTGCGAAAATGACACCCCAATGGCTATCGCGACTCCAGTGTGCAAGGTATTGCCGTGGTATGATGACTTCAAGCTTTTGGAATCACAAGTAGCACAATGCTACCAAACGACTTTGTTTACCTGGTCAGCTTCACAGCTAATGCAACAACATTTGCTCTTCATAAAACTTAACCTCGTTAAGGAGCTATAAGAAATGACAATTTTTTCTGCCATTCGGCCAACGGCATTTGCCATGGCCCGTGGTTAAACTATTTGTTCCCCACATATTCATGGATAGTTCACATGATCTCTTTGAAGTCAACTTTTCCAAAAACCATATTTGCACGAGTTTTTGTCATGCATCTCAATGGCAATTTTCAATATTAACGCTAGACTACCGCGTGCCCATTTTGCTATTATGTCAATTCTCATCCCATAGACAGCAATCTGAGCACGTACATCAATATGGGTACTGTATAAGATTGAAAAAGAAATCGTGCGTATGCGTGAGAAAGTCACAAAAAGTGAAAAACGTAAATTAATCCTTAATATAACTTCAGGTATTTACTTGATAATTAATGAAAGTGCTACCGTCTTAATTTCAGAAATGGGAATGAGAGTTACAGTAAGAGGCAGGAATGGTTTGCCGAGGAGAGTAGATCAAGACCATCAAAGACCATCAAAGTGGATCATTTTCTTTCCGACTTCAGATATTGTTGCAATTAACGTGGGGCAACAGGAAGAAAATTGGAAAACTTTGGCATTTCCTACTTTGTGAATAAATTTTAGAACAAATTCCACAAAATACTCACAAATTATGTCCAAGTAATTTTTTTTTTTTTTTGGGGACAAAAAGTCCTAAACCTTTTACATTTGTGCCAATTTAGTCCTAAACCTTTTTTTGGTGCCAATTCAGTCCTAAACCTTTTGCATTTGTGCCAATTTAGTCCTAAACTTTTTTTTGGTGCCAATTCAATCATAAATCGTTTGCATTAGTACTAATTTAGTCTTAAATCTTTTTGTCTTTATACCAATTCAGTTCTTCCAATTAATTTTGGCAAAATTTTGCTAGTGTAGACGCCGACTGGCCGATGGCCGGTCACCAGCACTAACGTAGACAACTTTAATAATATTTTTAATATTTTTTGAATATTTTATTTATTTTTTTTTTTTTCTTTTCTTTTTTTTTTCTTTTTTCTCTCCCCTCCCTCCTTCCTCCAGTTGGTCGCCAGACCTGGCGACTAGCCAGAGGCCAGAGGCCAGCGCCGGCGAGATCGACCCGCTTCTCCGTCTCTAGCGAGGGCGAGCCTCGCCCAGCCGCCGGCGAAGGCAAGCCTCACCATGGCTAGGCAAGGTCATGCCAGCCGCCGGCGAGGCTCAACCTTGTTAGATCCGGCGAGACCCGACCTCACCGGTGGCTAGATGAGGCACAACATCGCCGGATCTAGCGAGGTTGAGCCTCGCCGACGCCGACCTGTGGCCTCTCGCCATTCGTCGGTCCGGCAACCAGCTAGAGGAAGGAGGGAGAGGAGGGGGAAAAAAAAGAAAATAAATAAATAAATAAATATTCAAAAAATGTTAAAATATTATTAAAGTTGTCCACGTTAGCGTCGGTGACCAAGCACCGGCTGGTTGGCATCCATGTCAACAAAATCCGATCAATATTGATCGAAAGGACAAAATTGGCACAAAAACAAAAGGTTTAGGACTAAATTGGCACCAATGCAAAAGGTTTAGGACTGAATTGCCACCATAAAAAGGTTTAGAACTGAATTGGCCTAAAAAAAAAGGTTTAGGACTAAATTAGCATCAATGCAAAAGGTTTTTGACTTTTTTGGCACATTTCCTCTTTTTTTGTGCTGCCAAAAACCCTAAACTTGCCTATTGCAACACAAATACCTACAATTTTTTTTTGTGCCGTGAAAAAACCCAAATGTATATATGTGTAACATATATACCCTTTATTATAGTTCCATCCGGGATATATTTGTCATACTGATATAAGTTTGAAGTGTTTGCGTCATGATGTGCAAGTTTAAGGTTCTTACTGATACAAATAAAAGTTTAAGGTATTTGTATTGCAATAGACATAATTTGACATTTTTAGTAACACAAAGAAAATGCCGTTGCAAGATTTAGCTTTGGGATCACAATCCAATGAAGGGAGGTGTTCAGGTGGTGACGAGAATTTATCGAAATTGTCAAAACTCATTGACATCTCTCGTTAATTCGACAGCCACGTTTCGAGAATCGTGCCAAAATATTAACTTCTTATACACAAGAGCTTAGTGACATAATTCTCATTCTTCATTGACCCAAAAACCAATGACAACACAATACACGTAATTCATAGTGTTAATCTATGCCTCATAAGTTAAAGAGACTCAGAAGTTATCCGTCGACAGCATATGCATCAATGCTGCCCTTCTCTCTTTGAACTGGAACTTGCAGTTGCTGGTGTTTGTTGATTGCCGAACGGGCTTGAACTGAGATTGCAAAACTGTCTGTACATAGTGAACGAAGCGGGGTTCTTCGGCAAAACCAAAGGATTTTTTCGACATCAAGACAATATTATGCAAACTCCCACCAATTGCCCAGGTCGTTGGCTTGAATAGGCTTTCGATATGTAGCATTATACTTGAAGAGCTCTTTCCAACCCTAAACACCTCTTCCTCATATCGACACCGGTGCCATCTCGAGTAGTTCATCCCACTTGACGATTCGCCTATTAATTCGCTACCACTTATCAAAGCCAACGCCGCAAATGCTTGTGGATTTTCTTCGACTGTAGAGGTTTATCGTCCAAAGAAGCATCTTCGGGAGACTAGCTTCCGGCGTTCACACCCACAACTCCTCACAATCGTCCTAATCAGTATATCTCAACATTATCAAATCCAGCTTGTTGTGGGGCGAAGCCACATGAACAATTTAGAAATTCACTTGCGACGTAAATCAAAGTCGTAATCTCGTAAAAATAAGCAACTCATCCACCACTAGACCAACTACATGGGTGCTTACTTTACAGGTTGATTCCCGAGCAATTTGTTCATGTTTGCAAAGCCAAAAAACGACACTTAATGAAAAGAGAGACCGCTCTAGTAATAACAAATTATCCCGAGCTCTCAACCGAGCACAAATCATGAACTTCCTAAAAGCTTTCAGGATGTCATTCAATTCAGAGAAACAAAAGATGTTCCGCGGAAACATAAAACCAAATAGCACAATGACCTGAAAATCCTAACACCATCAACATCACCTAATGGGGGCTTTTAAGTACATCAAGCTAAATTACATACAGAAGGAGGCGGAGGCACGAAAAGAGGGCAATACAAACAAGTCACCTTTGGCACAAGACCAAATCAAAACAAGACTAATCCCTTAAGCCTTCTTAGGTGACTTGGTGGCCTTGGAAGGAGACTTTGGCTCCTTGGCCGCCTTCTCGGTCTTCTTCGGCAGCAGGACCGGGTTGATGTTGGGAAGCACCCCTCCATGGGCAATGGTCACTCCAGCGAGCAATTTCCCAAGCTCCTCATCATTCCTCACAGCTAAGAGAACGTGTCTCGGGATGATCCTGTTCTTCTTGTTGTCTCTTGCAGCATTACCAGCCAACTCCAGAACCTACAACATTTCAACATGCCCATATATGATTAGAACACAATCCAGGGGTGTTTGTTTTTATTGAAAATAATAATAATTTTCCAAACTTTCATGTGTTTGTTTCGCAAAAAGTGAATAATCAACAAAAAAAATATTTTACAGTCAAAACAAAAAAGACGAAAAAGATTTCCTTTCAAGTACACCACCAAACAACTAAAAATCAGCCATTTTCTTTGAAAATCTTCACGGAAAACATTTCTCTCCATTGTAAAGTTTTCAACGAAACAAACACACACAAAAAGCCCATAAGTTGCACATCGGGGTCAAAGAAAATCAAATGTTTTATTTAAGGAAAAAAAAAACCTTTTTTGCTTCAGCTAATGAGATTTGATTTTCCATAGGCTCCTCGAAATGAAAAGCCAGCCCCAAAGTCTAATTGAAAAAACCTAAGAGCTCCTTCCAAGGGAGGGCTCCACTGTCCTTTGCCCAAACATTTTCCATAAATGAATTCTCTACATTCATTATGCTCCTTCCAAACTTGGATGCCTCCATATATAACAGTACAGCCCAGATAGATAATTAGAGCACACGACCTATTTCACAACCCACCCACAAGAATATCAGTTCACACCCCTTCACAGAGAAACAGAGCACATTGAGATCAAGAAAACCAAATCACCACTCGACCACCAGTACCTACAGGCACGGGAATGGCGAACCAATGCACGGACATTTCCACGAGCTTCCATTCGCAAGCATTAGAACCAAGGCAACCATCGTTACCCCCGGAAAATCAGCGTCTAAATTGCGCAGGGGGGAAAAGCCCCCAGCTGCTACCATCACGAACGCGAGGAGAAATCTCAATCGAGCTCGGGGCAATCAAACAGCAAGAACCAAAACCCTAACTCGACAATGTCGCCACCGAACATCAAGACAGAGATAGAGAGAGAGGGAAGGGGGTGAGGATACCTCAGCAGCGAGGTACTCGAGGACGGCGGCGAGGTAGACCGGAGCACCGGTGCCGACGCGCTGGGAGTACCGGCCCTTCTTCAAGTACCGACCGATCCGACCGACGGGGAACTGCAGGCCGGCCTTGACCGACCGGGAGACCGGCTTCTTCTTCGGGCCGCCGCCCTTCCTCCCGCCGGCGCCCTTCTTCAGCTTCCCTCCGGCCTCCATTCCCTTCTCGCGCGAATCTCACGCAGCAGGAAGAGAAGGACGAGGAGGAGAAAAATCTCCGGAGCTTCTTTTTCTCGGGAAAAATCGGACGGGAAAATTTTCTCCGTTTTTTTCCTTCTCGGGAGGCGATCGATCGATCGATCGAGGCGATGAAATGGCGAGGTTTTTATGGGGGCGGGGCGAGGAAAAATGGCCCTAGGGGATGGGTTGGAGTTGAGGGGGGGGCATCGGCCGTTGGATTTGGGCAGCCTATCGACGGCTGCGGGGTGATGAGGTGGGCGATCCGTGTGCTTCGAAGCGGACCAATAGCGTGGGGAGAGAGAAATGCGTCGACGGGAAATACAATGAGCGCCGGCGGTCTACTTACAGGAGATGAGATGAGTTAACGTTGGTTCCACGTGATCTATCGTTGGTGACGAAATCCGACTCGGGAATCTTAATCCGTAAACTGCACGTTGTCGGAGTTAAAAATGCGAGAAAGTATGGTAGTATTCGAATTTATTAATGTCTGCACTCATCTATAAGCACTTAAATTAAATAAGTTAAAATTAATATCACGAAAAATCTCAAATTAATATATTAAATTAATTTTTTGGTCACAAAAAATCTCAAGTTAATACATTTATAATAAATTTATCATCCATTAAATTGGATTATTATTACAAAAATCCACAAACCGGTACACCCGTCAACTGCCATATGTCATTCAACTCAGAAATTTAACGGTAAAATTTAATGAAACCTAGTAGAAGGTAAAATTATCACAAATGTACTGGTTTTGGATTTTTTGTAATCAGAACATTAGCTTTAGATAAGTTCGTCACGAGTGTACCAATTTGGGGTTTTTCATGGTATTAATTCATAAGTTAACTTGTTTTTAGTCTATTCAAGCACTAGTGCTAAGCATGTTTCAATTAGGCGCGCCTGCAAAATTGAATAAATATGTGAAAAAATAAATTAGATTATTAAGAATCGCTCAAAAAGAATAAGGAAATTGAAAGCTGTTTCATGAGTGGAGGAAGTGAGTAGGGTTTGAAAATTACAGCGCAAACCTGTTGAGATCTCTAAATTATTTGTTGACTTTTTCTTGTTACGTAACGTAGGGATAGTTTTGAAAAGAGTAAAAGTGAGACAAAATGATCTTTGAGGAAATTTGACATTTGGTCACAATGTTCGAGTCCTTATGTAGATTTGGTTAGCTTGTTTGAGAGCTCTTGCAATTTTTTTTTTTTAATTACTGAAAGCAGAAATATGTTATTCACACATTTATGTGAAAGATTTATATTAACTAAAAGAAAGCACCGACCTCGTGTGTGACCCAAAAATTGCAAAAAGAATTCTAATAAGTAAAGGAGATGAGATTTGAAAATATGATCTATTTAGAATGTGAATTCAGTTAATGCCACCCAAAATGGTACGCCCGTACCCCATTCGCTTTAAAATTATTTTTGCATCACAAAAAAAATATCTCAAACTAGTACCAATGGTGACTAATCTATCGTGTGTTAGCTTCCGTCCACTATTTTCATTAAATTGCCAACATGGAAGCAAACAACTTAAACGATCGATGTGTGACGTGGATTTGAGGGAAACTTACCGAATAAATTTTATACATATTGCAATTGTGCCAATTCAATCCTTAACACTTTTAATTTAGCCAATTTAGTCATAAATCTTTTAACGATTTGCCAATTTCATCCTTTAGACCAGTTTTGACGGGAAATCGCAAACGTGGATTATTTGAAGTGGATAATTTGTACAATTTTTTTAAAATTTAAAAATTTTAAAAAAAAATCTGCTCTTTTTTCTTTTTCTTTTTTCCTTTTACATTTTTTCCTCTAATCTTGGTGAGGGCCGCTAGCCAATCCTGTTTGGTCGTGGCCCTCCCCCAATCACCCCAGACTTCATAAAAAAAAAAGGAAAAGAAAGAAAGAAAATTTAAAAAAATTCATAAAACTTAAAAAAATTTAAAAATTATCCTCGTCAGCGATATCCGGCCAGATTAGCCGGAAAGACTAAATTAGAAAAATCATCAAAAGGTCTAGGACTAAAATGGTTAAGTTGAAAGGTTTATGATCAAATTGACACAAATGCAATATGTTTATGATTTTTTTGGGAATTTATCCATGGATTGGATGCAGAAATTTCACATGAAAGAGTCTCTTAAAAGATGTCTTTTTGTGGAAGTCAGATCCAAAGAAAATAAGCTGAGATTAGAAAATTCGTTAATTTTTCTACAAGAGCTTGTTTCAAAAAATTGCTAAAATCCCTAAAGTTTCCCTAATTTGCCCTAAGGTTTTGGTAGATTCATCACCGGTGTATCAATTTTAAAATTTTTTTTATATAAACATTAGCTTGTGGTAATTATCACACGCATATACTAGTTCGAGATTGTTTGTAACACAAAAGTTAATTATGAGAAAATATGGCACGGATGTAGCAACTTAGCATTTTTTATGGTTAACCCATATGAATTTAGATTTTGTGAAGGTGGAAAGATTACTTCGGAATCAAATGTGAGAGATATGAGGAATCACTTTTATTGTCTAATTAAATTTAGGGAAAAAGCCACAAAAAAAATCCCCAAACTATGTTTATTGTGATTTATTTAGCCTGAACTTTTTTGGTGACATCAAAAACCTCAAATTATGCCATAGTGATACATTTATCCAAAACATTTTCTTGTGACATAAAAACTCCAAACTTGTACCTATGTGAGCCATTTGCCAATTGTTAAGATTCTATTAGATGACTTTCAGCCAAAACAATGTCGTTTCTATTTTACTTAAGTCACGTGGGCATCATGTCAACACTATTTGATTTCTGTCATCCATGTAGGCAAACTTTTAACGGTTCTCATTAACAAAATTTTGACGGAGGCACAAGTTTAAGGTTTTTTGTATCACGAAAAAAAGTTTTTATGATAGATATGTCATAGTGGGCATAGTTTATAATTTTTTATTAATTTTGTCATTTAACTTTATAGGTATAATTTTATCCATAATTTACGGATGAACCAAAAATATTAGTTTTAATAACTTGCACGGGCTTTGATGGCATTTCATGCGACAAAAATGTGACTTGAAATTCTCTTTTGAATTTTGTTTCTATATAGTAGAGATTTTGTATTAGTAGGTGAGATGAAAAACAGGAAAAACCTTTAAAAATTAGACCTAGATATTACTTGCATATCTCTATTTTTTTCAAAATAACACTTTCATTATTCTAAAAAATTTTCACATTAAAAACATCAAATTGCTCCTTTATAAATCTCCAACCCAAAAACTCTCGGACCCTAACCTCCATGTCATCAACAGACCCTCATCCACCACCCCCACCCACCTCCGATCGTCATCCCGCTACTGTCGATGGCTCTCTGTCGATGACACCATGGTCCCATAAGGACATTGTCAAAGTCGTCCATGGCCTCCGTTGGAAGCCACCATGAATGACCTCGATTGAGCTCGTTTGTGACTTGGGTAGTGGCTTACAACCTCGACTTGAGGTCTAAGGCCACCATAAACAACCTCAATCAAGGTTGTCCATGGCTTTGTCTCGGCTCATAACCTCAATGTGAGCTCCAAAGATAGATCTCGTCCATGCCTTTGCCATGGCCTCAAGGACATCGGTGAACTCTATTGAGGTTGTGCCGCCTGGCATGAGCTCCACTGAGGGCGTCAATGACAGACAATGAGTTAGGCAGAGGTCGCCGCACAATAGGCTGTCTTGGCAAGTTTCGAATGAGTAGGGTTTGAGAGTTGGACTGGGTATTTTGGAAAAGAAAATAACAATTTGGTATATAGAGGGACCGTGGTAACTCCTTTTTGCAGTCGGTAGAGCCAGAACCTCAATGTATAAAGCTGTTTTTGTTTTCTAAAGTAAAGGTATGAAAGCAGTGATGGTTTGAAATATTATGAGTGTGCAAAACAGATCATCCGAATCGAGAATCACCCGGACCGGACCAAACTGGCCGGTTGGGTCCGGTTCCCAGGAGTGTCAGTCCAGTTTCCGGTTCCTAAAAGTGAAATTGATGTCTGGGTGGTCCGATCGGGTCCGATTCCCAATGGTCCGGCTAGTTCCTAGTTCTTAGGGGGAATCGTAACAGATCAAACCAACTACATATGCTTTTCTTTTATTTCTTCAAAAAAATTAGTAAAATGTGAATTGAACTCACCTACAACGCTTTCCTCTTATTGTCGCACCACAATGACTCTTTACTTATCGTTGCTTCCATCAATATGTTGAGATTTGTCACTCTCTCGTTGTGATGGGAAAAAACAAAAAAGTGACCGGTTCCATTGAACTGGATCAAGAATCGATCATCCCTATGAAATATGAGTACGTTTTTGGTATGTTTCCCCAAAATGTGTGTTCTTGAAGATATACGTAATACACTAAGAGAACTATTCATTAATAATACATGAACAGAAAAGAAACACTAAATAATTAATAAATTAATCAGTGACCATTATATTGTGTCTTTAACAATTCAAAGTAGGGTAAATGACACAAAGGGTCTCTGAACTTTGGCATAATATGCAATGTCATCCATGAACTTTTAATTTGTTGAATGTGATTTCTAGACTTTCAGTATTTATTCAATTAGTCCATGGACAATTTGAAAATTTTCAATGTTACCCCTGAACTTAAATTAATGAAATGAGAACATTGAACAGTTCATACAGATCATGGACTTAATTTAACACCTACCAAAAGTCAAGGGATCAAATTGAACAAATTAAAGTTCAATGACGACATTACATATTGAGTTAAAATTCACGGATCATAGTTAACAAATTTAAAGTTTAGAGATCACATTGCACATTGAATCAAAATTCGAAAACCATTTATATTAGGTTAATACCACAAAATACCCTAAATTGGTTCACATGTGACAAATTTACCCCAAACTAATTTTTTATCTATCAAAAACTCCAAATTGGTACACTGGTGATAAATTTACCAAAAACTAATTTTTTGACCACCAAAAACTCCAAACTTGTACATTTGTGACAAATTTACCCTCCGTTAATTTTCGTTAAATTAAATTAATATCATCAAAAACCATAAATTGGTATACCTATGATAAATGGAGTTTAAAACCAAAAACTGATACACTCATCAATTGTCATGTGTCATCGAATATAGCAATTTAATGGTAAAATTTAATGGAAAGTATTAAAAAGTAAATTTGCCGTATGTGTACCAATTTAAGGTTTTTGGTGGTCAAAAAATTACTTTGAAATAAATTTATCACAAATATACCAGTTTGGGATTTTTAGCGGTATTAACCATTTATTTTATTATTCCTTCTTACTATTTACTTTAAGTCCTATGTTGGAGAAGATGTACATCATGGAGACTAGGCCATCAATACTACCTGAATTCAAAGGGATAAGTGGAAGCCTGGCCCCTGGTTTCTAGGGGTGAGCATAATGGACCACCCAAACCGGGACCGGACCAGCAGGTTTGGTCCGGTTTCAAAAAATAACGGGTCCGGTTCGATTTCCTAAAAGTGAAACCGGTTCTCGAGCGATCTGGTTCCGGTTCTAGGGTGAGAATCGGACCAGACTAGACCGATAAAGATATATTTATTTTTTTGTCAGAAAATATAGATTTATTTACTTTTTAAAAATTTTGAAAAAATAAAAAGCCTAAATATATAGGCTTTCACCGGTTACCTCTGCAGCAAAAGAATAAAAGTCCCTTCCGCTTCCCATATAGAAAATACACGATCTAATGCACAGAGAGTCAAAACTAGAAGCCCTAATCTATTATCCCCAATTTACTCTCACCCTTACCTCTGAGGCTTTGCCAAATTCCTCACTCAGTTTGCCTCTCTTGCTTCGTCGCTTGAAGCCTAGAACATCTTTCTCTCTTGTGACCTCGCTCACGCCTCACTCGATGCCTTTCCTCTTGTGGCCTCGCTAGTTGCCTCACGCCTCGCTTGACGTTGACGCCTTTCCTTCTTGCCTTAAGCCTCGTTCGACGTTGACGGCTTTCCCTCTTGCTACCTCAACTCATACCTCGCTCAACATCTACGCCTTTCCCTCTTGCTTGATACCTCGCTTGACGTCAACAGCACTTAGTCTCCGACAGACAGCCCTTGATTTCCTGTAATCGGTAAGTTTTTCTCGCTCGACTTTCTATTAAAATGAGGGTTTGCGTATAATTTCTTTTGGGGTCAAGCTATGGCATTCTTCTTTAAGATTTGCTCATTTAAATTCTACGAATGTGATTGAATTTGGTTTTTTATATGGAAAAGTGAAGTCCCAAGGATTTTTTGCTCTGTTTACTTTGCTAGTGCTCTGTGACTTTGTTTTGTATAAATTTGGTTATCAATGGCTCAGACCTAGTTCAGGAGATTTTCTTGTATAGAGACAAAAGAAGATAGAAAAACAGGACACAATCGAGAATATACACTAAAAATCTGGTTTTTTTTCTCACTGTATCCATTTATTATGGAAAGCTTTACCCTGCAGCAATTGTTTTCAAATATGCAACGGTGTATAACATGAACATATGCATTCTACAAAAAAAAAGAAGAATTTTATGGTACTTTTGAAATGAAATTAAGAAACAATACGTGTCCTTGCATCGACATATGCAACTCCAATCCGCAAACTGGGATGTGTTAAGTCAAGTCAATTCATCCTCTATTAGAGACCAAGTTAAGAACCTTAGATACGGCAAAGATTTATAGACTTTGTGATTTACCTACATATTTAGGAATTGCCCTGCTAAGGACATGCCCTGTGCGCAAACATAGGAATAGATGTAATAGCGCTCTCTATTCCAAGGGAAAGTAGCTAAGGATTGAACCTGCAAATATGAAAAAGTACAGCTAAAACTTGTGTAAACCGACCTTATCTCTAACACGAGCAAAGGCCTCTTCAGCCTCTTTCTTAAAGATATGTGGCCTTGTTGTGTATCTAATGGTACAATTATTACTGAATTTGGTGGGTGTTCTGGTTTGATGGCTCCAATTATGTTTTGCTTGATTCAGGAAATCTATTTAAATATCGATGGAAGTGGACAAATCCAATGATTTTATGAAGCCAGTAATTGACTCACTAGAAGATGAAGGTGGAGAAGACTTCGTAGAGGGATCCGACACAAACAAGGTATCTAATACTTGTTCTTCTGGTAAACAAAAATCAGTAGCCTGGCTTCATTTTCATAAAGGAAAAATTGAAAATGGGAAAACTAAGATGTTTTGCAATTATTGTGGGGCACACTATACGTACAGTGTTGCTAATGGTACTTCTGCTATGTTGAAGCACTTGAAACGGTGCAACAAGTATCCTTGCAATATAGATAAGAAGCAAAAATTGTTTGTTGCACGTAGAATAGATGAGACTCAAATGACAAAGGGGCATACCGGTACTGATAGTGCTAATGTCTTATCGACATGGACATTTAATCAGGATCGTTGTAGGTAAATGCTTGTTCAGATGATCATAATGGATGAACAACCTTTTTCGATGGTTGAGCGTGTTGGATTTCATGATTTTATTAATCGGTTACAGCCTCTATTCAATCACATCTCACAATTTACAGTGGCTAGAGATTGCATGAAGTTGTATCTTTGCGAAAAAACAAGTTTGAAGACTTACTTTCGCAAGCTTAAGTCTAGGGTTGCACTCACAACCGATACATGGAGTTCCATTCAGAATTTGAACTATCTACGTCTCACTACACATTTTATTGATGACGATTGGAAATTGCACAAAAGAATCATCAATTTTGTGGTGATGCCTAGTCATAAGGGGAAGGACATTGGGAAAATGATTGAGAAATGCATCTACGAGTGGGGGATAGAGAAAAAAGTATCCACAATCACTGTGGATAATGCTAGTTCAAATGACGTTGCCATTGGTTTTTTGAAAGAAAAATTATTAAGAGATAGACTATTGATCTTAGATGGTGATGTTCTATACATGAGATGCACGGTTCATATTTTAAACTTGATTGTGAGGGATGGATTGACTGAGGTACGTGATTCTATTGCACGTATTCGAAACGTAGTTAGGTATGTAAGAAGTTCTCCTATGAGAGCTAAAACATTCCAAGATTGCATTGAAAGTGCAAGGATCACTTACAAGGGTTCAGTTTGTCTGGATGTCGCAACTAGGTGGAACTCCACTTACCTCATGTTAGACACCGCCTTAAAGTTCAAAAAAGCTTTTGAAAGGATGGAAGAGGAAGATTTTTCTTTCTTAACCAAGCTTGATTATGAAACTCCTAAACATGAAGATTGGGAAAATGCCAAAATTCTTTCCATATTTTTGAAGAAGTTTTATGATGCCATCAACAAGATGTCCGGGACTTTGTATGTCACTTCGAATGATTATTTCAACGAGATAGCTACTTTATATAAAACTTTGAAACAAGCGGAGAAGGCTTTGGATCCTAGGGTGTAGTGATTTTTCATCCTCAAACTTTTTATTACTTATCAAATTTAAATTTAAAAATGGATGAAAGAAAGTATTTTCAAATATATTCTTAAATGTATTTGACCAATAAAATTGATTTTATTAACAGCTGAATACATGAATTTTCAGCACTTATTATCGAAGTCATCAACTATGTCGGTTCCCTCCAAATTTTCCTTCCATTCCACATCCAAACATAGCATTAATTTTGTGGCGCTTAAGACAAGAAACCAGTAGGGGTGAGCGGTTCCCGATTAGGTCCGGTCCCACCCAAGAACCGGGAACCGGACCGGGAGGATCGGTTCTCAATTTTTAGGATCAAGGACCAGACCGGCTAAATGGTCCGGTCCGGTCCGGTTCCAATGGAATCAATTACTTATTTGAATGAATTGAAACTTTATGTAGTAAAGCTTTCACAGCTAGTATTCAAGGTTGATGCCGGAACTTAGCCTAACAAAACTAGATGCAAGTGAATTAGATACATAACCAGAGGAACGTTGAACAATTATCCCAATTGGAACTCCTTAAAACACGCTTCAAGCATCAGGCCAATCACCATATCACCAATACAAACAATAAAGAAAAGATAGTCATAACTAATCTAGAACAAACTTTTTGAGGAGTAAAAACGAAATCAAATTTTACAATAAAAGCAAGGGAAAGACATTCAACATTAAACTGCCAAACTGCACAAATCTCACAGAATCACTCACTGTTGTTGTATACCCTTGGAAGAATAGATTCTTTGAATAAGTAAGCAAAATATGATCAAAGCCAAGAGCCCAAAAAAACCACGACTAAACTTGTTGATAGTCTTGCAATATATTAGATATTATTATTGAACATTAGTTTTAAACTAGAACTATCAGTAATTGAACTCAAATAATTAATGGAAAACTCACCACATATATTTCTTCCACTTCAACTTGCAAATTATATTTACCGGTAAGCTCCGAGTGAACATCGTCCATATCTAACAAAAACAAAATATTAAATAAAGCATTCGCTTGTTAGATATGCAAAAGAATTACAAGATAAAAAGATATATTTAGACTTACCCCACTCAAACCTTTCTGCATTCTCGATACACTCTTCAACATTAATCGGCATGGTAGCCACTCTCAACCAATCTTGAGTGCAAATCAAAGCTTCTACCACTCTAGGAGTCAAGGAACTTCAAAAGCCATCAAGCACACGACCGGATGTACTAAAAGTTGACTCCGAAGCAACGGTTGTCACAAGAATAGACAAAATATCCCGAGCCATAAAAGAGAGGATTTTAAACTTTTGGCCAGCAGTTTTCCACCACATCAAAAGGTCAAGATCACGACCATCTTCACGTTCGGCTTTAAGATACTTATCAAGCTCAGATAAGTTGCTTGCGGACACTTTTTTCTCCTCGTAAAGAAAGAATTCGTATGCCTTTTCCGAATCAAAATCCGCAACCAAATCAAACTCATCCTTATCACCCTCCTCATGACTATTAGGATCCCAACTACTAACAGTATCAATGGAAAGTTGACCACCCAAATTTCCGTCACTAGAACCAAGAAAAGATTTTTCATAAAAATGAAACAAACGTTCCAAGGCAATCCTTACCTTATCGGACATCTCATCAACTTTCGCACCATCATCATAAATTAGTCTAAAATAATACCGCACATAATTCATCTTTTTTTCTTGGATCCGATATTACCGCAATCAACACCATCATATTTACTTTTTTGAAACTCTCATAATATTTGTCAAACTTATTCTTCATCTTCGCACCCATAGCTTTCAATACTAACTGGTCAAATATTAGCCATGTATGTGGCTTGCACCGTAGCAATCATATAAGCAAAGTTAAGTGCCACATGGCGAGCATTTTATCAATTTCGACTTTTATTATGTTTAGTCATTTTTGTCTCTATTAATGAATAATTCAACTATTTCGCAACCGGTGATTTTGAAGAATAATATAAATGTCAATTTATTGCACAAGTGTGCATTCTTGCTAGTATTTATTTTGTATTCCAATTAGGATGCTAAATATTTTGAGACTATAAGTAATTCTTGTTTGTCCTTTGAATTTTTGGCCTCCATGTTTTCTTGAGAGATTTGATATTATCAACCTGACATCTTAAAAGGAAAAATTTGTTCAAAAAGTCCTAAACCTATTGTACTTTTGTTAATTCAATCATAAACATTTTAATTGTATCAATTGAGTCATTAACTTTTACACATTTTGCCAATTGAGTCCTCAATTTTGGCTGAAAAATCGTTGACATGAATGCCAATTATCCTACGTAACACAGCCGGTGTTGATGTAGATAATTTTTAATAATTTTTAATATTTTTTCATAATTTTATTAATATTAATATTTTTCCTTTGTTTCTTTTCTTCTCTTTTCCATCTTTACTTTTTTTTTCTTTGTCCTTTTCCTTTTTTTTTCTTTTTCCCTCCACCATGCCTCGTCAATGGTTAGCGGAGGTTGTTGGCCTTAGGTGAGGGCTATCCTTACTAGCCCCTAGCAAGGGTCGCCTAAACGAGGGCCAAGGTAGCCCTCACTTAGGGCCGATGGATCGACGAGGTCCAGCGAACGAGGCCTAGCGATGGCCAACAAAGGTAAAAGAGGAAAAAATAAAAGAAGAGAAAAGGAAAATAAAGAAAGAAAGAAAAAAATTAAAGAAGGAGAAGAGAAGAAACTAAAATAAAATAAAAAGGAAAAATTAAAATTTAATAGAAAAACTTCCGAAAAAATATTAAAATGCTATTAAAAATTATCCATGTCAATACCAACCATGCCACGAAAAGTGGTTAGCGTCTATGTCAACGATTTTCAGTCAAAATTGATTGAATGGACTCATTTAGTAAAACATGAAAATGTTTAAGACTTAATTGATACAATTATTTCGACCAAAAAAACAATTGACACAGTTAAAAAAGTGCAATAGGCTCAGGATGTTTTGGACAATTTCCCCTATCAAAAGTATTGAATTAGTTTCCATGTGCTCATCTATATTTTAGAAATTCTACGTTTTTTTAAAAAAAATTAAATTGATTTATGTGGGTGTTACCGATAATGAAAGTCAAGTCATTTCAGGCATTGAGATTTTTGTCTCCGTGATCGAAGGTTGCCACAGATTTGTTTTGAAGAATTTCAAGAGTTGGACATTAAATAAAGGGTTAATATTACCAAAAATATCAATTTGGTACATTCATACCACGTTTATGCAAATTAACTTTCGTGAGACAAAAATATCAATCTGGTATGCCCGCGCTACATTCACACCAAATTAAATTTAACATCATAAAAAATTTCAAATTGGTACACACATGTCGCATTTACCCCAATTTTATACTAAGATTTTGGTAAATGTGATATGAGTGTAATGGTTTGGGATTTTTTGAGATACGAAATTGGTTTGAGGGTGAATGTTGCACGTTTTTACTAATTTAGAGCTTGTTATGACATGAAAATTTGTTTTGGGTAAATGTGACACGAAAAGAATATGAGTATTCATGAAGATGCGCATGTGAAGGTGAAACGTTCATTGCAAAATCAAAGATTAGTGGGACGAGAGTTGAGTTACGTGTGTAGAAGGGTTAGAAACGCCGCAACATGATTTAAGAACCACATTTTCAATTAAGTCCTATAGGTTCATTTATCACTTGATTTCGTAAAACTCTGGAGACGTAATCAGGTGAAAGATTTGCATGATATCATGCCGCGGCCATTACGCTGTGCATGTGCTTGTTTATTACGCCCCGGCGGTGACTCTCTATGCCATGAATGCAAGCATTAAGGATGTGTAATCGAATCAGGTTTATCCAGGAATAGGACCGGATCACTCGAAATATAGGTCAAGGAACCAATTCTTGTTTGAATTGGTCCGGGAACAGGTTCCATTTTTTGGGAACCGGTCTGGTTCTCGATTCCAAGTAAAGACCCACCCGGACTAGTTTTGGAACCCATTTTTAGCTTTTGTAAAAAAAAAAAAACCATCGATCGTACTATTACTATATTTTGGATCGTTATTTTTGGTAGATAATAATTTTTATTGCTCATGGTAGGGATTGTTACTTTTGGCATATAGTGATTTTTATTATTCATACTTTATTTTGAATTGTTTCGTTGCTACTTATATTATTTTGTTGGAAAAAATGAAACCAGAAAAAAGGAACAAAAGAAAACAGGTTTTTGGGTAGACCCTTAAACCGGACCGAAAAAACAAGATAGGTTCCAAAACAGGTTCAGGACAAATAGGGTAAGTTTAAGATTCCAAAAACCGATAACCAGGTATAACATGGTCTGTTCCAAGCTTCAGGTTTAGAATCTACCCATTCTGAAATTGATCACCCCTAACATGTATGCTAGATGGCGTGATGTTTACGTATCAAGTAACTACATGTCATGTGATTTATTATCGCATGTAATGACTCGTATTTCAAAGTACTTGTGAGATGACTTGTCATGCGAAGACGGTGTGAGTGATGTGACGTGTCGCGAATAGAAAATACCTCAGTGTTGGAAAAAAACAAGATTAACAAAATAGTAGGAAAAAAAAACCCAGAAAGTAAAAAACAAAACCTCATCCCAATCAATCTAAAGCCCGGGGTTTTTTTGGGCCAAGGCATAAAAAGTCCAAAAAGCCCCACTTTTCCCCCGTAACTTGCTCATCACGCAGCACCAGGAGGGAGGGAGGGAGGGAAGGGAGGCACGGTCGACCGATTCCGCAGAGATTCTTCACCCTCCGTGGGAATCAGCCAAGAACCCTAAGCCTCTCTCTCTCTCTCTCTCCCTCTCTCGAAATCCTGGTCCTGCCTCCTTCCCCAAGCAACGCCCGGTCCCACCCGTGCTCTGTAGGTACGGATGGGTATATAATGTTGTCCCCCCTTTGATCGTCCGTGTCCAAGGAAAATCGCGCGCTTCCTTCCCTTCCTCGCTCGCGTTTCCGGGCCCTGAAGCTCTCGGACGTTTTTCCCTGCGGGATTTTGGAACGTGGGTCTTCTCCTCCTCCTTTTTTTTTTGCCATTGAATTTCTACCGACGCTGTAGTTTGGCCGCGTGAGGCGGGAAGGGGCGTGATCGCGTCTGCCGAGTTACGTGCTCGGTCGGTTCTGGGCCTCGGCAGCTTTTTCTTTTGGTTGGGGAATTTGGGTTCTCTGTTGAGGTTTGTTATTCTGGGTGTCTGGAATTTGATCGTGCGTGCGCTGTTTAAAGGTTGCGGGTCGCGGGTTTTCCTTCGGGTTTGGTTTCGTTGAATGGGTTCGCATGTTGGGGATGGAGTTGTTCTTGCTTTTTATGTATCCCGCCTTTCGGAGGTAGGAGTTCGGGCTGTGTAGGGAGGAATTTCCCGTATCGTATCTGTCCTGCTGTTTGGTGCTGGCTTGAACGGACTGCGCAGTCCCATCTCGGATATCTTTTTAAGTGGAGGCACTGCGAGACCTAAATTTAGAGTCCGGAGTGACGCGATTCGCCGCTTGAATCCAACATGAATTTAGCTCCAAAAGTAAAGGTTCAATGTTGGGCTCAAAACACGTTGAGGATTGGACTGTATTTCCTGACGCTCCACCTCAAGCTTGGGCTTGTTTTATGTCAAAGGGACGATTGAGCTATATAGCTGTTGAGGCTTTTTCATGTCAGCGGGGCGATTGAGCTATTTGGCTAGCTCTAGGAATCTATTTTGGGAATTGGTGGTGCTAAAATGCTCGTTTTACATGAATCATCAATGCTAATCGTTAGGGAAGTCCAGTGTCTGCCCTGCCAGCTCGGGTTTCTCTTGTCAGACTTAGTGCTTTCAAGAAGCTGGCAGCGCGTCGTGCTGTTTAGAGGAATTAGGGCACTTTTTTCTTCTGATATTGTTGCCAAGGTGCCAATTCAATAGCGATGAGATGATGCGTGAGTGCTGATGATGTAGTTTAAATGCATGGACACGGTCGAGTGCCAAAAAGAATAAGATAATACCCTTACTGCTCTTCACTAGATCCATGCATTAATTTATTGCCTCTCTGGTTAACTTTCCTATAAATCTGTAATCTGCCTTTGCTTTTCATGTCAGACATGCTTAGATCAATTTCTTGGCATAATCGAGGATTCAATTTCCTGTGCCTGCATTTCTAAGTTACATGTTGTATGATTGAGTTCATCTGATGTGTGTTCTCGTGCCTAACAGATCTCTGCCTATGGAGGCACAGCGTCTTTCTGTTGATTCAGAGTCAGTTACTAGTGAGAATTTGGTGAACGAACTGGGAACTGCTTTTGACGGTTGCCTACGCATTCAAAATGCTCATGAATGTGAAAGCTCTTCCAATGGGGTTGATCTGAGTGATGATGACGATGCTGATGAGCTCGAGGAGTATACACGATCAGGTCAAAAAAATTTGGACAATGTAATCCGGCCTTCTCCAAGCAAGCTTATGTCTCCACATATATCTTCTGATGAAGAGGATGAGGAAGCGCGACCAAACTTAGAATTGCAAGAACTCTGTTCTGAAGAAGCTGTGGATAATGCCGTCGGATGCTCAGTGTCCTTGCCTGTAAGTGGCGCTGTTTGTGTTTACTTCAAGCTTTCTGTTTTCTCGCTGGGTACACATTAGCTGTAAAACGTATTAAAAGATGCTTGTGTATAGGAATTTGTGCAGGTACTTCTTGGACTGCTGGTTTTGCGCTTTTTCTGTCTTTCTGACTGATAATCTCCTGGCTTCGACTCTGTAGACCAGTTTGTGATCCACTTGGATGATTCGTAATAGGTGGATTGGAGCCAAAAAAATTAGTTCCTTAACTAGTCTGTTGCTGCCAGCATATTAGAATTTGGTTCTTCTTTTAGTATCTCATTTGATGCACATGCTTGTCTGTCTGCAATACATGGGCATATGACTGTTGCTTTCACCTGGTATTTATTATGATGAGATTGTGTCACTTTTTGTCAATCCTTTTCAGTACAATGTCAATCTTTTAGAGGGATACTACAACAGCAAAATTAAATAAGCTTTATACCAGTAAGTGGGGTGTACCTTGTAGTGGGTTGGATATATATAGTTACAGCTAGACATTCATCCGGTCCCCCTATATCTTCTCTGATATCACCAACAAACCATTAATTTTCTGTGCTCAGATGTTTCTCATCTTTATCCCTGTGTATCACTTCTCTCAGGCTCCTCTAGAGCTGGTATCTGCCTTTAAAGGTAGTCACGAGAAACAAGGGGAAGCTCCGAGGAAGCTCACAGTTACGTGGGCTCCTGATGTTTATGATCCACCTCCAACACAACTATTTGATATAGTTACCCGAGGGACAAAGCAGAAAAAGGTTCCCAAGAAAGAGAAAGTAGGCGTAAAGGAAGGCCAGAGGGGCAAAGAAACCACACGAGGTGCTGGTGGAGGTAGAGACTCTTCACGAGGGGGCAGCAGCAGCAAGGACAAGAGAAAGAAGCAGAATCATAGAACCGGGAAATCCGGTAGGTCGTATAGTTTTGTGGATGACAATGGATTAGATAACTATTCCTACTGATGGTGGCAAAATTTACTTGAAAGCTGAGATGAGTATGGTTGTCCAGGGAGGAAAAATTAGTTACTCTTCTCCATCTTTTCAGTTAGTTAGGAGGCTGAGGAACAGGAAAATATATCTCAGGGTTAAATTTTTTGGGGCATAATTTTATAAACTTTTAGTTTGATATGCTGGGAAACATTTTCCTGACTGGACGGGCTCTAGTTGAGTAAATATTATAGTTCTTCAAAATTTAGCGGAGCCCCTCCTGTCCTGGGGAGCTGCCCTTGTACATATTTTTGCATCTCTGCGCTTTCTTGGTGCCGGCTAATGAAAATAGTAAAGGAAAGATCTTCTTGGTGTTGCTGCAGGTCTCAAGTCTATTATAAGTAGCATGCAATTCGAGTTGATATTGCATCTTGTTCTAGTGTGAAAAACGTTGTCATTATGTTATGTCATGCCCTTTGGATGAGCTACAACTTCAGGGGAGCTTTTGGCGCTTCCGTTTCCCTGGTACTCTTGTATTGAATTTCGAAAATGTTTTGTCGTAAAGTTTGTACGTGAACTTTTATCGTTGAGTTGAATCTATATAAAGATTCAGCGTTCTGGGTTGCGGCAAGCATTCTGGATTGACATCGAGAGGAACTGCCTATGCATTGTACTCATTCAACGATGCTTCAATAGCCCTGGAAACAAAAAGGTACAAGTATGGTACCTATAGTTGCACGGTTGTTTCTTTCAATATGGTCTCCGAACTTGTTATTTACGTTAACTTGTGTAATTTATTTTCAATCAAGTTACAAATTCCAATTAATTGAAACTCTGCACCGATTGATGCTAAATAAAAGTCTGATGTTAAAATATTCACTGTCGTTAAGTATGCTAATTGATCTGGCTGTTTGAAATTGAGTTTCAACGGTGACATCGATTTTTCCCCATTATTTTGGTTGGCACCCGCGGTTCATATCAATTTCAAGTCAGAATCAAAAGAACACGGGATCTACATTAAAAAATTCCGTAAGCTCAAGCGTTTGGAACAAATCATGAATTCCAAAATCATAGTGAAAAGAAGAGGGCAGGATCAAATATGTCCCTTTTCCTAAATGGGCAGGTACACAAGCATCCAAATGCGTGGATGGCTAGGTAGAGAGAGAATACAAGGAGAGGAGCTAGAATTCAGACAAAGCAAACCAAAGCAAAGAGGAACATTAGAAGCAGGTGATTATATATATTAAGGTAATACACGAAGAGTTAACAATACTCATCCCAACCAATGGTTTGATCCAGTTTTCAATTAATCCAAGAGTATCAGGCGCTAAATAATTTTAGAGAGTTGAACCACAATCAAGGATGAGAACAATGGACACAACAGACATCAACCACACCATCCAACAGTCTTATTGGTCCTGAAACCAGTTTCCGAAAATTGCGGCTCCTGTTGAGGTGGAGGCCTCGGCTCCCTTGGTTTCGCAGGGTCAACAAAAATAACCCATCCATCTAGGAATTTAGCATTCATTCCTTCTCTGGCTTTCTCTGCTTCTTCGATTGTTTCATATGTGACAAAGCCAAACCCCTTCGATCTGCCAGACATCCTATCTGTAATAACCTTTGCTGCAAGATCGCGAGATGACATACCAGAACAAGTAAATTTACGATCCAATCTTATCAGATAGATGCCCCAAAAGAACAAAAGATCAATTAATCAAGGGCGTACCTTCAACAAGATTTCCAAAAGGTGCAAATGCCTCCTGAAGCTTATCATCTGTCGTTAATCTAGAAAGGCCTGTCAAGCACACCACAAAAGGGTATCAACTCAACCATACAGTACGACTTATATAAGCAAATCTCATTACTGCTCTTACAAATAAAACAAGGGAAAGTTAAAGGCAGAAGAATGAAACTGTATGATTTTAAATAACTTGATGAAAAGGCCAAAGTTAGACCACCTTTCAAGATTAAATCTTGGATATATACAACGGAAAAGATTCTACCAGCCACCCTCCCAAATGATGTTCATCTGATTGGTTACCATTGTTTGTGCATACATGAGTACAGCAAAATAACATAGTAGACAGACTAAGGTGGGCCAGCTGACTCTTCCCTTTCCATGTTTGGAAGATGTAGTCCTTATTAAATAACTTTTCTTTGGATAAACAAGGGCGATGTTCGAAAAGAACACATATCTAAATTTACTGTAGCAGGCCCTAATTACAAGACTATTAGAGTTGAAGCACCCAGCAATAAGAATAGGAAGCAGCAGGACAAGCACATAAAACAGAAGGAAACAACTTTAACCTTGTCTCCAACCGATACATAGCTGCTTTCCTCTCCTATGCTCAGGAAAACCGAACTAAAAAAGCTCTATAACTTCTCTGCCATTTCTCTATGAAAAAACTTGTCAACATCAAATGCTAAAATGGCCAAGCTACTCCCATATTTTCTCAAATTTGGGCCAAAGTCCAACCACCACCTTCTCCTCTTCTAGGAGTAATGTCATTGTCCTTTCTCATACTTACATCCATGAACCAAAGCATCTCTAATTAACAGATTCCGATACAGTAAATAGTTCAACATGGCCATGCTTGTCAATAGATTTACATCATGACAGTGCTCAAACAGGTCAATCATGTGGATTAACCAACACCACAGAACTAAAAAAGCAGGTGCTCAGGCTCATACAATAACGGCATTCCAGTGCACAAGGCTCCACAGTGCACATTGTGGGGGTAATATCATAAAAGTCAGACATGCCAATCCCGTTTGTCTTGAATCCTTTCCTAGAGTCCTAGATGTCAAGTACTGACTCTCATTCTCTAATATTTGCCCTTTTCTCCAGGGAAAGAGTAGGATCGGGTAAATGACACAACAAAAGCTCTAACTCAAGAGCTATTCATGGATAGGAGACTAAAGAACGAAATAATAACAATAGAATAGAGGAATACCATCCAGAGAAAACAATCAAAAACCAGGCAGCCTTAAGATTTTGGAGTATCGCAAAGGTGTAAACACTCATCTTTGATGAAATGTAGATCCAATTCTAAGTAACATATAAGCACATTGTTTTTATTGCAGTTCAGTTAAGCTAGTGACATTGTCACCGTTGTGGAAGTCTTGGTACTAAGGGGATCCCGACAACACCAACCATCCTCCTATGAAACCCAAAAAAAAAAAAAATAAGCTATGATACCTAATCAATAAGAGTTCCACCACAGAAAATTACGTGGCGAAAATGCCCGCAACCAGCCACTCGCATCATCTCGACGGCAAGCAAAAATTGAACTGGCCATTCAACCAAAACGATAAGAGTGCACATTCCATTGCCATGTTATCCCTTTTCCAAGATTTCCAAGAACCCACGTAAAAGAACCCACAAGGCAATTGAAAGTTCTCCCCTACCTACCCTCCATTTCCTGGCACTCTAACCATGAACCTACACTTCGGCCGCACCTCTCATTAAACTTCAATTCAGCTAAGTTAACAGCGCTTTAGATCTTCAATATCACAGCCTTCTAACCAATTCCAAGACGTATAAAGCTTTAGAGCTTTAGACGTACTCCCACGCCATCTAACCGACATGAGGCAGAACCAACTCGTTCCACAAAAATCCCGCCCATGAAAACATAACACGAAAGAAAATCAGCACTAAAAGACTCTGATCTTAGCTTCCAGACAAACTCGGACGAAAGGAAATCAGATGGAAATGGGAGGGACGCACGAAACGCAAGAACCACGCAGAAGGGGACGAAACGCGCACCGCTGACGAATAATTTGGGCGCCGTGAGCGTTGAATAGAAGCTGCTCAAAGAGGGCTGAGCTTGGAAAGCTGATGGAGACACGGCGGACCTCGCGAGCGCGTTGCGAATGCTCGAGAAGAACGCCATTGGAAGGGGTCGGAAGAAGCTGGAGAGAATTTGGAGAGATGGTTTAGTTAGGGTTTAGGGACGGAATAGCGGCATATAAGCGTTGGAAAGAGATTTTCCGAATTTAGTTTTTAGTCCCTCATGGTTTCTAACTTTTCAGATTGACTCCTCGGAGTCTCCTAGTAATTCCAAATTGGCACGTAAACCCTGGTTCTTGTGAGATTCCGGCGATGCCTATTTTGACTGGGGAATGAAAATGAAAATGCCTGACTCGTCCAATTCCGCGAATTCAATTTTTCGAAGATTCTTGATTGGAAATTGTCTATCTAATATGTGGCAACGAACATTGTTTCTTAGATTGAACAAAGCATATGGACGTCCAAAGAAGATGCATCGCAAGTCGCCCATCTATAATCCCCGATTGGATCGTAGATTGTAGCGAGCTCAAAGATTTGGGTGCAGAACCACACTGGTCCGAATTGGCAAGCACTTCTTTGAAAGAAGAGAAAATTATCATTCTAAACACCATAATTTAATTGTAATGTGAACAGATTAAGACACTTTGTGTCAATTTTTATAATGTAAATATATCTATTTCGAGTTATGATCCTGAACTTTGAAGTATCATATCTAACCCGAAAAAAAAAATACACGTATCCTCGTCAGGACTTATGTTTCCAATAAAGAATCCAGTTATATGATGAAAAAGTAAAGTTGACCATAAAAATATATATGGGAAATAACATGAGTAATACTACTATAATCCTACTCAAATTCGAAAGTATCCTTAAATCATTGATTTCGAGGTAGCCTAAACTTTTAAGAAATTGATTCACACCACGGCCGTTCGTTTGACCATCAGTTAGGCTTTTGTAGACCATTTGTACTTTTTATTCGGTTAACGAAAAGTCCTTCAACAACACCATTGGAGTTGTGACGAACAAATAGCTAACACGTGTACATGTCTCACTTGGATCATAAGAAAGTAGGGATCATAAGAAAGTAGAGAGAAGCTCTAGAATACTTGTATTGCTCAAACGAAATTAGATGATACATATGAAGAGAGGAATCTCCTATTTATATAAAAGTCCTTTTAATTGCAACCATTAATCTTCCACACGATCTAACGGTAGAGGATGTCGGTCAATCCTTATCTAATCAATCCAACAGTAAAGATCCACTTGATCTAAGGTAGAAGATATTAATTCCTATCGCATTAATCCAACGATGGAGATCAGCTCTATCCAACGGTTCAAGGCATCAATCCTTGTCAAGTAAATTTGATTTTAGAGATAAGAGTCCTTTTGAAATCTAACGGCTTTTATAAGTCCCTTCATATCGATGGCGTGGCACAGCTTGGCAACCCATTTGATTGATGACGAACATCCTTTGGTCCGTGACATGCACGCGATTGTGAAACTCAAGCACCTGCCATTTTTTTGCTAATTTTTGTGTTGCGGATGTTGTGCTCACTTGACACCACAAGTGAAGTCGAAGTAGTTGCAAAGTCGCATGGGCACTATATTTGTCCGAACAAGCATTCTTAGCTGGACGTCATCGTTCCAGGGAACCAATCTATCCGTAGAACGAACAAGGAACCATCCAAGGCCGACGTTGAACTGACTGGAAGTTAGGAAAAATTTCAAATTTCTCGTGAGTATAATAATGATCACCAGCATTATTTTCCTACAAAGAGAACGACTAGAATAATTTAGTGCATATTTCCATATTCTATAAAGGGTGTATCTGATTTAGCATGCTTTTAAATATATTGAGACATGATTAAGGTCAAAATCCTGATTGTTTCCTAAGATATGATTTTTCCTCTTCTAGTTAAGGTCAATATGCTTCTGCACTTTTTGCTCCCACATGGATAGAGATAGGCTCGACATTGTAGGCTTACGAGCAAGCGGACGTTACCATCAAGCGAGATAGATAAATGAGGAAAACATGTAGGGAAAATTACCAACGAGTGCCTGTCCAGAAACGTTTCAACAAAATCTTCATTCGACGCAACTATGATTCATAAACGTGCAGAGAGAGTACGACTTCATTCGACGTTATCTCGGAATGATGTCTAGATTTTCAAGCTTCGAGAACATCGACAAAACCATAGACAACTCGAGCAGAGATGAATTAGATAATCAGACATAAATCCCAAATGAGACCAGCCAAACTCGGTGGGTGATCTAGGTCACTGTCCGCTTGAAAAAAATGCAGTCTTATTTAGTCTCGTCGCAAGCAAAACATACCAGAAACACAAAATTGACATATGCATGCGTAATAAAAAATGTGAGCACGCATAGACTTTCCTTTTTACAAGTCGCCTATCTAACCTAAAAACATTGCTTTCCCTCACTATCTAATTCTAAATCTAACGTCAACACAAGCAAATATCCTACCGTGCAGGATTTCGGCATCAAAGAAGACCCCAGAGTAACAAGAATGTAAAAGCAGGACTAGATTCTACATGAAGGAATAGAAGAAAGAAGAACTAACAAATACATCAACCTTGACATATCTTCCACCAAAATGGAAAAAGCTGTTAATCTCGCTTTGCCGGCACCTCCTTCTCCAACATCGATGTCCCCTTGAAAATAGTAAGCTGATGATCCCCCATGTGCTTCTTAAACTGGGTAGGGAAAAACAAATATTTTTCATCAGCAGGTGTCTACAGCATTCTATTAGAAAAAGATAAAGATGGCACAAGAAACTGCTCGCCTCAGGTTAATCACAAAGAAACAGGTATTGATTCAATTTCTTATTATCCAAAAGATTAATAAAAGACACAGCAACACAATGAATTAAAGCAGTGAATCTGACAATTAAGTACGCAATCCTTCAAGTCAGATTGAGAAGATCATATCGACAAAGACCAAGTTGTGGAAAATTAAGTAGAGGCAGGGGGTGGGACAAGAAAACCATGCACACAGCGAATCCAACTAGAAATAAAAAAGGTCACCAACAGAAATCCAAGTGAAAAACAAAAGGTCAAGATGAAAGGGAGAAAGTCATCACCAACTCAGTGCGGTATAAATAAAATCGTGGCTCATGAAAAACTCTCTAACCTAACCTTACCAACGAGACATGAATTGAGCCACATATATTTTGTTTGACGAGAATTGCAGAAACTATCAAATAAATCCATGTATATGCTGCTTATATCCATTATCCACACCACTTACCCTACTTTTTCACCCAAAAGCCTAGATCTGACCACTGACAACACAACCAAAAATTTAAGTCCAAGCTAGACAATATGTTCTATGCAATATGTCAAAAGAACAGGAATCGAATACTCCACCAATCCATAGTTATCCTTACAATGCACCAATGATGCCATTACCCTATGAATTCTGACAGTTCTTTTTCTTTGGTTCACCTCACTTTCTTTAATGCTGCAACAGCTTTGTTCCCTTCGCTAAAAAGGGGTCGTTGAAAAAAAAAAAGAAAAAGAAATGGCTTACATGTTCATCACTCATCTTTCTGAAACAAAATCTTTTTGTCCAAATTGACTCGGCTTCTTCAGCTGCTGGAAGCACCAGCCTCTCCACATTCAATGAACAAAGTAACCCCTCAATACAAGAGAATAGTGCTTGGAAGTAACCCTGGAAAAAATGTATAAAGGAGTCAAAATATTTCAAGTAAAAACAAACACGAAGGAAAGAGGATCTTAGGGACTAGAAGTTAGAGATTGAAAATAACAGCAGAATTTCTCACTTTTCCCTGATGCTCTCTACTTGTAGCGACCAAAGGAAGCTCAGCAACCTCCCTCCCAAAAATCCTAAGAAGACCAGCTGATACAACAACAGACCTGCACATGAACCCAACGTTTTACCATAAGGTATTGCTCATGATATCATGGTAGGGAAACAGTTACATATCAGATTGCGTGACAAGCAGAACTTTAACACACTAACAAACTTACTTCACTGTTAAAACTACGCAATACATTCCACCAAATTCTTGACCGGAAATATTCCTCCTACAAAAAATTTAAAGAACAATTAGAGTACATGTAAGCATGAGAAGAATCATCAACCCAAATGAACAATCATATTATTGTGTATTTCTGTTTTGAAGAATGTGACCCAAAGCACACTCGAATACAGAGAAGTGGATGCAAGATGCATAAAACAAGCCACAATTCCAACAGCAATCTTCTTGAAACTAATCTCACAGCTGCTTTTCATTTACAAGTATAAATTCTTGAAGGAAGAAGAGTTCTCATTCCTTTTACAGAAATTTCACCTCTTTCAAATGGGATTTTTTTTTAATACTGAATTTCAACATTACCAACATGGAGTTCCAATAAAGACAACTATTGGGATATACATATTCTTGAAGTTTTTTTTTTTTTTGGTAAAGGTAAATAATACATATTCTTGAAGTTAATCTCCAAACTTTCAAAAAACAAAGCTGCAGTGAAAATGGACAAAATTGTGCAGGATGTTAAAAAAAAAAATAGCCCCAATATTCCCTATTCTACCATAATATAGCGGATGAAATTGAAAGAGAACTTGAATGCAATACCATTATAACCAACTATCAAAAATGCGGATCTCTATCTGACAAGGTCCAAAACACTGGGAGCTAAATCAAAGCATGTGATAAGAGCCTAAATCGTAAATGCGGGACAATGGCACAATGACCAGATGTTTTCATGTTAGTCAATATTCAACCCAAAAGCTTGAATTAGAAGAGCAACATGCAGAAGCAATATAATATATCAAATGCCACAGTAGAGATTCCAAACAAATAAAAACTGAAAATAATGAAACTAACAGAAATAACAGTTTCAGAACATTTACATGCAGGTATTAAGAGCATAGAGCATCAGTATAAAAACATACCCATAAACCATGACAGGTATGAGATCACGACCTGATGCTACAGCAATAGGATCAAAACACTCCTGCCACATGGGGTCAAATTTACAACACGTGAGAAAAAGTCCAGTTATCATCAAAGATTAAAACCATCCATGAACATAATTTGGTAAATTTCAGTTGATGCCCCCACTACTAAGTGTAGATAGTATGTATTCTAAGTCACTCAGAAAATCAGATGCAGAACAACACGGTTTATTCTTTTCACGGCTGGGACAGAATATACACTTTATACAGAAAGAATCACCCAAAGATAAAAGAAAATCGTTCAGTCAAATGGCACCTCTAATACAGACCTTATCGATGTTCAAACAGACAGAATATACCATGTTCATGGACTTTCAGTCCAGACACAAAATAAACAAGGCTAAAGGAGTGAAAATTGCAATGCCGACTGAGCATCATAAGCTCTTATCTAAACGATTTCAGCACATTCTCCCCATTAATCTTATTCCTTGAATAATAACTTTTCTGTTGTTTTTATATGGGTGCATCTATGGACTAATATTGGGAAAGGAAGTAATAGACATCCGAATTTAGCAACACAACACAAACAAAAAAGAAACACTAGTAAGACAATAGCTTGCTAATAGGATGGAAAAGAAGGAATGAGAACAGATATTGCCATCATGACTTACTCGAAAAATTGCAGTGGCCCTCGAAAGCAGAGGCAGATCCTCAGGGAACCGACTTTTCCCACTTAAAATTCGCCATTGGACATCATCCATGAATCCATCAATGAGTCCTTTTTCAATATGCTTCCTATTTATTGTACTTAAAGAAGATGCCAGGATGGTCTGAAATCCAGCAGAGACAGATTTTTGTAGAGCGATGTGAATCTTATCGCAGTCATCACAACAAAACCATTTATCTTTGGGCAATTCCTGCAGAATATAACTGGAACTTAGATCCCATACTTTACCACAGTTCACCGTACTTTCACTTCTTAAACCTACCTTTAAATCACAGAGTCCAATCTCCCGCAAGCAGCCAACATGGTATTCCTTCTCACACTAAATAAAAACAACAAAATTCCAATATTTGAGCAGCAATAAGACAAAAATATGGAGAAGCATAACAATAGAACTCAGCTTACTTGATCACACAGCATAACTGTTTGTTCGTCAAATGTACCAACACTGAAGTCATGGTTCCTGAAGTAGAAGATACAAAATTTATGAAATTCTGAGGAGAGGGATAAAAAAGAACAGAGATAGGGGGGACTGGGGTAGACGAGTTGAACCTTAACAGGAATAGAGTCAAACAATTAAGCACAACAAAGAAAAAATAAATCAACTTCAAAGGAAACAGAACTACAAGCATTTGTCAATATACGGATTGTAACTAATGACTAACTATGACATCAAATTCAATGTAACCACCTCCACTGTTCTGAATCTTTTTTAAATCCAAGAAACTTAGACTTAATTCTTACTGCAATAGCTAGAGAGATGGATTATGGCCATAACTTCTACCAACTGCATGAGTAAATAATCGAAATTGGGAGAGACCGACAACTCTAAAGCAAATTAAAAAAATAATAGACATACATCTCAAGGAGGCTTGGAAAAAGTGAAGCTACGTATGGTATTCATGTCCTCTATAAAAATAACATGGCTGGATTGCCATGAAGCGTCCATATAAGCACTTTGAAAAAGAGAAATGGACGTCAAGAGTACCTTTCCTATACCAAAATTATTTTTCATAACCACAAACAACAAGAGGAAAAACAAGTGAAAGTTCTAAGGAGGGAAGAAAGAAAATAAATGGATGCCTCCATCGAACTTATCTGGCTGCTTATTTTGCCGTCAAACAAAACTTTGATTCTAGTAGCAGTAACTGGAGTTTAAAACTAGTTAGGAGATGGTTCAGAAGACAAATATATAAAGAAAAGATGCATTGCAACAATCCTGACCCATCTAGAAAGGAGAAAGATTTTAAATAGAAAAGTGAAATGATGAACACCAGCCATTCAAAAAAGACTTCAAATGAGGACTATAAGCATCATCTCCCATGCTAAGCTTAACTTCCAAAAGGTTTTACGTTCCTTTTGACCTTCATCTGAACTCTAAAATTCTATATACCTTTTAGCAATTCATGTCTATCAACAGAAGAAGCCAAAATCCTTATTTCAGTTTTCACATTTTAATTTAGCACAAACTTAACAGCAACAATAACAAAAAAAAAAAAAAAAGGAAAAGATGAAAGTAAGTGGTTAAAACGCAAGCATAACTGGCTAATGCCTTACCACCATATTTGCAACAAAGAATCCTGTATAACTTCCCATGCATTATTTTTGTTAGAAAGAACACCACATGCTCTAGTTGATAACCTTGAAGACATTTAGAGCAAAATCTCCCTGCCTCAGTCCCTCTATTTCTGTGCATGTGCATGATGCGTTCAACCCTCATTTCCATTTTTCCTTCCCCCCCCCCAAAAAAAAAGAATAAAAATTAATGTGCTCTTCTACCTTGCTTATCTATACTCGTCCTCTCTGCTTTGCTTTATCTGGCAGAGTTTTCAACCCCCTCGTCCCCCGTCTCTCCCTGCCTCACAATCAACAAATGGCATCTAATACAAGCGTTTCTCTTCTACTCACTATTGCTGTTTCTGCTATGACTGATTTCAGATTTTAGAATTTATTCCCTATCAATTTCCTGGAAGATTGAAAGAGGTCATTTATTTACTTCGCAGATAGATTGTTGGTTATTCGTTTACCCCTTTTTTTTAAATTTTATACATGTGGTTTATAAAGTTTGTGTGTTCTGTTTAGTCGACTTCCCTAAGTTACTATATGAGACAACTTCTGAGGATCTCAAATTTGTGCAACTCCACTGATTTCTTATTTGCATAATTGATTCGGAAGTACTATCAAACACGGACCACTCAAGGAAAAAAAAAAGGGGATATATATTTTTACAGAAATTTAAGTCAGCCCTGAGTATCAAGATCACTATCAAACTTAACTCGAACTTAATCAATATTGCCACTCAGTTAAGCTTAAGTTTCCGACCTAAAAAAAAAAAGCTTAAGTTGACATACAAGTCCAATTCAAAACCCAACAACCGCTTAATAGCAAAGGAAAGAGGCATAGAGAAGGATACTATGGCTCCAGCCATGCACAAGATGGAAAGTACCAAATTATAACAATTGACTAACCTGCAGACACAGCAACCACCAATGTCAACTTCAGGTTCTTTGACAACACGTGTCAGCCGTATCATAATTGGTCTTGCAGCATTTGAATCTCCAGAACTTATTTTTCTACAAGAGACTGATTTATCTTTACAATTTGAGCAGCACCAATCACCCTCTGGAGTAGAAAGCAAACCCAAACAAACTGCACAAAAAAACGAGAAGAGATAAATTGCCCACATATAAGAAATAATGGAGAAAGCCCTACATTTCAGCACCTGAAACCTTTCTGCTTAGTTAGACTACTGCCATAAAAAAAGCAAATAACTATGATCACCAGAAATAGAATCCAAAGGTTAGGAAAAACCGGAAATTATACAATAATTGCGAACACTAGAGAGATGACATTTAAAGCAACAAACAAACAAGATAAACATGAAAGAGTCGAACAAGAGATAGATGGAGCAGCCATAAATTATGGTAGCTCATTTGGCAATTGAATCATCCTGCAAAACTTTATTTTGAATGCTTCGGATGCTCAACTATGCATTTTGGACTTTCCACTCTTTTAAGCACCAAACTGTCCAGTACATTGGGGGATCGCTTGAGGTGATATGATCAAATAGAAAAACTTTCTCACTGGTAGCATCAAGGACCAGAAATCATCATGCTGACTCAGCAACTTAAGGGTCCAGCAGTCTAGGGCATGGAATTTATCAATTAAAATAATCGCTAAAGGATTATTACCCATCAAAATAGTGAAACTTGAAGCACGATATTATTAGAAACATCAGAAATGCTGTCAAGTACAGTGATTGATGTATTATTTATCGCAGCAATTCCTCTCAGTCAAGAAGAGAATTGGATCAATATCCATTAATGAAATGACGCGGTACAGGACAGTAATGGTTCATGTAAAATGAACTTGATCGATAATTGATTCATGAAAATTAAGTGTTTTGGATCTCATGTTCTACTAAAGCTATCCCTCTAAACTAAATAGAGAAGCAAGTAGAAGAAGCTTCCAAGCATTCACCACTGAGGACCTCATTGTTCGATGAGAATAGCAACACCATGATGTTCAGAATTCATGCTCTAATACCACAAAATATAAAGCCCCCGGAGAGAGAGAGAGAGAGAGAGAGAGAGAGTGTGTGAAAGTCCCACTGTATCACATTTAACAACTAAGTACTCAGGAAATTACAAGAGAGATTGATCTTTTTATTGGCTACAATCTGCTTATTCCAAACTCCAAAGCGATAAAGGAGGCGAGGTCATCTGTGAATACTAGATATAATTCGTTAAGTGCTGAAAATGAAATATCGCATTAAAAATAACTTACGGAGATTGGTATTTGGGAAAAATTATAACACTTCTAAGAGGCAATAATTACCAGCTAGGTTGTTTATAACAGAACTATGAAGAAAGTTTATAAGCATCTATATACTTAAATAGGTTGACTTCTATTTTCTTTCTAAAATAAGAAAGTAGAGTGCATTATCCATGATCCCAGACAAAGTGATCATCACTTATGGTTGTTCTCTTCTAACTAATTTTCTACGCCACTTATAATCCCCCACTAAGAAAAAAATAAGACTGGCGAATACCTGCATGAAAAGCTTGTGGACATCCAACACAGAGAATTAAATCTCCTCCCTCTCCACATACTGTGCACATATCATCACTAGTACCAGCAAGATTTTGTCCATTTGCAAGTGATAGAGCTATATCATGCAGCGTGAGTCCATTTGAGGTATAGATGTGTCGGTAGCTGCCAAAAAAGAACATAATTAACTCAAACTAACACAGTTAAACAACTATCTTAACAACATCAACAAGAATATTTAATATACTCACGGTTGGCGTCTGACAGCCATCCCAGCATGGGCTTCAAACTGTGATGGACTAATCTGTTTATTTGAAAGATGGCAAAGGTGAGCCACAAAAGAGGGCTCCTCAAACCTCAAATATTGAATGTAAATTGCTTAAACAACAATGCTATGTAGATGACAGAAACACATAAAAGACCACCATTTGTGAAAGTTGAAAATGCAGAATTGTATGTTTTCATCACATAACAGAGGATAAAGACGTATATTTATCGAATTGTAAGGGGTTGAAGCTTTTCTATAATGATAGTGAGATCAACACAATTGGTGGATTTTAAGTTGTTTTCCCGAAAGAATGGAGTAACCATGTACTTTCACAAGATTGTGTGTACTAAGAGTATTGACTTTATATGTTAAAAGATCCTTAAACCAAAGTATACCTCTCTGTCACAACAACTGCAGACAATTCCATTTGCCTGCTTGTATCCCCCTAATAATCTCTGCATAACGACAACATGAAGTTAATACAATTGACATTCATTCACAAATTTTGATTTCTGCCTCAAAATGCAACAACCTGTCCTTTAACAAAATAGGCCAACTCAGCTCCATCTGGAAGTCCATTTGGCATAAAAAGTAGCTTATGTAGATCATTGTCCCTGCTTCAAAAAGTTGAGCCCACACAGCGATAATAATCAAGTAAAGAAGACAATAAAGTGTAAAAATGAAAGAGATAATCTCCAATCAGGAATCTCCTAGCCAGCCAACAAATACAATGTTATCTTTCTTCTGTTTGTTTTTTTTTTTTTTTTTTTTGCAAGATGAACATACCTTCTCCTACAAGATCCTTCAATGGCTTTCTTATGCTTCACAAATTCGCTATAAATATACGAGCCTGGTCTGGAAAGCATAAAAAGTGAAATATAAATAATCTAACATTCTAAGTGCAGAGAGGGCATACCATAACATATGAAGTATCTACATAAAGGAGCAAGTACGCATTACAAGCACATTGCACATGCACATATGCACATGAGCATACCAGCAAGTGCGCGCATGCAACCGCGCACAAGAACAAAGGGAGAGACAGACAGAGAGAATACTTTTTCATTGCACGTTTATGATCATCCGATCTCCCCACACATTGAATAGCACTGTTGTCCAACAGAGAACACCAACCAGGGCCTCCATCTTCTCCTACATCTTGATTGCTGTAAAATGGTATAAAATCACAGTGATTTAAGCCCAAAGTAATCTTGTTATACAATCTAAATGTCAATCATTATCTGCTTAAAAGAACGATTCCCAGCGACATATAGACATCACATCAGTTTAAGTAGCGGCATCCCCTCAGTGCATTGATCTACTTTAAGTCACAAGATCAATGTCAAAAAACATTCCAGATTGTCAGCTTTTTCCTTAAGTATTTTTGGGCTCTAGAGGGGTTTTCAATCCCTTTCCATCCCTTCCATCACCCTACGCACATACCATTAGGCCATTTACCCCATGGCTGCCAAACATGAGCAATTAGCATCTGGCACCACACGCAGTGAAAGTAGGGGCAGAAGATTGCCACTTGCTTTCATTCTATCTAAAAAAAGAACAGATTTAAAAACTAATGAAACAGATTAAGGGCCTGTTTATGTTAACTTCTGAAAAGTACTTGCCAATTTATCTACATTTTGTGCCCCCCGCAGGTCTTTTTACACATAAAGGGAAATACTTGTACAAGAAAGAAATGCATCATCCTTCTTTTCGTCAACTAGCTAGTGCTGTCCTATATTTCCTCTCTTCTCTAAAGCACCTCGATTTTGGGCTTTCCAGGGCTCTCTAAACCCTCACTCATCCTTCCATCACCCCTCGCTCATACCACTACTTACCCAATGGCTTCCAAACAGTGAGTAATTAGCATCTGGTACTATGCACAATGAAAGCATAAACAGAAAATGCTATGCTATATTAAAGGCCTGTTAGTGTTGACTTCTGAAAGGAACTTGCCACTTTCCACCAAAACAAAAGAACACTTTTTAATTATTAAAACTTCTCAAAATCTTCCCGTGAATTTTATTTATGACTTTAAATATGAAGTGTTCAGTCTTAGGTAAAGATCAAATCTTAAATGCTAAAAGTAAAATATACACGTAAAATAAACGAACAAGGGACATTTGCAAACACAACACAATGAGTCAATGATCAATCAGCCCAGCCCTAAGAAGATCTTTGCACTTGTAAATCTCTGCAATAACAATTAGACGTACTCATTTTCCTAGATATATAGCATTAAGTGTATAATGACCATATAAATAAAAACTGAAAAGTCTAGAAGGAGCTAACACCAAGACCAATAAGCCGATATGCATTATAGAAGTACCAATAGATGACAAATTTTCTGAGTGACAAAAAACCACAGCATATTAACCAGAGTAGGACTTATGATCAATAGAAGAAACGATGATTAGCAAAACCCTACTTTTCACCCATGCAATATGCCTCTACATCGAGTCAGGATCCAACCTCTGATAAAGAAATCAATCATGGAGAAATGACAGACCTTAGACGTGATTGAAGCAAGAACTTTTCAGCACCTTCATTGCTTCCAATGCCTTGTTCAAGGTTCTCTGCATGTAAGAGAATGAGTCAAAATTCCATATCACACAACAAAATATATCCTGGAGAAAAACACGATGAAAATATCTTGTCTAGCCTAACATTTGCCCAATCTTAACAGAGCAAAAAATGTTAATGAAGCTGCATTTCTTGATCCTTTATAATTAAAGCCCTGTTTACTTTGCTTGATTTAATCAATCAGAAGGTAAGAAGATCAGAGCAGGCAGCATAAAACTTTTTCTGTTGTAAAGATGAATGGACCATTTCGGTAACACATCAATACTTGGAAATTATGAAACCAAAGGTTATCACCTTTCCAGACCTGAAAGCACTCCTCATTAATTGCTGAACCAGCAACATCCTTGAGCACTTCTTCCAGCACACTCAGCAGAGCAGTCTTCAATTCCCGCACAACGCTATAGACGGGCTTTCCATTTTCCAGGTATATGTGATTGTTAGGATGTTTAGTTTTGAATCCAGCATGCTGCTCAAACTCATATGCCGTGAGAACCTGCAAACAGCAGTGAGGTCAACTGCTCGACAAACCAACAGCAGGAACACTCGATGCATCAGGGATAAAGACAACAGAATCAGAGAACTCACTCTTGAGAAATTGCACAGAGAACAGCCACATAAGTATCCACCACGGCTGACTATCCCCTCTAACTCCTAGAAAAAAAAATTGGAAAGAATTAACGCTCCCCCCGTAAATTCACCTTCAGATATATGTGAAGAAGATCAACATGGATCATGAACCAACCTCATGTGCACCAGAAACATAATTCACCCTAGCTCCTTCAAGGATGCCAGTCAACAATAGCTTCTTGACATTCGTAGGGTAACTATTCGGAACAACTTTCTTAGACATTTTCAATTCCATATTGCGACCATATATATTGAGGTTGCTGAGAGGATATCTTTTTCCTGGAGAGTATTGCTCTTGTTCCTCCCTAGAACTTCCATCTGCGAAGCGGCTAGTTGCGTGACCGAATGCTGGCTCCACAACCGACGAAGTACACAGAATATCGGAGTTCTCCCTTCTTTTACTGAACTTAAATGTAATTTTCCTGATCCCAGTAGTACTAGCATGCTTAGGAATCTCCAATACAACAGAGGACGCTATAACTGGTTCGGGTTTTTCGGCCGTGCCATTAGATTCTGCATCGTTCGGACCATATTCTTCATTGCTCAAAGTCTCTTCTGAACTCGAATTCGCTGAACATTTAGACGTCACTTCACCAGAAGCAACCAGCTTAGCACTCAACAATTCAGCCGGTGAGCTGGTCGCATCTTGAAAGCTCGCGGCATTCGCTTTCTGGCACACCGTGGGATTGGACACTTCAGAGCGCGTGTCCTCATTAGAAGCCTCTATAGCTTGCTTCTTCGCAGGAGAAGAACACGGCACGGCAGCATCATCATCATCATCCGCGGCGCATTCGCGTTCGCGCTTCAGTTCATCTTTAGGAGAATTCTTCGCCTCCATGACCACATCCGACGACACATCCAGACAAGCCTCCTCTTCCGCCATCAAAACGCGATTCCCCGGCAATTTCAAGGCAAAACAGCGCAGCTATTGCCCGCGACAGCATTCACCAGCTAAGACGACACACAGGGAACCAAGCAAAATCGAAAGCCGAACGAGCAAACGACCGTACCTGAATCCGTTTGCAAGTGATTTGAGTTCGCCACTCGGTTCCAAATCCAACTCCAGTTCAAATCAACAAGAAACTCCTCCTAAGTGATCCAGAAGAAATCCCGCAGCATCATCGAAACTTCAATTCCCTAAATAGATAACAAACAGCGCCACAATCAATCTCTCCGGACCACGGCTCGCGAAGAGGAAACTCTACGTCGCCACATGCAGAAGCATCCGGCTGATTGCTATATCGAGCTCTCCCGAGCAATCCGGAAGCAAGAGCGACCGAAATCTCGCGAGCGACCGGTTCTCGTCAATCCAGGGAACCGATCGCGGCACGCCTCGACGGCGAATCTGACGCCGGAGGACGGATCTAGAAAAGAGCGCGCGCGCGCCCGCCGGAGGCCGCGAGGAAGCCGGCTCGATGCTTCGGATTCCGGGAGGGGAGACGCCGGCGGGGCGAGGCGAAGCGCGCGAGCGAGAGCGCTAGGGTTTCGCGTTCGAGAGGGGATTTGCAGCGGGAACTCGGGGAGAGCGGCAAAGTAGGGGGCCTTCGGGTTCGCGAAGAAGAGAGGAAAGATGAGAGAGACTGCACAACTGCTCCGCGGAGAGAGAGAGAGAGAGAGAGAGAGAGAGAGGCTATTTTTAGCTTCTCGCGCTTTGGAGAAGAAAATTATATCTATTCGGGAAGTGACGAGAGGAGGGGGGGGGGGTAGATGATGGATAAAACAAGGCGGGGCCCACGTCACTGGGCCAGTGAGGGGGCGCCACGTCGCCCCCGCGGGGCCCGGTCGCGGGGGCATCCTCTCGAGGAGATCCGGATCCAGCGGGGCGAGCGCCTGGCGCCCGTTGATCTTGCGGCGGGACCAGGCGGCCGGCGTCCAGATCGACGGTCGTCGTCCGTCCGGGTACGGTGGAACCCGGGTCCAGGGAGAGATTTCCCCCAGCGCTCCTCGGGCCTCTGCGGGGGGGCTGACGTGTCCCGCGCGCCGCACGTGCGGGGGGCGGCGCGTGTGGGGGCGCGGCTTCCTCGCCAAGTCACGGGAACGCGATCCACGTGACACGGCGGCTGAGGCGACGGGGCGCTTCCCCAGGCGAACGGGGAGGGCCGTTGGATGGATGGTGGTAGGGGCGGGACCCAGGTGGGGCCCACGCGCCGTCGTGGGCCGTAGGCCTTCCCTCCTTATATAACGGGAGATTATCTCCCGCCCAACTTCTTCGATTGACGGCGCGTTTGGCGGGAGGAATTGGGAGACGGGAGAATGATCCTTGAAATATAAATTCTTGTTCGTAATCCCTTCATTTCACGAAAAATAACAATTTAAAAAATATTTTTTTAAAAGAGCCGCTTGTATTATTTATAAAAATAAATAAATAAAATATATCTCTACCGTCCACAAAAATTTTAAAAACAAATTATTATTGATAATGTAAAATTTTTCCTTAACTAATTGTATCAAGAGATACGATTTGATCATTTTTAGGAAAATATTTTCTAAATTATTTATTTCTTGCGAAACAATTATGCAGATTTACCCAACCAATAATAGACTCGTTCAAAAGCTCACATCATCGTTTTCCCAATGGCATATAGATCACTCGAATCAGACACCGAAAGCAAAAGTTTCAAGCTCAAAAACTTGCCGGCCATCATTTGGAGGATCCTGGTCCTGTTGGTGCGTTGCCTCACCCTAAGGAAAGTCATGACGCCCTCGCTCTTTAAAATTTCAAATGAAAAAACATATTCGGTTGTTATAAAATGCCAAGCTGAGATATTAGATTTGAACTTACATCATTATACATGCACGTTTTCAGACGGGTGCAATTAAATTATAAAATTTGAAATAGGCCATCGTGCTGCCAAATGATCTGATTGTTCAAAAGTTGCTATAATGCATATTACGGGTTGTTTAGATAAAAAAAACCCTGCAGTTTCCATGGGTTGGTTAATGTGCAAAGCGTCAGAAGGAACCCCTTATTTTTGCAAGCCAACCCTCGAAACACAATACCAAAAGGATTGAGTTCATGCGTAGGGTATGCTATGGTGATGAGCCCGGGTCAAGGACCGATAGCCATGGCAATTAATGAGCACGTGCCCTGTGCATGCAAATCATCATTTCATTATTCAAAGTTCAATTTTCAAATTTGATTCCAAAAGGACATCCAAATTACATTCGTCCACCTTTACATATAACAATGCATGTCATACAAATCTATTCGACGCGTCGTATATATCTTCTTCATCACATCGTCATGGATGTCATTAATACATATCTTACTCGAATGTCGCATTATCTCACATGTCGTTTGGACATATTTTGCTCGATTATCACGTCATTATGCATGTCATTCTGTGATCTTATATTCAATTACTGCACCATTATGTATGCCATTCGCTAGTGCATTATTCAATTGCCACGTTATTCGTTCGTGTTGTATTAGATTGCCACATCATTACAATTGTCATTTGCTCATTCGGCATTAGATTGCCACGTCATTACGCATGTTATTCACTCTACATTCAGTTGCCACGTCATATTGCATGCCATTTTCACATGCAGTATTCGCTTATGGATGTAACATTGGGGAAATTTGATTGCTAATGAAGATAAAACGGTAATTATAGATCTTTGATACTATTATGCATGATGATAATCACTGCTCTTAAGGTATTATTTGTCCCACTATAATTGCTTCCGAGTTTATATTTATATATATATCTCCAGAATATGCACCGAAGCCGCAAAGCAACGAGTTCAGCAAAGTATTCAATTTCTCTATTAGAATTTCACTTTGAATGTTTTGTCAAAGTTGTGTGTATGAAAATAGAATAAAAGAATTACGAATAAGAAATTGTTGTTTTGAACAGTTGTGATCCTTGAACAATTGTATTGAACAATGTATGATTTAGTGTTATTTATAGACAACCAATCAACACATCTCTTGGGAATAGATATCTTATCCACACCACCATCACTTTTCATGATGAACCATCATCACTTTTCATATCAACATACATTTATTGCATATTCAATATCTTTTCATGATAACAAGCTATTTCAATATATCGCTCTCTCGTGTCGTATTCAGTTTCTCGTATTATTTTCGTATATCGTTTGCTCATGTCGTATTTGATTGTAACGTCATCATGCATGTTAATTTCTCGTGTCATTCGGCATGTGATTCGTACATACTTATCCTAGTGATATTGAGCTCAATAGAAAGATCTCTTTACGAGCTTTCCAATGGTGTGAAAATCACGTGAATCAATGCTGGATACGGAAGTTGCGAGACCCAAAAGACACAAGTTTTGACTAGAAGCATTCAAGCCTCAAGACAAAGCGTGCCTACGTGCCTATAAGAAGGCATTCCCTTTCTCATTTTCAACTTATCGTAAGTTATTTTAGCTAAAAAAAAACTCATTGTGAGTTGTTTCCTCTCTCTCTCTCTCTCGTACGTCTCTCATTATGAAGTCGTTCTTAAGTTTTTCTCTTTCCATGCATATTTCTCCTGTCACCTAGAGGTTGTTCCAAGCGCCCCTCTCTTTGAAAAGGAATATATGTTTAGGACCATTGCCCATTTTTTAGGTATAGATCATGTCGTCATATTACCCATTTGAAAAGTCGAAAAATGAATGTTTTTCGGGGCGTTACAATGCTGAAATTAAATCTCGAGGTTGAAAGTACACTTTTGTGTTGCCCAGTTAAGATAGATAAAAATACATGTTTTTAGGCTGTTGTAATACCAAAATGAAATATCAAGTTTATAGAGTACGTTGTTGTGGTGCCGACACATATTTCTAGGTAGTCGCGATGACTATTTTGAATCTATAACTAAGCCATTGCGCTGCTAATTGTGTTGAGAATGTGCTAGAATACATGTTGCCGTTGTTGATGATAAAGTAGTGAACATATTGAAGTGCTGCATGAAAATATAACCCTTTTATCTATGAGCCTACCCAGAAGTCATATACCGAAGAGCTTAGGTTCGTACGTAGGATAGGCCGCGGCAATGTAACGGGAGGTCAAAAGTCAATAGTCATCATGATTCGAACCCACAAACTTGGGTATCGTGCATGTGAATATTTATTTCATGATTTTTAAATGACTTATGAATTTTGCATTGAATAATGACTTTGTTTTGATCTGATCGAAAGAAAAGGGTGTGTATTTGAATAGATTTTTACATGTATGGATAAAGTTATAAATTAAATGAAAATGGCTCGTCACGTAGTGTGGATTGCATACCCCACATTTTCATCTCGTGCCATGTTATGTCATTTCGTCATCATATTTAAAATCCAATTTGCCACAACAAATTGCATGTAATTATTAACATGTCATGTCATTTCACCATAATGTTTTAAATTTGATTTGCCATGTCATATTGCATAAGATTATTGCCACGTCATGTCATTTTATCACCATGTTCTAAATCTAATTTGTCATTTTTGTCGTATGTGATTATTGTCATCTCATATCATTTCCTATCATGTTTTATATATGATATGGCATGTAATGTTGCATATGATTACTACTATGCCTCACGTCATTTTATAATCACATTTTGAATTTGATTTGTCTTGCCATGTTGCATTTGATAATTGACATGTCATGATATTTCGCCATCCTGTTTGCATGTAATTATTACCATGTCATGTCTCTTATCATTATGTTCTAAATTTTGAATTTGTTGTGTCGTGTAATTTTCTCATAATGTTATGAATTTCATATATGCATTGTCATAGCCATGTCATGTCATTGTTTAGTCATGTCCGAATTTCAAATTTTTCATGTCATTATCACGTTATGTCATTTCTCATCAATTCTCAAATTTTCAACCTGCCATATCCTTGCCATCGATTCATTTTTTCATCATTTTCCAAATTTGAAATGTGTCGGTCATTGTCATATCATATCATATCATTTTCTCATTATGCGTGAATTTTGAATTTGTGATATTGTTTTCATATCGTATTATTTCCTCATTATGTTTGAACTTCAAATTTGTCATGTCACTTAGGGAAAATGATGCAAACGGTCGATAGACTTTGGCTTAATACACAATATGATTCCCAAATTTTTAAATTTTTTAATGTAGTCCCTAAACTGTAGCCTAATTTGCAATGCGGTCCACAAACTTTCAATTTGTTCAATGTAGTCCCTGGATTTTTTGTACATATTCAATTTAGTCCCTGAATGATATAATAATATTCAATGTTGTCCATGAACTTGAATTACTGGAAGGACAATATTAAACATTTTCATATAGGTCGGAGACTAAGTTAAACATGTGCCAAAAGTCCAAGAACCACATTGAATAAATTAAAAGTTCACGGATTACATTGAACAAATTAAAAGTTTAGGGATCACATTACATACTAAGTCAAAGTTCAAAGACTAATTGTGTCATTATTCGTGTCACTTTCCCATGCACGATTGAATTTTGCACCCGAATTGACATTTGCATGTACACATAAGAAAACTGTAATTTAATCAATAACGACGTCAAATAAGTGTTTTCACGACGTTTTACAATTTTTAAACAAAGCAGCATGCATGCGTAGAAAATTAATTGGTGAATGACTTAGGACATAATAAAAAAAATAAGGATGTCGTAACAAAAAGCCTCATGCGATGCTAACACGTCTCGCATAGCCCAACCCCTAGACCTAAGATCTTTGGTTTGAATAGACCAGCTTTCTTCGCACATGCACTTAGATAGCTGAGTTCCTAACATTGCTTTACGCCTTCATGTGTCCAATCAATCTGTATTTTTCAAACCGGCTGTTGTCACTCCAATTTGTTTTTTAAGTTTATGATCATTTTTGCATTCTATTAATTACTCCAACATACAATTTGAGAAGATTCGAAGAACAAAGACGCCACTGGTTGGTGACTCCATGTTTGGCATAATTTGAGGTGCTACACACATCACATATACATGTCATGTTCGATCATTGTATATTTGATCAATATGTGACATCTCATTCATCTTCTAAGCCATATTTGTTTGTTGCTTGTTCGATTTTGATCATGTCCTATTCAATATCTCATTCTGTCTCACATCATCCACTTGGTGCGTAAGATAAGGCGATCTTCCTGCTTGATTGCCTATCGGTTAAAAATCAAATTTTAAATTGCTTTCGGACGGATGAAGGAAATTGCATGTTAAATAAATATATTAGGACTTGATCAAAGAGTTGTGATAGTGAGAATGGCGTTGTGGGATGCTAACCAGTCCCTTGCTTATTTGAACCCTAAACCTCATTTTCTAATTAATGCTTATGAACTTAGCCATATAGTTGTCCAATCAACATAGATAAAAAAAAAATCGTTTGGTAGCAATGTAAGATTAATTGTGGCCCACATAATATTATTAATTATTGATTTTATAAATATTTAAATGCTAAAAAACGTACTGGCTATGAAAAGTTGCAAACTCTTATGAAGATAGAATGTGCTTTGATGGAAGGCACTTATTGATATTATCAATTAAGAGCCTAATAACTATTTAAGTGTTGAAACGTATTGGATATGAAAAGTTGCAACTCTTATGAAGATACAATATGTTTTGATGGAAGGTACCTATTAAAGGCCTATAAAAAGAGTCTAGTCCTCTCTCTCCACCCAAGATAACGAAAAGTTGTATTCTATCCTTCATCTGATAAATACTTTAAGACAAAAATGGGTTAAAGGAGAGAAATCATATTTCTTCATTTCTCTTATTTTTGCAACAATAATCCTCTCAAAGTCATTGTTTTGGATAAAGATATGTTTTTCATCCCTTTTGTCGTGAATAAATAATGAAGATCTAAGATGTTTTTATTATGAGTTTCCGTATAATTGAATTACATTATAGCTATCGATTTGTATCTGAGCATGGTTCAAGATCTCATGATTTTTCGATTAGAAAAAAAAATGGTTTCAATTAATGATCTACCATTAATGCTTGTTAAAGATATATACACATTGAATTGATTAATACAAGTATTTGCTTAATAAAATCACATGTACATTATTGTTTGGGCTTGGTGCTCTTGGTGTATATATATTTTCATGTTCTTTAGCACGTCAATTGTTTTGCTAGATGTATCCATATATTTATATATGAATTGATACATATACTTAAGGCATCATAATTCATAATTTAATTCTCTTACCTTTATGACAATTTTATCACGAAAGTGATTGAATCTTAACGTTTAGAGATAATCGAATTATGAAATAATTACTCTGTTTTACAATTTTAAAAAATGAATTATGAATGGTTTGTTAGTCACCAGAGTTGCCGAACCTTAATGTCTCTTCAATTTTTTAAATTTTGTAATGTTTTATTCAATTGCCCATGATCAATTGATGCTATGAATGAAATTGATATGTTACATATCCTTGTTGGTGTCATGGATATATTGAATTTTTATTTATTATGAGATTTTAGGGATTCACCCAAAGGTTAGCCATTTCTTTTAATTCATTAATGTAATAGTTGATAATTAATATGTCTTGTTAGACTTGTAACAAATAAATTTTAATGGGGTGTGCTTGTAACTACCAAATAAAATTTGTTTACATCATTATGGTTTAACGTATGTTTGTATATCGTAGGATCACCCAAAGAAGAACCATGGTATACATGTATTGTTTAATTTGAATATAATTATGTGATATTCTCAAAGCATTAATGTATGAGTGTTTTCTTGCATACTTGAAGTATTTGTACTTGTTTCTCTTCATTCGCATAATTCTCTGTTCTTTTATTAAATGGAATGAATTTCTCTAATTGGTTTGATTAAGTCCAGTTTCACTTAGGTATCATGATCTTATTTAGCATTTCAAGTTGAAGAATTGGCTATTATTGCTGATGAGAGCATCAATAATGAAAGGTCTTACCATAAAGCTTGGGAAAGATCAAATGGATTAAGTTTAATGTTTATGCGAATGACAGTTGCAAACAACTTGAGGACTACTCTTCCCAAAACTGACAGTGCTAAAAAATTTATGAAATTTGTGGAGGAGAGCATTCTCCAACTGCTGATAAGAGAGTGATAATGAAAGGCCTTTCAAAAAAGCATAGGAAAAATCGAACAGATTAAACTTGATGTTTATGCGAATGACAGTTGCAAACAACTTAAAGACTACTCTTCCCAAAACTAACAATGCTAAGAAATTTATGAAATTGGTGGAAAAGTGTTTTCAAACTGCTAATGAGTCACTCGCTAGTACATTGAGGAGCACTTTGACCACCATGAAATATAAGGGTTCATGTACCATGCATGAGCATATACTTGAGATGAAAAACTTAGTAGCAAAATGAAGGACTTTGGGAATGAACGTGAATGAATGCTTAATTCCTTACCTCATAAAAAATATGAGCCATTTTAGAAAAATTACAACACCATAAAGGATAAGCGGAATGTAAATGAATTGGCCAATATGCTTATTCAATAGGAAACAAGAATAAAGAATCAAAAGGCTCATTTTGTTCATATTTTAAGTCATCAAGAAGCTAAAAAGAATTCCAAAATAAAAGATGGAAAGAGCAAGAAGAAAAAGGACTATACAACATGAATGACTCTTGTAAGACTTCTTAAATTCATAAGAAGGAACACGATTTTATTAACTATCACTTTTGTAAAAAAATTGGACGCTTGAAGAAAGATTGCCTAAAGCATAAAAGTTGGTTTGAAAAGAAAAATAAGCCTTGTGCTTTAGTATGTTTTGAATCGAACTATACCATGAAGGGATTTCTTATGATCCAAACCATAAAGCCAAATGAGAACTATGTGTTCACGGGAGAATAGAAACAAAGCTCCAGTTGAAGGCATTGGTCTTTTTTCGGTTAATCTTACATATTGGGTATTATTTGGATTTGTTTTGAACATTTTATGTACCTACATTTTCCCTCAATTTTTTTTAAAGTTTGGTTTTAGATCTTTCAGTTTATTTAAGAATAATAATATTATTAGAACTGGAATTTTATGTGATAGTCTCTACAAGTTTAAACTTGATAATGTTATTATTGAGACTTGAATGACCTTGCATCATAATGTTAACACTAAACGCAGTTCACCTGATGAGAATTCTGCTTACTTGTGGCTTAAACGTTTGGGTGGCAATCCAAATAAAGAATGGAAAGATTAGTGAATAATGAAATTCTTCCGAATTTGGATTTTACTTATTGTGGAGTGTGTATTGATTGTATTAAAGGTAAACTAACAAAACACAGTAAGAAAGGTGCCACAAGAAACATATAGCTTCTTAAAAATATATACATTGATATATATGCTCCTTTTGATGTTCTGTGTTTCAGTGGAGAAAGTTTTATCACATTTATTGATGATTTTTTCATGTTATGGTTACATTTATCTATTGCGTAATAAATCTTAATAAGTAAATGTACTTGAGGTGTATATTAAAGAAGTTGAGCAATTAGATAAAAAGGTGAAAATGGGGAGGTTAGATAGAGGTGGTGAACATATTGGAAAGTATAATGAATCATGACAATATTCGAGTCCATTTGCTAAATTCCTTGAAAGATATGGTATTTGTGTTCAATACACGATACCGAGTACACTACAGCAAAATGGTATAACAAAAAGGCGTTACTTTAATGGATATAGTTACGAGTATGATGAGTTAATCATTTTTACCTTATCTTTGTGGATGTATTATTTATAAAATATGGATCCTATTAAGGCAATTCCAGAGACCCATTTTGAACTATGGACAGGAAGGAAACCTAGTTTTCGACACCTGCATGTTTAGAGTTATCCAACAGAAGTACGAAATTACAATCCACTTGAAAAGAAATTGGATTTTAGAACGACTAGTAGTTACTTTATTAGTTATGTAGAAAAGTCCAAAGGGTAAAAATTTTACTATCCTAATTATTATACAAGAATTGTTGAATCTAGAAGTGCTAGGTTCATTGAGAATGGGGACATTAGCGAGAGTGAAAGAATGCGCAATGTTTACATTCAAGAAGTTAGGATAGAAGTTCTTATATCCAAAACTTTTAAAGTTGCTAGTTCAACCCAACAGTAATTTAGAACAACATATAAATGATTAACGAGAGATTTTTATTGTTATTGAGAGATTCGTTCTATATAGGCACAAGTTATAGTACTTCCTTTAAAAAAGCTATGCCATCTAAATAAATGTATAAAGCAATTTTCTGTTTTTTCAAATTTGAACTCAAAGGTCTAAATTTCCTTACCAAAAAAAAAAAAAAGGTCTAAATGGTAGATAGAAAAAAAAACACAACTAAATCACGTAAGAGATAATGACATAAATGGTTCATAAACTTTGACCCAACGTGTAATGTGATCCTTGAACTTTAACTCAAATTGCAATATCGTTCCTAAATTTTTCATTTGTGTGATGTGGTCCATGAATTTTTGGTAAGTATTCAAACTAGTCCCTGTAGAATATGACAATAACTAATATTATATTTCCATTAATTTAAGTTCATAGATAACTTTGAACGTTTTCATATAGTTCAGAGATTAATTTGAACACGTACGAAAAGTTCAAGGATCATATCAAGCAAATTAAAAGTTTATTGACAACATTATACATTCGGCTCGAATCAAGAGATCCTATTGAACAAACTAAAAGTTCAAAGATCATATCATATATTAAATTATAGTGTAGGGATCACTCGTGTCATTCTCCAATTACATGATTCGACGGCAGCACCATGATAACGCAAGCGAATTAGCTTTGCTTTCCCAGTAGATTAGGTTTTATTTTTTAAAAAAAAAACGAATTCGCACCAAAAGATATATAAACAAAAAAAGAAAAGAAAATTCTGGAAAAGTAGCGTTAGATGGACGCCGATGGGAATAAATGGAAAGAATCCGGATGGGCCCCACGCCACCCCCCCCCCCCCAACCCCATCGGAAAAGCGTCATGTGATGGACACGTCGCGCTCTTGCGAGCCAAGATAATTAAATTGTTTTTCGAGGACGGTGGGAGGGGGGCGCAAAAATTCAAAATTTGACGCCGTTAAACTCCGCCGTTAATGTGCCAACGGCCATCTTTTCTTGCCAAGCAAAAATATCAGTACCTATATATAAATTATAGTCACGAACCGTATTATAAGCTACAGCCTACAGCCTAGCCAAGCCGTGCTTAGAGTTCTTCTAATTCTAGGGGACTGATCTAAGAAAAACATCATTAGCATAAATTTTTTTTTGTCCAAACGGGTTTGATATCGAGACACGTGTCCTTTTTTATGTTAAGTAATCGTCCCGCACCAACAGGTGTCTTGATTGGGAATTGTCTGTGCAACGGAATTATACGGTATAAAAATCTAGTTACAGGAAGAAAATCTCCCTTAACAAAATTTAATTATTAGTGAGAAAAAGGGAAAATATCGTAAAAACCTCAAAAACCTCAAATTACCTTGAACCTTTTTTGTCGAAAATCCAAAATTTACTTTGAACCTTTTTTTGTAACGAAAAAAAAATCCAAACTATACTACTTGGAATATATTTTTCCTTTTCTATTTTTTTTTCTCTCTTGACGGCCGAAAAATCCGAGGAACTATACCACCCAGCGAGGGTGACGACATTTAGCACTCACACCAATATTTTGGCGCCATGGGCATTTTCATATTTTTCCGGATTTGGCAAGGGCTTCCCTCGCTAGTGTCGAGCGAGACTGGCTTTGCTTGACGCCAGTGAGGATTGCCCTTGCTTGGGTGGGCGAGGACAGCCCTTGCCGGCTTCCCTTCACCATGGCTGGGGTGAGGAAGAGAAAAAGAAAAAAAAAGAAAAAGGAAAAGACAAAATGCCCATGGGCCCAAAAAGAATGGGGTAAATATGTTAAAAGCAGATAGTTTGAATTTTTAAATAAAAAAAAAAAGTTCAGGATAAATTTATCATAAGTAGTATAATTTGAGATTTATTATAGTATTTTCCTTGAGAAAAAAAGGGGCATGTAATTGAGGGGGGCAAATAAAATGGAATAGAAAGGGTATAGCCGTACAATGGCAAGTAATCTTATAAGATCTTTGGAGCAAGTTCGGAGATGAAATTTATGTTTTCTAGTAAAAGAAAATAGATAGCTAACGAACCTAGGGCTTGTGAGCTCTATAATTTATGCGTAACTAAAAATTGATTGGTCGAAACTAGAGTACGATGGAATGGGAACATGATGGATCGAAGTTGGACTTTGAGCAGTGAAGCTCCACAATGACCTTATAGCGTTCTCAGTCACGGTATTTTAACTCATAAGAACTTCATGAACATCAAATGTTTGGTCATGTATGATAAGCTTTGAATCGGCTGGTAAATACTCCCATCATAAAATATAATTTTTTTTAATGAAGGTAGCCTGTCAAACAAGTGAGTCAGGTAAAAAATAGGTCGACCCAAATTGACCTATTTTAATTCATTTTAATTTATTCCAGTGCAATACAAATCTAATGACCTATACTCAATCCAATTCATATCCGACTAGACACTTATTGCTAAAACATTGTACCCAAACTAAGGTGAAATCATGAAGTAAGTGAACGCGAAATTGAGAGAGAGTGAATAGAAAATCATAGAGGAGGGTTGAGTCAAAATAAGTCGTAAATCCATTTAACACCCATATTAAGCCTATTTATAATTCATAGAGTTGAGTTTAACTCATTTACTAAATATAACTAATCTATATAACAATCCAGCCCATTCAATCCAGCCCATTAAATATAAGTTAAGAAAATGATCCATGACTGAAAGGTATTTGCAGCTAGTGACAAGGGTTTGGGGCCGATGAGAGTGAAGATATGGCACAAACTCCGGAGTCACGAACTCATCGGCGCCGAGCAAAACTCTCTGCATCTATCTAGTCTCCACTGGTCTCTTCCGTTAGGGCCATCTGCACTACTATACTACTTACCGTTCAAACCTCTTTTGTTTTTTTCCTGGTCGGATCGGTTCAAACTTCAAGCCCTCGCTTGAGTGGAATAAGGTCGATTAACTTGGGGCTAATCAGCTCGCATTAGCCCTAACGAGCCGGCCCAGCAAAGTCGGCTCCAGCGAGCCGAGCCGCAGCTCCCGCTACGTATCCCCGGCGTACAATACTCGCCCGTCGTGGCGCGCTCTGATTGGCCGGGCTCGCTGGGACACGCTCTCCTCTCTCTCTCGCGCGCGCGCAGGCACGCACGCTCATCATCGCGACCTCCACCTCTCTCTCTCCCCCACGGAAACCCACCGAATAAGAAGAGACTTCACAACTCCGTCTTCCTCTCTCTCTCTCTCCCCCCCTCACAGCGCTCCAGCTGGCTTCTAGAGAGAGAAACTCTCCTTCCCACCTCCTTCAAAATTCCTCCACCTCTCTCTCCCACCCCCGATCGACCGACCGACCGACCGACCGACCTACCCACCGTCGCTCGCCGATCGCTTCCCGAGGATTTCGGAGATGGTGAGTTCTCTTGCTCCTTCTCCCAAGGTTTGGTCCGCTAGGGTTTCCGAGTGCTCGCGATCTAGGTTCCTCCGCCGAGCAATCGTGGGGAAGCCCGATTTCGCGGAGCAGTTTCTCTCCGCGCTGTTCGGTGCGCGTCTCGGTTCGATTCGTAGCTTCCGCGAGTGTTCTCTTCGCTGCCGATGTTGTCGGCGCGCTTGATCCGTCGCCGATTTTCGCCCGCGGAGCTCCTCTCTTTTCGCTGGAGCACTGGCCGGTACGGTCGGATTGACAGTGAGTGAATGAACTGTTCGTTTCGTGCTTCCTTGACGCGAGGATCTGGCTCGATTTGGTTGGGCCGTGTGATTCCCATTCGATTGCCGTGGGACGACGCCGCCGTATTGTGAACTTCTGCGATCGCGTTCGTTTCTTTTTGGGAACAGGTTGAGCGCTGGCGAGTAATTCATTGCGTTTGAGAATTTCGCGATTCGATGTCTTTAACGTAGGGTTCTGTTGACGGAGGATGACTATATGCACGTTGCCGTTACCAATCTCTGAGCATAGATACACGCAGCCGTATGCGGCTGTTGCTTGCGGTCTTGATCTGGTTTTCTCAAGCAACTTGTGTGTCTTTCGAAGAGAAGAGATCTGATAACTGATAACTGGTGGGTTCTGGGCTGTGCCTGTTTGAGAACCTGAGCTGCATTTTAGCAAGAGATGGATGGTAAATGCGCGTGTCTGGTGGATTGGCTCCTCCATCTGGCTGGGAGAGGATGGGGCAGGAGAAGAATACATTTGTTGGAGATCATATATTGTAAACGAGTTAAGGGAAAAGTGAATCGTAGTATCGAAGTAGCTATTGGTTAATATTCTTACCTTTAGAACAGTGACTGAAGCAAAGTGTGACTTCTTCGCGCCTTTGATCTGTCATTGGTTAATGAATACCAAATTGAGATTTTTGAGAATTGTTATTATAGTTTGTTAGACATCGCACTGCAAAGCGTTCCGTTTTTTTTTTGTAATCACGGAGACAGTTGTTTCCTGTGTTGATATCTGTCTTTCTGTGTCTCTCAACTAACTGTACCTGGAATTTAATTTCTTGAGGTAGCTGATTTCTATGGCACATTCTTTTTCACAGGCCAACGCTGCATCTGGTATGGCTGTTCATGATGACTGTAAGTTAAGGTTCTTGGAATTGAAGGCCAAGAGAACCTATCGCTTCATAGTGTTCAAGATAGAGGAGAAACAGAAGCAAGTTGTCGTGGAGAAGGTTGGAGAGCCAACTGAAAGCTATGAAGATTTTACTGCCAGTCTTCCTGCTGATGAGTGTCGATATGCTGTCTATGACTTTGATTTTGTCACCGCGGAGAACTGCCAGAAAAGCAGAATATTCTTCATTGCATGGTATGCTTTGATACAGACATATCCGATTGACGTATATATGTGTGTGTGCTTGTAATTACTCACATTAATGTTTCCTGCCTTTCACTGCATTAGAAAATCCAGCCAAAAGCTATTGCCACGTCCTCTGACATCATACAATGTGTACTAGTCACTAGTATTTATGATGTGGTTTGCAAGTTAATCTGGTCTTTTGAGTTAATTTTAATATCGTCCTATAAAGGTCTCCTGATACGTCGAGGGTCAGAAGCAAGATGATTTACGCAAGCTCCAAAGATAGATTCAAGAGAGAGCTTGATGGAATTCAGGTTGAATTACAAGCAACTGATCCCACTGAGATGGGTCTTGATGTTATTAGAAGCCGTGCTACCTGAATTTGCATTGCAGCCATGCAACTGGAGATTCCTCAATTCAGTTTCCTTATTTTTGAGTGAAATGTCTATAGCTTGGGGATGGTGAACTTGGCTAGGCACGGTATAGACTTTCCAGGTCTTACCATTCATTATCTTATTCTTCTTGGATATTTGTGGTTTCAGGTATGGCATGTTTTTGATTGTTCGTAATGCAAACTATGAGTGCGTACTTGTAGTTTTGTCACTTTACATTTACGAGCTGATATGTACCTGTTTGTGGCGGTAGCTGATTACCAACTTCTTACTTTTTCTCAGTCTTGTCTCTCTGGATTTGCTGAAAACCAGAACACCTTCTGAACTTATCTGCTGATTTAATGATTCTGTACTAAACAATCTGTGAGTGGATGAGGTAATATTTTCTATGTGAACCTTTCGTGGAGGTTGTAGTAGACTGGAATAATTTATCTTCCTTTGTGAATCTTTTATTGACTCGCACTCCAATATCCAAATTCCCTTATCAGCAGACCTATTATGGTTCTGCTGCTGCAAATAAATACATACGCAATGTGAGTTCTGTTCTGTATTCCTCTACAAATCATTCTGGTCCTTTGCAATGTATTATACGCTTTGACCTGTACAAGTTTCTTGTAATAGACGAAGCTGAAGAGAGATCCTTCATGCATCTGTCATGCGGTCGCTGAACATCGATGTTGACAACCTTACGTAGATTCTCAACTATCAAAGTTGGTCAGAAAGGATAAGCGTAGTTCTAGTTGTTTAACTTTTGGAACCGATTTGTGTATGAGGATAGAAGATGAGAGATCATGCTGCTAGAAAGTTATGTGCTGCTATTGCTCCTCTTCAGTGGGTAATGTAGTGGGTTTTTATTTGTTTTGTGTTAGTGCATCCGTCTTAAGAATCCTGAAACCTGTAGCTCCCAAGGCGGGTGAGGGCTGCCTTAACTTAAGTGGAGCTTGCGCTTTGATTCTTTATCGAACACCGTAGATAAGTTGAATTGTTCATTTTAGAAAAGAACAGAGTATGTTATAGATCTGCGTTGGAAGACTCGAATGCACCTCTGTTTTGGCTTTTGCTTTCTTTGGAGACACCAATTGAAAAGATATAATTTGAGATGGGTAGAACTACGAATTCATCGAGGACAACCTTCACAATACGGTGAGCTATATATATCTAGTGTATGTCACTGGGAATTTTGTAGGGAAACGCCTGCTGAAGGTATTGCCCTATTGCAATTACTGTTCGCGCTAGTTGTCGATTAGACAGTGTCTACACTAGCAAGCAAGCTCCGAGATTTGCAACTCGTTTAGCTTGGGTGTGGGAGGCAGGCCTTTGCTTCTCAATCAATCGATACGATGTTCGCTAAAATTCTGTGATTGTGCTATGCTATGCAGGGAGTTCACTTTTAATCCAAGAAGGTACTTTCAGACATCATTTACTTTGCGTCGGCTCGTCCTAATTTATCACCCCTAATGTTTCGATCTTAAATTCTGGTGCGCAAAGGTTTGAAAAATGAAATGGACTACCGGAAAACAATGGGCAAGTAGATTGCCTGCGTGTTCGTATCATTTACTTCAAACTCCCAAGTTTTAACCAAAGATATTAACTAGAAACGGTTTGCCACCGTAACATCACCGAAATTTTCATATTGCCGTACAATATAGAATCACTATAAACTAGTAAGTCAAGCAAGGCATACAGTAAGAGTTTAATGTCCTCATTGAAGATTACCGAAGTTTAGGGAAAATTACCAAAAGAATTTTAAATCTATTGTACTTGTGTTAATTCAGTCTTAAACATTTTAATTTGGCTAATTTAGTCATAAATTTTTTGACAATTTGTCAATTGAGTCATTCCGATCGATTTTGGATGGAAATTGCTAACGTGGATGTCGACCGTTTTATGTGGCATGACCGGCACTGGTGTGGACAATTTTCAAAAAAAATTTAAATTTTTTCTAAATTATTTTATTATTTTATTTTTCTTTTCTTTTCTTCATTGTGGTTGACCCTCTCTAGCCACTAGGTCGCTGGCGAGGGCCTTCGTGGCCACGCCGACCATGGGTGAGGGCCACGTTGCTTGCGGCAGGTGACCCTCATTGGCAAAATGAAAAAAAAAGCAAAGAAAAAAAGAAAAGAAAAAAAATCATAAAATTTTTAAGAAAAAATTTACAAAAACCATTCTAGTCATCGCCTGCCGTGTCACCTAAATACCCAGTGTCCATGTCAACAATTGGCAAAAAGGATTCAATTAGCAAATTGTGAAAATGTTTATGACTAAATTGGCAAAACTGAAAGATTTAAGATTGAATTGACAGGAAAATTATCAAAACAGTCATAAATCTATTGCAATTGCTAATTCAGTCATAAACCTTTTTTTGTGTCAATTTAGTCTTAAATCTTTGGTGTTTGTGCCAAGTCAGTTCATCTAGCCAATTTTGGCTAGCTGGCGTTGACGTGGCAATTTTAAAAAAAATTTAAGATTTTTTTCTTTCTTTTTTTTGTTTCCTATCTTCTTCCCTAGTTGGTCACCGGACATGCCAAAGGCTGAGGCCGGCAAGGTTGGACTCGCTGGTCACTGGCGAGGGCAAGCCTCGACCTTGCCCAGCGACGGTGAGGCCGCCCAGATCTAGCGAGACCTTGCCTAGCAACGGTGAGGCCGCTCGGATCTGGCGAGACCTTCTTTGGCCATTGGGCGAGGTTGAGCTCGCTGGCCATGGCGAGGGCTCAACCTCGCCCTTGCTAGTGTCGGTGAGGCGAGCCTGCGCCGATTGGCCCGGCCGGTTTGGCCCGATTGCCAAGAAGATAGGAAAATACAAAAAAGAGAGAAAAAATAAAAAAATTCAAATAAAAATTTAAAATTGCCACGTCAACATCGGCCGGAAGGTCAGCATCCACGTTGGCACCGGCTAGCCAAAATTGGTTGGATGGACTGAATTTGCACAAATACAAAAGATTTAGGACTGAATTGGCGCAAAAAAAAGTTTAGTACTAAATTGGCACAAATGCAATAAGTTTATGACTATTTGGTAATTTTTCTCGAATTGACACAAGCGTAATAGGTTTAAGACTTTTTTTTGATAATTTTGCCCCCAAAGTTTATTGACAATAAAAGTAAATTACATACTATTAACGAGAAAACACTAAACTTTAGTGGGGATTTGAGATTTCACAAATTTAATGTAAGGTAGAATTGCTAAAGTTCATGGCATGGCAAGTTCTTGAAATTTTTTCAGTATCGCCAGATATGGAGGCCTCAACTCTTTTTTTGTTCAATTTAGTATCCAAACTTGTGAAAATTGGTCTAATGTGGTCATCCTATTAGAAATGTTTTGGCATCCACTTGGAGTCCATGCGTCATATCTAGGGGTAAACAGTTCCAAGTTCCTTACAAGTTCTACCTAGAATCTCGAATCTACCCTTGGGTACAGATTCTTCATTTTTTGGAACTTAGAACCTATCCGTTGAAACTTGAAACCTGGAACCTACCTTGGAACTAGGGTAGATTCTAGGGTCTAACAGGTTCTTTTTTTAATTTTATTTTTAGTTAAACAAAACGAAAATGAGCACAATAATACTGAACAAGCTTATTATTCACCAAAGAGAATACAAAAGACTAGTTTTACTGGCATTACGGTTCAAATAAATACAATTAAAATGAGAAGTCATTGCGTGAATCGATATTTGGGGTGAGTGATTTCATGTTCCATACAGGTTTCACCTAGAAGCCACCCATGAGAATAGGTTCTTCATTTTTTGAAATTTAGAACCTACCCTATCACACGTTTCAGATTGGTTCTAGAGTCTACCCAGGTTTCCCCTATATTATTAATTAAAAAATTGTAATGAATTATCACCTTTAATAACTACCATTTGCTGCTTTGATTCACTGATCACAATTTATATTTAAACATAAAAATAATATGAAATATTAACAAGTCATAAACTGAAAGCTCAGATTAGTAGTTCCAGATTTTACACTCATCATCTAAAGCCAAGAAACACCATAGAATCACATGAAGACATAGACAAGAAAAAACATAAAAAACTTGTTGAGGTTCTAGGTTACACCTATCTGGAACTTGAAACTTATTCGTCGAAATAGGATCTCCAATTTTTGGGACTTGAAACCTACTATGCATACCTTGGAACCTACATGTTCCCATCGGTCAAGTTTTCAAGTTCTAGGGTAGAACTTGGAACTATGCTCACCATTGCCGTCACCCATATCTCTCTCTCAAAGCAGAAACAACACCGTCCTTTGCCATAGCCCACCATCGCCGCCACCCATTGCTGCCCATAGGCTTGAGCACAACCACTGTCGCCAAACTTGATCAATGGTGGCCACTGCCTCGGCGGCAAAGCATAAAACCCCTCACCAGTATCAGTCGCCTCCGTGTCGAAGCCTACTTATATGAAGAATAGAATCGACTTTACCAACACCATACGACTCCCCGGCGCAAACTCCCATCTCTTTGTCACAGATAAGTGGCATCTAAGGTTGCGCAACCTCCAATGGTGGCGGGGTCTCTACCGCACAACAATAATTTGCATAAAATCCGAGTAGCAGCATCCGGTGAATGATTATCTTTAACTCATCGTCCTAGCTGCATTAACTCTTGTCATGTATAATTCGAACTGTCTTCTAGTTCTTTTCTTTAATCGTCTTAAGACGATTTTTAATATGGTCAAGCTCATGATCAACACAAAGCCTCTCTTTTATTGCGTCAACAGCTCAAGCAAGTGAGAGAGGATTTGAATGCACTTTTTTTTTTTGGGGTCGTAGAATTTGAATGTACTTGAAGGAAGGCTCGTTTCTTTTATGAGTTTCACCAGCAAGGATTACATGTAGCATATGTTCCATGGGCTTGGACCACCTAAATTGGTTGTTCTTTTCCATTTTCCTTGCTTCTACCCATTGCTATAATTATGCGATTGCTCTAGCTAACAGAACATTCAAATATCTGTCCCACATTTATTGGTGAGAGTACTCCTAATGGATTAGGACCATTCAGGACGGAGTGGAAGACAGGAGACGATTCTTGAACGAGGAAAATGACCCAATGACTTTGAAAGAATTGAACGAGGAACCATTAGACTGAGTTATTTGGGGAGTCAGTGCCCATAAGTTAAGGGAACCTAACGGAGTTGTAGCAAAAGTGAGTCTTCTTAAGTCAATTGTCACTGCTTATGAATCGTACATGGACGGTAATTGGAGCCAGCTATTCTCTTAGGGTGCCCTCCTACCCCCCTAAATATTTATAGTACTGTTTTATTGACTAGAAGCAGCCACCCTTGAAAGATTGTGTAATAGCTATCGGTCACTGATCCAATTTGAGTACACTTTAAGGTAGACATCAACAGAAAAATGAAGAGCAAGGGAGTGCTCTTCGCCCGCTGAATATCGCTCATTCTGTATGATAAATATGCACACTAGGATAAATGATTAACATATTTAACATTAGGAGAATTGCAACTCACACATCCCACAAGCGCGACATTGACATCTTCAAAAAATCCCTAGCCAAACCAGTAAATACATGACCATAGTTCAAAATGAGGCACGCAAAGAAAACAAAAAGAAAAAGAAGAATGGAGACATCATCGGCTTCTTCTAGTCCTTTTATATGGAGTCCACACTGCATTTGCAATCCTATCCTTTTTGAAATGCCCATTCCCTATTTCCTCTCTTCTTTATGTGTTAGTTCAACTCCTGAATTTTCTCTCCCAGAGTCTATTTATCCATTCAACTCTTCCACGATAGAGTCATTAGGATCCACTCCCATAATAAAATGGTGAGTGATGCAACAAATTAGAAGAACATGTTTTCAAAATGACCAAAAAGATTCGGTATGCAAATGCTCTTTTGATGGTTGTTCCCACGGAGTACTTCTCATTTTCGGGTGGATGATCACCGAACTCCTTCTAATGGTGCCTAACGCCATGATACAAAGGAGAAATGATCCCCCGTTGCATGGTTCCATAACCAGCATCGGCAATATAATGCTTTTATACAAATTATAGATAACTTTATCTCAATCATACTATTCTCAATTTCACAACAATTTTAAACTCCATTTTCATACCTTTAGGAATATTCAATTCATTAGGCTTTGTAAGTGCATCGGATAAAATACAAGAATCGGGTGTATTGCCCTTCCAGCCAACTCATACATAAATAGATTTCAAGTGAAATGTAATAACAGCTAAAACATTACGTGGCATTCCATCCTTTTGAACATGAAATTTTCCTTGAATTTCAAGAGGAACCAATGCACGCACCGGAGTTCCATCTAGTGCTCGGAAAAAAACTTTCAACCAAAAAAAAAAAATTTCACGTTTGTCTGAGCATAATTCGCTAAAATAATCCTAACTTTAAGTCTAATTTCAGTTTTGCCTCACTTTTTTTTTTATCTAAGAAAAAATCCCAAATTTTTAGTTCAGCCTTAAATCTGCCTTGAACTTTTTCTTTTGTCCAAAAGAAAATCACTAACTTTAACTCTAATCCCACATATGTTCTGAACCCTTTTTTTTGTTTGGAAAAAAATCACAAACTTTCATTCTAGTCTCAGATCTACCTCCGTTAATCTCCCATCCAAAAATCTTAATTAGTTGTTTGACATGACATTTTGTCGCGTTGGTGACAAATTCGCATAAGCAAGGTGACGTGAAAAATTATCTTTAAAACGAAACCGTTCTTTGATTTGAAAGTCAGAGAAATTAGGGACGACTAACGATGACATTTAGACAAAGGGCTAACAAGTGCAGATTTGGAACAAGAATTAAAATTGGTGATTTCTTTAGACGGAAAGAAAAAGTTTGGTTTGGTTTTTTTTAAGGGTTAATACCACGAAAAACCTCAAACTGATTGTGACAAATTTACTCCAACCTAATTTTTTGACTATAAAAAATCCCAAACTGGCATTTCAATTATAAATTTACCCTTCGTTAATTTTAATTAAATTTTACCACCAAATTATAAAGTTGGATATCACATGGCAGTTGGTTGGTATACTGATTTGGGGTTTGACCTTCTGTTTATCATATGTAAACAAAATTGTGATTTTTCGTGATATTAATATAATTTCTAAAAAAAGGTGTCATAAGTTTAGGGTTTTTGATGGTTGAAAAATTAATTTGAGGTGAATTTGCCACACAAATGTATCGGTTTGGGTTTTTTTGTGATGAGAAAGTTACTTCGGGGCATATTTTTCACACGTATCATTTAAGGATTTTTCGTGTAGTAACCCCTTTATTTAGAAGAAAAAAAAACAGTTGGGGGTACGATCGGGACAAACCTAAGTTTGAGGCTTTTAAGGGAAAATACCTTTCGGCCGAAAGATAAACTCCCCACCTCCGCCTCCGCCTCCGCCTCCGCCTCCGCCTCCGCCTCGTGCCCCCAACCGTTCTCGACGTCGACACGTGTGGCGATGCTGTACACGCCAGGCGAGCCGTTGAACCGAACCCAGCCGAACACCCTCCTTCCCACTCTCTCAACAGAAGTCAAACTCACATCAAACCCCACTCTCTCTCTCTCTCTCTCTCTCTCTCTCTACTTTTCATCTTCCCCCAACCCACCAAATCCAATCCCACGCCCATCACGGCGGCCCCGCCCCCCTCCACTGATCCCCTATTAAACCGCCGCCGCCGCCGCCGCCGTTGCCTATCCCTCATCATGGCCCTCCTCTCCGCCCTCCTCGACCGGATCCTCGCGGCCCGCCGCCGCCCCCGCCGCCCCCGCCCCCCCCTCCTCCTCTACGCCGCCGCGTGGACGGCCCTCCTCACCGCCACCGTCGCGGTGGCCTCCTTCTCGCCCGAGCTCGCCTTCGTGTCCGCCGTATCGCCCTCGTCAGCGTTCACGCGGGAGTGCGGCGGCGTCGGCGGCGGCGGCGGCGGCCCCAGCGCGGAGGACGTGGTGCGGGTGCCGGTGGACCTGCCCGGGGAGGTCGTGTGCCTGCCCGCCCACCTGTTCTCGAGGTCCCGGGCCGACCTGGTGGTGCCGCCGGTCTTCGCGGCGGTCGTCGTGGCCGGGTCCGCCCTCGTGGTCAGGGCTCTGGCTTTGGGCGAGGAGGACGACGCCCCTCCGATCTGATGAACGTCGTCGGAGATTCTCTGGATCATGCTTTTAGTAACATTTGTGTCTCCGCACCTTTTCGCGGAGGAATCGATTTCTTTCCTCTCGTGATTCTCTCTCTCGTGTACTGAATCTTCTGTGGATGATGGTGATACTGTACGAACTGCATAATGAATAAAAAGGGTGGAAGCAGAAACCATTTGAATTCACTGAGACAGTCATTGCAGATACAGTTGCTGTAGGAGATGCTGGTGGAAGGCCAACATCACCATGTACAAAAGCACAAGGGCAAACACCAATCTTTGCAAAAGTGCGATCTATGTATTTCGTTATATATTTTTGCGGGGTCCTAAAGCTTTGGTTTGCCAAGTAGATCCTGGGTTTTCTTGTCAGCCCTTGGAGGCCGAATCTACCAGCTCGTTGCTGAAATCCCACAGCTTCTTGGCCAGATGCTCGTCCCGGGCGAGCGGGCTCGGCTCCGTCTCGTTGCATTCCATGAAGTATTTCCCCGTCACGCCCTTGAGGCTCGGATGGAGCGCGATGTAGCAAGTCGTGGCCGCTCCCTGAGTCAGATGACCACGTGGTGTGACGAAACCGAAGTGGAAATCCGCAAGTATTTCTCTCGCGTCGTATCGTGACGATGTTAATACTATTAACGAGGTTGGAATGATTCACCGATTTACCTGTGGTACGCTCTTCCATAGCAGATACGTGAACATCCTGAAGATTCCTGCATTGCAGACGAGTGCGAGAAATGTAATGAAATTTCTAAAAACCTACTCGTTGAGACCACTCCACGGTTCTGTAACTTACTCGCGGCGATGAAAGAATGTCTCATGAGATTCGTCATGATCAGCCCCGGATGCAACGAGTTGACTGTAATATTTGCGCCCTCGTGCTGCATTTGCGGTATACAAACGTTAGAACTCGGAATGTGTACGACTGGAAACGCGCAAAGATGGGAATCCGGTGTACAATTTGATGGAGGGAGACCGAGAAAGAGGACCATGTCAAGTTTGACTTCTTACGAAGATTTTGGTTACCCTCAACTGATGATCGTGGAAAAATAATCGATGAGGCATCAAAATGCGACAATCGGAAATTTATGGACGATGATTTTGGATTCCGACAAAACGGGTGATAATCACCTGCAAGCGGCGAGAGAGCTCGTTGGCATGAAGTATGTTTGCTAATTTGGACTGACCATATGCCTTCTTGTCAGAATAACTGAACCGAAAAAGAAGAAACGCAAAAGTGTGAGTAACAAGTCAGACCGATGGCTATCAGAAGTAGAACATCAAGAGAGAGTTTGCATACCTGAGCTCATCATTGATGTCATCGAATCTAATTCCTTCCCGGTAAGTGTGCAGATGAGCTATGGAAGACAGATTCACGATGCGTCCCTCGATGCCGGAAACTCTTGCGGTCGCTTTCATCTTGTCCAGGAGGAGGTTTGTCAGCAGAAAATGTCCTGGCCAATGAATGAGCGAAAAGGGGCATTCAGAATAGCCAACAGGGAGAATTTCGTAAGGTTGAACCGAGGAAATTTTTGCAGAGATATAGCTACCGAGATAATTTGTGGCGAACTGCACTTCGAACCCGTCTTCCGAGAGCTGAAAAGGGCAGAACATAATCCCGGCATTGTTGCTGAAACGAACAATTTAGCCTCATCAATGAGAGAGCGCGAGAAATGACTTTTTTTTCCCATGTAGTTTGACAAGAAAGCCTGAAAAACTGAAGACAGACTGAAGCGAGAGGCAGGGTGATTATTACATCAAGATGTTGAGGGGAAGATCAAGAGCAATGAAATTGTCGACAAATGATCTGATGGACTTCATGGAGCAGAGGTCCAATTTGAGGACATCCACGCGAGCGTCTCCATCATTGCTCAGAATCAGCCGTTTCGCTTCGTTCGCGGCATCGGTGTCTCTCGCGGCGATTATGACATGCGCTCCGCGCAAGGCTAGGACCCTCACCGTCTCGAATCCGATGCCACTCCCTCCTCCTTGCAGATTATGCCAAATGGACAAGATCAACTTCAAGGCAAACACTCAAGATCAAACTATCTAAAGACTCGCACAAGTTACTCATCTTTCAAGATGAGCTTACATCACATCATGAAACACAGCTGGACAACAGAATCACGATGAACTGAATTGTAAGCCAGATCAAGAACAGAAGGTTGGGAAAATAAAAAGGAAAGAGAATTCACCTGTGACGATAGCTGTGACGTTGCTTGCATCGATGCCTTCAGTGACCTGCTCTGCAGTGGCGGCTGATCCAAACCCACTTGGGCCTCGCCGTCCTGTCACTAACGCGAAAATACTCATCTCCCCTGATCAACCTGAAACATAAAAAGCTGCTAAAGACAAAGAAAGAAGGACCAATCCCAGGTACGAAGACTCTCTGGAACAGTGCACGGAGAAAGTGAGAAATGGAGGACTGGTCTTATATTAGTTCAGATTGAATAGGAAGGACAGGCAGAGAGAATAGCAAGTACTGTTGAGAGGAAGGAAGCCAAGCTGCAGTGCGCATTTATGGGTGCGAGTTAGTTTCAGGGTTAGGGTCTTTGGAAAAGGTATGGCGTAGGTGCATTGAATGGTCACTTCACCTCTGTGGGAACTGGGAGTTAGGAACTGTACAACATTAGCTTCAACAACTCTTCAACTTTCTTCGTTGTAAAACTGGCCACGATTCATGAAATTCATGGGAGACGCAATGAATAACTGGCCATGATTCATGAAAAACAATACATTTACGTGGTTCGATCCTTCGCTTTCACGGGTGAATTCAAGTACGAGTGGGCGGCTTTCTTTTCTCATCTGCCGTGTGTCAAGAGGCTTTCAATCTCATTTCCACTTTCTTTCCACAATATATACATATCATGTGCAAAGAGACTTGGCATATTAAATGCGCGCCGTCGATTTTGGTGCGATTGTTTTTGTATGGTTTGCTTTGCTTGAGTAAACTTAGGCATTGAGAAAAATGTCTTTTCTTGAAAAATAAATAGTAAATTGTAATCAAGCTATATTGCCTGACATCCCAATAATTCGTTTGGAGACTCACTTCCTCTCATGGCTAATTTGTATATATGGGGAGGCTCCTTCTCAACGAATCAACTCTATTTTGCTTCGAGGAAATTTCACAGATTTTATGAGTTCTTCGAAGAATTTTAACGTGAACGAAAAGAAAATGCGATTGAAGAACCGACATCATGTTAGCATAGTATATCACACTTTCTCTAGTCTTATCGTAAATTAAATTGTTAATTTGGTGAATGTGAGATGATTAGTATCATCTATTGTTTGATTTGGATTCATGGGCAAACCCGAGAAAATCGGCCAAGTCTGGTGAAGTGGCTAGGGGAATATTAAATGGACTGATTAGCAATTAATTTGGAAATAATGGGAACATATTTAATAGATCTGTTAAAATAGGTCATAAACCCATTTCTTATAGGTCATAAATGGGTTAGTTATATTTAGTAAATGGATCATAAATGGGTAGGAGTTTAATATTAGTATTAAATGAGTCATAAATGGGTCGTAAATAGATCATAAATGGGTTTACAACTGATTTAAACTCAACTCATCTCTCTCGCCCTTACTCAACCTTGCGCTTACTTACTTCGCGCACTCATCTCGGTTTTGGTATGAATTTTCTTAGATTTAATTAAATATAAAAGTGTTTTAGCAATATGGGTCTGATTGGGTATGGGTCGGGTCGAGTATGGATCAAGAAAATTACATTACGCATAAATGGATTATAAATGGGTTAATGGGTCAAGTTAGGTCGGACCATTTATGATCCGACCCAAATTCGACCCGACTCACCCATTTAACAAGTCTAATATTTAAGTTTGACCAGAATCGTTTAATTTAATCTTGGATTTGGTGACAAGATTGTAAGCAACTTCAGCTTTAAAGCAAAATATTATTTCCGTTGACTTCAATTTTGTAAAGTGGACTGGGGACAATATAGCAAAATATTAATTGGGCACAATTGTCCAACACGTCATACACCTATTGTATAGCGACCAATTCACTCCTAAATTTCTCAATTTGACTAATTTAGTTTTAAACCTTTTGATAATTTGTCAATACGATTTTTTCGATCAATTTTGGCGGAAATCGCTGATTTGGATGTCGGTCATCAGGCTGTTCTATGTGACATGATTTAACTGGTGCCAACATAGATAATTTTTGACATTTTTTTTTAATTTTGTGATTTATTTTTATAAATTTTTTGACTTTTTTCCTAAATAGCACCAACACACGACACGACACGACACAACACACCGACAAGTCATTTCACAAAAAATAGAGAAATCTGACACGTTGGGACACGTCGTATATTTAATGTATATTGTTATATATACATAATAAATTATCATTTTTATTAATCTTTCAATCAAATTAATTTGATTTAAATCCACAAATAAATAAATAATAAAAAAAGAGTGTTGGACAAGTGTTGATGTTTGACATTTGTCTGACATGACACGGAGACTCCCGGAGAGTGTCCGTGCTTCCTAGCTTTTTTCTTTTTCACTGTGGGCCAAAAAAGAGAAAATAAAATAAAATAATTTATAAAAAATTCAATATTTTAAAAAAATTACAAAAATTGTTTACGTCAACTATTTCTAGCAAAAATTGCCTGCTAGAGCTACATTGGAAAATCATTAAAATTTTAGGATTAAATTGACAGTTTGAAAGGTTTATGAGTGAATTGACCATCATACAATAGGTTTAGGACTTTTTGCACAATTTTCTTCAATATTTTAGGTCAATTAAGAACCAAGGTTTTACGATAAATTTGAATACCGGACAAGGGTTATGTGGTTGTATGGCTTCATTGGCATAATAGATAAATTGATTAAGTTTTATGATTTAAATTGGTGGGTTATCAATGCCATGCTTTTTGTGCCATCGCCTATTTGAGAGCAAATTACTCTATATGAGTATGTGTATGAGACAATGCGAAATGACGCATTTGTACCATTCCGAGATGGGTCTCTACATATAGGGGTTATTGGTTTCAGGGTTGGTTTGTTCCCACCATAGAACCTGAACTAGACCGGTCCGGTTGGGTTCCCAAGTATTTCCATGAATCAGTGATAATATCTTTCTTTGTTTTTTCCAATTCCCTGCAATACTACAAGTTGTTGTTACGCAATTTAAACTCTCATTCTTTAGTGTTTTGGATATTTAATTAATGAAAATCTCAGTGGAAAGACGCTAAAGGTGCGATAAAATATGATCAAATATCAGTAACGTGCTAATAAAAAAAAGTATCGGTTTAGTCCTGGTGGACCAAGTGGTTTGGTCCACACTTGAAATCGGACCGACAATCATCGGTTCCAAATTTTAGGAATTAGAAGCTGCCCGGAACCAGCTAGTTCGCTCTGGTTCGGTTATATTCTTGATTCAATCCGATTCTAGCGTTTACCCCTATCTATAGGGTTGAGATGGCATGAGATCCTTCTATTTTTACATGAGATAGGTTCACGACCCACTTAAATATGACGCTATGGCATAAGGCTACTCTGGTGTGTGATATTATGGACTTGAGGTCCAAATTTGAGGAAAAGAAAAAGAATAATTATGTGATAGCCATGATCCTCGCTGATAATGAGGACACTCGTGAGGAATAGACTAAGTCATGTCATAGAGGAAGTTATGATTCAGTTCATATACGCTTGGGAAATGACAGTGACCATGTTTCATTAGTGGAAATGAATCATAACTAGAAGCGAATAGGGCTAGATGCTCATTTGCGTATATCGTAAGCTTGTAATGTGGGAATTGCGTATCATGGGATGTGTATGTTCATCCGCATTCATTTGGGTGTTAAGTTGATTATTATCTCATGGCATCCATATTTATTTATTGCACACATGACAATAGTTATTTATAGGCCACGCATATCATGCATAATTCACATTTTCTTAATTGAGGTCAGATTATACGTTGGCTTCCTTTTTTAATAATGTTAAGCGATATTGCTAGGTTATTATTATTGTGTTGCCATGATCTCAGGTTGAGTAGTAAGTAGATCTCCTTATGTAGACCTAAAGCTTCAATCTATTGGATTTAGGCTCACTCCGATCGAGTTCAAGAAACAAGCAGTTTTATTTTAGCACTTCTGCGGATTTCAAATGTACTGAATTAGAGCGATCCAACCAAAAAAAAAAAAAGAGTTAGAGTGCGCCGGTAAAGATTTATGATTTCTTGTATGGAGAGTTTGGTCATGTGTAAGGAGGAATAGCAATTGTATATTTTAATTTGTAAGATAGTTTTATTCGAAATTTTTTTAAGGAAAATTCAGTTTTTTGACATGATGTATGTCATAAATAATATGCTTTGCATTTTTGTCTTTATTTTTAGTGTTAATAGCACGAAAAACCCCAAATCGGTACACATGCGATAAATTTACCTTAAATTAATTTTTCGACCATAAAAAATTTCAAATTGGTATACCTGTGATAAATTTACCTTTCGTTAGTTTCTGTTAAATTTATTGTCAAATTACTGAGTTGGATGACACGTGACTGTTGACATGTGTAATAATTTAGGATTTCACATGTTTATTGATTTATGATTTTTCGTGGTATTAATCCAATTTAACATAGGGTAAATTTGTCACAAGTGTACCGGTTTGAGATTTTTTGATGATAAAAAAAATTAGTTTGGGATAAATTTATCACAAATATATCAGTTTTGAGTTTTCATGGTCAAAAAATTAGTTCTGGGTAAATTTATTAAAAGCGTATCAGTTTAGGGTTTTTCGTGATATTAATCCTTATTTTTAAAACATTTGCACTTTTTTTTAAGGCTAAGCTCATTAGGAAAATCATGTTAAATGGGGGGGGGTGCTGATTATGGTAATTATGGCTCGACCATATCTCGACTCCATTTAAAACGATTCGTTTTATGGGATGGACCATATGACCCATTGGGTTAAGGTAATCCAAAATGGATCATTACTCCATTGCCAGGATATATCATAACCGAGTCAAGATGAGTTAATCTGGGTTTACTACTTGAACGATTTGACTTAAATAACTCACAGATACGTTTTTCCAGCACGGTTGGGCTGGATATTTTAAGCTTTAACTCGAGTAGATCAAGTATCTATATAAATTTAAGGTTGATCCGACTAAAATTCACTTCAAATAATAAAACAAGAATTTAAATCTAAGTTTAGGATGTGAAAAATGAATGATTTAGAAAACTCTTTTCAAAAAATAATCGCTGATAACGAAAACAATTTTCATTGACCATTTTTTCATGCATGTCATATTAGTGATCATTTTCTTGGAAAGATTTTCTAAATAATTCATTTTTTCACGAAACAAACGAACCCTTAAATTACACCCGAACTCAAATTTGAACTCAAGCTCAAACTTAGAATTTTTGGTAAGTGCATATAATCGCATTATATATCTGAAAATTTGGTTAGTCCACAAAAGGACGGGCTTGAACTTAGATGTATCGCTAGCCTTGGACTCTCCACTCAGATCGTGGTGACGAGCTCACCCCGTGGCCAATGGGGCATGGGCAAAATATGCTGACTTGAATTGAATGTTCTCCGGTAGATGGTTTATGATTTGCCAGTGCTGGACGTTCCCTTGACGTGCAAAAAAGTACATACACCCGTTTTACAGATATAAAAGTCATCAGGCCGGCGAACTCGAATCCAGTATTTTCTAGGTCAACTCTATATAATAGCTACCTAACTCGATCCGGGCAGGAAGAAAATAAACTTACCCACCATTTAGCCATTCCGTCGCATCGTCACGAGCTTTTCAAAAGGTGCAAAAGGTTCAAAGTGCGGTTGGCGAAAACAGGTTTTATTTCACATGCATTCCACCCCCGTTACTCTGCAATTCATTCAATCATCTCACCTTTTCCTTTCCACCCACCCTCATTTATTCACAACCAGATTGCTGATCGCAATTAACAGGGTGATTTGAAAGGTTAATCAATTTACCAGCTTAAACCTACCGGTTATAATTATCACCAGGTCGGTCGTGTAGGGCAGCATTACTGCTCATTGATTTTGATCTCCCACCAGCCCCACCTCTTTCCATTACCCACATTATGAACAAAGTTAGAATTAGATTCTTGCTAATTTTGCAACTTTGGTCCCTCCTATGAACACTATGATGGTCCGACAATACACATCACATCGCGTGCGTCACGACATATGCTTTTTGATTCTACTGATAGCAAATCATCGAGTGTGTCGTGGGGTATCCATTTTGGGAAGATGGTGACGCGATGCCGTGGAATATGTAATAATTTTCCGTCACTATTGAATTTGTTGGGACTATTAATGTTGTACTATTAATGTGGAACAGTTAGATCAATGAGAAATTGCCAGAGAAATAAACGATAAATAATAAGGACTCTAGAGGCTTATGTGGTGGGTTCGAGTGTCGGTGATTACTTCACGAAGAGAGTTAGTAGCAAATAATCTATTATAATTAGATAATCATATTTATAATCGATCATATCCTCGGGTGTTTTCCAATTCTAAATTATACCTAATGTCAAAGTGTTTACAAAAATAACTCAATTAGACGTAAAACTTACCGTACAAAATCACCATGGGTTCAAGTCCAACGCAAAAGCTTTACGTACGGCTATACGCCTCTTTTCCTTTTCCTTTCGCGTGGTTGCCGCAAGCAAAGAGGAATAAAAGTAAATCACTTGCTTTTTATTTCTTTCTCCAACAAAGAACTTTTTACCCATAAAATTAAAATATTATACATTTTTCTTTTGGCCAGATAAAAAATTATACATTTATAAAATAGTATATGTGAGCCTCTAATTTTGTCTTGTAGTGCCACAGAGATTTTCCTTTTTTTTTCAACTGTAACAGAAGCTCATTTTTTTTTGAATTTCTTTGTGCGTTCAAACTTGGATAATTATCCAACCTAATCAAAACAAATCTCAACATATATATTTATATGCCCTTCAACAGATTCATTGGATTTCGTTCCTACGATTTCATCCAATTGGTCGGGTTCTGTATACGGGCTAAAAGTCGAGACATAATTTAACTATTCACCACCTTGGCTGACATTTAAAGTGAGGTCATAGTGCTCATCATCTATGCCAGCTCCCCAACACCCGATAGGTGCTCACTTTTTACAGATGCCAATTGCGCTCAAACGAAGCTTGGGCTTCGCCAAAGGAACGGGCATGGTCATCATGTCACAATTCTCCTATAGCAATCTTTTTTACAACAACCTTAACCTTCGTTAAGACACTTTGATAAAATGGTACGTGATTATGCTTCGTTTGCTCGTGATAAACTGGATTATATATAAGAAATATTGTACTTTGGTTATCACATTGTATATAAATGCTTTTATATTCCAATATAAAGTCTGAAAGCAAGCCCCGTAACCATATTGCCCCCTTCGCTATAAAGATCAGTGCCGTGTACTTTGTCTCAACGAAGACAAGGTAACGTGGTCCTGTAAGGATCCCATCCAACTCACTACATCACTTTTAAATATGTACGTTGCTAATCGAAGTCATCGGCGTGATCCAAATCCACATACGGACATCTATTGTCCCCATTCAAATATCTAATGATCCACTTCACAGCTTTCCAATAAGCTTTACTAGGTTCTTCATATAACGCTAACTACGCTCATAGCTTGTAAAATATCAAGTCTAGTGTATACCATATTATACATAATACTACTTATTGTACTAGTGTAGGGAACACGAGACATATACGCCTTCTCCTCCTCCTCCTTCTCCTCAGTCTATGGTAATAATTTATTGGAAAATTTAAAGTGTTTTGCTAAAGTTGTACTCATAGATTTCGTTAACTATATATTAAAATATGTAACAATCTTCTCAACATATATATTTTTTTGAGACATATGTAAAATTCCTGCAGTCCCATTGTGTAAAATCTCCATGCCCAAAATTTTATTTGCAGTACTTAAATCTTTCATTTTAAACTTAGCACTCAACTGTCTCTTCAATACATCAATTCCAAACATATTTTTAGCTACTATTAACATATCATCAACATATAAGAACAGATATATCAAAAACCCATTATCTAATTTTTTAAAGAAAACACAGCTATCCATCTAACTTTTTGAATAGTCCGGACTAGTCACGAAAGCATCAAAATGCTTATACCACTTCCTAGGAGAATGTTTTAGCCCAAACAAAAATTTCTTTAATAAGCAAACATGGTCTTCCTTACTCGGAATAGCAAATTCCTCCGGCTATCTCATGTAAATCTGTTTCTCCAACTCACCATGAAGAAATGTCATTTTCACATCTAGTTGCTCCAACTCGAGATCCTGTATAGCAACTAAGGCAAGTAATTCACTTATAGAAGTATGTCTTACCACAAGAGAAAATACCTCATTGTATTCAATGCCCTCTCACTATGTATAACTCTTCGACATAAGTCTTGCCTTATACCTCGCCGCCTCAACATCGGAATGCTCTCCTTCCATTTGTAGACCCACTTGCTTCCAATAATCTTTTGGCTCTTTGGTACTCTGACTAGCTCACATGTCTGATTTCGATAGAGTGATTCCATTTTTTCACTCATAGTCCTTAGGGACTGTGGCAACTCAGACTAGCTGTTGCCTTAGAGTAAAAGGAAGGCTCACCTGTCTTCACCACCTATGGTCAATGCATAAGCAATATCTATTTAACCATAATCTCTATTTGCCCACGGATAGCTGCTGGTTCTTATGTATCACCGACTTCAAGAACTGCGGTCTCATTTGTAGCTTCAACCTTCATTACCTTTGAGGTCTCCATCTCCATCCATCTTAAGCTCTACTTCATTACCAACACCATAATCTGTTTGCTCTGTTGGTTGTGTCTCAATACTCCTTTATCGAAGCATGTTAGTCTCGTCGAATATCAAGTCTCCATCTGAAAATCTACTTCACTACCGACACCACAATCTATTTGCTCTGCTAACTCCTTTATCGAGACATATTAGTCTCGTTGAAGATAACATCTCTGTTAATTATAAAACAAGTGATTTAAGATTGGTGCACCATAGCCGGTAGCTTTCAATCCCATCTGAAGAACCCAGAAATATGCACTTCTTCACCCTCGATTCAAGCTTGCCATCACTCGCATGAGCATATGTAGGACATTCGAATACTTGTAATTCAAAGTAAACAGGTTTCCCCGACCATACTTCCATAGGAGTTTTCCACCGATAACAGATGATAGAGATCGATTAACTAAGTAACAAAAGAGACCATATTCATTGCTTCGACCTAAAATTCTTTATCCCACTCCTGTATGTGAAAGCATAAACTTAGTTCGCCCTAGTAAATTTTTGTTCTTCTATTTTGCTACGCCATTCTACTATGGTGTTTTGAGTACTGTGAAGTATCTCAAAATCCCTTCTCTCAGTAAAATCTTTACTATATAACTTCATGCTGTTATCGGTTCTCAAGCACTTGATTTGTTTATTTGCTTGCTTCTCAATTAATGACTTAAGTTTCTTAAATCGATCAAGTGCATTAGATTTGTGCTTAAGAAAGTATACCCATACCTTTCTTGAATAATCATCGATAAATGACAGCATATATTAGGCATCTCCCTTCAAAGGAACCAGAGACGGGTCTCAAATGTTTGAATGAATAGTTATGGTAAATTTAATCCGGCACTACTTTCCAAAGATGCAATGCTGAGACAAGTCCAGCTTTCTTGTTTTCTCACCCTTCAACAACCTTCTCTAACTCAGCACTGTCATAACTACTTCACTCATGTGCCCTAACTGCATATGCCGCAATTGAGTCAAGTCGGAGTCTGATTTACCTGATGAAACTGTAGTAGCTCTTGTCACAGTCTCTTCTAGTAGATGATAGAGAGCATTCACTTTCTTCCCCATTAAAACTATCTTGACATCTCGAGAGATCTTGAGTATTTTACCTTGAATAGTGTACTTACACCTAATGTCATCGAGTGTCTTTAGAGAAATAATGTTCTTTTTGAGCTCTGGTACATATTTCATGTCTGTTAGTGTGCACACCTATTCGAACTGTCCCTATACCCATAGCCTTCTAGACTGTGTTGTTCCCCATCAGAACTCTACCTTCGTCTGTAGTTTGGTAAGTAGTAAACTAGTTCCTATGAGGTATCATATAATAAGAACATCTTGAATCTAGCACCCATTTGTCTCTTGATGAATCGGTAGTCATATACAAGAAAGCCTCTGTATTACTAGCGCTCTCCTTGGCAACGTTCGCCACACTATTTGTGACATTCTACATGTCACATTTGTTTTTCAGCTTTGGATAGTCTCTCCTAATGTGCCCTGCCTCTTGACACTCAAAGCATTTCACTCATCCCTTGGACTTTTTATGATGTGACTTCAACCTACTTTTACTTGTGCTGCTGCTAGACCCCGATGTTGATTTCTACCTCGAATTACTTCTCACACTACAACCCATGCCAAACTGTCAACTCGTAACTTTTTCTATCACACCTTAGAGAACAGGGCAGATTTCACCTCTTTTGAGGTAATCGTAGTACGTCCTTGTAATAGTGAATAAATGAAGTGCTCCCATGGCCTTGATAAAGAAGCTAACAACATCACGCCTTGTTCTTCATCATCTAAAGATCTTACTGATGTTGTTTAAATCCATCATGAGTTTATTACATTCATCTAAGTATGATGTGAACTGATATACGTAGCTTCAGTATATCAAAACTGAAACACCTTTTTTAACATGTATAAACAATTGTTCAAACCCTTCGTTACATAAAGGATTTGAAGTTTTGCCCACAATGTTGTAGCATTCTTCTCCTCGACTACTTCTATATTATTACCTTATCCAATAGATTCAATAAGATTATACTCTTTTCTTTCTCCATTAGCTCTACTTTATTAGTCTATTTCATCAAAATCAACAACATATATTTGCCATTCAATGCCTTGGCCAAACCTTGAGTTGTCAACAGTGCGTGCATCTTAATGCTTTACAACCCAAAACCATTCCTCCCGTTAAACTTCTTAATTTCTACTTTCGCTCTAGACATAATCACAACAACATAATTTCCAATAATAATCAAACAAGTAATAGCCCCAAATCACAATCCATACAATCTTATCCTCAACGTTTGATACCGATTGTTGTCATATTAATGTAGAAATTGACAGGATCTTACAATTTAAGTTAATGCGAAATCACCAGAGAAAAATGAGGAACAATAACGATATTAAAGATTTATGTGGTTTGGTTTGAGTGTCGGTACCCATTCTACAAGTGAACCAGCAATAAATAATTAACTATAATCGAAGAATTAGGATTATAATTGCTCATATGCTCAAGTATTTTTCAAATTTAGATTACACCAAAGTCTAAAATTTTTACAAATAAAGAATTTAATTGAATGTAAAATTTACAGCACAAAGGCTTCGTTCGTTTGGCGGAAAATATTTTTCCGGAAAATATTTTCTCGGTTGTCCGATGTTCGGGGGGCCGAAAACGTTTTCCGTGGGAAAATATTTTCCTTCCCTCTCTCACAAAATAGCCTAAGTCTATGGAAAATGACTTCCGCTTCTTCAAAAGTAGAAATCATTTTTCGGAGCTTTTTCTTCTTTTTCTTCACTAAGGTCGCCACCGTCGATTGATTGCTAGCCGTCATTGCTGCCGCCGCTTGCCGCCCATTGCCCGCCCGACCGCCGCCGCCGACACACGTCGCCTTCGCTCGTCGTTGGCCGTGAAAAATATTTTCCGAAACTTTTTCATATTGATCGTCGAATATCGGAAAATTATGTTCCGAAAAAATATTTTCCAGAAAAATGACTTTCAAAAAAATATTTTTCAAAAGAAGAATATTTTCTGTCAAACGAACGGAACCAAAATCACCGCGTGTTCAAACTCAAAGCAAAAGTTTTACGGCTGTCCAAGAAACACCTCCGTACGCTTTTCCCTTGTGCGGCTGCGGCTGGCCATGAAGCACCTCCGTACGCTTCTCTGACAAAGACTTCTCTCCCCATAAAATAAAAAATATATTTTATAAAATAGAATATGTGAGACCCAAATTTTGTCTTGCAGAGCCAGAGAGATATTTCTTTTTGTTTTAACCGTAATAGAAGCTCCCTTTCTTGAATTTTTTTGTGTGGTCACATTTGAATATTTACCCAACCCAATCAAAACAAATCCCAACATATAAATATATTTATATGCCCTTCAAGACATTCATTGGATTTCTTTTTTTTACTATTTAACAAATTGATTTATATCATCCAACTTGATTAGGTTCTATATATGAGCTCAAATTCAAGACATAATTTAATAATAAAAGTGTACTTATATCATATCGATAAAAGAGATCTAACTAGACAATAAAAAGATAGGGAGACATTAGTGGTTGAGGGCTTAACATGACCGTCTTATTTGGTATAATTCGACATGACATTTGTGCAATAAGTAGGCAACCGTACTCTTCAAGTTGTAGCAACGTTTTAAGAGCTAAACTTGCTAACACAATGAATTAATCTATACTTATTGTTAACGAAATGGAAGGAGTTAAAATTTTGGGATAAGTGTAGAAACATGACTTTGCATTTTTGGCATATAAGAATATTTAAATAATTAAATAATATTATCTTATACATTTATCTAATGACTTAAGTTTTTAAAATAATAGGCAATGATCTCAAAATATCTCACACGGTCATTTATTTATTGACAATTTAAGATTATAGTTTGGTTAGTTGAGAACTTAAGATTTTACAAAAGCCACAATTAGGTCTTTACCTTACCGTTGGTGGTATTTAAGCATCGGAATCCAATGTGGCTCGCATGTGGAATATTTAGCCATTTGCCACATGTCATTTCCGATGTCCTAAATTTCGTTGACATGATAACGCATGTTGAACAAGTCAAAGTTCACATCAGTAGGCTAACAGCCCCTAATGTTTCCTTCCTCATCTCTAGCACAAGATATGATCTTTTAGCAACTACTTATCGAAAGACCAAGCTGACCCATTCGAGCTCCTGTAAACAGATTTTATTGAATCACGATTTCTTGAAGTGTATATATTAAGATAAACCCACTTTGCAAAATATATAGAAAACTATTGAGAAAAGTACCAAAAAATTCATAAATTTATTATAATTATATCAATTTAGTCATAAACCTTTTGACATTTTACTAATGTTGTACAGGCAACCAACTTTGATTGGAAATCGTTGGCCAGGACACTAGCTGTCCTTCGTGGCACTGTCAGCGCTAGCTAACACGATAATTTTTACAATTTTTTATTATACTATTTTCATCCATTTCTGCTTTTTTTTTTCCTTCTTCCCTATTGATCATAGGGCCTCGGTGATGACCAGCGGCTGACCATAGGCGCTGATCGGCGATGGGTGACCTCACTGAGATATGGTGAGGGACGACCTCGCCAGAGGCCAATGAGGGCCGGCCAAGGTTGGCAAGGTTACTCGTCATCAGATCCCGATGAGGCTGGCCCTTGCTGGCCTTTGGTGAGGTTAGTGAGGGTCAACCTTGGTGGCTTTCGGCGAGGGTGACCTCACTTGACGTTGACGAGGGCAACCCTCGCTAGTCATCGCCTATGGCTGATCGTTGGTCATCTCCAAGGCCCGGCGATCAGCGGAGAAAGAATGAAAAAAAAAAAAAAAAAAAAAGGAAAGAAAAAAAGAAAAACATATTAAAAAAAATTCCCACTGTGCTACGTAGGACAACCACCGTCCACGTTAGCTATTTCAGATCAATATTCGCCAGATAAGCTAAATTGGCAAAATATCAAAAAGTACTAAACCTTTTTGATACTTTCTCGAAAACTATCAATACCAAAAGGACTTTTCACTTCTCTTCTTTTTCTCCGCATCCATTTATTTCTTCTGTTTCTATCTCTGTTCTGATCCTCTATCAATACTGAGAACTGTAGACCTGATTGAGGTGTTTTTCAAACCTTTAAATCCTCAATTAATCAAAATAAAATTTTAAGTTTTTAATTGACCAACGATTAAAATGTCAAGTTCTGTTTTTTGCATTTATCCCTTAATATTTTGAATAGAATTTACCGAAAGTAATCAAAATAAAGTTTTAAGTTTTCAATTGACGAATGATTAAAATGTTAAGTTCTCTTTTTTTTGCATTTATCCCTTAAAATTTTGAATCGAATTTACTGAAAAATCTGTGCTTCGTGCAGTCCTGTTCTTGTTGCCAAGCCTAGGACGACCACTCCCCTCTAGCGGGTTGCACGTGATATGTTTTTGGGCAAAAAAGTCGCACGCAATTTGGCTAATCGCCAATCAATTTATAGGTGGAGGAGTTGGACATAACATCAATGCTTTAATTCGTCCACCGCATGCAGCATTGCAAGCGGAATTGCCTTATGTCTCACGTCTTGATTTAGCCAGAAAAAACCAAAAGTTAAGAGTCAACAATGCTTTTATTACTCCCCCGCATGCAGCATTGCAAGTGGAATTGCCTTTTGTTCATGTTAGGTGTTCGCCGTCCATTGTTCACTTTAGCGATTTCCGGCTAAAATTGATCGTAAAGACTACATAGATAAATCGTCACAAGATTTAAGACTAAATTGACACAAATTAAAATGTTTATCATTGAATTAGCCATCATACAATAAGTTTAGGACTTTTTGGATAATTATCTCATTTCATCGGGCCTGGAGTAATGGTCTTTTTCTTCATTGTTCAGAGTGAAAACTGAATCAAACGCCTTCTCTATAGGAATCGCTATTTATGCCACAAGGCTAATTTGCGTCAAGCTGGATCTCCTAGTTCAGGTATGAATTCATTCTCATTCGAGAAGTCCCTCTTAGATATAGAAAATATATAGTTCCAAAAGGCTAGGGGGCTACCTATGAGTATACCTAATTCCTTCTGTGCAAAGGAAAAAAGTTTTGTCTGGCTCAACTGGGGATTGCCCTAAGATCGATGGTTTGACCTCGAAGAACTTTCGCAAGATGGAAGTGACATCTTTGTGGTTTCGGCCCTAGCAAATGCCCATTTCGGCATTTGTCCAGGCTCTATTGCTATGAAAAGAAAAGTTAATATTTTTTTAAGTGGGACCAAGACTTTTTAGGTCCAGCTCTTAACCGTACTCGTCGTGACCCACTCATTAATTAGATATGCTCGGCACTAGCTATTGATACTTTCGCTTTAGTCCAATGGTCCAGAAAATGTTGTGAATGAGGTGACTTTAATTTCCTTATTTTGTCCAGGAATTTGTTTATAAGTTTATTGCACTTGTTAAGTGACCATTATGGAAATATTACAGTTGTCAGCATTAACTGTTCTAGCGAGGTGTATTCAGTGTATGCTCGACTTGTTTGTTGAGTAAAAAGTACTTTTATACTTCTCCGTTAAAATTTATAATATCATCTAATATTCAAAAACTATGAAAGTATATATAAATCTATATGTCAACATTTGTATGTTGTAAAAGTTTCAAGCCATTGCAAGATTCAAATTAAGACAAAAAAAAAAAAAAATAGAAGTCCAACAAGACAGGCACGCTTTGGTGGAAGGTCTTCTTTAGTTCACAAGCAATTTCAGTTTTTTTACTTTTTTCATGTTTTGGACTTATGTGTTGTGGGTCACGAGCAATTGATCCAAATTAGGTATAGTAGCAGATAAGTCAATTCATGCATTTAGGGCGCCCGTTGGCTTGTCCCCTTCGTTGCTAATAAGCAACAGCCTACTTCTATCCATTTCGACCACATTAAATCGAATCACATTCATCTCAGCTTGGCATAACACAAGCATAATGTGAGTGACTGAACATGGGCCTCCTTTTTTTAAATTTAGTGGTTAGGCGTTGTCCGAGCTAACTTTCGCACACTGCACCTCGACTGGTTCTCTCCAGTTTATCTTAAGGGTGTGCATTCCCCAAAATTGTCCCGGTACATTCAAGATTTTCTTCCGGCAATACTCTCAACAATACCCGAACCCTAAGATCATAAGGAGAAAAACGAATTTTCTTACCATCTACGCCAGCACTTTGTTGATTTTGGTATGGGGCTACCGGAGGAGACCCTTCCGAATTATATAATAGCATTCGGATCACATTTGAAATGGACATTAATTGTAATTAATTTTATTAATATGATGAATTTAATCCCACAGGAATTTTCATTATATTAATTAGATTAATTGGGTTGAAATATCGTATTATTTTTCTTAATTTACCCACAGGGATTAAGGAAAGGAATATAATATGATAGTTTCTTCATGGAGTATTTAGAATCTATTTAAATTAAAAACTTAGCCCCAGGCAGTTTTTATGTTATGTGATTCATATTTTGTGACATGTTTTACATTGGTAGAACATAATATATATTAATTTTGCCTCAAATTTTGTGACATAAGCATGATTGTTTGATATGCGGTTTACAACTTTGTGAATTTCTACGAATTTAAGAGTGATGTTCCCATCTTGAATGGTGAAAACTATAAAGTCTGGAAGGAATCAATTCTTCTTCAATTGGGGTGCATGGACATTGACTATGCTATAAGGAAAGATGAACCACCTACTCCTACTGACACGAGCACTGCAGCTGAGATAGCCCTTTATGAACAGTGGGAGCGGTCTAACCGCCTTAGTGTGATGTTCATAAGGACTAAAGTATCTCCTAGTATCCGTGGTTCAGTCGCTCAGCATAGCAATGCTAAGGCTTTGTTAGAGGCCATTGATGCTCAGTTTGAGACTTCAGAAAAGGCACATGCCATGACCCTGATAATGAAGTTTTCATCTCTAAAGCTCACAAGTGTTAGAGGTGTGCGTGAGCACATCATGAAGATGAGGGACATAGCAGCTCAGCTGAAAAACCTTGAGGTTGAGATATCTAAATCATTTCTTGTGTACTACATTCTGAACACTCTCCCACAACAGTATGCACCTTTTAAGATCTCTTACAACACACATAAGAACAAATGGTCAATTAATGAACTTATGACCATGTGTGTTCAAGAGGAAGAGAGGCTGACTATGGAATTGGGAGAAAGTGCTCATTTGGCAACATAAAGAAAGGTTTAAAAGTCACGGCAAGAAGAAGGGAAAGGTAAAATACCTCCCCAAGCTGACATTAAGAAGGAATCCAAATGTTTCTTCTGTAAAAAGAAGGGGCATATGAAGAAGGATTGCGTCAGATTTAAGGCCTGGCTCGAGAAGAAAGGTAATCCAACTTCTTATGTTTGTTATGAATCTAATATGGCTGATGTGAGTCACAACACTTGGTGGATTGATTCTGGTTCTACAATCCATATTTGAATTCCTTGCGGGGTTTTCAAAACCACGAGGGAAGCCGATGGGAAGTGAACAAAGCATCTATTCGGGAAACAAGATCGTTCGCTTTGTAGAGAAGCTATTGGGACATGTAGATTAGTTCTCAATAGTGGGTTTGTTTTGAATTTGGAAAGGACCTTTTATGTTCCTAGTTTCTCTAGAAACTTAATTTTCAGTTTCAAGACTTGTACCTTTGGGTTACTCCTTTAACTTTTCAGATTCAAACTTCAGTTTATTATTTAAATCTGAAATTGTTGGGAGTGGTATTTTGTCCGATGGTCTTTTTGAATTAATTTGCAAGACAATGCCTATTATAATCGATGCATGTTCACGATAATGCTGGTATAAAAGCGATGTGTTGTGAATGAAGATTCCTCTATGTTGTGGCATCGGAGATTGGGACATATCTCCATAGATAGAATTAAGCGATTAGTAAATGATGGAGTACTCGGTACTTTGGATTTTCTTGATTATGATATTTGCGTGGACTGCATAAAGGGAAAGCAGACCAATAAGACAAAGAAAGGTGCCAAGAGGAATACGGACATATTAGAAATCATACATACAGACATTTGTAGTCCTGATATGGACTCGTATAGTCAGAAATACTTCATCTCCTTTATTGATGATTACTCACGTTATATGTATCTCTACTTGCTTCATAATAAGCATGAAGCGTTGGATGCTTTTAAAGTTTTTAAAGGCGAAGTAGAGAAACAATGCGGCAAAGCAAATTAAGATTGTGAGATCAGATAGAGGTGGAGAATTTTATGGTAGATACACTGAAGATGGACAAGCACCTGGTCCGTTTGCGAAGTTTCTTCAAGAGAATGGGATAGTTGCCCAATACACTATGCCAGGTTCTCCAGACCAAAATGGCGTAGCAGAAAGAAGAAACCGAACTTTATTGGACATGGTGCGGAGTATGCTTAGTAGCTCCAAACTTCCTAAGTCCTTGTGGACTGAAGCTCTTAAGACGGCAGTGTACATATTAAATCGAGTTCCAACCAAGGCTGTCCCAAAGACGCCTTTTGAATTATTCAAAGGTTGGAAGCCAAGCTTGCGACATGTACGCGTTTAAGGATGCCCGTCTGAAGTAAGAGTCTATAATCCACAAGAGAAGAAGTTGGACCCAAGGACTATAAGTGGGTATTTCATTGGATATGCTGAAAAGTCCAAGGGATACAGGTTTTATTGTCCATCTCACATTACTAGGATTGTGGAATCAAGAAATGCTAAGTTTCTTGAAAATGACTTGATAAGTGGGAGTGATCGATTAAAGGACATTGTTCCCGAGAAAGATCATTCAAATACTCAACCTTCCACTTCAAGTATTAGGTTGGTTGTTATTCATAATACCCCTTCAGTTCAGCCGGCTATTGAACAACCAACTATTGAAGTTCCACAACTTGCGATAATGATCCGATAGATCCAGTTGTTCAGCAATTACCAGAAGCTGTTGAACAACCAGTTGAACAACACGCTCCTCCAGAGAATGTTGATACAACATTAAGAAGATCTACCAGAATGAGGAAATCAGCAATTCCTAGTGATTATATTGTGTATCTACAAGAGTCTGACTACAATATTGGAGCTGAGAATGATCACGAAACGTTTTCACAAGCCATGAGTAGTGATGAATCCAATTTGTGGTACAATGCCATGAAGGATGAGATGAGTTCTATGGCATCAAATAAAGTCTGGGATTTGGTTGAGTTGCCTGATGGTGTAAAAGCCATTGGTTGTAAATGGGTCTTCAAAACTAAGAAGGACTCTTTGGGCAACATTGAGAGATATAAAGCTAGACTTGTTGCCAAAGGATTCACTCAAAAGGAAGGAATCGATTACACGGAGACCTTTTCTCCTGTATCTAAGAAAGATTCTCTTCGTAGTGTTTTGGCATTGGTTGCCCATTTTGATATGGAATTACATCAAATGGATGTGAAAACGGCATTCCTCAATGGGGACCTAGAGGAGGAGGTATACATGAAACAACCTGAAGGATTCTCCTCTAGTAAAGGTGAGCAATTGGTGTGCAAGCTTAAGAAATCTATATATGGCTTGAAACAAGCATCCCGTCAATGGTATTTAAGGTTCCATGATGTCATCTCTTCATTCGGTTTTGTAGAGAATATCATGGATCAATGCATATACCAGAAAGTCGATTGGGAGCAAGGAAAGCTGCAAAGAAAGTGATAAGATACCTTCAAGGTACTAAAGGCTACATGCTTATGTATAGACGGACTGACAACTTGGAAGTAGTTGGTTATTCGGATGCGGATTCGCTGGTTGCGTTGATTCTCTAAAATCAACATCAGGATACATTTTTATGTTAGTGGCGGAGCCGTGCCATGGAGGAGTGCGAAGCAGAACTTTGTTGCTACTTCCACTATGAAGGCTGAGTTCGTTTCTTGTTTTGAGGCTACCTCGCATGGTGTATGGCTGAAGAGTTTCATTTCAGGGCTTAGAATTGTTGATTCTATTTCTAGGCCATTGAGAATATATTGTGACAATTCAGCTGCGTTTTTCTGACTAAAAATGCTAGAAGTGGCAGTCGAAGTAAGCACATCGACATTAAGTATTTAGCCATAAGCGAAGCGTGTTAAGGAGAATAAAGTGGTCATTGAACACGTTCGACTTTGAATTGATGATAGCTGATCCTTTAACTAAAGGCATGCCACCTATGAAGTATAAGGATCATGTGACTAGTATGGGAATAGTTCCCATGATGTAATTTATCGTCATATGGACGACTTTTGTTGTTTGAAACTCTTGTTCAATTATAATGTTATTCTCAATTTCTAGTGTACACATTCAGTTGTTTATGAGAATAACAATTATCCTTGGTTCTGGTATAAACATAGGGTTTATTCATTAAGACGTGTTATCACATATGGGCTAACATTAAAGGAATAAGATACATTGTAATACATGGAAGATATTACTCGCTCTTAGAGGACGTATCGCCATGATTCATGTGTCTTGTTTCTTTTCTTAAGCATATGGTTTTCGTGGATTTTGTTGGGTAATTTGTATGATGAAAAATGTTGGGATCAAGTGGGAGAATGTTATATTTATAATGTGATCCCACATTTTAGGTTTGACCCACGTTTTTCTCTTTTAACTGACGGTTATCCACATTCGGTTTTTTTCACGCTTCGTACCCCTTCGGTGATAACCGCCCTCTTCAGTAACCGCCTTGATGGGAAGCGGTTTATAAAAGTAAACGTTCATACCATAAGGGTAGACACAAGGTCTAACGCAAACCCTCTCATTCGGAAATACACCATCGATGCGAGGGATTGGGTTAGTAGAGTGCGCCCGTAATCGCATCAAATTGACGCATTTAACTAACGTGGGTTTCCGGCGAGCGTAAAGTTAAACAATGGCTGGAGGTCAGTTTATTTTCGATCCTGTTTTTAGCATTTGATTCTAATTGTGCATGGATTTTGTTCTTCAATGCACAAAAAAAGAATCCTTCAGTTTTAGTTTTATAGTTTCGCATGCTAGGTATTTTAGGGTGCATTTATCAAAATATAATTATGAAAGTATTTCCACGATTGTATTTAGAGTAAGCTTGCATGTTTATATCATTTAGGCCATATATGATTTCCTTTATGTTTAACATTTTAGGAAACAATATTAATAGGATGTAAGATTACAGTTTTGGCTTCAGACATAGGTTCTCGTATATAGAATATCCTAGGCTATATTTTATTTCTATGCTTAGATTCACATCTTAGTAAAGTATCTCGTTCAAGAAGAATTTATGCATGTCATTTTCATATTTGCAAATTTTATTTGTTCCTGAGCATTGCATTTTAGGAAATTTATTTTAAATTTCTTTAGAAATTTCCTTTGCCGCTTATGGTCCTGTCCACGAGCATAATAACAATACCATTTTTGATGTTGCGCAAGATGGCTCGGTCGGAGGAATAGTGATATTGAGATAATATGAATGCTATTTTCGGAGGGTGAGGAGATGAAAGTTGAATTAGAAGATCTCCAAAAGGTCGTTAAATTCTCCCTCCTTTCATTTCTCCCTAAAAATTATTGTTTTCTGTTTTCCGTTCAAGTCCTCACTCTCTCATTTTATCCCATTTTCCAAACGACGAGTAAGAAATGAGAACCAAGATAAAGCCTTTTTTAAGTTCTTGTTTAGGATCGCAAGTCTTCCTACTTCCCTTTCTCCCTAAAATTTATTGTTTTCCTTTTCTGTCCAAGTTCTCATGCCCTCGTGTTATCTCATTTTTAAAACAACGCGTAAGAGAGTGAGCATTTCTAAATAACGCATAAGAGTCAAAGAAGCTAAAGTCTAGTAACCACTTGCCAATAAAGACATCAAATTCGTTAATTTAGTCGAAAGACTATAGCTTGTTCGTAATTTGCTATGAAAGCCATCAGTCTTGACCTGCAACTTATGATTCTTTTTGCTCTGGTGTTTTATTCTTTTAACCATTTTGTGAGCTGGGTACATGGTTTTTCAATGTTTTGAGCAAATTCTATCTGTACCCGCTGTTACACAACGCTATATTAAACACTTTATAACGGGATTGAGCATGCTAGTGAGTCAATGTTACGATCGATCATCAATCAATACAATACGTACTTTGTAGTACCTTAGTAATTTTTATCCTTTTTCTTTTTCCCGTCTCCGACAAATGCCTGACAATAAACACAAACCGCAAACGAGGAATTCCAATTATAACACTTCATCTCATCTTTATTTCACCCATGACTATTAATGGTCTTAACAAGTAAAGAGCGCTTGTTAAACTGCTAAAGGATGAATAATTAACTTTATAAAGCAGCGATATCCTATAACACACAAAATTCAAAACTGTAAAGTTTCTTTAATAGTTAATTAATGGATGCTCCTGGACACCTCTTATTAAAATTTTATTATGATTATTCTGTTTTCTATTTTCCACGTTCCTAATTATCGTTTAGATTATGCTATACCCAATTTCGCAAGGCGAAAGTGGTCAATGGTCAGAAATAATATACATAATTATTATTGGCTAATTTTCTGACCATTTAATTTTTGTTGAATAATGATTTGTTTTGAACCCCGAATGCATTATCGAATCAACAACAATATCATTTAAAAAAAAACTTGTTTTTTCTATATTCACCAAAAGGCAAAGCATTGAAAGAATCAATCTTTATAAACCGATCATGTGACTCTCAATCCGCGTCACCCACGTCCGCCGCTACCTCTTCATTGGTTACGTCTCCTCTCTCTCTCTCTCTCTCTCTCTCTCTCAGCTAAGAAAAATGTCTCAGGGCGATCATGGACGAATGAACATGGCTCCAAGTTCAATGCCGATGAGAAACTCATCCTCGAGCAACTACGACGGCATGAATACGAAGACGATTATGCAAATGAGTTTCTACTGGGGCAAGGACGCCATCATCCTATTCTCCGGTTGGCCGGAGCAGCGGCTTGGTATGTACGTGCTGGCTCTCTTCTTCATCTTCCTCTTGGCCTTGACAGTGGAGGTTTTGTCCGTCTCTCCCGATGTTAAGACTGGCATGAACCCGATGGTGGGTGGTGCGACGCAGGCCTCTGTATATGGGTTGAAGATGGCTTTGGCCTATATGGTGATGCTCTCCGTCATGTCCTTCAATGTTGGGGTCTTTATCGCAGCAGTGATCGGCCATGCTTTTGGTTTCTTTCTAGTCAAAAGTCGGGCTCTGGCTATGGCGAATAAAGCAGCTGCAGCGAGTTCATCTGCCGCCGGCGTTGCAGCTAAAGTTTAAGTGTGGTTGCTTGTCACTTCTCTGTAATTTCTCCCCGTATATAACCTAATCGAAATCATTAACCTTCTTCAAGAATAATGTGCATCTAAAGGCCTTTTCTTTTTAATGGGTAAATTACAGGAGTGAGTTTTAGGTGAAATTAATGGAATTAGTTTGCTGCTAAGAGAACTTAGTTACTTCTAAGTGCAATAGTTTTTTTTTTGACAAACTATCACCTACTTGTATATTTATCTAAATTAAGAGTTGGTCTTATGACAAGGCTCTTATCATGTGAATGCATAAGTTGGTTGAAATTGAATAGTAGAAAAGGATTTGCTGGCTTATTTTGATGGAATGACAGCCCTTCTAGCACCTGGACAAACTAGGCCTCCAGGTGGCACCCAGCCATGGCCGGGCTGCCGACTAGGCAGACACCCGGACGGCCAGTCCAGATTGAAGATTCTGACCATAAGGTCGATATCCCGATATAAAACGTTTCAGTGCAGTAAACAGTCACCCAAGCCTATTTTCTCAGCACCCGGACAGTGCCCGGTAGCTACAGCACTTTTAAGCGCATTAGGTGGGCGCTAGGTCTATTTTGGCGAGCGCGTGGCCCCTCATGCGCACCCAATCCACATGTTCTTTTAAACACTGTTTTGAAGTTAAACTCAGAGAGCTTTTGAGAGTCATCATCCAAGAGAGTTGAGAGCGAGAGAAAATTCCTTTCTCATTTATTGATCTTTGTGGGTTTGGGTATACCTAGAATTGGGAAACACTTGGATGTGAACATCTCCTCTTTTTTTATTTATACCGGAACCATCTTGTCGATCTCTCCCCATGGAGTAGGCATGCTGCCGAACCACTTGAATCTTCTCTGTTCTGGTTTATTCTCTGCAATTTATTTCTTGCTCGCATCGTTTCTTTTAAACACACTTCCTCAATAGTCGTAAGAGAATGGTATTAGAACCTGGGGTTATGGTTGATTGATTATTCTGGGAATTTTGTTTGTCTGCAATGGTTTATTTGTAATGTGATCTCGACAAATTTACTGGGAAAAACAGTTTTACCTGAGACGCATCGCTTGGATTTAGCGGTTATGCGAGTAGATAGGTTTCGCCAGGGTGTGAAAGCTGAAGAAGGGCGAAGGCCAAATGTTCAGAACGTTTAAGGCCTGAACAAAGGGCGTCCTGCCTTGTTCTTTGCCTTGTTAAGTTTCACTTTGGCTATAAATTCCAGCATTACATCGCGTTTGGTTTGGTTATCTCCCACTGTGCACTAACTTCAGAGTTTAGGCAAACCGTTTTTGTCCATTCGATGTTACTTTGAGCAAGATTGAGAGCTGTATTCGCAATATCATTTAGCATCTTGTTCGCTGCAGGTGTAAATATTTTCATGATGGAATCAATGAAAAAGATAAGGAAAGAAGAAAATAAACATACAAAAAAGGGAATTGCATTTAAGTAGAGATTGCATCATGGTATTTAATTTGCTCTTAACTTAGTCTTATTTTCTTTGGTATAAAGCTTCATCACCATTCATCGAGATTAGGAAGTTTGCATCCCTTATTCTAGGATCACTGCACGTTTTGCTTTCCGCATAGCTCACGCGGATCTTGTCCCGGGGCTTGAGAACAAGGCGGTATTTAATTTTAGCCTGTTATGGCTCGGATATTTTATTTACCGCACTTTATTTGCTTTCATATTGTTAGATTTTTTGTCACTGTTCAAATGTTATATGTACGATCATCACTTTCCTTTTCACATATTAGAAATTTAAAAAATAAAAATGTGAAAGATTGCATGAAATGTTGGAAATATTGTCCAAAAAGTCCTTAAATCTATTATACTTTTGCCAATTAAGTCCAAAACCTTTTTAAGTTTATTAATTCAGTCCTAAATCTTGTCACTTCTTGCCAATTGAGTCTATTGGCACCGGACCGGCTAGAGGGAAGAAGTCAGGAAAATAAAGGAAAAAAAGATTAAAAATTTTGGAAAAAAAATTTAAAAATTGCCATGTCAGCGTTGGCCAGACGGCCGGCATCGACTGGCAGCCATGTCAGCGCCGACTCGCTAAAATTAGTCGGATGGACTCAATTGATAAGAAGTGAAAAGGTTTATGATTGAATTGGCAAATTTAAAAGGTTTAGGACTGAATTGGCAAAAGTGCCATAGGTTTAAGACTTTTTGAATAATTTTCCCATGAAATGTTTCCCATAAAAGAGAGAAGGTACCAAATTGGTATTGTTAAGCGTAATCAAGTTTTCCTACCCGAATCTTTGGTTTATGGAAGTAAGATGAACTCTAATGTCTTAGTTGGCCTCTAATCAGCCAATTATAGATAATGACTACTCCTTAAAATGAGAAAACCAAATTACGATTGGTCTTGGGAGAGCTGATGCCTAAAGCAAGCGTTACCTTGCAAGAGGGACCATTTACACCCACTTGACAATCCTCAAACCTCGTCGGGAATCTCACTTCGAGAGGGTTGCGACGGCTTTGCAACTTCACTAGGGACTTAATTAAAACCGATAGAGGACTTAGGCTTGAAATTTCTCTTTTTTGATATTTGAAGTAGAACCAAAAGAAGCCAAAGAAGCCATTATTGATGAAAATTGGATTGAAGCAATGTAATAAGAGCTTCACCAATTCAAGGTTAATGAAGTCTAGAAATTAGTACCCTATTCTGATGATCATCAAGTGACTGGTACCAAATGGGTATTCAAGAATGTCGCGACCTACCCTCATGGTGCATCACCTAGAAATTCGGCTAATGGATTATTAAGTCTAAATTTAACTTGGGCTCTCCCAAACCTTTATCAATTCGCGACTTATGATTCAAGTTCTTAACATACGAGTCATTTTCAATTGGGAGTCGCCACTAATCAGTTTATGGTGGGTCGATTATAAATCCAAATAAAGTATAGAGAGATATACTTTCTTTTTACGAACTAGAAATTATGTGTATGAGGACCTGATTATGCTAGATTTACTCTAGTGCCCTTTTGATGTCACGCCCGTACTCCGAAGCGCAACATCCCATCAACGGTTGATTTTGGTGCAACGCTCCCAGGATGCGTCGCCAACCCAAACCCAATCAGAGAGTTAAGCACAAGCGGAAATCACATATATATAAATACAAATATACACCCATACATAATATCACATGAGACCAAGGTAGAACAACCATCAACATAAGAACCTATATTTTCATAACCAACTAAAACCTTTTACAACGTACTTTGCACAGATCAAAAGATTTACACCAAGACAATAACTATTAGCAACCACCAAATCAAAAAGGTACTGTGGCTAGGAAAGGTGGGGTCAACTACAGGGAAGATCGCAGTTAAAAAGTTACTAACTTCCCTATAAGAGTTAGGACTTAAGCTAGAGCTCCCAATCCGGATCCAATGATTCCGAGGACTCCCTTGTTGAGCCCTCTTGAGGCTCGGACTCTTCGGAATCCATATCCGTTGCTGTTGCCTCTTCATCTTCAGTTATCGGGTTAAGCTTTGGGTCAAGATACAGTCCTAACTCATCATCGGATCCTATCTCTATGTCCGACCCTACCTCCGCTACTTCCTCGTGGTCTTCATCAGAACCTAGGTCCATGTCCTCTGGCTCGTTTTCTTCCTCGACATCTTGGTCTTGATTTTCAGCTATCACCTGCGGCTCCTGTGGCTTCCCCTCTATAGGCTCGTCAACACCATCTACATTGTAGATATCCTGAGGATTGATCACCTCGCCATCCGCAATTATGGGTTCCATCAATCCATCCTGATCGATTGGTACATCAAAAGTCCTAAGGGGTCGCCCTATGTTTCCATCTGCATCTCGCAAGCACCAGGCCACGTACTCTTGAGTCTGATAAAAATATTCTCCCACGTTTACGAACACTACGGATCGATATCTCACATAAGATTCCCCGTTTCCTGCGGGGTATGTACTAGTATACTAGTGTATCTGTACAAGTATTCCAAAAAGTGGCGGATTCGACATCTTTACGAGCTGGGGGTCTAAAAATGTGGGTTATTATAACCGTGAGACGAATCTCAGTGAGTTCAACCCCTAAACCTAGGCTAAGCTAGTATGCAATCTCCTGATTGGAAACAAATATTTAAAACCATAATGCAACAACAATCAAATAATTCTCTAACCCTGCAGGTTAGACAGTTTAATATATAATGGTTACGACACATACGTGGCACATATTATCACATGTACGCCAATTACATGCTCATGCACCGAGTCTCACACACTCGCATGCTAGTCCATGAATGTTCATGCATGCAAATGTCGTCGCCATGTTACGTGCATTTCCCGGCCCATTGGCCCACACTGGCAATCGCTCAATTTATTATTTATTACGACTCGAGTCAACAACATTCACGACCTGGTACGTTTAGCTTGCTTCAAAGTGCATGAGGCGCATCAACCGATCTGGCCTAGTGTCTCTAGCCTGTTTCAAAGTGCATGAGGCGCAACATTGATCTCCTTACGAACCAAAGCCTGCTTCAAAGTACATAAGGCGTAACATTGATCACCTTACGAACCAGAGTTTGCTTCAAAGTGCATGAGGATGGTCGTCTTCCGGACGTACCAGGCATCATCCTGCTTCAAAGAGCATGAGGACGGTATCGACCTAAAGGTCACGACCCGAAGGTCCTTAGGTGATCACACAACTCATTATTATCTGAATCCAGTATAAAACGCTTTAGGATATTTTAGGTGATCACACACTCATGGTAGGCACGCATTCTCGTATAATTTCACCACATGTCTCACTCTAGGCATACATAATGCCTATCTCTATTATGTGATGCAATGTACCATGAGCACCAATGAAATTCAATCACTCAATATCACAACACATGCTCAATTGGCCCAATTAATACCGTGTGACCCGATGTGCTATTCACAATTCAATAATTAATTGTAAGCCAAACAGTGGCCAGTCGCACTCCACAAAAATCAGCCACACAACATGTGACATGGCACAGTACTCAATCGGTCACAATTAAGCACGAATTACATACAATCAGTCAACCCAGACAAACCCGGCAACTCCACCAATGGGCTCCTAAATTGGCCATTTAGTCCAATTATTCTCCCCTAATAATTTCTCATTGATCCACTACATTTTCTCGATAATAATTTCTACCAATCGGTCCTCAATCCAGTCTGAAATATACATCGAGACTACCTAAGCCAGTCCAAAATGCATTGATAACACCTAAGCTAATCTAGAAAAACGCACTATGAGTCCTAATCCGGGTTTAAAAATTTTACTTACTTAATTTCTAGACCACGGCGACGAGGAACGGCAGCCGATCACCGATGAACAGTGAAACCAGCGGTGACGGTGTTCCCGGCCGGTACGAATGGCGGTGTGCGGACGGAGACGGTACGGACTTGTACGGACATAGGCAATCCCTCCTCTTTTAGTATTTTAATGGTGCCCTTCTATCAAGATTAGGATAATATTTAAACTAAAGTGAGGGTATGGACTAAATTGGAAAAATTATGGATTTTCTGGGGTAAAATCTAGGTGGCCAGAACTATCCTAAACATGAGGTGATTTTATTTAAAAGAAACCGTTCAAACAGAGGGGATCCCTCTATCATCAATCAATCCACACGATCTCGGTTGTTTTATCATTTTGAATGGCTCCCCTAATCAAATGATCATATTTATAATATAAAGTTAAGGGATATTGATGGACGCTGTAAATTTGGGTAAACAATATAAATTTTATCATTATTTCCAAATAGTTGGTGAACCATCTATGGTTTTTCTGTAATTTAAGTATAATGGGCTAGTTTGGTTCAAATTGACAATTGTGCATCGTGCCTTGTAATTTTAGGAAAATCCCCCTCTTGTTTGGTATTTTGAAATCATTGTGGTTGGTCACACCCATATATAGATCCCGTGCTCCCGGGCAGCTGGGTAGCGAGGCTTCGACATGGCGGCGGTGCTAACCCGGGAGAGAAAAAGAGAGAAAAAGAGAGAGAAAGGGAGAGAGAAAGGGGTCGGACAGAGGCAAGACTGAGGCTAGGGATTGTGGTGGTCGACTGCGGGGCACGGGCGGCCGGCGGTGATGATCCAGTTGGTCGGTGGTGATGTGCTCCCACAAGCCAAGCTGAGAGAGAAAATGAGGGAGAGAGAGTGATCGGGAGGAGAGGGAGCTGTTCTGGCCGAATGGGAGGTGAGGAGAGAGAGAGAGGATTAATTTCTGGTCAAAATAATAGGGGCTAGGGCGCCAAGTGTCGCCAATCCGCACAAAATGACCAAAATGCCCCTAATACTAAGGTCTTGATTTAATCTTATCCAAAAATGAAGGGTAAAAAGGTCATTGAGTCCAATAATTGAGCTGATAACCCTTAGTAATTATCCCAAATGTTTTCCCAAAAATTGGGACCAAAAAATAGCCAGGGCAAAATCGTCATTTTTCCGGTCCCGAGGCGAAATTTCAATTTTTGGCTAAATCAACTCCAAATATGTGTGGCCAACATAATATGGTGTCGGAATCGCGAAAATAGCCTCTTAAGCCCTCAAAAATCGACTGCAAAGTTTCGAGAATAAAATAATATTATTTTTCACTTCCGAGCCAAAATTTCAATTTTTGTTCAAAACAACTCCAAATATACGTGGCCACCCTAAAATGACATCGGCCTCGAAAAATAACCTCATACGGCCTCAGAATCAGTGTTAGGGCCAGATGGGCAAAATCGTAATTTTTCACCCCTGAACTGAAATTCCAATTTTTACTCATACTAACTCCAAACGTGTATGGCCAGCGTGATATGACGTCAGATTCCCAAAAATAGTCTTTTAAGCCTTCGAAAATCGACATCGAAATCCGGACCCGATTCTGTGAACAAAACTCGCTAAACTTTCAATTTTAGGGTTTCCCACCAACGGGCGGATATTTAGGGATTACGCGTATCGACCTAGGGCTATCTATATCATAATGGTCTCGATCATTAAGAGAATGAGAAATTATCACTAGTTCCAAAGGTCACGATCGTTCGGTTCAAGTTCAGGACCGGTTGACCATGTGTACTTTCGGTCTTGTAGAATCACTGCGTCCCTATTGTACATCATAGGCCTTAGCCAAACCCAATCCATTACCCTTTCCTACAATCGGCCCACGTTGGCCCAAAATATTCCCTCAGTGTTTCTCGTGATCGGTATCCATTTCACGATAGGGTCTCCGGTCCACGTACCGTTTTCTAGTTAGCCATATCTCATTGATTAGTATCTCAAGAGTGATCAGCTCTGGGCGAGACTTACTAAAATGAAATGTGAAATAATATCAGTTTTATTGATTCCGGAATTACATCGAAGTTCGGGCTGTTACATTTGATGCCTTTTCTTTTCATGAAAATGTTTGAGCAAGTAGTCTGGATTGATTTTGTTTCTTCATAACATGTGAGGTGTTCATGTAGGTGCGTAAAACACCAAATTAACACCCAATAATCAAAGCATTAAATAAATTACAAGATAGGAAGAATTACTTACTCAAAGCAACGTAAGCATCTATATTATTAACTAGAAAATCACATCAATAATCCTAATATGATTTCTAATTAACAAGCAATTCCACTCAATGTTTTTTTTTAATTTTCTCTTGATTAAATGAGAACTAACTTATATGCAATGACATGTAGAGTATGACATATGATTAAATAATCCTAATATGCAAGCTATATGACATACGATTAATGACCTAATTCTAATGATAGGCAATTGATGTATTTTTTTTTTTTTATTAAAATTCAGAATAATAAAATTACCTAAATTAACATGCAATCTATTTTAGAATAGACAATTTGATTTACTTTAAAGTGACTTCTTTTTAGTATTTTTTTTATGAAAATTCGGAATTAAAATTACCCTAAATAAACTATCAAGATTAGGATAATATTTAAACTAAACTAGGAAGTAAATTGCTTTAAATCCTAATTTAAATTGAAAAAATTATCCTATCTTTCTGGCAAATCTAGTTTATTCTATTCTATTCAAAGAATGTTATCTAGAACTATCCTAAACATGCAACATTATATTCTAAGGGATCAATTTAAACCCTAACTAATCTTTTTTTGGATTTTATTTTAAAAGGAAATAAATTCAAACAGAGGATAACCGACACCATCGAATCAATCCACACAATTCATAAGATTTGTTTTATCATTTTTGAATTAGGAAAACGATATAAACTAGCGATCATATTCATATAGTTGTGGATATTGATGAAAAGCTATTCGTTTAAATTTGGAAACAATATAAATTTTATCATTATATCCAAATAGTTATGAATAGCATGAAAGATTTTCCATGCCGCCAAGTATCATATCTTATAGTTTGAGATTGGATAATTGTTCATGCACGTTGTTAAGTTAGGAAAATTTCCTTCTTTGTGGTATTTTGAAATCTTGTGGATATCAGACATTCACCCATATATATTTAGAAATTTACAAAAGATATCATATCAGCCAAATTAAGCATTTAAATATTTAAAACGATATCAAATGATATTCTTACCTAATTTACGGATAACTTTCAAATTTTGAACTTGACTCGGATCAAGATTGTGGATCAACTGGATTGACCGAGGTAGTGGGCTAGCGACGGTGCTCCAGCGGTAGCTTGACACATAGGGGGAACTCAATCGACAATCAAGAGACATTCACGGCATGGCTAGGCAACAGCTTGCAACCTGGACGACGGAGCGATAGGAGTAGCGATCACGACTTGGCAACAATAAGGTGTTGTTGGTGCGGGATCGGTAGCGTTGGGGACTTGTTGCGATGGCGGCGAGGATCATCCTTTGGCGGTAGGGATGGGCTCGGTGAGGCAGCGTCTTCGTCTCGGTGTGAGATAGCAGGTGAGTGCGGCGGGAGGTGCGATGGCAAGGCACTTAGTGGCGATGGCGATGGGCCGGTAGGTGAGGGCGGCTCGAGTCTAGTCTAGCTATAATGGGAAGGAGTGGCGAGAATGGCTGCTAGGGGTGTGGCGTGCACTGTCGCAATCGAGAAATTACCGACCATGAGGGGCTCGGCGGTCTCTCCCTCTATCACTCTTGGGCTTCACTCTCATATGTATCACTTGTGTATTTTGAAAATTGTGATTGCCTCCCCTAATCAGAGAGGCACAACTATGTTTTATAATGTAAACCTAGGTTAATTGGTGGGGTTTTGTAATATGATGGGTTTTAACCTAGGCTTTTTCTATTTAATTTCTCAATGGATCGAACCATCTTTGGTTTTCTGTAATTTAAGTATAATGGGAGTTTTGCTCAAACTGACAACCAAGGCATGTCGTGCCTTGTAATTTCGACCCCTCCCCCTCTTGTTTGGCGAGCATTGTGAGTTGATCATCCTTGATTGATTTGAGTTTATTCGCCCACTGGGTCCAATGCAAGATGAAATTAAACCATGATTCTAGACTATATGCTATACAATTAATTTTTGTTATGCAAGTAATTTTTTTGTTTAGGGATCAAGATTAATATCTTTTTCTATACAATTAATTCCTAAATGGATGCCAAATTTAGAGATAACAAGGAACAAATTGGATGATTAAAGGAAATGTCATAAGGGCAGGTGCAATGGCATGATAGCGGTGCTTCCAATCGGCGGTGTGGCGATGGAGGCAACAGTAGGTGAGGACGGCTCGTCTTGAGCGAAGGCAACAGCAGTGTCTCATGGCCACAGGTCTAGCTATAATGGGAAGGAGTGGCGAGAATGGCTGCTAGGGTGTGGCGTCTGCAATCGAGAAAGAGGGGGTCGACCATGAGGGGGCTCGATTGGTCTCTCCCCCTCTATCACTCTCACTATCACTCTCATATGTATCACTTGTGTATTTTGAAAATTGTGATTGCCTCCCCCTAATCAAGAGGCACAACTATGTATTTATAATGTAAACCTAGGTTAATTGGTCGGGTTTTGTAATATGATGGGTTTTAACCTAGGCTTTTCTATTTAATTTCTCAATGGATTGAACCATCTTTGGTTTTTCTGTAATTTAAGTATAATGGGCTGGTTTTAGCTCAAACTAAGACAACCAAGGCCCGTCATGCCTTGTAATTTTCGGTCCCTCCTCCTCTTGTTTGGCCGAGCATTGTGAGTTAGGTCCACGCAGTTGATTTGAGTTTATTCGCCACTGCCGGTCCAATGCAAGATGAAATTAAACTACATGATTCTAGACTATATGCTATACAATTAATTTTTGTTATGCAAGTAATTTTTGTTTAGGGATCAAAGATTAATATCTAATTTTCTATACAATTAATTCCTAAATGGATAGCCAAAATTTAGGTGTTAACAAGGAACAAATTGGATGATTAAGGAAATGTCATAAGGGCCATACTTGTTGCAAAAGGTTACTCACAAAAAGATGGTATAAACTGTGATGAAACATATGTATTGATAGCAAGGTTAGAAGTTATTCATTTACTACTAGCCTATGCATGCTATCATGAATTTAAATTATATAAGATGGATGTGAAAAAGTGCATTTTTCTAAATGGTTATATCTGAGAAAAATTTTTTGTTGAGAGACTTTTGGGATTTGAAGATCCAAAGGAAGGAGACCAAGTATATCAACTCAAGAAAGCCCTCTATAGACTCAAGCAAGCATCAAGAGTATGGTATGAAAGGCTTAATGCATTTTTGATTGAAAATGATTTGGAAAAGTCAAGATTTTTTTTTGTTGTATTGAAAAGGTAAGGTTGATATTCTGTAGATACAAATCTAAGATGATGATATCATTTTCGGATCTACTAACAATGAGATGTGCAAGGATTTTGCAAGCATCATGAAAAGTGAATTTAAAATGAGTATGATGGGAGAGCTCAATTTCTCATTGGACTTCAAATTAAACAATTGAAGGAAGGAACATTCATATTTCAAGAAATATATGTGAATGAGTGAGTAAAGAAATTTAGGATGGAAAATAGCAAAAAGGTAGACACCCATGGCATCCTCAATGAAGCCGGACAAGGACAAAAAAGGCAAGCCAATAGATTCTAAACTTTTCCAAAGCATAATAAGTTCATTGCTTCTAGGCTAGGTATTCTATTCGATGTATGTATATGTGCACGATTCAATCTGATCCCAAAGAATCTCATCTTAAGGCTATGAAACGCATCGTCAAATACATTGCATCTTATCTCAAGTTAGGCCTACGGTATTCAAAGAATTCAGATTTTTATATTACTTGGATATTCATATTCTAACTTTGTAGGATGTAAGATAGATAGAAAGAGCACCACAAGAACTTGTCAATTGATGGGTTGCATGCTCGTGTCATGGTTTTCCAAGAAACAAAATTGAGTAGCCTTGTCAACTACTGAAGCTGAATATGTTGCACCTGGGAGCTACTGTGCCCAATTGTTATGGATGCAACATCAATTGGGTGATTTTGGTGAAAAATGCTCAAGTACGCCTATCATGTGCCATAATACAAGTGCAATCAATCTCCCCAAAAATCCAACTATGCACTCAAGAGCTAAATATATCAAGATTTGACTCCAGTTTGTTAGAGACCAAGTAAACAATGGTGACATCAGCATACATTTTGTCGATTGAAAACATCAACCGGTTGATATCTTCACAAAGACACTTGAAAAGAGAGCTTTTGAGTTTGTCAAGAATGAGCTTGGTATCAACAATCCACTAAGCTTATTCATGCAATCATCAAAGCAACTGCTAACATTCTCAAGGTATCTATTATTATCAACACTGCTATTGGGAACGACTGTCATCAAGTACGCTATGCAGTATTTGAAAAAGTTATTGTTACACTGTATTTACTTACCATTGTGATTGATATTTACTCTACAACTGATTGCTTGAGTGACATTTGATTAATGCTAATTTCTATTAGCTTTTATTGCGCTTTTGATAATTGATTTTAAAACAAATTGTAATTGTTATCTCTCTCTCATGTCAACCATCATCACCTATTTATATGGTGATCATGGGTTAACAGTTCTTAGTGAATACTCACGAGTAATCATGGGTTAAGAGTTTTTAGTTTATTCATTATTTACATATATAAATAATAGAGAAGGAAAGTTTTTATAGACCTAAATTTTGGCTTGTAAATTTGTTATTCATCCAAAAAAATTATGGATCGAATCCGACCCTAGACAAAAATGTTGAAGTTCCATTTGGTATTATATATTGCATTACATTTAGGGGTGAACAAAAGGAATTGCCTGAATCGGATCGAATTGGCTAGTTTTGGGCGATTCCTAGTTCCCAAAAATTGGAATCGATGAATTTCGGTTTGATTCTTGGTTTCAATTGTGGACCCATTCATCCAAACCACCTAGACATGATTGGTATATATTTTTAATTCTAATTTTTACAAAAAATAAAAACCTTAAATATTGGTTTGCCATGGATTTGCTGGAATCAGAAAGCACACAATTCTACTTCACAAACTCTTCCTCTGTATCAATCCAAATGACTCTTTCATCTCATTTCCCCACATTCCGTTTTCGTCGTCCCCACCAAGCTCTCATCCTCCTTCACCTTTAGACCCCGTAGCTCCCACCATCACCCACCTCTCCCAGCTCCTCTGCCCTCCACCCCAATCCCCTCCTCCAGACAAGGTTATCATCATTGGTGTGGCCTAGCAGGCCTCACCGCCACCACCCAACTACGCTCCGACAACGTCCCTTTCCTCCTCCTGGAAGCTTCCATCGCGTTCGGCAGCCATGTGGGACCAACATCGTCGATGGCTTCCTCCTTGACTGCGGGTTCCGGATCTTCATCACGGCCTACCCCAAAGCCCATAAGCTGCTTGACTACCGGGCCCTTGGCCTCCAGAGATTCTATATGAGAGCTCTCGTCTACTCCGACCAGCCAGTTCCTAGACCCACCCGGGAATCGGATCGGGAAAATTCTTACTAATGTAATTGAGGGTGATTGATTCCCAAGTGGACCGGTCGGTCCGGTTCCCATATGGGTCCAAGACTATGGGGGTGGATCCGGTTCTAGGATGAGAACCAGCCCTCCCGGAAACCAATCACCCCTAATTACATTGATAGGAGTTTTCAAGGGAGCGAGGCCGTGGAAATTTTTTTTCTCTTGGGCGTTTTCCTTTGACAGCCGGAGCTCAATCTTCATCACCGTCACCAGTCACCAGTCACCTATCACCTATCACCTTTCATCTCCATTCCTCACACTTCACAAAGGGAAAGATAACAAAAAGAGGAGTACGTGGGGAACTGTGGGATGAATCAAAAGCAGAACAAGGAGGCAAATTTCCTCATGAACCACTTTTTTTTCCAAAACACGAGATCAAAGTGATTTTCCTCCTTTTTCCCAATAAGTCGACGGACTTACACCATTGGGATACTTCGAATAAACTGGAGTACATATAGGATACACCGGTGCTAAAACCTTTTCTCAAGATATCTTCCAAACTGTTTGGGTCCTTGCTCCGGATCTTGTTCTCCCGGTGTGAAAGCAGTTGGTTCCGTAGTTTTAGAATCCAGCTGATCCAGCTCATTTCTCCTTTCAGGGTAAAATGGCGCATAAAAAAGGGCTAGCCCATCAAAAGTCCGGTTCCTTCGGGAACGAAGTTCAGAACCAACAAGGGTTCATAGAAAGAAAGGAGTGTGCAATTGGGGCGTAGACATGGACGTAAGACATAGAGAAAGTAAAAGAGAAAAAGGTTGACAAAGAACAACTTGAACATGTGCAAAGGAGAACAAATTGGGGGGCAACAAGCAAAAGCCCGGGACATTTTCTTTGGGGCCTAGGAAAGTTGCTGAGTGATGAGAAGAACAAGAATGTGGAGAAAGGCATTTGGCTCAGGGCATGCGCATAAAATAAGGAGAAGACATGGGCGAATGAGAAATGAGTGAGACATTCATCATACCAAGAGTGAGGCATTTTCATGCGTGGGCAAAAGTGAGAGATATGCACGCTCATGATAAACAAAGAGAGGTTGGACGCACGAGGAGGAAGTGAGAAACAGTTCAACAAGCATTAGGTGTTTTGAAATTTGAGAGATTATGGCAGTTGAAATGAAAGGCAACAACATGAATCTCTCTGGCAAAAGGCTTCATGGGGATATGTCTCCATCATCTCCCTGACCCATTCATCATCACCTAACACCACAACATTATCATCACAGGTCCTTCTCATTCTTTCATTCACACTTCCCATTCATCCCATCCGATGCCTCACGTTCGTCCCATGATCCATCATTATCACTTCCATAATCTGAGATGGCTCTTTGATCATTAGACAACTACACACGATCTCAAGCCTTTAAAAGAGAGGGCAACAATGAGAAAGGGGGAGGACTCCTACATCCTAGAGGTAGAAGAGATGGATCTGACATTGACCCGCCCACAACAATACACACAGAGAGAGAGAGAGAGAGAGAGAGAGAGAGAGAGAGAGAGAGAGAGAGAGAGGGAACGCCACTAGAGGAGGAGGAGGGGAGAACGAGCTCTCTTTCACAAGGATTTTCTTTATCAAATCCGGAAAAAAACTGTCATACTTTTCCTCACAAGAGAATCTCTCGGCTGCTTCTCATTTTTGAACTCTCCAAAGCACTCTCTCTCTCTCTCTCTCTCTCTCTCTCTCTCTCTCAAGTTGTGAGCTGAACCAGGCACCACCGTGAGCTGCAGAAGCAGGACCATGAGTTGGGTTGGGCCAAATCCTAAGCTGACCCAGTGTGATTCCCAAGGAACACATTTAGCTTAAGTTCAAGTCAAGACAACTCGTCTCCGTTGCATAAACTATGACCTGCGTGAGACTATCTGGAAGAGCTGTTTTGACGAAATCATGGAGGTTAAAGTTGTCCACAAGCATGCTTTTTATGGGTCTCTTTCCTGTGAACAATTCAAGCAAGAAGATCCCGAAGCTCTAGACATTGCCTTTGGTCGATAATTATTCAAATAGACCATATTCTGCATTATCATTTGGTCCCAAAACCATTCAATTATGTTGGAAATTGGTGATCCATTTTCAACAAAATCTAGAAACTACTTGCTTAATGTTGAAGTAAAAAACTAAGGATACTTAACCATGAAGAAAAAAGAATCAAGAAAGTTTTTTTTTTTTGCCCTGCACGGTCGACAGGGAGTAAACCCTCGGGGCGACACGTGCTAGCCACCACACACTTACCACCGGTTAAGTCACCCTGCGGCGCCTAGGATTCGAACACTCAACCTTTTACGAGAGGAAGAGCGCGCACTCCAGCAGAGCCACCCAAAAGAATCAAGAAAGTTGCCAACAACTAGAACCAAGAAACTTCCAGCTGAAAATATACTGTCCAAACCGGTGCAAGAGAAGAAAAAAGTCCAAGTCAAAGAAGACTCTCACGAGAAAAAGATGCAAGGAACTTGACAACAAGAAGAATAGTCAACAAGTGTGAAGCAATCTAGACTTCTCTAGATGGACGTGAGCAGCAAGCAAAAAGGAGTTGAAGTAAAACTATCCAACTTACTTAATAATGAAGAATAGACAGTCGGTTGAAATAGGTTGCAAAAGGACAAAAGAATTGGCAGAATTTGTGAGGCGGTTATAATGTTAAGGTGGAGAAGATTGCCTATAAATAGGCTTGTAATTCATCCATAAGACGGTGTGGGGGAGATGAGCTTAAAAACTACATATCCTTAGCTCCTCCACCCATACTCCTCCATCAACTATACTTGTTCAATTATTGTAAAACCATTTCTATAAACTAGTGAAACTATCCTTGTCCTACACTTTGTCCCGTGTCCATTCTTACATCAACTATACCGTACATACATACACTTCCACATGTCACAAAACACAAACTATCATTGATACCAAAATCATGCTTCCACACATTTCACAAATATTGAACAAATTACTTTTCTAGAACATAGAAATCTTCTTTTTTCTTTTTCCCCTGATTTATTGAGTAAACCAACTTGTTTCTTTTCTTTTTTTCTCCTTTTCTCGAGTACATTTTCCAATTTATAGACAGTACAAGCATCATTATAGGAAGCAATCTGTGTTGTAGAATTGATGTAGAACAGTTAGCCTGTGATTATCTTGAACAATGTGATCGCCGTAATCACCGAAAATCTCGATAGTTTTTTTGATTTTGGGGAAAACAACCATTCAGGCAGTTTCTTATATTATTATTTAGGCACTTTCCTATATTATCAGTCACGTAGTTTTCTATATTACCATTCAGGCAGTTTCGTATACCATTCATGCAGTTTCCTATATTAGTTTATTAGATGTTATCTTTAATTGTTCGGTTTCCATTAATATTAGGAGTCCTATCTCTATATATGAGATGTCCGTCTTGTAATCAAAATCACATTATTATTGAAAAAAAATTCAATTTCTTTAGAGTTGTTCCAAATTTATGCTTTTTCTCTGCGTCATTTGGTATCAAAGCAGGTTTCTCCTGTGACGATGGTGAATAACGTGAATGTCAATCTCCCCGCTGCTGAGGGCCGTGAGAACGAGCCTATTACGCGGGCTGAGATCAATTAGTTTATGGCTCAAACCGATCGGAGGTTTCAAGAGATCCTTGATGCCATCCAGCGTTTGTCCACAAACCATGCTTGGTGCTCTTCCAGCCGAGCAAAATCCTGTCGCTCGTGATCCCGAAGATGCTATGGGGCGTGGAGGAATCCCCCGACATAGGCGTCAAGACTATGTCGAGGATACGGAAGACGAAAATGAAGATTTTCAGGAGATGTAGATTCGTGGTGGTCGCCAATACAGGGGATTCCAGGAGGAGCATGTTTGTGGGGATCGACGGCAAGGGGGCTATCGACAAGATCCTGAGTAGTATCAACTAAAGGTAGATCTCTCTACTTTCAATGGGAATTTGGATATTGAAGATTTCCTAGATTGGCTTTGGGAGGTCGAGAAATTCTTCAACGCTATGGATATTGATGAGGATCGCCAAGTGAAACTTGTGGCGTACAAGTTGAAGGATGGCGCTTCAGCTTGGTGGGAACAAACTCAATTGACGTGATGTCAACAAGGCAAGGCTCCTATTCGATCTTGGGGTCAGATGAAACAGAAGTTGAAGAAGAGGTTCCTCCCAACGGACTATGAGCAACTGTTATTTTAGCAATTTTTAAAAATGTCGACAATTGAATAGATCGGTCCAAGCCTATACGGAAGAGTTTCTTCAACTCTCCGCTCCCAATAACCTGAATGAGTCCGAGACACAACAAACTGCTGGGTACATTAATGGTTTGTGACTTAATATCCAGGATCGGGTTTCTTTGCATCGACTATTCTCTGTCGAAGACGCCAAAAAAATATGGCGCGAAAAATTGAGATCCAATTGGAGAGGACTAGCCCTAGTACTCATGGTAGAAATTATTTGGATCGTGGGTCATTCGCGAAAGGAAGACAGCTTGATGTTACAAGTTCTTCTAGTCAACAAACCCCTGATTCGAGCTGAGTTCCAAGGAGTACTACAGGGATGCCTAAGGAAGCAGTCGCAGCAAGCAATCGCACTTCCAATCAGAATACCTAGAATCCATATGTCAAACCCCAACCGATCAAGTGCTACAAGTGTAACGAGTTGGGCCATCGTTCCAGCGATTGTCCTCGTCGTAGAATGGCCAATATCATTGAACATGACGAAGATGTGTATGAGGAAGATTGGGAAAAGGAAGAAGAAGTGTGGGAGTGGAAGATGAAGTGGGCGAGCAAGTTAATTGTGTTATGTGTAGTCTATTGTTTGCTCCGCGGATAGAAGTTACCCAGCGGAATCAGCTTTTTCCGTGCAGATCTTATCAACGGCAAAGTATGCGATATCATTATAGACAGCGGAAGTTGCAAGAATATAGTGTTAAAGGCCTTGGTGGATCACTTGCAACTAAAGACGGAATCTGCATCCCGCGCCTTACACAATCGGGTGGATATGCAAGGGAGTAGAACTTAAGGTAAACCAATTATACCGTTTACCTATTTCGATCGAAAATCATACCAAGATACTATTGTCTATGATGTTGTGGAGATGGATGCGTGTCATGTTTTATTGGATCGACCATGGCAATATGATGTTGATGCTACACACTGAATTAGGGAGAATACGTATTCTTTTGTGTGAAAAAGGACTAAAATTACATTAAGACCAAAAAGTAATTCCTCTCAGATTGTGAAGAAACAGAATCCAGGGGTTATGATGAACATCCGAAAGCGTGAAGGGATGTATATGATTGTGGACAAGAGCGACCAGCAAGTTGTGGTTCGTGTTCCCGACATTCTTAAGCCCTTATTAAAGGTATTCAGTAATGTTATGCCTGAGGATTTACCTGAAGGATTACCTCCTTTGAGGAATATCCAATATGAGATTGATTTTCTTTTAGGTGCTAGTCTTCCTAATTTGCCGTATTATCGGATGAATTCGAAAGAGAATCAAATTTTACAGGAGCAGGTGGGAGAGCTCCTTTGAAAGGGCTTCTTGAGTGAAAGCAAAAGTCCATGTGCAGTTCCTGCGCTTCTCATGCCAAAGAAAGACGGCACCATGCGTATGTGTGTAGACAGTTGTGCCATTAACCGGATTACTGTCAAGTATAGGTTTTTGATTCCACGACTTGATGACATGCTAGAGAGACTTGCTGGATCACGAATTTTATGAAGATCGACCTTCGGAGCGGATACCACCAAGTTCGCATCCGCCCTGGCGATGAATGGAAAACGACCTTCAAGACAAGTGCGGGTTTGTATGAATGGCTTGTCATGCCGTTTGGACTCACTAACGCACCTAGTACTTTCATGCATTTGATGAATTAGGTTCTCAAACCTTTTATTGGCAAGTTTGTGGTAGTTTTCTTTGATGATATACTCATATATAGTCCGGATGGGCATCAACACATGGAGCACTTGAGGGATGTTCTACTAACCTTGCAGCAAAATAAATTGTTCATTAATCTGAAAAAGTGCCGCTTCATGACAGAACGCCTCTTGTTTTTAGGTTTTGTTGTTAGCGCGGATGGACTTCACGTTGATGCAGATAAGGTGGCTGTGATTTGCAATTGGCCAGTTCCAAAGAATGTTGGCGAGGCTCGAAGTTTTCATGGCCCATTCAACATTCTATAGGCGTTTCATTTGAGATTTCAGTACTATTATGGCCCCGATCACTGACTGTTTAAAATAGGGCAAATTCCATTGGGGAGATGAAGTTTCGACCAGTTTTGCTCTTATAAAAGAAAAGCTCTCCACAGCGCCGATATTGATGCCCCCGACTTTGAGAAAGTGTTCGAGCTGGACTGTGATGCTTTCGGCGTCGGAATTGGCACTGTCCTTTCTCAAGAAGGTAAACCTATAGCATTCTTTAGTGAAAAACTTAATGAAGTTTGCCGGCGTTGGTTGACGTATGAGCAGGAATATTATGCTGTCATGCAAGCTATAAAGCATTGGCAATCCTATATTTATTAGCAAGAATTTGTTCTTAATACCGATCATTAGGCTCTTAAATATATCAAGAGTTAGAAGCACTTAAATTGAATGCATGCACGATGGGTTTCTTTTTTGGAGCAATTTAATTTTGTGCTTCGTTGTAAAGCAGGCCATTTAAATAAAGTGGTAGATGTGCTGAGTCGATGTGCTGCGACACTCGTGACCATGTGCACTACTGTTATCGGTTTTGATCATTTATGTTCTCTTTATCCTGAGGATGATGATTTTGGTAAGATATGGGAGAAGTGTTCGAAACAAGTTGTCATGGCAATATGATAATTCAAGAAAATTTCTTGTTCTTTGGCAATAGATTATGTATTCCACGTGGTTCCTTACGTGAACAACTCATTCGAGAGCATCATGGTAGTACTCTCGGCGGACATTTGGGGGCGAGATAAAACTATAGCCTTAGTGGAGCAGCGGTACTATTGGCTTCAACCGAAGCGAGACGTGGGGCGATTTGGCAGTAAATGCTACATTTGCCAGACCGCTAAGGGCCACTCTCATAACACTGGTCTTTATATCCCATTGCCTATTCCTTCGGGTCCTTGGGTAGACATATCGATGGACTTCGTGTTGGGACTTCCTCGCACTTAACGGGGTTTAGATTCTATTTTCGTGGTGGTTGACCAATTTTCAAAGATGGCGTACTTTATCTCTTGTAAGAAAACTTCGGACGCTTCGCATGTGGCAAGTTTATTCTTTCGTGAAGTAGTATGTCTCCATGGTGTGTCGAAGACAATCACTTCTGATCATGACGCGAAATTTTTGAGCCATTTTTGGCGTACTTTATGGCGTTTGTTTGGGACTAATTTACAGTATAGTAGTTCTTTCCATCCCTAAACAGATGGTCAGACGGAAGTTGTGAATTGTACTATAGCAGATATCATTCGCTGCCTCTGCAGTGATATGCCTAAGCAGTAGGACCGGTATCTTGCTCCTGCTGAGTTCGCCTTCAACAACTCGGTTAACCGCTCTATCGGTACATCTCCCTTTCATGTCGTTTATGAGCGTACACCACAGCATACTCTGGATTTGATTCCCTTGCCCAAGATTCCAAGCTATAGTGTTGCGACAGAGAATTTGGTGACCAGAATTAATGAAGTCTAAGCTTCTGTGGCTAGTCAATTGGCTGCTTCTAGTTCAAAGTATAAGGAGGATGCTGACAAACGACGACATTCAAAAATTTTTTAGGTAGGCGATGAGGTAATGGCTTTCTTGCAAAATGAGAGTTTTCCTGTAGGTACCTATAATAAACTGAAGCACAAGAAGATTGGTCCTTGCCGCATCCTGAAGAAGATCAGTGACAATGCCTATGTAGTTGACCTTCCTAGTGATCTCAATATTTCCCCTACATTTAATGTGGTAGACTTATTTGAGTATCATGCTTTCGATACACCCCTTTATCTTGATCATAACTCGAGGGCGAGTTTTTCCAAAGAGGGAGGGAAAATGACGCAGAGAGAAAGCGTAAATTTGGAACAATTCTAAAGAACTCGAATTTTTTTTTTTTCAATAATAATGTGATTTTGATTACAAGGTGGGCATCTTATATATAGAGATAGGACTCCTAATATTAATGAAAACCGAATAATTAAAGATAACATCTAATAAACTAATATAGGAAACTGCATGAATGGTAATATAGGAAACTGCTTAACTGGTAATATAGGAAACTGCCTAAATGATAATATAGTAAATTGCCTGAATAGTTGTTTTCCCCAAAATCAAAAAAATTACTGAGATTTCCGGTGATTACGGCGATCACATTGTTTAAGAAAATCACAGGCTAACTGTTCTACATCAAGAATAGGAGCATGTTCATATTTGGACAATTAGAGCAGAGAAAGTTGTTAAGATTACCAGGAGCAACATAACCAAATGTGCCTTGAGTCGATCGTGCTGGTCTGCATATGTGAGGCTCTGGACAAGGAATTTTTGCCAGGCCAAAATCACTCACATGTGCGTGCAAGGCATCATCGAGAAGGAATTTCCTGGCTTCAAGTCACACAGTGCTATTGGTACGTGGCACTGGTGGTGGAGATAGTCCAACAGTGGCCTTATTGATTGCGATGTCTAGCCATTGGACCATATTCAGCTTTAACCAATCTCTTGTAAAATGTAGCCATTTATCCAGGCTCCGGATTTGCATGAACTCAAACACCCATGCTTCGAGATTTACCATGAGATTCACCTTCTCACCCACCTGCAATGGCATCAAACCCATCAATGCATTTTGCCAGGAATAGTTCTGTTGAGAGGGAAGAGAGGCCAAACACTTTAACCTGGCACCGAAGCAGGGAGGTTATTCCGGGACAAATCTAGCTCCTTCAGATTATTGCAGTTTCCTATTGAAGCCGGATTGCTTCCCTCAAGCATATTATCTTATAAAATGGGACGATTCAGTAAACTCAGATTGCCAATCATGAAAGGCATTATCCCAGAGATATTATTCTGGTGAAGCAAGAGCTCTTGCAGATTCTAGAGCACTCCAATGGATGGGCATATTCTTGGTAAGCTTGTTTTCATACGATGAAAGAAGCTCCAAATTCACAAGTTTCAGGGATGGATCCGTTTACTAAGTTTTGGTCAATGCATAGGCTTGTGAACGTGGTGGAAAAGTTTGCTAGAGGCAACCAGACAAGCATTAAATTGATGCAGTAGCTCAAGGAACCAAGAAAGCTCAGATCATCACCTTTTTCAGCTCCTAGAAGGTCTGCACAGAAACTTAGAAGCTGCAAGTTCTATAGGCCTCCCAATTTTGATGGTATTGACTCTGAAAATGAATTTAGGACACTCTGTTTTCACGAGTTCAGTAGCATTTGTTATAGAGTTGGGCATTGGCCCAGAAAACTGATTGCTGCAAATATAATAGGCTTAAAGTTTTGGAAGAGTGCGATAAATTTGAATTAAAAACCCTGCTTAGATTGTTGAACCACCAAGAACAATATGATTCATGAAATATTATACAGAGAAGTGGGAATTAGGCCCAAGAGATTATTGATTGAAAGCTAAAGGATTGTCAAGTTGGAGAGCTGGCCAAGTTCTTGGGGAATACTTCCTTCAAAAAGATGCCATAAAGATATGAGAGATTCCGGAGCGAAGGTGGGATTGTCCCTGTAAGTTGATTTTCCTTTAAAAGATTGTCGGCAATATAATGGTGATAAAGAGACGAGATTCAGAAGTGAATGTGGGATTTTCCCTGTAAGTTGATTTGCAGATAGGCCTATTCTGGTTAGCTTCAGAAGATAACTAATTGCATCAAGAATAGTACAGCTAAAGTTATTGCCACTTCAATTTATGGTTGGAAAGATCTACACAGCGGGATAGATTTCTTGGCAGTTCCCCTTCAAAAGAATTGTTCACTAGGCTATGAGTCTGAAGTATAAACATACAGCCGATTTCTTCAGGAAGTGTCCCGTGGAAAGCCGTTGTCAATGAGGTCAAGTGTCTGGAAGAAAAAAATATTTCCTACTTGAGAAGACAGCAAACCTGTCAACTGAAGAGACGAAATGTTTAGGGCAATCACTCTCTGACGTTTTTCACTACACGTAACACCTTACCGGTCACAGAAGGGGATGGAGTTCTTCCATGAGGTTTACAAACGGAGAATATTATCTGTAATCTGATCCTTGAATGCTAGTAATGCCTGGTAATCTGTCTCATTTGTGAAGCCAAATGTGGCTTTAGCTGGAGCTAAGCAGAAGAAGATGAAGATCAAGAGAAAAGGGAAATTTAGTTTCACCATTTATAAAGTTTAGAGAACAAGAGTAAGGTTATTGTTGGAGCACTTACCTGGTCATATACATACAGAAAAGAACCTTCAAAATTTAGACCTAGCAATGAGTGGTTACCGAGTTGGTTTAACACGCCATAGGAAGCGTGGTATTGATTTTGAGTCTTAGAAAAGATGATTCTATTGGAGCCAGTTTAAGGGCTCCTGCCCCACTAGATAATGAGGCGATGGGAGGAGAGCTACCATGAGCTAATGCGATTTCTCACTCAGGTATTCCAGGAGACCCGACCAACCAATTTTTTAAAATAAGTAAAAAAATTTAGTCTGAGTTTTTTTTTTTTTTCAATTGCCTGCTTACAAACCAAAACAACTGAAAAAAAGAACAGATGATTGACTCTTCTCGAGAGGTCAATGGACGACATTGACTAGATAAACATAAAGCACCTGAAGAGGAAGATTTTGCTTTCGGCCCTTTGGAAGTGATGCTGCACCAGACTGAGAGATCCTATAGCAGTAAATAAAGATGGCCTCCAAAAATAAACTATATACGCGTGGATGTTGTAAGGAACGAGAGGAGCTTTTGTTTCTATGCACATTTAAATCGACAATCAGACTTTGCCAAAATGAAATGTACTCATGCAAAAATGTGCTGTTCCATTATCGCTATTGAGCTCGCCTGTTTCCATTCTCATATATTTAAATAGATTCCGAATTAAACTGATCTAAAAGATTAAGAAAGTAATGTCGACTATTACTAGTCTTCCTTGACCATTCAGATCTAGACTTCTGTTTTTTGAGGAAAAAAAAGCATATTTGCTTCATGTTGGTTCCTCAAGCTGTGGTTTTCCTCGGCACAGAGAGAGGACATCATCGTATACTCACACACTTTTACATTCATTGTCTTCATCATCTCTTGGAATGAGAATGTCAATTACATAACAATCCAAGATCCAGGCTTGAGCCTGACAAGTTTGCACACAATTATTTCCTATATCTGTTAGGACTTGTCATGCAAGTGAAATATCACTATCTGAGATTCAATCGAAGCAAATAAAAACAAGTGTGTATGCGCAGCTCAGACTTTTTTTTTACTCTCTCTAGGGCATTCATGTTTCTTGTCTGTAAGAACAATTATGCACGCCTCAGCGTTAGAGCCTTGGGACTTAACCTACAACTATAGACAAATATGCATGGGAGGCCAAGGTTACTGTTAGTGATACGTGCTTAGTCTTTTTAAATGTTTACACAGATAAATGCTTATGTAGAAAATAAATGTTTTCAGTCAACAACCAAAGACTGAGAAAGGTTGATTGTTGGACTTTGTTTAAGCATTATTATCTTATTTGCTTCAGATTTGTAAGCAGTGAGCTTAGTGGGTTGAAAAAATAAGGAAAAAAAAAAACCAATTCAACACTTTCACTAACTTTTGGCTTTTGCAACAAGGAGAAGAAAGCTAAACAGCCATGCGTAATAACATCCCTACATTTGTCCAGTCATATAATTTCTATACGAAAAGGTTACAAAAGCCCAAAGCAAGACTTTCTCCCAATAAAGCTAACAGAATCAGTGTTCATGTAGCTAAGCATCATATGGCAATGTCTGGCCAAGGGAGATAGGAAACACGGTGTTCAAAAAAAATTTATGGAAAGCTAATATTAAAGACAAATAAATCCACTTACCAAGTCTAATACAATAGGAACACTTCAAAGAAGTTACAATTAACTGTAAACCAGATAGCTTCAAAGTTACATAAGAATTACATCATAGAGGATGAATGCTAAAAGTTTTTTGTATTGGTAATGTCTAAGAGAAATACACAACCGGAACAATGATATAGCAAATGTGATATTTTTTATTTGTTTTCCTCTATGTGTTGAACTCGCATGGGCGGGAGAACTCCAAACCAGTGGTTCCATCATGCAAATCTTGCAAAAAGAAAAGGATGGTCAGCAATTCTGGAATACAGTCTTACAACTTCTGGACGATGTCACAACTCTGAACAAACTTGTCAGTTGAACCCGTTCAACCTGTTAAACTCAATTCAACAAAGGAAAGCGTATAAGTAAAATCAGCAAGTCAGTCTTAAAACATCAAGAATGGTGAATTGTCAAATGACAGGAAGAATAGGGATGTATAAAATAGGAGTCACAAAAATTTGCCAAAGAAATGTTGATATGTAGTGCGGCAGATACAACATTGGGAGAATAGAACGTTGTTTTTAACAATGATAGTCACAACCCTAAGCACTTGCATCTCAATAATGAAATTTGAACATTAAATGGATTAATAGTAAAACCCTCCAATAAACAAACACATCTTTCATTTTAATTGGCTCGCCACCTAACTTGCGCATGCATTAGCCTCTCTACTGGTTATAATCCATTCTACTAATTATCAAAGACCCGTTTTAAGAAAAATATCATGTAATATCTACTCAGTTTTCCAGTTCTCCCACTTCTATCAGTTCAATTTCTCTTCACTTAACCTTTGAATACATCTTCGCTATCACTCTACCAATTAACTTTTTTAGCTTCGATCTATCTCACTTTCTACTGACAAGTGCTTTTGCTACTCTTTTAGCTTAGATCAATTGGTTCTGCATTATGATCTCAAGTCACAGTAATAATATTAACATTCACATTAACACCATCCTGCTGGTGCTTCCACTTAATCTTGATACTCCATTGCAATCTTTCTCCTTATTCTTTCCTCTTTTGTGATAAGGAGTCAATTATATCTCCACAAATTATCCAAACGTGTCGGCAAACTCCAGCTGCCAGCCCACTAACAAATCAAGGAATGCAATAAAATGCAACTATAAATTCTCATTGATTCCCCACCTATGACAGCAGATCGATGCAAATCAGCAAGATATTCTCATAAGCATATATACATTCTTTTTTATGACCCTTGCCAAGTAACTTTATAGGATGTCTAATCTAATCAAGACTGCTAAAAGGTAACGGGTAAAACAGCTTGATATCTTGCTTTCCAAATCAAGGACACATGAATTCTAGGCCAAAATCCAGCTTCAAGCTTAAAAATCTCTGCCTTTATATTTACTAATCCACCTCATCTCGTGTTGCCATGAACATATGTATCTATGGATATACAGGGTGCTGAAAGGACAAACTACATGTGTACCAAAGCCGACTCTCTTTAGCAAACATTTCTACAAGCATGGTTGTGTGAGAAAAGAAGATATATTTAACACATGAAGACTAGCACTCGAATGTCACATAACATCTTGAACCTCAAATGACGCATAGCATCTTGATTATTAAAGGATGTACACGTGATGAGAAACGTTTACATACATCTAACATATGGGAACCACTAGGGAGAGGAGGGAGCACATATATGGAGTATATAAATATTTTTCACACTTAATTGGCTTTTAATTGGAACAATAAAATTTGTTTATCGTAACTTGTTTTCAAGAACTTTTGCCTAAATTCAGTAAAATTTATCATCGTAAGGAGGAACCGCATCAAATGCTAAAGTGAATAACATCCTAACTCCAGATATTTGTTACACTCTCGAGCGACATTGATAAAAAAAATTAAAAAGAATGAGGATGACTAGGAGAAACCTAAATAGCTAAGTTATAAAAAATGGAAGGTATAGATTCTTCATGAATTTAGTTTGTAAGGGAAAATGAAATATAGACCCGACCACATATGACTAAACAGCACCTTTCCCCAGCCCTACAAAAGTATGCACACTCACATAACACACACAAAGGCACACACAATCGAATGGTTCCGAAGAGAGATGAGAGATTCTTTTCAGAAACAACAACAAAATTTGCCAAGTTCAACTTTCCAACTTTCTTTTACATTGCAAAGGAGAATGAACTAATTTTAACAGCAATGTATTCTCCGATTCTTTAAAATTTGGTGATTTTGGAAACGAGAGCATGGCCCTTTCAAGTTTTAAGAGTCCACCTACTAGGCACACGGCCTAGTGGTAAGGGAATTGAGTGTGGTGGGGACTTTTAGTTTAAAGTTTGGGGTTCGATTCTCACATTTTGCAAAAAATGCAGAGTAAAAATCTAAGAGAAATGAGAGTTAAAGTAAAACAGACAGAAAAAAAGTTTTAATAGTCCGGAATTTTGCAGAGAATGAATCCACCAAATCAATGAGTTCTTAGAGTTTATAATTTAATTAGGATTAAATGTCAGTCCAACTGAATCACGACCCCGGTATAATATCAATCCCATCATCATTACTTTCCATATTACGATAAGAATGAGGCATAGCATAAACGGAAACTTAATAACAGGTCCGACTTACGATCATCCATCGAGACTAATAAGTACTATGGAAAATTGTTACTTGACGAATCAAGCCTCATGTCACATGTACTTAGGAAACACAACCATAAGCTCACCCGGCATCGCGCATAAGCGTCATACACATCACGTCATCAGTCATGGTAAACCTAAGTTTATACACAAAGCTAGCTCTTTTTAACATATGCTACTCCGAAAGCAATTAAAGCATCGCATCTTTCACACACCCATAAGATTATAAGAAATATCTGATCCAGAAGCCTTCCAGTTCCCATAGGGAAGCATTCTAAACAGGACTGAGAAACGTTTAGAGGCTGTCAATTCCTCAATCGAGTCCGAGTCAGAGTAGCAGGTCATGTTATCGACGTACACTTCGTGTCAGAACCGCATGTGAATGTGAGTTGAAGTCAGAAACTTTGGCATGGACTTGGAGTATTCCAACAACTAAAGAACCCCAAGAATCCACAGAGCCATATCAACAAACGGCACACCATCGACCAAAGCGACCATACCGATGGCAGAAAAAAAAAGCCATAGACATAAAAAAACGAAACAGCGACATGACATTTAGGCCGTACAATAAGCTCTATAAAAATAAACCACGGCGAAAGAACACGAGAGAGAAAAAGATTTCATTTTTTTATACAAAAAAAAGGTAGAGCCAGTTACACAGACCTCAAGAAGCTCAGGTTCACGTTCTTCTGGAGGACCACGGGAACGCAAAATCCTCTGTCCACTCTTCGTATTCCTCTTCGTAGTCGTCGTCGTACCAACTCAGCTTCTCGTGATGATGCCCGTAAATGTGCTCGGACGTGTACCCGTCTTCCTCATCATACCTCATGACGTGACCATGCCAATCCCACGTCCGATACTTCGGATCGATCTCATCGTCTCGGTGGAAGACGCAGACGTAATGGTCGCCAATGGTGATGGAGTCGTAAGAATTGGGTTTGAGCGAGTCAGTCTTGCCGGAGTAGATAGCCCTGATGATCTCATTCTCGATTCTGCACTCTTGCTCCGCAACCCAGGCTCTGATGCTGTCCCTCTTGGTGCGATAGTGGTCCTCCATGGATAAGCCCGCGAGGGAGTCTTCAATGGATTGGCGAACCAAAGGATTGGTGTCTGATTCTGATGGACGATCCAGGGTTTGGGTTTCAGGAGGACGAGGAGGAGGAGTGAGGCTGTCCTGTGCGGAAGAGTTGGAGTGAGTCTTGGCCATGGTCATGAGTCACAAACGATCAAAAAGAAATGAGGCAAGACAACGGAGCTTGCTTTTATAGCGCGAAAAGAAAATCTCGCCACGAAGAGGAAACTCATTAATGAGGACAACTTCTTCTTCTTCTTCTTCTTTTCTAATAAATCAGCTATTCTCCTATTTTTTCTTCTTTTACATAAGAAGCCCAGTTTTAAGTGTTCGCTATCCATCTTAGGACCTAATTTCGAAAACTGATATTGGAGATGCCAAATTCAAATCTAATACTTAGTTTAGTGTTTGTCAGTGAGCTTGACATGGCGTTCACGATCACATATTGCACGCAAAAACTCGTGGTTTATATGTCAATGGTTAATGGGCGGCCCCTCTGATGCATGAATTTTAATGATTTACTTATTGAAAACATTCATTTTGGTGATATGGGCATACAACACAAAATATATAAAAGCTATGTGTAATTTCATATACACAACATATAATTCTTAACCAAATTAAAAAGAAAAATTAAATTGATCATTATCATTACTTGCGAAGTGATTGTTGAGGAGGTTTTCCCCGGAATCCCTTAACCTTGTAAAAGGGTTACATTCACGCAGATGCAAGACCATAGGCGGGATGAAATTGAAAGGGTGTGAGAGGAGAAGCGGGCAATCTAGTGGACCTAGATACTAGGGCTACGAACGACAACCATTCTTTTAAAAATCAATTTCTAGTTAGAAATTGATTTTTCTATTTTTGTTCTTGGAGGAGTTTCTAAGCAAAAAAACATGTTTGATAACGATACAAAATTTCTATTCTAGAAATATAAATTTGTTTGATAACGGCACAACATTTTTCCTTCTTGGATGGCCGGAGAGTGGACGGCGAGCAGCGGACGACAAGCGGCGGACGGTGGCAGCGAATGGCTATGGCAGATGGCGGGGGGAGGCGGCGGCAGATAGCGATGCAGCCAATGCAGAGGATGGTGGCTGGAGGCGGCCGATGATGGGAGGAGAACAACGGCAGGAGGAGGGGCGACCAGTGGGGGGAGACGATGGCCGATGGACGGCGGGCGGTGGCCCACGGCAGGGGAGCGGAGCGGCGGCGGGAGGAGGGCGGTCGAAGGCGCGAGCGGTGGCCGGTGGATAGCAGGTGGCGGTCCACGGCGGTTAGCAATGGGAGGTGGGTGGCGGTCGAAGGTGGGCAGTGATGGGAGGAGGGAGGTTGGTGGCGAAAGATGGTGGCCGGTGGTGGGAGGCGGGTGGCAATGAGAGGAGGTGGCCATAGTGGGAGATGGTACGGGTAGCCGAGAGGAGGGCGGCGGGAGGTGGGAGCAGGGGCCGGTGACGACAAGCGGCGATCAAAGGTGAGTGGCTACGAGAGGAGGAAAGCCGGGGGCATGAGACGGTGGCGGGCGTTAGCGGGAGACGGTGGTCGGTGGATGGCGGTTGGCAATGGGAGGCAGGCGGTGGTGGCAGGTGGCGGTAGATGGCCGCGGCTGGCAAGTAGGCAGCAATGGGCAGTGGGTGGGTGATTGGTTAGTAGCAAGGACGAGCGATGAGAAGAATTTTAACTTTTCATTTTTGTTCCAGAAATAGAAAGCAAAAAATTTTAACTTTTGATTTTTGTTTTAAATCTATTTCTGGAATAAAAATTTGTTTTAGAAATAAAAAATAAAATTGCGTTACTAAATGAATTTTTGTTTCAAATCTATTTCTGGAACAGAAATAGAGAAATAGAATGGTTGTTATTTGCAAGCTAGGTGACAAATGAGGGATGACAAGTCAATAGTTAGAGAGTGTTCTTCGTTGGCTCGTTGTTGAGGTCAACAGGAGTGTTGAAGTTCACAAGTTCAAAGGTTTCCTCAATAAGTGAGGTGATGGAGTATTTATTTGTGAGAGCGATCAAAAGGATAAGTTGGCAGGATTAAAAAATGTGGCAATGATGATGTGGGAAACCGACCGTGGATAGGTTGCCACATGTCACGAGAACAAATGCCAATCATAGACAATCATGCGTCAAGAAAAAACGGGCCGACACTAATCCATTGGAAAGAGTTAGGGAATAGGCCGAACCATCCCTAACTAGCCCTAGTCTAAGCCCTCAAAACTAAATGTCCCTAAAACATCTCAAATAAACAAGGATGACCTAGGATCATGCCACCTATCTCAAGTCATACTTGTATGAAGCAATGCTCACATAAAGCAAATTTGCAACAAACCACTGATAACGGTGTTTGTTAGTAAATTAAGAAATTTTATAAATAATGAACAATATATGTAATTTTCATACAAATGAAAGGAAAAATTTATGCATCTACATTTTGCCTCCTGCATGAGAATTCTTTGAAGCATGCGAAAAGGATTGTCATGCAAAGAGAAGAATGCATAAAAAGAATAATTATCATGATAATTCCTTTTATTGGTGGGACGATGAGCATGTTGCAATTTAACAAAAACAGATGTGTGACGTGCATAGTAAAATTATTATGAAGAAGAATAGTTATCATTTTCGCAAAAAAGAAATGATTATTATCATAATAAGACTGTAGAAATTTAACTAACAAGATAAAATCTTTGTTGCATTTTTTATATGTACAAAAATTTGATGATAAAAGTAGTTGCAAGGTCTCGAATTTGAATATTTAAATGAAGGAAATAAGGGAGAAAGCTTGTCCGTGAGTCATTAGCAGAAAAAGAAAAAAAAAACTTTAGATGAAAAGATAGAGGTAAGCTAATAGCAAGATCAAATAAGGAATCCAGCATAGATTTGATTGTGTCTATTGAATGTCTAAATTGAATAGATATGGTAAATTTAGAAGAAGAATATTTTAAGGCAGTCCTTTTATTTAGAGGATAAGAAAGAACAAAGAAAGAAAGAAATAATGCAGAGACATTTAATATTAATCCATAGGAAGCAAATACATCTTTGAGAGGTTGGCAAGGAGAGTGAACTTGCCTAATCAAACAGTCATGCTTTGGTATAATAATACTAGACATGTCGCTTGAAAATATGAAGAAGAGTTTCGAAGTGAGAGGCATTGAGCTAATTACTAGTAGATCGACTTTAAAAACTTGATATGACAAAAGAATATCCACGAATTTTTCATAGGAAATGTTAATTGTAGAAATAAAATGTTAGGAGATATAAATAATGAATAAATTTGTATGAAGAGATATATCCTATTCGGAGTTGAAACATACGATAAAAAATTTCATCTTGGACTATGAAATTATTTTTCGTTTGTTCATTTTTTGTATGCAATACAAGTGATCATTCTTAGAAAAATATTTTTTAAACTATTCATTTTTTGCGAAACAAACGGAGCATTAGAAGAGATAAAATTAGGAGACAAAAGCGTTGAGTTGGTGCTTAGCAAGATTGCACTTAGCATGTGTGGCTTAGTACTTAGTTCTCAGCACTTGCGCTTGCGCTTAGTAGACCACGGCGGCATGTAGCGCGCTTAATTTCTTATTAATTTTCTTTCATGTTGATTACCTATTGTTACTTGTGTCAAACCTAAATAGTTATTTGCGGTTTATTTTACCTACCGAAATAGGTATTAAGACAACCATTAATTTTATAAAATTAGTGTCGAGTCTTTCCAATAATTATCACTTGTCTTTTGCATTGTTTGTTTGTTATTTAGCATCACATTTAATTACAGTTTCCATAGTCCACGGATAATTTCATGTAAATGATTCTAAACTTTGTCCCGTGGAAAGCCAATAACCCAAGCTCATTTCTTCGTCTCGCCAATAGCCCAACTTGTACCAATGGCCCAAAAGGGGGGAAGAACAGTAGAAGTACCAAAATTTGTGTACGGAGCTCACTTTGGTTCTAAAAGTTCTATTTGGATCACTTAAGTGCCAAATCGGAGGAAAAATGATCACTTTGGTGCCAACGGCGAGAGATTCTGGCCAAATTAATACGTGGCATTTATAATTAAATTTTTAATCTTAGTTGGATATTTTTTAAAAAATTAGTCTACGTGGCATTTCCACGTATATATTTCAATTTTTTAAAATACTTTTCTAAATTTTTTTCTTCTTTCCTTTTTCTCCTTTTTGGTCCCTTTGGTCAAATGGGTGTGGGAGGCCGACCACACGGCCTCGCTTGGACAAGGCTACCGCCACCACCACCACAGGTGAGGCCGGCCCGGCCCTGGCGGCGGCGGTGAGCAAGCCCCGAGGTCGGACTTGCCTCCAGCGGCGATCGGTGGGACAGGTTGCCTGGCACAGGTGCCCTCGCCCGGCCTTCTCGGGATGAGGGGAGGGAGCCCTCGCCAAGGCCGAGGCCGGTGGTGATGGAGGCCTCGGTCACCGGCGGTGACCAAAGGGAGAAGAAAGAAAAGAAAAAAAGAAAAGAAGGAAAAAAAAAAAAAAAAAAGGAAAAAAATTATTTAAAATAAAAAATGCAGACTGTACGTACTAACTGTATCTTTGGTGAGTCACATCGGCTTTATAAATTAATAAAAAAATACCACGTCGGATTTCCGGCCAAACTAACCGGAGTTGGCACTTAAGTGATCGTTTTTAAAAAATTTTGGCACTTAAATGATTCAAATGAAACTTTTGGCACCAAAGTAAGCTCCGTACACAACTTTTGACACTTCTGCTGTTCTTCCCCAGGCCCAAAAGTATCTTCCATCTATATAGCCGTTAAATCATCTATTCTCCTATTTTTCAAATTATCCAAAAGTTTTTCATTTTTGATGGAACACGGTTCATTTTCTTATTACGTTTTTATTTTTCAATTTTTTTAATATACATAGACTATATGGATGAGTTACATATAAAATAATAAATGTTCTTTCCATTTCTCGATTAGAAATTTTCAACGATTCAATTAAGAATTGATACTTTAAGAGGAATTTGTTTAATCAAAATAATGTTATGCTTAAAATTATAAAAATCTTATCTTACTGATAAAATATATTATTAGTCCTTTAATTTCAATTTACAATACAATGTTATATTTAAAATTACTTTTACTATATTTTTTTCCTTTTAGCCATTATATAAATTTGAACCTAATAAGGAAAGAATTCCCCGTTTCAAGTTGTAAATGCTATTTATTCATAAAATACATTAATATTATTTATGTTTTAGATTTTAATTTAATTTATACATTTAAAAAAGAAACACCTTTAAGGTATTTCTTATATTCAAGGCTATATCATTTTAAATAGTTCAAAATTAAAGTCAAAGGCAAAAGAAATTAAGCATGCGGATTAACACATTAGTAAATTAAAATAAAAAAAAGTGCAGTGGAAGTCCTAAAATTTATCATGAAAGTGCAATTAAGTCTTAAAACTTCAAAAGTGCAATCAAGTCCTGAAACTTGTGAAATTGATCCAATCAAGTTTTTCCGTTGATTGCACTTTTTAAAAATTTAATAACTCGATTGTAATTTCGTGACAAATTTTGGGACTTAATTGCACTTTTTGAAAATTTTAGGACCAGATTGCACATTCGTAATAAGTTTTATGGCTTGATTGAACTTTTTGAAAATTTTAGAACTTAATTATATTTTTGTGACAAGTTTTAGGACTTCTAAGGTATTATGCCATTAAAAAACTTAGTGCTTGAATGTGCACAACTTCATTTTGTGGAAATGTTTAAAGTTATTGTAATAATTTTAGGAGAGAGGTAGATGTTAGTAGGATAAGCAGAATGATAACTTGGTAACCTTTAGGTATGACGTGGCTATAAGAAGTATAGTTTGGGTAATAGTTTTGAGAGAGATTCATTTTGGGAATTGTTTTTCTCGAGGGATCTATTTTAAATAAAAAAATCTTTTTTTTTTGGTAAGTGAATAAGTGGAGAAGACTCGGTCAACACAGCTACCCCTCTTTTTTTGGCTAAAATAACATAGCTACCCCTTTGAGCCTTACCATAGGAGTCTACATTTGCGATGAAGGATCTAATTTGGGCCATAACTACTCAATCTATCCGTAAGTCTATGAGCGGTCAACACAGACCACCCACGTAGCAAAAGCCATGAAGCCTCTCCTATGATAGTAGATTCCTAAGACATAAGCTGACCAAAAATTCATGCAGGACTTAGATTTCACAAAAGAAAGTGTGATCTCTATATCTTTGTGCAATGATAAAAGGTGGTATCTGATCTTATTCGTGTTAGGAATAGGAGAAGGTTGAATTTGATTAGGTTTCAATATCAATCCATATTGATTATTAAAAAGGGCTTTTACGATGAGGGCTGAATTCAGAATCTGGCTCATAACATTACATAAAGTTTGAGATGAGTTTGAGATTTAATAAGTCTAAAAAATACTCTTATCTATTTATTAAGACTCTAATTTCATTTGATTTTCTATTTATTTTTTGGTACTATCAAATTCTCTACCTCTTTTAATTTAGGGTTAATACAACGAAAAATCCCAAACCGGTATACCTATAACAAATTTACAAAAACTAATTTTTTAACCAACAAAAACCCTAAACTGATAAACTTGTGACAAATTTAGCTTTCGTTAAATTGGATTAATACAACGAAAAATCACAAACGGGTAAATTTATAACAAATAGTGGGGTAAAACCCTAAATCGGTACACCCTCGTCAACTGTCACATGTCATTCAACTCGGTAATTTCATGGTAAAACTTAACAGAAATTAATGGAGGTAAATTTATCATAGGTGAATCAGTTTGGGATTTTTGATTGTCAAAAAATTAATTTATTATAAATATATATTAATTGGAAACACCGTTACTGGACCTGATCACACAAACCTAAATATTCCTACTTATGCCTATCTATGTAAAGATCATTAGATTCTCCAAAAGTTTGCCCAGGTGGCCAAGAAAAGAATTAATCACCATGACTCGTCAGCAAATTATCGTGAACCCATAACGAGCAGCGAGTTTGAAATGAGATCGTTGAGATCGGAATTTTCAACTCGCATTCTGATATTATGTTAGAATGTCAAACTAAAATATTTAAATTATCAGCTAAAAAGTACGGCATGTATATTCGCATTATAATCACATATTTCTAAACGATGTGATAATACATATAACACGGTCGATTGTAGGATTAATACTACGAAAAACCTCAAAATGGTACAACTGTGACGATTTTACTTTAAACTATTTTATTTATCACAAAAAACTCTAAACTGGTACATCTGTGATAATTTTATCCCGAACTATTTTTTTGACTACAAAAAACCTCACAGTGATACACTTGTAACAATTTTACCTCAAACTAATTTTTTTACCAACAAAAATCCTAAACTGGTACACCTGTGATAAATTTATCCTCCGTTAGTTTCCGTTAAATTTTACTACCAAATTACTAAATTTGATGACATGTAATAGTTAACGTGCATACCAGTTTAGGATTTTATTCCTCTGTTTGTCACAAGTTTATCAATTTGTGAATTTTTGTGATATTAATCTAATTTAACGGACATTAATGGAGGATAAATTTATTACAAATGTACTAGTTTGAGGTTTTTAGTGGTCAAAAAATTAGTTGGGGTAAAATTATCACAGGTGTACCAGTTTGGGATTTTTTATGGTCAAAAAATTTGTTCGGGGTAAAATTGTCACATGCATACCAATGCGAGATTTTTGGTGGTCAAAAAAATAATTTTGGATAAATTTATCAAGGATGTACCGATTTGCATTTTTCGTGGTCAAAAAATTAGTTTGAGTAAAATTGTTACTGGCATACCAATTTGAGGTTTTTCATGCTATTAACCTTCGATTATATAACGGGATTAAATTTCCAATCATTGCAACTAACTAAGACCATCATATTTGTCATATTAACTAGGGGTGAGCAATTTCAGGGGTAGGTTCCTTACAGGTTCCATATAGAACTTAGAACCTACCATTAGGTACAAGTTCCTCATTATTTAGAACTTGGCATCTATCCGTCAGAACTTGAAACTTGGAACCTAATTTGTCACAGGTTCTCGGATAGGTTTCAGGATCTAATAGGCTCTTCTTTTTTTTTATTTCATTTTTAGTTAAACAAAATGAAAATGAACGTAACAATACTTAACAAGCTTGTCATTCACCAGAGAGAATATAAAAGACTAGTTTTCTTGGCATTACGGTTCAAATAAATACAATTAAAATAAGAAGTTATTGCGTGGATTGATATTGGGGTGGGTGAATGGTATGTTCCGGAACATGTTCCATACTCAAAGAATATCAACCGGAATATACCCATGAGAATCGTTTCTCATTTTTGAAATTTGGCCGACCTTGATATTAATCTCGGCCATTAATGGAGGATAAATTTGTTACAAAATGTACTATAGGTTAGTGGTTAGTTAAAATTATCAAGGTCTACCAAAAAAGTTTCATTTGTATTATTAATTGAATAATTGTAATGAATCATCATATTTAATGACTACCACTTGTTACTATTATCCACTAACCATAACTTATATTTAGACATACAAAGAATATAAAGCATTAACAAGTCATAAAATGAAAGCTCAGACTAATGATTCCAGATTATACACTCATTATCTAACGTCATAAAAGACCATAGGATCATGTGAAGACATAAATCGGTTCAAAAAATACAATTAAAAAACTTATTTAGGTTAGGGTGAATGGTTTTAGATTCCAAGTTTCTCATTTTTTGAAATTTTTAGTTCCAAGGTTGTTTTATTAATTGAATAATTGTAATGAATCATCTCCATTAACCATAACTTATATTTAACATACAAAGAATATAAAGCATTAACAAGTCATAAAATGAAAGCTCAAACTAATGATTCCAGATTATACACTCATTATCTAACGTCATAAAAGACCATAGGATCATGTGAAGGCATAAACCAAGAAAAAATACAAAAAACTTATTTAGGTTACAGGTTTTAGATTCCAAGTTCCATGTTTCACTTACCTACAACTTGGAACTTACTTGTCGAAACAAATTCCTTAATTTTAGAAACTTAGGACTTACTCTGCATATCTTGGAATCTAAAATCTGTAAGTTCCCATCGGTCAAGTTCACAGATTTTGGGGTAGAATCTAGAACCATACTCACCTCTAATATTAACTACACTCTCACGAGGTACTAGAACCAGAAGAAACTCCCCCGAATCAAGAACCCGGTTGAAGTCGGATCATCTCGCTGTACTGGACCCGACGCGACCCCGCCCAGCCCAGCCCAGCCCGCCCATCGTCCTCCTTATGCGAAAGGGGTTTTTGATCCATGGTATTTCTTTTCTGGTACTCACTCTCCATGTTCAACCTTTCACGAGCAAAATTCAGGCGAGACCTGCATTGGCTCAGATGGCCGCTCCAGTCGATGCAGAGGCTTGCGATGGACTCGAGCTCGAAGCCATGCGCACGCTCGACTCCTCCTGGCTTCCCTGTACGGTCTCTCTCAGGTAGAAAAGTGTCGCCCCACCCCCCCGCCCCCGCTTTCCTCTCCCTCCCTCCATCGAGCTAGAGCACTTTGTTGCCACTGTAAAAACTCGATCGCGTATGCACAATCGTAAGCTCTGTTCTACTGTAGATTGAGCATATAGACTTGAACCAAATCGAAATCGCTTGCTGGGTATCTCAGTTTTTAAGCCTCTGTTGGGCTTGGATCTTCGCCCGCGGAAAATGGGGACTTGATCGGGACCTTTAGCTCGTCGCTTTGAGGGTTGAAGTTGATGCCGGCTCGGTGATGGGAAGGAGAACTGGTTGTGCTGTGACGGGAGCGAAAAGGGGATGATATTCTTTGCATGTAGCGTGTGTGTATGCAGTTGAACTTGGCAATGCATGCACTGTATATGGTATAACGTTTTGTTTGCTGATGTTTGGTATAAGATTTTGGATTCTAATTTATGGAGTCCATTAATGGCTCTTGCAATCTCTGTTCAATTGCACTCATCGTTTTCTTTGTTTTTTTTCAACTATGCTTGGTGATATCAAGGCTATTATCTTCTTTCATTTCAGTTGTCTCAAATGTATCATGTGGAATCTTATGCTACTAGAGATCACTTAGCTTTTAAAGATAAAACCTTGTAGTCCGTGGCATACCTATAGATGATTCCTTAGGTTTCCCCCCAATCGAAATTTGGGAATTTGCACTTTGCTGAGATGTATCCCAAACTCACTCAACTTCTCCCTTATAAAGATGTGCATGATGGAAAATCTGTATGGCTGTTGGTACCTATATAAGACTTGAGGGAGTGGATTGTAATTTGTCTAGCAGAATAATGTAGGAATACTTCCATTCGATCTGAAGCTAATGCAATATCCGCGAATTTCCCAGCTCTTTCAGAAGAGGTCTTCTTATAGACTTCGGAAGCCAAGAGCCAGAAGACATGATATTAAATGAGCCGGAAGTGCTGAAGCGTCTCCGCTTTCGATCAATTCCTCTTCAAGGTGACGATTGCTCTCACATTGAGCAAGGCAAACATGTCCTTGCTGCCTGCAAATCGCAGTTCCCAGACTGCTTCTACGATGCCGAAGTGGAAAAGGTGCGCGCTAATGCATTCCTAGACTCAGGGGAACAGCATGGTTAATCTCCCGTTAGTGCAACCAACAAAGTGCAATGGGGGATTTCTTGTCCATTGAGTAATTAACAGCCCCTTGGTTATATCCAACCGTTTATATGCAGAATGGCCTAAAACGAGACTCGATTAACAAAGATTGTTTTATAATTTAAAAGTGTACCTTCCTCCATGTCAGGAGTTCAGTTTAGCTGAACTAACCAAGCTTCACCATCTTTTGTTTAGTTTAACAGCAATATTGTTGAGCTTAAGCGTGATCCACTTGACTCGGGTTGCTCCACTACCTAATGTAATTGAGTCAGCAATTCAATTATCATATCAATTTGACTTTGATTGATCTGTTACATTGCCACACCCAGTCAACCCAATAATAAGGCTATTAGACTTATAAAAATATTAGAGTTGATGCATTCCATTGTCCTGTTGTAGTTGATTGGAAAACAAAACTCGTCTACTCATCAGCCTCAACAGCAATGTGCAACTGCTTCAGACATTCAAGCAAGAATCTCTTTCTGAAGATATAATTCGATGGCTGTGACATGCGCTTTGGTTTCTCTATTAAGTGGATAACTTAATGATCTCTTATATCATGGTCCTTTCTACTTTCTGCACTGTGGATTTGATGTCTGCTCTGCCTTAAGTAAGTTAGTTATGGGGTTATTAGCTTTTTCTCGATGTAGAGTATTATCAAGAGCATCCATAAGCTAGATTCTTTTAGATAATATTACAATTTGAGTTCTTAGATGCTGATGGTTTATGCTGTCATTCTTTAAACCTAGCTCAGATTCAGTCATTTAGGTCCTACTGTTCCTTCTCTGCAGTAGAAAACTGTTTATAATAATGCATAAAATTTGGATTGCCTATTTGTTCAGTTCTCTGATAAAATCTATAATTGTCAGGTGCTCAGAGTAAGACACTCAAAGAGGATCAATTGTAGATGCACTTTCACTGTCAAATTGCTTCAAAAAGATGTTAAGGGAGAAACCTTCTCTGTATCGTCTAGTTCAATCATGAGATTAGCCGAGAAAAGTATAAAGGATCATCCTGTTATTTCTGAATTCTTGAAATCTGTGGAAAGTCAAGCTATATATTCTGCTTCTCCATTCTTCCCTGTTAATCAAGAGCATGGTGTTGAAGAGGACGTGGACAGGCTGCTGGAAAAGCCAAAGGGTTGTAATATGTTTGACGATCCTAAAGATGGAATTTCAAGAGACATTCTGTTTGGGATTGGGATGAAAGGTAAGAACTTTTTGTTGTTACTTTTTATTTTCCTTTTTTCTTGTGTGGCCAAGAAGCAATGATAGAATTTATAACAAGAACATTTTGCTTCTCCATTCATTATGGATTTTTTTTTTTTGGATTGATATTTACTTTTAGCCTTTTGTTTTTTAGCATTTGAGATTAGAGTTTTATTTGATACAAATTGTTCCAAATGATAGATTAGACATTTAAGGTCATTTCCGATAACTTACATGTAATAAAGCTGAAACGTGCTGGTTTTAAGTACAGTTGAGAAGAAGGGGCAAGTACAACACACACTTATTGATGAATTTGATGCAAGTAGTTTGCCTGTTCAAGGTCCTGAAGAAGAAATTCGATTGGAAGCATCCGCTCAGGATCCAGTGAAACTGCAACTTGATGTTGAGGTTGAAGTTCCTGTACCTTTCGGTTCATCAATTTTTGAGCTTTCTAATAACAAGTCCCGACTCAGTCCTCTTGCCGCCCGTGCGGCTCTGGCATCAATAGTATCAGCTGCTCACAGTGTAGTAACAAATGGTACTAAGGCAGGTGACTCCTGTATCATTGGTAGTGTGTCTCCGCTGACTGATAAATCTTTTCTAGTGCCATCTCCTTCTATCCCAGTTGCTTCAGAGTCCATTGATTCTAGAGCAACAGAGATGTGTTCAATGAATGAAACCAAGTTGAGGGAACCTACAAAAATAGCTAGAATAACTCGATCGACAGCTCGAGGAGGTTCTGCTGCCGCAAATTGTGAAAATCAAATAAAATCCTGTGATAAAGAGATACAGAAAGGCACCTTAGCAAACACTGGAAGGTTTACCCGTTCTTCTTGGCTTGCAGAGAGAGAAAATGTAATAACAGTCGAGCAGCGTCTGAACTATGATTTGAACCAGATGACAACATCAAATAGAAGTTCCACCAAAAGGAAGGTATCTCAAAAGAATGAAAAGGTCTCATCACCGGTTGATGCTGAGTTTCATGGTCCTTCCAAAGAAAAGATTGAGAAAACTATAGATAACAAGAAAAAAATTGAAGAGACAACTTCTGATGCCAAGCAAAAGGATGGAGAGGAAACTTCTGATGCCCTCAAGAATGTTCAACAAAATGAAGGTTATCCCTCTAAACTTCTGAGTTTGAATTTTGTTTTGTCATTTAGAGTAGATATTATGCGGCTGTGGCCCATGGTCATGATCTTAATGCTACTGGCTTTTGCCTTCTCATGATGATAAATCTCCTTTGATAAGCATGATACTCTTAATTTCTGCTCCTGGCTCTTTTGCCCAAGCCAATTTATATTTCAACATATGAAGCTTGCTTGAAGTGGCTGTACTTGTAACTTCACATCTGATGATTCACAAAAGGGGAAAGAAAATGACTTATACCCAGTGGTTCAATTGTACATTTGCGGGTTCAGTGGTTTATCTTTAGGCTGCTAATACTTCCTCACTCTCCCAATCACCATCAATTTTGTTTCCGTCATTGAAAAAGTAAACAATTGTTAACACTGTTTCCAATAGGTGTGCTCACAACATCTGTCATTTTGCTAATCTGCTTGCTTGATTTGTCAGTTATTATACTTTCTTCTCTAGCATTATATATGTGCACAAACAAAGTCTACTTTTAATGCGTGGAGAACACTCCTAACAGAACAAACCAATTACAATTGGAGCAATCAAGTTAGAGATGTTTATTATGACAGGTGAAAATAATTGAACAAATTTGAGATAGGAATAGGAGGCAATATCTTAGATGAAATTTGTTCATGATCAATGATTTGTACATTTTGTATCAACATATTGCACGGATCTCCCATTAGCATCATGTCTGCATACTTCAATAGAGTATAAGTTGCTGGTTAAGTTGCAGGTTCCAGAGAGAGCAGCCATGGTCAGAATAGGAAATTGGCCTCTTCCATAAAACGAGAGCGACGGTTTTCTCCTCGGCTCAAATTTCTCCCGCGCACTCGTTCACAGAACAAGTCTCAGCTGTAAATTTTGATGAAATATCTCCAATCCAAAGCAAAAGGCCAAGTGATAGTGTAACCTATCTGCTTTTTCTCCATGATCTGTTGTTCCATCTGTTCAAGTTGAACAGGAAGTGAAGGACTACAAAACCTCGCTGGATTTGTGGGAGGACCCGATGGGCATCGGCAGTGCTCATGGCCTTTTCATTTAGTTTGCGGGGACAGAGATATAGTAAGAAAATTTCTGTCCCCTACCTCTTTAACAGCAGCAAATCCGCATGCTATGTAAATATCTAGATCATATGCATCTATTGTAAGCTTCGAGCCATATCTTACACTTCAAATTTGTCAATCTGAGCTTTCATGGGGATGTCGGCATGACCGGGCTTCATTTAAACCTACTAAAATCCTTGTCTTCGGGTATTCTATTCAATGCTCGAGGGTAAAAGCTGAACACTTCGCTCATGACTTCTCATCGATACATTTAAAGACAGGAGAAGATCAAATAGGACTGTTTCAAGTCCAGACTTTCAGACAAGACATTAATTTAGAAAACTAAGTTTTAATCTCACCGACTACAACATTTGTCTCCAGGAAATACTGCCATTTTCAATTTTTTTCATGAAATTAAGTATGATTTTGATCATAATCAAGATTGCGGTATATTGGGTATGTTCATTAACGAGTGTAAACTTGATTACGAGAATTAATTGAAAATTCTTACTTTTAAGTGAACTGAGAATTAAAAAAATAACAATGGGAGTTTCTCCTTTAATTGCATGCAATCCAGGTTTTATTGTAAAATCGATTGGCACAATGGACTTCTCCACTCAACAATATTCATGTGTGTTATTCCTTGATTATGATCAACGTTATGCTTAATTTTATTAAAACTTGTGATGGTGCAATATTCCGATGACGTAATGTCATCAGCAACGAGATTAGGAGTTGATTGCACCTATTTCAAATCACTCAGTGGGACTAAAGTAAACGACAAGAACTTAACTGGCTGATCGCCAAAATGTTTAGAACTTGTACTGCAGCTAAAGATACATTTGTAGACGGGATGGAGCTGTAATTTGGAACCTGCTTTTCACTATTATCACCACCAGCGCTTCAGGTTGAGGCTAATGATTTGCTCAGGTCATCTTTCTAAGTGTATCAAGAGCAAGATTCTCGATCCCCACAGAGGGACGGAATGTGAGGCAGGGAGCTAAAATCCAAGAAACAGTTCATTCACTGAGATGCAACTGAAGATGGTGTCAGGAGAGAGTTTTCCTAACACAAAACAAATTTACACTACGGATTAAGTTTGTGGAAAAGAAAAATTAGGTGACATAACATCAAAGCTGTTGGTCTTTGACGATGGAACGTCTCATGTTTTTTTTTCTTTTACTGGGAGAATTGATCGAATTGTTGCAAGCAGAACGGATTGAGCGCGCATTGAAAGAATGGGAAACCAAATTTTACACCACGAATTAAGATCATGGAAAAAAAGTAGGCAACATAACATCAAAGCTGCTGGTTTTCGACGATGAAACTTTTAATGTTTTCTTTTTCTGGAAGAATTGATTGAATTGCTGCAAGCGGAACGGACCAAGCGTGATTTGAAAGTAATTGTTGGAAATACATCCTTGCCACAAGGATAAAAAAAATTAAACAAAAGGTCACTGATGATTGTGGCTGCTGGGATTCGAGCCCAGGTCTCCACGGCCACAACGTGGAATTCTTACCACTAAACTACAGCCACATGTTACATTCGATTTTGTTTACAATTATATTTTCTTTAAATAAAACAATGAAACCTTCTTTAAAGTACTTGTTTGGCTAGGCAAGTGAAACCTTCTTTAAGCAGTCAGAATTTTTCCATCAAAATTGTTACTTTTTCTTTAAAGTCAGGATTTAGAGAAAAGTGGATGATAATAAACTTTTAATGAACCGATAATTGGTTTAAAATAGACTTACTTGGTAAATTGTTTTTTTTTTTTTTTGGTGTCTTTGAAACAAAACTTGGTACTTAGGTTTTTGATCTAATTTTCTAAAAATACCTCAACTTTAGGTAAAGTCTCAAATTTGCCTCGAATTTTTTTTTAATCTCAGACAAAGCCTCAAACTTAAGATCAAGTTCTCAATCTGCCCTGAACTTTTTTTTTGTGAGAAAAAATCCCAAACTTTAAATCCAGTCGCAAATATGCCCCAAATTTTATTTTGGGTAAAAAAATCACTGAAATTCAATTTATTTTAAAAAATATACCTCCGTGATCCAGTTTCATCTTGACATGGTACTTCCACATCAACAAAGTAAAGAGGCTTTTTGTTAGACAAAGAAAAGTTCAAGATAAATTTAAACTGAACCTAAAAATTGGGTTTTTTTAAAATTAAAAAAAATTGGGGTGAATTTGTTATCGTCCCTAATTTTCATATCCTAGAACGGTTTTATTTTGAAGAATTTCAATAATTTTTACTGGGTTGGATTTGTTATTGAAATGAAATTATGACATCGATTTGTACCTATTGCCCCACTACTTTGCCAGATCCAATAAAGAGACCCTAGCCCAGCCCTGCCGGTGAAGGCATGGATGCCCTCACCGACCTCTGGTGAGGGCTAGCCTCGCGTTGCGAGGCCCCTCGCCTAGCCTTTGCTAGAGGCTGGCAAAGGCCGGGACGCCCTCGCCGGCCTCCGGCAAGGGCTGGGCGAGGGTCGCCTCGCCGGATCTAGTGAGGGTTGGCCTAGCCGTCATGAGGCCCCTCACCAGATCCGGCAAGGGCATGGGCGGCTTTGTCTAGCCCTTGCCGATCCTTGCCAAGGAGTGGGCTCCCCTGTGGCTGGCGTGGACGTCCTGACCCTCGCCCTCTCATCGGTTGCGGTGGCTTCCGCTAGTCATTGTGGAGGCTGGCAGCTAGCGGAGGGAAGAGGAAGGAAGAAAAAAAATAAAATAAGAAAAGAAAAGAAAGAAAAGAGAACAAATAAAGAAAATGGAAAATAAAATAAAAAATTAATAAAAATTATAAAAATAATTCGAAAATTTATTTAAAATTTATTTTTTAATGTCCACGTCAGCGTCGGTCGTGCCACGTAGGATGGCCGACATCAACGTCAGCGATTCTGGCTTAAATTGGCCAAATGGACTGAATTGGTACCAATATAAAAGTGTTTAGAACTAAATTGATCCAATTGAAAGGTTTAAGATTAAATTGATATTAACGTAATAGGTTTATGACTTTTTTTATACTTTTTTCCAAACTTAAAGTATTGGTCATAATGAGTTTTAAAGTCAAAAGCCTAAAATAAATGAGTTTTAATGGGTCTGATATAAATCCACTTTCAACCCATTTAACAAATAGGTCAAGCTCAGCCTATATTGGTCCTTCTTTGCTAGTCTCTTCTTTCTCCCTTTTCGATTTCATGACTTGCGACCTTCTTCCTTCATTTGCTATGCTTCGGCAATCGATAGGTTTTTTTAAACCTCTGGCTTGCAACTTCACATTATTGTGACAAATTGCAATTATGAGGGAAATCAAACTTTCACCATCATCTTCACGGCCCCATTCATGACCCAACCCTCAAGCTCGCTCACTAACTTGATGAGTCGATCCAAGGAGCAGCTCATTCTTCAAAGGTTACTCAAGGAGAAAAGTCTCTAAAAATGGATTTTGGAGTGAGTCGGGAATAAATTGGTTTGTGTACGGATCACTAAATTTGGGGAGAATAACCAAAATAGTCCTAAACTTATTGCAATTATGTCAATTTAGTTTAAATTTTTTTTTGTGTCAATTGAATTCTAAATCGTTTGTATTTGTACCAATTTCAGTCCATCTGGCCAGTTTTGGCTGGATAGCGCTGACATTGACGCCAGCTGTCCTATATAATGTGACCGGCACTAAGGTGAACAAAATTTTAATAATTTTTTGATTTTTTTTATATTTTATTGTTTTCTCCTTCTCTTTCTTTTTTGTTTTTTTTTTCCTCCCTTCATCTTTAACCTCTAGTTAGCCTGGTTGACCCCGCCGACTAGATGAGGGCCTCGTCGTCGCTGGGCGAGGCTCAACCTTGCCATTCCTCGCCCAGCGACGGCGAGGTCGAGCCTCGCCCAGTCTTTGATATTAAACATTTTTTATATAATTCAAGAATTAAGTTGAATACATACAAAAAGTTTATAGACCATATTGAATAAACTGAAAATACATAGACCACATTACATATTGGGGCTAAAGTTTATGGCCCACATCGAACAAATTAAAAGTTCAATGACCACATTGCATATTGGATCAAAATTTATGGATCATTTGTGTTATTTTTTCTTTTTCAGACAACCTTTAAAATGTTATAATCTATATTAAAATGTAACTTCTAGAAGTTAAGTACAAGAAGTCCTTTTAGATGGACGTTTAAATAAAAAAAAAAGTTGAACAAGCTTACAACGCAGCAAAATTGCCCGGAAAGCCGCCTAACATGAGAAACAGGGTTAAATATTACATTTGTCACGAAATCCGCGTAGGATGACGAAAGGTGCTTGGGAATAGTCCACGAACTGGGCGATGAAGATTGTCTCCGGCCTAGATTCTATTGAACTCAGGCCATTCTGTGGCGGGACGGGTCGCTTCCGGCAGGTGAAAATATGAGATTGTTGGCGATATCCGAGTCTAGATGTCACGTCCAATCACCGGGGAGTTGCACAGCGGCGCAGCCCAAGGAAGCCATTGATGTCGCTTCTTCTTCCTTTAGGCCCGGCTTTTCAATTAAACGATAACTCGGTAATAGTCTTGCATCTGTTGGGGAGAACTGCGAGCAACAATTCGCCAAGAATTTAACCAATTCATGATCAATATCTCCCCCAAAATTAAACCGACCGAAATTGACTTAATTCCAACAACAACCAAGGATATTCCAGCACTATATCCACGCAATAATAAGAAAACAAATGTAATGACACCAAGATTTAACGTGGAAACCCAATGAGGGAAAAATCACGGACCGCCCCACACATCAAAACTTCCACATATCACCAAGAATGGTAGGATACACACTAGTTTCCTTTCTAGTCACACACTAGAGGTACAACATCAACATTTCAACATCATTTCTTCACCACAAAAGTGGATTTATACAAAATAGAGGAGAAAACCCTAACCGTGATTGAAGAGTTCGGAGGAGATTCTCAACGAACGAAACCGATCAACTCGTAGCCCTCGATCTCACGAACAACATACTAAAATTTGAGCCAATTTCGACCACGTTTGGCCTTCGAATCGGGACCGCGAAGTTCAGCCCCCTTCTCCTCCCTTATTCTCGCGCACCTCTGCGGGCTCTCGGTGCTTTTTGCGTTTTTCTCTCTCTCTTCTCTGTGGGCTCCAATGACCACACGAAGCTGCTCCTTTTCTTTTTGTTCATTCTTTTTCACTTTTGACTTTCTTTTGTTTTTGTTTTATTTGCACTGGTTGGGCGCCCCACATAAGGTGAACCCAATCAACAAATCTCCCCCTCCACCTCATGTGGGAAGATCCATCATACCCGCTTTGCTTCTACATGAGTCAAGTTTCGTCACGAGCAAGGCTTTAGTCATCATATCGGATCTATTGTCGTCGGTGCGGACTTTCTCGAGTTGAAAGAGCTTTTTTTCTAATTTTTCTCGGACCCAATGATACTTCACATCAATATGCTTCGATCTTGAATGCAACACTAGATTTTTGCTAAGATAGATAACACTCATGCTATCACAATATAGAACGGTCTTCTCTTGTTTTAAGCCCAACTCTTGTAGGAATTTCTGCATCCACAAAAGTTCTTTACCTCCTTCGGTAATAGCGATATACTCCACTTCAGTCGTAGACAAAGTAACACACTTTTGCAATCTTGACTGCCATGAAGCCGCTCCCCCTGCAAAAATCATCATGTAACCCGATGTAGACTTTCGAGAGTCAATATCACTAGCATAGTCGGCATCTGAATAACCACTCAACTCAGGCTTTCCATTTCCATAACACAAATAGAGTCTAGAAGTGCCTCTAAGATACCTCAAAATCCATTTAACAGCAGCCCAATGCTCTTTACCTGGATTTGAGAGAAACCTACTCACAACACCAACTGCATGAGCAATGTCTGGTCTTGTACAAACCATGGCATACATCAAACTACCCATGGTTGATGCATAAGGAATTTTCATCATCTCTTCCTTTTCTTTCTCACTTGTAGGACATTGGTCACTACTCAACTTGAAATGACTAGCAAGTGGAGTACTTACCGGTTTACATATACTCATGTTGAATCTTTTCAACACCTTGTCAATGTACTTCTATTGAGATAGCTAAAGTTTCTTATTCAACCTGTCGCGAGTAATTTTCATGCCAAGGATTTGCTTTGCCGGACCTAAATCCTTCATTGCAAAAGCTATACTCAACTCATTTTTTTAAACTCTTGATTTTCTTAATATCATGCCCAACAATCAACATATCATCCATATAAAGTAGGAGGATAAGAAAATCATTATTCGAGAATCTTTTCATAAAGACACAAGAGTCGGAGTTGGTCTTTCCATATCCGTAATCTTCCATGAATGATTCAAACTTCATATAACATTGCCTTGGCGCTTGCTTGAGTCCATACAAACTTTTTCTCATCCTACATACAAGATGCTCCTTGCCTTCCGCTATGAAACCCTTCGGTTGCTCCATATATATTTCTTCCTCCAAATCTCTATGAAGAAAAGCTGTCTTTACATCAAGTTGTTCAATTTCTAAATTCAAGGTAGTGGCCAATCCAAGAACAACTTGAATAGAAGACATTTTTACAACCGGTTAAAATATTTCTTCAAAATCAATTCCTTTCTTTTGACGAAAGCCTTTCACAACAAGTCTAGCCTTGTATCGTGGTTGCAAACTTCTTTCTTCCGTCTTCAACTTGTATACCCACTTATTTGTTAGTGTTCTTTTGCCTTTAGGTAATTTCATCAATTCAAATGTGTGGTTCTCATGCAATGATTTAAGCTCTTTTTGCATGGCTTCATACCACTCGTTCTTTTGATCACATGACATAGCCTCTTCATAAGTTTCTGGCTTTCCTGCGTTGGTGAGTAACACATACTCATGTGGCTGATATTTTTGTGAGGGCCTACGTTCCCTTTCAGATCTTCTAACCTGAGGTAGGATAGACTGTTCTTGCTCAACTGGCTCCACTGGCTCAACTAGCTATTCTTGCTCAACTGTTTCTCCCGTCTTATTTAAAGGATCAACATTTTGTGAGGATTCACCATCTTCATGATTTCCGTGTACTTCTCCCCCGTGATTTCCACCCAACATGGTAGGAGGATTTGAGTTGAAACTAACATAATGTTGAGCTGCATTTTTTGGCCTCCCTAGCTTGTCAATGTCTTCAATGGTTTGATGCTCAAAGAATACCACATCTCGGCTTCTAATGATTTTCTTTGCAATTGGATCCCACAACCTGTAGCCAAACTCTTCATGTCCATAACCCAAGAAGATACCTGTTTAGACTTGTCATCAAGCTTCGACCTTTCATCTCTTGGAACATGCACAAATGCCCGGCAACCGAACACTTTTAGATAATTATACAAAACGTCTTTCTCACTCCAAACTCTTTGTGGAACATCCCCCTTAAGAGGAACTGATGGAGAAAGATTTATCAAGTCTACCGCTGTTCTCATCGCTTCACCCCAAAATGACTTAGGCAATTTCGCATGAGAGAGCATACACCGAATCTGATCATTAATTGTTCGGTTCAGTCTCTCTGCCATTCCATTTTGTTGTGGTGTTTTTGGAACAGTCTTCTCAAGTTGGATGCCATAATCCCTGCAATAATGTTCAAACGGGCCTCTATATTCACCACCATTATCAGCTCGAACACATTTCAACTTCTTCCCGGTTTCTCTTTCCACATTGACATGAAATTGTTTGAAGGCTGCAAGCACCTGGTCTTTAGATTTCAAAGCAATAACCCTTACTTTTCTAGAACAATCATCAATAAATGTCACAAAGTACAATGCATCACCAAGTGTTTTAGCATCCATGTAGCAAACATCAGTGTGAACTAAATCAAGTACATTTGATTTCGTATGTGGAGAGGAACTATGAAATGAGAATCTATGTTGCTTACCTTTAAGAAAATGAGCATATTCCTTCAGATTTTTCTCTTTCAATGGTAGGAGATTCTTTCTCGCAAGAGTTTTAAGCCCCTTCTCGCCAAGATGACCGAGTCTCATATGCCATAGATCAACTGAGGAGTCCTCCACTACATTCACATCTTCCTTGACCAACTTAGCTTGCATATTGTAAAGAGTGTATGTCTTCTTACCCTTAGCCATTATAACGGAACCCTTAGTCAATTTCCATTTGCCGTCATTGAAGATATTACAATAACCATCATCATCCATGGCACCTGTGGAGATCAAGTGAAGTTGAATATCCGGAACATGTCTCACATTTTTTAAAAGCAAACTACATCCAACGTCGGTCTCCAAATGAACACCCCCCATGCCGATAACCTTGGAAACACCACTGTTTCCCATCCTAACACAACCAAAATCACCGCTGCGATAGGAAGTTAAATAGTCATGCCGTGAGGTGACGTGAAATGAAGCTCCGGAATTAACAACCCGACCAGAGTCTTTGTATGTAAGATTCACACAAGTGTCATCACAGATGAACACAATATCGCCGTCGGATGCCACTACCGTTGTAACTTGCTTTTCTTTTTTCTTTCGATCTTCATTTCTATCATGGAATTTTTCTCTCTTTGGCAACTTATATTCTCTTGCATAATGTCCCATCTTGCCACGATTGTAGCACTTCACACTCCTCCTTGGCCTGGACTTCGATCTTCCTCTTGACTTGCCTCTTTTATCAAAATTCCGGAAGTTTCTTGATTGATTTTTCCCCCTATTTTCTGTGACAAGTGCCTCCGATTTAGAAGCATAATTCAAGCCTTTTCTCCTTGTTTCTTCATTGAATAGGCTTTCTTTGACCATGCTCATAGAAAGCACACCAAAAGGAGCTGAGTTATTTAATGCTACAACCAAAGTATCCCAACTATCGGGAAGAGTACCAAGTAATAGATATGCTTGCAATTCATCACCTAAATCAATCTCAAAATTTGTCAATTGATTTACAACATCTTGAAATTCACTCAAGTGTTCTGACATGCTACTTCCTTCCTTGTATCTCAAGTTCACAAGTCTTTTGACTAGAAAAGCTTTATTTTGTGGGGTTCTCCTCTCATAGAGATCTTGCAATTTCTTCCACAAAGTGTCCTCTTTTGTTTCTTGAGCAACATGATGAAACACACTATCATCAATCCATTTTCGAATAAACCCAACCGTTTTTCGATTCATGCGCTCCCATTCTTTGTCTTCCTTTTCTCCTTTAGCCTCATCACCCTCAACGGGATCAAATAAATCTTTGCAATATAACATGTCTTCCATCCGAGGCTTCCAAATGTTGTAATTCAAGGCATTCAACTTAAACATGGTGCCACTAGTTTCCTCCATTCAATACTAGAATATCAACGCAAGCTCTGATACCACTTTGTTGGGGAGAACCGCAAGCAACAATTCGCCGAGAATTTAACTAATCCAAGATCAATATCTCCCCCAAAATTAAACCGACCGAAATCGACTTAATTCCAACAACAACCAAGGATATTCCAGCAATATATCCACGCAATAATAAGGAAACAAATGTAACGACACCAAGATTTAACGTGGAAACCCAATGAGGGAAAAACCACGGACCGCCCCACACATCAAAACTTCCACTAATAACCAAGAATAGTAGGATACACACTAGTTTCCTCTCTAGTCACACACTAGAGGTACAACATCAACATTCAAGAACATCATTTCTTCACCACAAAGGTGGATTTATACAAAATGGAGGAGAAAACCCTAACCGTGATTGAAGAGTTCGGAGGAGATTCTCAACGAACGAAACCGATCAACTCGTAGCCCTCGGTCTCACGAACAACATACTAAAATTTGAGCAATTTCGACCACGTTTGGCCTTCGAATTGGGACCGCGAAGTTCAGCCCCCTTCTCCTCCCCTGTTCTCGCGCACCTCTGCGGGCTCTCGGTGCTTTTTGCGTTTTTCTCTCTCTCTTCTCCGTGGGCTCCAATGACCGCACGAAGCTGCCCCTTTTCTTTTTGTTCCTTCTTTTTCACTTTTGACTTTCTTTTGTTTTTTTTTATTTGTACTGGTTGGGCCCCACATAAGGTTGACCCAGTCAACAGCATCTACACTTTAGATATATATATATATATATATATATATATATATATATATATATATATATATATATCATAGAGATCTCTTCGGGAGATACAGCAAGAAACAAACAGATTTAACATCGATCTGAAATTCGACCAAAAAAAAAAACATCAATCCGATTGTTGTGCAAATTAGCAACTAGTTTCTTAAGTATAAATATAGGTTGAACATTTTTCTTTTCACGTGTATCTTCTAAATTCAACTTTATAAAAGATTCAATCGAAAAAATAGTCACTACTTATTTGAAAGAAGTCGATGGATCAATTCAACGGAATTAAATTACATTTTGCTAAAGGTTGGGACGGGTTAATATAAATCATATGAGATAGAGCAGTGCAACTTACCTAAAGATTGAGCTCAAATTTACGGGAGTAGGACTAATGCGAAAATAATAAGCTAGTGGAGATGGTGAAGTATGGTGAAATTCTGTTATTTGTTGAATTTTTTTTTAATTTAATTCTAAAAGATTGAACATGTGGAGTACAAATCAATAATGACAAATGACACAAATGATTTATGAAATTTGATTCAATATGTAATATGATTTCTAAATTATCTATAAATGTTCAATCTAATCCTTAAATTTTATAAAAATATTTAATATCGTCCTTTCGTTAATTCAAGTTAACGGAAGCTATTTGATGTGATTTTCAATCCATTAAGTTTGAACGTTGGACCCAAAAAAAAAAGTTATTTATAGGATATTCATCTAGATATAATAATCAATATCATCAAATATTTTTTTATCTCGTCAAAAGTAGATGGATAAATGGATGGACATGGTAACTCATTGTTTTCGAAAATCCAACACGTATTAATAATTTATGGATTATATTGAATAAATTAAAAGTCAAAAAACCGACATCTTGGGCCCGAAATTCAGAGACTACTAGCGTCATTTTCCGAATTAATAAATACAAATGGGTGAACGTACGCAATTTTGTTTTCGATTCCGATGCTTAACGCGTCTAAAGAGACTTCCATGGAGACCGACCAAAAAACAGACACGGAACGGGAGGAGTCTACGCCGCCCGAAAGGGCCTGGCACAAGCCAATGAGATTCGAGCCACGGAACATTCTGGAAGCGCTCTCTTTCCTCCCCGAACCTCTACAAAAGCCCCGTGCTCCGAGCTCCGAGCTTCAAGCTCCGTGCCCTTCTTCGATCGCCTCCCTTCCGTTCTCGTTCCTTCGGCGCGTCCTCCGTCGTCGGCGCAACCCTTGAGCGAGCGCGAGCGAGAGAGAGAGAGAGAGAGAGGGAGGCCACAATGGGCGGCGGCAAAGGCGAGGGTCCGGCCATCGGCATCGACCTCGGGACGACCTACTCCTGCGTCGGGGTGTGGCAGCACGACCGCGTCGAGATCATCGCCAACGACCAGGGGAACCGGACGACGCCGTCCTACGTCGGGTTCACCGACACCGAGCGCCTCATCGGGGACGCCGCCAAGAACCAGGTCGCGATGAACCCGACGAACACCGTTTTCGGTAAGGCCTGAGTTCTAGGACCCGGTCTTTATGTATTAATATTGGGTTCCCTAGAGTGGTTTGTGGTCGGATCGAGGCTTCTTCCAAAGATGGGTGGAAATGTGGTCCTTTCGGGCTTTACTTGGACTCGGTGCATGTTGTTTTCCTGGCAGATCTAGAGACGTTAGGGCGCGCGCGCCGTGTTTAGGAGTGCTCGTTGCGGTTTTTCTTCGTCATCTGCTGTAGCTCTGAGTACTCGCTGTCTATTCTTTCCGGATTTGGCTTGTCTCTATTTCTTTTTTTGTTTTCGTTTTTGGGTGTTGCTCGCAAGTTGACTCTTTTTGTTTCCTGGTTAGCTTACTAGGTTTTTGTACTCTTGTCCTGCTGGCGAATCGCTATTTGTTGCTGCATGTCGTTTAAAAATTGGTTTTTTCGTATTTTGAGATCTAGCCTTTAAGTTGCAAGCACGCGTGTTAAACTCGCCAGATATTTAACTGAGATTAAAGTACGGTGTAGGAAGAATAATTGCATTTACTCATGCTGTACGTACATGTACCGTATATATGGTCCGCCATCTGTAATGGGACGACTTTGTCGGGCAGTGATATTGGAATTTACTGTTTCAGAACCGAGCAATTTCGTAGGAGGGTAATCGGTTCGACCTTTTGTACTTAAGAAGGAATTGACTTGGTATACTTCCAGATGGGTCTGCGCATTGTTCAACTTTAATATGAAGTGTTGGATCTTGATGTTTCAAATTTTTTCTGCACAAATACGGGTTGGTGCCGTGAAAAGTGGATTATTAGTTTCAAAGTTATAGTTAGCTTTAGACAGCTTGGTTCTGTAGGTGGGGATACTCTCTGTGCAATGGAATACTGCTGTACGTTTTTTGTTGCTTGGGTGATTTACACTTGCCTTTCCACTACAGATGCCAAGAGATTGATTGGCCGGAGATTCAGTGATGCCTCTGTACAGAGTGATATTAAATTGTGGCCATTCAAGGTCATTCCTGGGCCTGGGGACAAGCCCATGATTGTGGTCAACTACAAGGGTGAGGAGAAGCAGTTTGCTGCTGAGGAGATCTCTTCCATGGTCCTCATGAAGATGCGTGAGATTGCTGAGGCTTATCTTGGATTCAACGTGAAGAACGCTGTGGTCACTGTCCCAGCGTACTTCAATGACTCCCAGCGTCAGGCCACCAAGGATGCTGGTGTCATCGCAGGCCTAAACGTGATGCGTATCATTAATGAGCCTACAGCAGCTGCTATTGCTTATGGTCTTGACAAGAAAGCAACCAGTGTCGGCGAGAAGAATGTCTTGATCTTTGACCTCGGTGGTGGTACATTCGATGTCTCTCTCCTCACCATTGAGGAGGGTATCTTTGAGGTGAAGGCCACTGCTGGTGATACCCACCTTGGTGGAGAGGACTTTGACAACAGAATGGTCAACCATTTTGTCCAAGAGTTCAAGAGGAAGCACAAGAAGGACGTCAGTGGCAACCCTAGAGCCCTCAGGAGGTTGAGGACATCTTGCGAAAGGGCCAAGAGGACACTCTCATCCACGGCCCAGACCACCATCGAAATTGATTCCTTGTATGAGGGTGTTGATTTCTACTCAACCATCACCCGTGCTAGATTTGAGGAGCTCAACATGGACCTTTTCAGGAAGTGTATGGAGCCGGTTGAGAAGTGTTTGAGGGATGCCAAGATGGATAAGAGTACTGTCCACGATGTTGTCCTTGTTGGAGGTTCAACTAGGATTCCCAAAGTTCAGCAGCTTCTGCAGGATTTCTTCAATGGCAAGGAACTTTGCAAGAGCATTAACCCAGATGAGGCCGTTGCCTACGGTGCTGCTGTTCAAGCTGCCATCTTGAGCGGTGAGGGCAATGAGAAAGTGCAGGATCTCTTGCTGTTGGATGTCACGCCACTCTCCCAAGGTCTCGAGACTGCTGGCGGTGTCATGACCGTGTTGATCCCTAGGAACACCACCATCCCCACAAAGAAGGAGCAAGTTTTCTCTACCTACTCAGACAACCAGCCTGGTGTGCTCATCCAGGTCTACGAAGGTGAGAGAACGAGGACCAGGGACAACAACCTGTTGGGTAAATTTGAGCTCTCAGGCATTCCCCCGGCTCCTAGGGGCGTCCCTCAAATTACTGTGTGCTTCGACATTGACGCAAATGGTATCTTAAATGTGTCTGCTGAGGACAAGACCACCGGTCAAAAGAACAAGATCACCATTACCAATGACAAGGGAAGGCTATCCAAGGAGGATATCGAGAAGATGGTTCAAGAGGCAGAGAAGTACAAGTCCGAGGACGAAGAGCATAAGAAGAAGGTCGAGGCCAAGAATGCCTTGGAGAATTACGCCTACAACATGAGGAACACCATCAAGGACGAGAAGATTGGTGCCAAGCTCCAGCCTGCCGATAAGAAGAAGATTGAGGACGCCATTGAACAGGCCATTCAATGGCTGGACGGCAACCAGCTGGCCGAGGCTGACGAGTTTGAGGACAAGATGAAGGAGTTGGAGAGCATCTGCAACCCCATCATTGCCAAGATGTACCAAGGCGCCGGTGCTGACATGGACGCAGAGATGGATGATGATGATGGTCCTGCTGCCGGTGGAAGCGGAACTGGTCCTAAGATCGAGGAGGTCGACTAATTATTCTCCATGGCTATCTTTATCTAGTGTTTCTTTTTGCCCCTTATTCTGTTATGTCTAGGATCTGCAAGCGCTTGGATGTTTATCTTGGCTTTTCTTTGTAAGTGTTTGTTCCCAAAGCGCTTGGATGTTCATCTTCATACTAGATCTTTTGTGCAATCGTTGGTGCCGCCATTCTTTAATCTTTGGGTGCAGTTGTCGTGCAAAGTTTGGATTCATTATCTCCCAACGGGCCTAGTTTGGAGACATTAACATACCTACCTCTATCTTTGCCTCACTCCCTCTAAAAGCCAAGCCATGTTACTGAGGTAGGCTAGAAGGGCCGGTCCATAAGAAGATGTGCGAGTAGAAAACAATCATAACGGATGGTAAGACAGGCTGTGATTAGCTAGAAAAAAAATTGTTACAGTTATAAGCTGAGCATCAGTGAGCCGTAGGGGTGGTCCGGCCCAATGGAAAACGTTGTCCGAGGATGGAACCGGACCGCCCGGAAATCGATTTCACTTTTAAGAACCGAGAATTAAAACGATACTCTCAGGAAATGGACAAAACTGGCCGGTCCGGTCCGGGAGATTTGTTTTGCACACTCCTAGTGAGGCGGAGACACCAGATAGAACTTTTATTTAAATGTTAGATGATTTTATTTTTGTTTCTAGTTATAAATTGCAAAATCATGACTTTTTTAACAGTTTATTTAAAATGTTCTTTAATTAAAAGAAATGTTTGGTTGCACCTAATGAGAAAATTTGTCATGTCTCACTTCTAATTATAATTTTTTTTTTCATTTCATTGTTCTCATGGTACTTTTCATTCATAAACCATATAGTTGACATAATTATCAACTATACAGGGGAAGGGGCTTCCCCATTTTTTAGGTAACCAATTCCCTCTTATTTTTTCTTCTTAAATACCTCTAGGGATATTACTGTAAGCTTCAAAGTTTCTAAAAACCACGTATTTATTTCATTGCTTCCGTCTCTCTTTTCGTTTTTCTTTTCTTCTCAATAAATTCATATTTCGCGACACTTATATTTTAAGATTTGGAAATTAAATAAGGACCTTTAAGTTTTTGATATTTAATTAGCGAACACACGCAGTTTTGGACGTGCAGAAATGCTAGTTAATTTAAATAGATTCGAGAATGAAGAGGGATCGCGACTATTCATCGCTGACATACAAAGGACAAGATAATTGGAGAAAGTTGAAGGAAGTTATACAATTGTGTAAATTTTAGCGAGACGCATATTAAAACCGGTATTAATTAATATACTTTTTTTTTGGTCGGAATTTAATACATTTTAGTAATTGCATAAACTTATTACCTACGTGACGAACTTTAAATTAAAAGGGAAAAAGGCAATTTCGAGACAACTTTTTCATGAGTGTACTTGAAGATAGTTTTAAAGAATCTCGAATAATTCCGTTGTGAAGGAAAAACAGAAAACACAAGTTCATAAATAGAAGAGATTTGTGATCTTTTGGTTCCAAAATTTCCTTTGATTAATCTAAAATTTTTCGTAGACAATCATTTTTTTATGAGAAAAAGCCACCAAAAATCCTAAACTATGCCTATTGTGACACATTTACTCCAAACTCTTTTTTATGACACCAAAATCTCCAAACTATGCCCAGTGTGACACATTTTACTTTAAACTTTTTTTTGTGACACCAAAAATTCTAAACTATATTCATTGTGATGCATTTACTCTCCGTTTTGGCTCCGTTAAAAATTACCGTTAAAATTTGATGTGGCTCCGACGTGTCGCTGCTGATGTGGCGCCACGGAAGCGCAAAGTCAGAAAAAATTAAACCCAATCGCTGTTACTGTTCATCATCTTCGATGCACTGTTCATCGTCTTCAAGCGCTTGTCCATCGCTGCCCAGAGCCGCCTGGACATTCGGCTATGTATAATTCTTTTGTTGTAATCTTCTCCCTTGTTCCTTTACGGTTCATCTTTCTGGGTAAATACCGCCATTTTTCCTCTAACTTCAATAGTCAAATACTGGCAAAACCAGTCCATGGACTTCGCCAATTTGATCACCGCTTCTCCAAACCTTGGAACAGAACTGGAAGACTGGCAAATAATAGCCAATGTTTGCACCGTCGTGATTCCAAGGCACATTCCGTGATACGGCAAAATTCCGCGACTTCGAGAAAAAGAGGGAAAAGGTTCAATAGCTCCTGATGTTTACTGGAAATGGGTTAAGTACATGGAGAGTAGGCCTAGTAGTGCAGAAGCTCGTCAGAAAGAGGAATAGTGTGACAGGGACAGCTCGGCTACTCCATATCTCGGCGAGCTCGGCCCCAAGTAAAACACAAAATTGGGTTTGAGAGCGAGATCTTGTTCTTGAACATCGAGTAAGGCTCATGGTCACCGGACTGCTGCGACGACCTTAGAATCGAGGCGGCCCGAGCGAGCCCCCACGTCCTCGATCCTAGCTCGGGAAGCATGGACAACCTCGACCGAGGTCGTCGTCCACGGATGAGTACTTGAAGACGATGAACAGAGCATCCAAGACGATGAACAGTAACAGCGATTGCAGTGCTTCGATATTTTTCTTTTTAGGTTTAATTTTTATTTTAATTTTTTTTGGTGCCACATCAGCGGCACGTTGAAGCCACGTCAGATTTTAACGGCGATTTTTAACGAAACCCAAATAGAAGGTAAATGTGTCACAGTGAGTATAATTTAGGGTTTTTGATGTTACAAAAAAAGTTCGGGATAAATGTATCGTACTAATTATAGTTTGGGATTTTTTGTGTTACAAAAAGAGTTTGGGATAAAAGTATCACAATGGATGAAACTAGGGATTTTTTGTGGCTTTTTTCCCTTTTTTTTATTAATACAAAGATTTATACTTCTAGGGAAAATTATCAAGAAAATCCTATTTATTGTATTTATGCCAATTCCGTTCTAAATTTTTTTAATTTTGTTAATTGAGTTCTAAACCTTTCAATAATTTGCCAATATAGTCCATTTGGACAATTTTACCGAAATCGTAAACATGAGTATTTGGGCATTCTTTGTGGCACCGCCATCGTTGACATGGACTATTTTTGTAATTTTTTCTTTTCATTTTTCTTTTTTATTTATTGTGGTTGACGATGGTTGATGACCCTCGCCCGATCATCGAGTAAGGGCTTGTAGGCCCTCGCCCGCTGGTGGTAAGGGCTACAACCCTCACTAAATCTGGAGATGATGGAGGCTGTTACCAAGTCAGGGAGAGTGACTCTCTCCTAGGTGAGGCCGGTCCTCGCTTGCAGCTAGCGATGGTGACCTCGCCTAACCTTGTTGAACATCGCCTCAAACTGGCCACTGGCTAAAATAAAAAAAAAAAAAAAAAAAGGAAAATGGAAAAAAATTAGAAAAATTTTAATAAAAGTTTGTCCACATTAGTCTTCTTGCAAGGCGTTTGGCCATGCCACATATGAAGGCCAAAGTTGATTGGATCGTCACGTTAGTGTTTTCCGGTTCAAATTATTTGGAATAACTATATTGACAAATCGTCAAAGAGTTTAGAATTGAATTGGCATAATTAAAAAGTTTATGACCGAATTGATACAGGTGCAATAAATTTATGGCTTTTTTGTTTTTGGTAATACCCTCAGTACTTCTTTAATAATAGATTATGTTCACCGTCATTTTTGGAAAAAAAAACTGTTTTGTACGCAACCATCTAAACCGCGTTTTCGCGAAAAGACCGTTTTCTCATCTCCGACAATAAAAAAAGAAGAAGAAAATATTTACACGAACGTGATGAAATGGCCTCTTAATAACAACAAAAGTGGAAAAATTGCACCAAAGCGGATGTGCTTATCCACCAACACGGACGATTTGACAAATCACATATCAGATTCAAAAAGCAAACAACCCCCCTTCCTTTACTTTTGTATTTTTTAAATGCTTTCCTCATGTTTCACCCCTCCCGCCGTCCCCACCAAAGAAGAAAAAGAAGAGAAGAGAGCACATCAGCTGCAAATACCAATTTACTTTTCCCCCCTTTTTGGCTTTTGAATCTGTTTATTTTTTTCTCTTTTGCAATTTCAAAGAGTCCCTCTCGGCCTCAGTGGAATCCACTCGTCAAATGGACAACGCATCGCAACACAACAAACTCCCGGAAAGGGGCAAAGAAAAGGGGTAGCGAGGAAAACGAGGAAGAGAAAGGAGAGCGGAAGACAAGGACACCCACGATGCCAATCCTAGGCCCCCTTTCTGGGACATCATCATCGTCGTTCACGGTCACCAGACGCCTTCCTTGACCTTTTCTCCCACGTACGACCCGCGACTCAGACCCTAGAGAGAGAATGAGACAGAGAGAGTCAATGATTCAGGCTGTTTTGTCAACGTTTCCAGGTCAGGTGGGCAGAGAAACCTCGAACGAACCAGGAGTATTCACTGTGTGAATTATGAATGCGGGGTTGTTGTTCTGGTGCGCTTTTTGGCCGCATGCATCATGCGGTCTTTGCCTAGGACTTGCGAGCAAGCCCCCATTTTGGACCAGGTCCCTGTTCCTATGCACGCTAGATATCTATCGTGTTCTTCCCGTGACTGACCCGTTTCCTGATAGGCCGAGATCGGTAGCGATAAGTACTGTGAGACTGATAAGTCGTGTACGTGTGAGGGACGATCCGTGCTTTGACCTCTGACTCGCCTCATACGGCCGCTGTGCATGCTGAAACAACCACGTTGCAACAGCAGAAACGGGTCTTGGTCATCTCTGCAGCAGTCTTTAACTTCGGACAATCTTTCTTCCCTAGCTAAGCCACCCAGAATGGATAACTAATATTGCTTAGTGTATTATTAATGGGAAGCTCGAAAGATTGCTACAGCGCATTGGGAGCTAAGGATTGTTACGGGCGCCGGAGTCCGGATGCTTGCAGGTCGAAATGAGAAAGGCATGATGTGTCTACGGTGACATGCTCAGGTAGCAAAACCAAATACAACCTGCTAGATCAATCAAAGAAAGAAGCGAGACTATCAAAACTTAAATGTTGAAGATGCACAGAGGATGACAAGCAAACCCGAATCTTTGACCATTCGCGAAGAAGTTCCGTGTAAGGATGGGGGAAAAACCTGGTTCTCAGGCGTGTTGGACCAATGAAAAGAACTCAAGTCCCCAGTGGCGTGATATGAGCAACTGATGAACTAAACAGGAATCACAGCAACTATCCGGGGGGGAGCTGGGGGATGCAGTGTAAGGAACAACGTTATAGAACGTCTAAAACCAATCTGGTTACTTGAACTTGTTCAACTACCCCCAGGCCTGCTAAATCTGCTAGAAGAACATGCCGCAGCGGTTCAAGTACCAAAGCCAAAAAGCGACAGAATGAACTGACTATTAGAACAAGATTACTTGCGAGTGGCTGCAACAGATCAGGCTTAAAATCCCACCTCAGTTTGGTACGGAAGACCGACAACTTCAAGCATCTTTACAATTAAATGCGAGGAAAGCGATTAAACAGAAATAACACATCCAACCAAATAGATCTAACCAATAAAGGATAAATTCATTAAGCAGCTAAGGGAAATGCAAATTTCCTTTCATAGACTATGCTGTGGTACAATGTTAGTAAACAAATGATGCACCAAGAACAGCTATCAACCCTTCCAAATTACACCGAAAGAACTCTTAGGTCAGAACAAGATCGCTGCCTCCAAGATGAGGGCGAAGGCAAACACGGACCTCATGCTCTTCTGGGCCAGTGCGGAGTTTAGGCACCATTATTTCTAGCAATGAGCCTTGCTCGTTGTAGTAGGCTTCTATATTGGCATCTTCGGGGAATTCGAGTTGATAATGGAATCTCCCTCACAAATTCCCCAGAAGGGCAATGCTCCGGGGATGGATCTGTAAGTTTGAAAGTTCTGTCGTTCCTCCGGATGAACTGTGTTCGAGATGTGCTAACTCCAGATATCTTGATGATCCCATGAGTGGGAGAATTCCTCCAAGAAACCTTAACCTTCTGAAGATCCACAAAGGGCAAACTTATGATTATCAAATAACCCTCCTCATCCTCGTAAATTGTTTTTGCAGCTGTAACAGGCCCATAAACATTCTTCATGATCCCGCTGAACTCATTTAACCATTGTGGTTCACTCAGGTGGAGATCCATATCAATAGTCCGATCTGAGGGAGGATTAACAGTCAAATATGTATCCTCCTCAAGTCCATGAGAGAAAAAGTCTTTCCTCTTCTTGCTGCTCACAGGTGATAAATCCATACCATCCCCATTACCATTGCTTGATGGTTGAGTAGACAAATTCAGTCCAGACCCATTAAGCAGCTTCTTGGACTGGGCATTAGAGGCACACTTAACAGGTGGAGGTGGCCTTTCGAGCTCAAAATCAATGTTGGGTAGATTTCTCCAAGAACTAAAATCGCTCGCTTCAGGTGGGATAGAGAAATTCAACTCCCTGCCTGTAAGTTCCATCCAACGCCTGTGGTCTTCCTCATCGAGACCCATGAGATTGGGCGAGGGAACAACTTCAATCCCGTGGATACACTGCGGATTAGAGAGACCCCTGTAATGCTTCCGCTGCATCCTATGAGATCTAACAAAACCCTTTTCTACGCTGAAGGGAAAGGGACGCTCACCTTGTCGAGAGTGCCCGTTCATATAACTCCTCAGCTGCATCTTGCCCAATGCATTGTCGGGCCTCTCCTTGAATGCCCACATGTACATGTTCTCCATGTCATGCTGAACCATGAATATGTCAAGCTTGAGATCAGATTTATCGAATCCCGATACTCCATTGCTGTCCCTTACAATCTTTACCTTGGATTTATCATTCAACACGGGCTTAAAATAAAAGCTAAAGAAAAACCAAGCACCCCAAATACTATCCCCCCGCTTCACACATTTCCGTCCGCCTTTAGGAATATTGAGTAAGCTCTCCGTCTCGTAAACTTGGGGACCAAGGCCCACATCAAGGATATCACAGGGATCGGGATTCCAGGACTGCAGGGGAGGTGGGCTCCGTTCAACGGACAGGGGTAGGTTAATATCCGGTGGCCGCAGAATCATTTGGCGATTCATCTCCAAAACTGATTCTTCGTGAGAGGAGGAGCTTGAATCCATGGACAACAGAGTGGATGGGTGATGACTTTCCATTGATAAGGTTGTAAGGAGAGAAGAATCTCCCATTTCAATTCATTTTGTTTGTGGGTCTTCTTGCAGTTGGGCAGGATTTAAAAAGCTCCATAGTTGCACCTCAAAACAAAATTCAAACAACCTATCCGTGTACAACCACCTTCTTCAAAAACCAATTCCCAGAATAATTCCCCAGCTCAATCTATACTATACCCAACAGAAAACCAATATTCCGAAACAAAAAAATCTGACAAAAAAACCAATACTTTGCTCAGAGAAAAGCTAAGATTTTGGAGGTAATACAAAATCTATTGAACCTCTACCTAGAGACAGGGACAGAGAGATTGGATTGGAAAGACGCTAAAGGAACACTATATCTAATCCTAGCCCAAGAATCTCCTGAAATCCCCCAAACAAAGGCCTGAAACACTGAATCAGTAGCATCAAACCCATCAAAAGTCAAACCTCTCTTGCCCTAATTCTGCCCCCACCCCCAATACCCACCCAGAAAAAGAGAACTCAAAACCTACCAAGACATCAAAACCCGAAAAGAACCCAACAAAAAAAAACCAAAACCAAAAAAGGGGATCCTCAGAGAAGAGTACCATTTGGGATGGTCATCATGGAAACGAGCGAAAGAAGAGGAGAATGAAGGGTTCTGCCGACAACCATCACCACCAAACCATCAACACCACCCAGCTTCAGCAGCAGAAGCAAAGCAATCAGAGCTATTGCTGCCTCTAGGAATTGCTGCTTTTTCCTCCTGCGGATTCGAAGAGGAACAATGCGTATGTGCGTGTGCTCAAGAGGGTGTCCGCGTTGGGAGGGTGTGAAAGGGAGAACAGAGGAGCTCTTGGCCTCTTATTTAGTAGCGGAGAGATTATCGCGTGGAAGAAGCGGCCTGCACCAGATAATACCGACCGGGTTGGGCTACTGTTGCTCCGGATGTAAATGTAAACTAAACGGTGCACTTTCGTCGTTTTTGCTTTTCGTGTGGAACTGTCTGTGCGTGTGAATATGTGCGTGGGGTCTCAGGTCAAAACGCCGAAAAAAAAAAAATGCTTTCTTCAAGTTTATAACTGAGGGGGTATTCATGTTGGATTTGGAATATCGACTAATTTAATTGAGAAAAAATGATATAAATGATTTATGAATTTTAAAAGTTTATAGCCGAACTATTATTTATGGACTCGTTTGAATATATACCCAAAATTCAGGGACCACATTGTACATTGAGTTTAAGTTTATGGATCGCATTGAACAAATTAAAAGTACATGAACCGCATTACACATTAGATCAAAATTTATGGAGCATTTATATCATTGTCTCTTTAATTGATTTATTGACCAATCAATCAATTTATTCAACACCTTCGATCTCCCTTGGAAGATTTTTATTTCGATAATAATTGAAATGAAATTTAATGTAATCAAACAAAGGACGTTTTCTTCTGTATAGACTCATTGGAATGAAAAGGGATTGAATCGCTATTTGATTCCACCCCCACATTCCTCATATCGAATATGGTCTCTCATTAATTATCTGTACAAATTGAAATTTCAGATAGATCGCGTGCGCGTAGTAAAATCCAAAGAACTCAAAAGCTCCGATTGAAATCACCACTACCATTTGAAGAAGGGGTCATTGCTTCTGTTCACTGAATTAGAAATTTTAGAAGGGAACTGAGGCAGAATATGTGTGAAAACCTCTGTTTGACTGATTAGGCATATTATTATATGTTCCCCAATAGTTTAACAGAAAGGAGCAAGAGACGTCCCAGATATAACCTGTTTGGTTCAAATTTTTATCTCTCTGAAAGTTACTCAGCAGTTTCTTGTTCAGGACGCTTCCAAGGTGCCCCCACATGGCCTCCCAATAGAGAGGAAACGTGCCTGGCAGAGGACTATTCAAGATGTGCGACAGACTTAAACTGTGCCAAAGTTATATTCAAAGTGATCTCTTCTTTCCTTCTTTTTTTTTTTTTCCCTTCTTTGATCAATAGAATTAAAGTGAATCAAATAAAAGAGAGAATATGGAAGTAAGCCTCCCTAGGTTAGAGCTAGCTTGGGCGTGGATTGGTAGTGACACCCGGATGACTTTGTTCAATTATAATTTAGGGTTTAGGAAGGTGGGTCGAAGGATGCGCAGGAGGTAAAGATATTGAGATTTAGGACATGGGGCTGAGGTATGAGAGATTAAAATAAAGGTTTTGATTAGGTGAAAGTGGCAAACTTGTGTTCATTGTTCCAATATTTATTTCATGTGAATTAGTTTGTTTTGTTGCTTCCATGGCATTGTGTCGATTACAAGTCACGAGGGCAAACCTTGAAAAACTGATGTGTTAGTGACTTTCGAAAAAAAAATGCAGTCAATTAATGACATGAAGTGTGGAAGACTTCAGATTAGTTCTCGCATATACAATGACCATATCAAGTGAAATGCTAAAATATAAAAAAATAATTTTTATGGAAGTTTATATACTAAATGATGCGACTCCTTTGGTGTTTGATTTAAAGCAAAATACTTTCTATGTGACTCCTATATTGCTGGAACGGTAGAAATATTAATAAACAATGACACGGCCATGTGATCTCCTATCCGAGTAGCAATAGATCCTTTGCATGGTTCTTCCAAGTTCCCATGGAAAGCGTTTCTTCCGTGTTTGGCGGCCGTTGATCGGCCAGTCAATCGTTGGCTCTTTCATATTGCTCTTGCATTTTGCTATTATATTGCAATATGAAAGTAGTAATGGCACGAATAAAAATAGCAAAAAAACAAATTAGGACTCTGTTTATTTCGTGAAAAGTGAATAATAAATGATCGATTGTATCATTTGAAATAGTCAATCAATGAAAAATATTTTCATTATCGACAATGTTGCGCCGCACTTTTTTTTTTTTTTTTTTTCAAGTTTAGCACGCTAAGGAGGTATTTCCATATAAGGGTCTCTCTCAGACCATACCTCACGTGATAGTAGATGATAATTTCCTATTTGATCTATGTTTTTGATTTTGGAATCGCCACTAGTCATTATTGGTAGGTTGACTAGAAACTTAATCGGGGTATGGGAGAAATACCACGATTTTACAAACCAGAGATTCTGAGTACGGGGACTTGGATACTTTAATGATCCCAAATTGACATCCTTAACGCCCTTTTGGTACCTAAGAACGATACGATGTCTAACATGTCATGCAAGTTTCCGAGGCTTACCCCTAATTCTATCCATTCTAATCGTGGGGAAAGTCAATCAAGAATTAAAGGTGCAATTAAGGAAAATGAAACCAAACAATCCTAAATTATCTCTAAAACTAAAAATCAATCAAAACATCCAAACCCTAATGAAGCCCTAAAGGCTTGTTCATTTTTATGATTTATGTCTTTTTAGGGTTTTAGGGTTTTTTAAGAGTTATAACCCCTTAATTTGAGATTTTCTAAAAATGCCATTTGGCCACTTCAAAAAATTCAAATTTCACTTTTCAAGGTTGGCCACAATGTTTTTAAACCATTCTGTGAATTTTTGAAATTTTTGATATTTTTTTGGAAATTGAATTTTTAAGAATTTCATTAACCGAGAATTGATTTATATGATTTTCTGAAAATTTTTATGAATTTTTTATTTTTCCATTTTTTTAGATTTTCTGAATTTTTTTATATTTTTTATTTCTATTTTCTGAATTTTCTAGATTTTTATGAATTTTCTAAATTTTTTTTTTCATTTTTATTAAATTTTCAATTTTTTTTGAAATTTGTGAATTTCTGAAAATTTTTTCCAGATTTTCTAGATTTTTTAGATTTTTTTTATGAATTTTCTAGATTTTTTTTTTATGAATTTTCTAATTTTTATAGATTTTTTTTTTATTTTTTTAGATTTTTTAAAAATATTTTTGAATTTTCTTTGGGAAAATGAACCGGACCGACCGGTTCAACCCGGTTTGGCTTGGCCGAATTAGGCCTCGCCCGACGCCAGTCGCCGATCACTTCCTTCGACATGCACCACGCTAAAACAACGTTGTTTAATGCATTCTTCATTAGGGCATTTAGTCGAGCATTTAATGTGCATGAATTCCAACCTAATGTTTTCAAGGCCGCCACTTCAAGCCCTTCTCCGGTGACCTTTCGGCGAATGTTTTGCCATTTCTTTTGATCCATTACCAAGGTCATATGTTCTAGTACTGATATAGCCTAACCAGAGTGCCGCCGAACGTTTGCCGGCCAGCAAAAAATCAGTCTAAAATCCTTAACTTGCAAACTGTTTTTAGCAAGCTTTTCTAGAATACAAATCTTAAACTTAATCGTCCTAGCCGTCCATGTCGATTCTAATAACGAACAAAAACATCAAGCAAGGTTGAGAGAGACCAACTTGAGTGACCTAAGGCCATGGTAATGCTTCGGCGAGGTTCTTCGAGCTCCGACGAGTTGGTTCATGAGGTGGCCAACTCGGTTTTAATGCGTTTTCAATCATCCAAAGTGCAAACAAATGATAAAAATAAAATCAGAACATGTTTTGAGCATCAAACGTAACAAAATCATGAAGAAACACACAAGTTTGAGCTAAAACTCATTCTAGAAATTCTGGAAAACAGTGATCATGATCAAAGTTTACCTTCTTCGTTTGATGATCAGATGGAGTTTCTGAGACGATCCACGATCGTGGAGCTATTCCCTAACACTTGATCTTTAACCTAGTAGTTTTGGATTCGCCAAAGTGTCTCTCAGCACACCAGACAAAGTTTGTTTTCAGGGCTTCGCGATCAATTCGTTCGATTGGAATGACTAGGGGAGGGTCGTGGCCTATCCACGATTCGCCGGCATTCTGTAGTCTACAGCGGTGCCAGACACTTGTGAGAGGACCCTCGACCCTCTCTCTCTAGATCATTCTCTTTGATTTCGCTCCTTTCTCTCTCTCTTCTCTCTCTAGCATTTCACCGAGCACCTTCCCCTCAATGTTTAGTTTTTTCTTCATTTTTGAAGCTCGATTTTTCACCCAAAGTTTGTTATTTACCAACCTTGAATCGGTTGGGATGATTCCCTGGCGCCAGCCGAATATTCTCTATTTGGCCAACTCCATTTTCACGTGCTAAATAGACTGGGGAAGGTTCACGAAGTCGTGGGTTTGAACCGTAATTTTCTCAGTTTATTATGCATTTTGGGTGAGTCGGGCAAAGAAGACAGGTTGCCGGGTCGGGTTGGGTTGACTCGGTCGACCCGACAGTCCCAATTTTGACTAAAAATTCAAATTGAGCTCGATTTTGACCCAATTTTCAAAATTAAACTCCAAAATTGAATTCCTCATCACATTTTGAACTCAAATATATGATTTTCCCCAATTTTTTTGTCATAATCATGTCCGAAATTTTTAAATTTTTGTACTCGGGTTAATAGGGTTTGTTCAATTCAATACCTTAATGACCTGATTAGGAAAAATTGGTGCCAAAATTGAATTACCCACATCATATTAACCCTAGAAATGATGGTATCATGGTTTGACAATTTCCAATTGGGCACAATTCCCAATTTGGGTTCAAAATTCCTAATTTTCAATTGAATTTTGGGGATTTGTAATTTCCACGACAAATTGTACAATTGGACAGACCATTATGTAATTCAAGGTCTCAGAATCATTTTTTGTGAAGACACTATGACTTAAAAATGACTAGAAAAGATTTGATTGCATTTTTGGTTCAATTCTAGTTTAATTTTGCCTAATTTTAGCAAAAAGACATACCTGATTGAGAGTTTCCAAAATTGATGATGTATTTATGAAATTGAATTTAAAATAAGACTAATGACTATTTTTATGGAATTTTCTGATTCCATTTGCTATTTTTCTTGATTTTCTCACTTATTTTGACTAAAAGAAATTAAGAAAAAATGCAGGAAAAAGCTAAAAAATTTATTTTTGGTCTAGAAATAGGTTTCTAGGCTTGGCCAAGATTCTTAGTCCTAATTTTGAGATTTTTGAAAATAAAAAAAAAGTTAAAAATCAGGTGTCAACAGCTACCCTTTTTTGAGATTGAGCTCGTTAGAGGTTGATTTTAAAGATAAGGTAACACTTGAATTTTTAGTTGAATTAATGGAAATTTCACAACAACTGATTAGGAACCTTGCTTTTGAAATTCGTGATCTAATCCAAAGGTTTTCTTTTTTGAACACATTTTGAGAGGTTCTTAATAATCGAGGGAGAGAAACTTACTTGTTTGTGAGCGACCCTTTGTTGCTTATCCAAGAGTATGAATTGATGACGGTGATGATTATGATAATTATTCTGATTTTGAGGTTTAAGGATGATCCCACGAACCATGAACACCTGAGGCTCCTCGCCTGAGGATTTGAAAATTTTCCTAGTGGTTCCTCACTAGTAGGACTTTAAAATTTTCCTAATGACTCCTCGTCAGTAGGACTTTGGAAATTTCCTTGGGGCTTCTCGTCTGTAGGAATTTGGAAATTTGCTTAGGGACTCATCGCCTGTAGGATTTTGGTAATTTGCCTAGTGGTTCCTCATAAGTAGGACTTTGGAAATTGCCTAGGGGCTCCTCGCTTGTAGGACTTGAATTTGCCTGAGGCTACTTGCTTGTAGGACTTGAATTTACTTAGAGGTTCGTCGCCCGTAGGATTTTGGAAATTGCCTAGGGGCTCCTCGCTTGTAGGACTTGAATTTGCCTGAGGCTACTTGCTTGTAGGACTTGAATTTACTTAGAGGTTCCTCGCCCGTAGGATTTTGGAAATTGTCTAGGGATTCCTCGCCTGTAGGACTTGAATTTGCCTAAGGGCTCCTCGTCTGTAGGACTTTGGAAATTGCCTAGTGGCTCATCGCCTATAAGACTTGAATTTGCTTAGGGGCTTCTCGCTTATAAGACTTGAATTTGCCTAGGGGCTCCTTGCTTGTAAGACTTGGAATTTGCCTAGAGACTCCTCATCAGTAGGACTTTGGGAAGGCTTCAAACAATGAATGCCTTGACCATGAGCTATGTGATTTTGAGGCTTCACTAACCTTTGTATGGCTTTTAGTTGACCAAAAATTATTTTAAAAAAATGGTTTTGAAATTAATCAAAACTGTTTAAAGTGTAATTTTTTTTAGTTTATCACAAATTGTTTGAAGTGTAGTTTTTTAGCTTACTGCAAATTGTTTGAAAACTTGATTTTAAGTTGACCAAAAACTTTTGAAACCTGGTCTGGAAACATGCATTCCTTGTATTAATGCATTTTAGACAATCAAAATCCTTTTCAAGGAATTATTTGAACAAAGTGCTTGCAATCTTTTAAGAAATGCTTGAAATGATTGTTTGGAAGACCTTCATTAGAAAGGATTTATTTCAATCTATGAACTTGGTCTTTTTTTTTATCTGATTGAAATGGGACTTGTTTGATATCCCTCAATTTTATCTCTCTTAACCAATCCTTAGGTGTTCAGAGATGTTCGCAGTGTATACAATCCAATTGATCCGATAAGGTCTTTTTAAAAGGTTGTAATGTTGGCTTGGTCAATGGCTATTCAAAGGATAGGCATTTTGAGGCCAAGAAAAAGGATTTCATCATATTCGACTTTGGGTCAACAAGTTAAGAACCTCGAGGATAAGACAAGATATTATTGCATACACTTTTTTGAGCGATGACTTCTTGTTATAAAGTTATGTTTCTATTCTCAACATCCCAATATGAAGAGTCTTTGGAAAGAGGTTGTATTGTTGGTATTGGTTAGGCTCAAAAGATTCATTTGTTTGAATTCAGGGTTTTTATGAAGTCGGTGATGTTCTTGGCATCACCACCTTTTTCCTCTTTTGTTCACTAGGGATCTTTCTTTTTTATGGACATCAGAGTCCTCTTAATTTTTATTAGGATTTCTCTTTTTCTTTTTTTCACTTTGACTCACTTGTTGTGATTTATGATCTCTCACAATCTTAGCTCTGCTTTGTCATGACTTTTTTTTTTTGTCATTTTTAGCTTTCTTTTGAATTCTCTTTCCTTTTCTTTTCATTTTTCTTGGGCATTTGGCCTTGGTTTTACTAAGTACACTGTTTTTTTCATGCCCTTGATTCTTTTGCCTTTGACCTTTTTGAATTCTAAGGACTCTGTGTCATCTCTTTTGTTTCTTATTTATTCAAAGTGGATCATATGCTCATGCTCCAGTGTGAAGAGATGATCAGCAATTTAAGGTTTTGAAATGAATATTTAGGCTCAATTAGGATTTACCAAAGGTAATGTGTTTGGGTATAAGAAATGAAGTGCTCTTCTTTCTCTTGGGATGTCTTGAGCTTCCATATGACTTCATTCAAAGTTATCATAAAAAGATTGATGCAAGAGTATGCAATAAAATCTTTCTTGATCTTATTCTCCATAACTATCAACCACAAACCTCTTGATTTGCCCCAATATGTGGTGGTTCTTAACATGATTGTTTTGGAAAACTTCTTTACTGTTTCGGCTCAAATCTGGTTTGCAGGGGATAAGCATGTGTTTGGGATAGTGAAATGACTGCCTTTCATAATTTCAATCCATATAATTATTGCGAACATCTCTTATTTCCTTTGGATGAGTTTTTTTTCTCACTCACTCCTTCACTCTGACTTTAAGTGTATAGGGGATGTGTTTGGATACGGTTTACCTTTTATCATTTGAAGGTCTTTTCATTCGATTTGATCTAAACTTTTTCTTTGAAATTTTTCAAAATCTTTTGTAAAATTATCCCTTTTTAAGGAATTTTGATACTTAATCCATTTTCAAAGAAAGCGTGCTTCAAAACTTTTGATTTGAAATATTTCTGAGGTATTTTCTATTCAAACCAATCTATTTTGTTTTGGTCAGTCTTAGTGTCATTCCGCTTGGGGAAGAAAAAGTTCAATTTTCTCTTAGGAAGGCAACTTCTTTAACACATGCATTCACGATTGAGGGATACTTGTCTGATCAACTTACCAAGATCACTCTCGTTTACATGTTTTTGCTTTAATTCTGCTGGGGATTATTCTTTTGTTGCTCCATTTTCTTTATCTCCCTTGAGATGATAACAAGAAAAGCACATTAGAGAATATCAATGAAAAATTGAATTGGAAATGATACTTCCCTCTATTATTTGACAACTTCGTTAGGGATTCTGAAACCATCAACTGGTTCGAACTCCTTTTGCTTTTTTCTGCAAAATAGATAAACATGCTCGTGAAATGCATGGTATGCATGATATGCATATATGCACACGTTCTAAAGTGACTCAAATCTCTTCTTGAATGTTCATATTTATTTCATAGGTAGAAAATCTTGACAGCATCTATATATATAGGATAGGTCAATTTTGTTTCAGCCATATCTACAAAAATCAATACTCCTCTAGAAAGGACTTTCTTGACAATGTATGGACCTTCATAATTCAAAGTGAATTTGCCACGAGGATCTTAATTATTGAAGTTGACTTTCTTCACTACTAAATCCTCTATTTTAAAATGCCTTGATTTCACCATTCTGTTAAAGGATTTGACCACTCTTCTCTGATAGGCTTGCCCATGGCATATAACTCTTGATCTCTTTTCATCGATCATGTTGAATTGTTCATATCTTTATTGAATTCACTCAGCTTCTGAAAGCTTCAATTGGGATAGTATCATTAATGAAGGAATTTCTGTTTCGACAGGTAGCACTGTTTCCATTTCATAAATCAAGGAAAACGAAGTTACTCCAGTTGATGTTCGAATTGAAGTTCGGTATGCCATCAGGGCATATGACAACCTTTCGTGCTAATCACGATAATTTTTAGCTATTTTGGCCAATATCTTCTTGATATTCTTATTTGCCGCTTTAACTGCTCCATTCATTTGTGGACGATATGGGGACAAGTTTAGATCTAGGATGTGGAAGTGTTCAAGTAAATCATCCATAATCTTGTTGTTTAGATTTGAGCCGCTGTCCGTAATTATTGCTTTTGGAGCTCCATACCTAGCAATGATATCTCGCCTAATGAATCTTGCAACATTCTTGGCAGTAACATTTGTATATGAGTTTACTTCAATCCATTTGGTGAAATAGTCAATAGCAACTAGGATAAATCGGTGCCCATTTGAGGCCTTGGGGTTGATTGGACCAATCATATCAATGCCCCACATTGAAAATGACCATGGCTCAGACATTTGATGTAGCTCATTTGGTGGTGCATTGATTCTGTCTCCATAAACTTGACATTGATGATAACATCTCACATGTTGGATACAATTTATTTTCATTGTCATCCAATAATATTCCAACCTCATAATCTTTCAGGCTAGAAGATGTCTATTTATGTGCGGTCCACATTCGCTCTCATGAATCTCTTTCATGATTTGTTTAGCTTTTGCAGCATCCACACATCTTAGTAGGGTTGAATCAAATGATTTCTTGTAAAGGGTTTGACCATTAAGGAAGAACTTATTGGCTATCTTCCTTATAAATTTTCTATCATCTGGTTAGCTTCCTTCAGGAAATTCTCCCGATTGAAGATACCTTTTGATGTCATGAAACCATGGTTCGTTGTCAACCTGTGCCTGGACCATCATGCAATGAGCTGGTTGTTCAAGAATATTAATTCTCAATGGTTTTATATTCATACCATCTTCAGCTTGTAGTAAGGACGACAAAGTTGCAAGAGCATCTGCAAAAATAATTCTGAGCTCTTGAAAGATAATCGAATGTTGCTTCTTCGAATTTTTCTATCATCTCTTCTAAGTATCTGTGACAAGGAATTAGTTTGGTATCTCGAGTTTGCCATTCACCAATTGTTTGCAGTATGATGAGTATAGAACTTCATATACTTGTAATCTCTTTACTTTCATTAAGAGGGCTGATTGTAAGCCGAGAATGCATGCTTTGTATTCAGTGACGTTATTGGTGTATGGAAATACTAGTTTTGCAGATACCGAATATTGTTGGCTTTCTGGAGAGATCAGTACTGCCCCAGTTTCTGATAAAGATAAGTTGGTTGCACCATGAAATACAAGGTCCATTTATCGTCGACCATTGTTAATATATGACCATCAAGTTGTTCTTCAGGATTGGTGACATTCTGCGAACTTTTCGCCAATATGTCTGTTATTACTTGTCCTTTGACTAACTTTTGGGATGATCTTCTCTGATGTCAAATTTAGATAACAAGACTTGCCACTTTGCTAATTTCTTGACCAAGGAGGATTTCTTAAGAATGTACTTGATCAGATCATTCTCAATCACTAGCAAAATTTGATGATGGAGGGTGTATTGCCTTAATTTGTGTAATACCAATCAACGCAATGCATGTCTTTTCGACTGCCGGGTAATTCATTTCTGATATTGTAAACTTCTTGCTCAAGTAATAAATAGCTTGTTCTTTACTATCATTTGGTCTTCTTTGTACAAGCACTACTCTTAACGACTCATAGTGAATCGTCAAATATAAGATCAATGGAATCCTAGGGATTGGGGTACCAGCACTGGTGGGCATACCATATATTATTTAATCTCGTCAAAGGCTTGTTGACATTCCGCATACTACTTCACTTTGGCATTTTTCTTCAACAATTTGAAGAATGGTTTAGCAGTCTCAGAAAGCTGATATATGAAATGAGCAATGTAGTTTAATCTCCCCAATAGACTTTTTAGTTCTTTTACCGTAGAAGGAGTATTTAAGTCGTATATTACCTTGATATTGGAGGGATCTGTTTCGATGCCTCTGCTACTGACCACAAATCCTAGCAGTTTGCCAGATTTTGTCCCAAATACACACTTGTTAGGTTCAGTCGCAACTTATATTTTCTTAGTCTTTCGAACAACTTGTGAAGCACTTCAACATGATCTTCTCATTGTTTAGATTTTGCAATCATGTCATCCACATATACTTCCGATTGCTTTATGTATTATGTCATGGAACAAAATTACCATTGCCCTTTAATATATGGCACCAGCATTCTTCAAACCGAAAGGCATCACTTTGTAACAAAATGTGCCCCATGGTGTTATGAAGGATGTCTTTGCTTTATCCTCTTTCTTCATGAGGATTTGATTATATCTTGAGAAACCATCCATGAATAAAAATATTTCAAACTCAGCAGTGCTATCAATTAATACATCAATGTGTGGAAGCAGAAAATCATCCTTAGAGCTTGCTTTATTTAGGTTGCAATAATCAACGCACACCCGTAGTCGACCATCTTTCTTCATTACAGGTACTATGTTAGCAACCCGTTCTGGATATAGTACTACTTCGATGAAACCGTCTTTGAGCAATTTCATAATTTATTCTTCTATCTTCTTTGCCAAATCCAGCTTCATTCGCCTAAGTTTTTGCTTCTTTGGCGGAATACTTGGATTGATTGATGAAGCATATTCAACTATGCTCGGATCAAGGCCTGGCATGTCAGTATAAGACCATGCGAATATATATTAATATTTTCTGAGCAAATCTATGATTCTTTCTGCTTCTGTTGAGGAAAGACTTTCTCCAATCTTAACTTTTTTAGGATTTTCTTTATCGCCCAGATTAACAATGATCAATTTCTTTAATGTGAGTGGTTTTGATTCATGACGAATCCATTCCTTTCTGACCATTCCTCATCCTCGTTATCTTCTTCAATATAACAAATGATCTCCTTGAAAAGATTTGGGCCACATAAGAACCTATTATAGATGTGCGAATGCTCATGCCTGACATATAACAAACATGATTAGTAATCGCATATGAAGTAAATAATGCACTTGGTCCTATGAAAAACCTTTTGGAAATTCATTTTGAAATTTATTTTGAGAAAGCATAAAGACAGAGCTAGTCCTCATATCATCAGACTTCCTTACTCTTAAAATCATTTTCGCAACGAGGAGCAATATAGAAACCCAAAGCCTTAAGCCTCACGAATGAGGATAATGTCCATCATAGGTTTGGTTTTGTTTTTACATGTCCTTAACAAAACATTTGACCACTTTTATTGAATTGAAAGACGTGATTACATATATATCAACAGGAATGTAAATTGAAACTGAACTAAAATTGTAAACGAAATCACAAGAAATTTGAAACTCTAATCAATAAATGTAATGAAAAATGCAAGTAGCAAAAGTTCAAGGGAATCTTTCTACTCCAGTGCGTAAGTATCTTCTACCTCAGTTATGATGACGTTGATGATATTCTCTTTAACTAAACCAAGCAGAACAGATTCTTCCTCTGCATGTAAGTTTTCTTCTTGAAGCAGCTAGGAAGGTCCAGAAAAAGTTTCCTTGACGCGAATCTGATGATAGGGAAGCTCTTTAGCTTTACCCTTCCATACGGATGGATTAATAATGCGATCACCTCGGCTTTTATAGCCTCTTTGAGTCTTTTGACCTCGGCCTTGGCCTCCATGGTGATCTTTAGAGCTATCTGGAATATAACTTACTCCGTTTCATTTTTGTGGCAAGCGGAGTGATAGGTTTCTTGATTCCTTGGGATTTCAATCCAAGACCATTACTGGGAGTAAATCCATACCGGCATAGCTCCTTTCCAGACATAATGGATGATGTTAAGAATTTTGGGGATTTCATGATACAATCGGTAGGGATTTGCACTATTAAGATCATTTCAAAGGAATGATAGCTTGGTTCTTTTTTCACTTCGGGTTCGACATATGGTATTGCACTCTCTTTGTAAGTGGTGAAATCCGTCTCCCCATGTAACAGTGATCTTCTTGCCATTAATGATGAACCCGACTTTCTGATGGAGACTTGAAGGAATAGCACTAGCTATATGAATCCAAGGTCTTTCGAGTAACAAGTTGAAAGTTCTCGGAATATCCACTACTTGAAAATTAATTAGGAAAGGCATAGGGCCTATGTTTATCTCGAGCTTGATATCACTAATAATGTCTTTCTTCATTCCATCAAACAAGTACACAGTTACCTTAGATGGTTTGATGAGCTCTTCGCTAATCCCCAAGCGATGCAATATGCTTAGTGGACATAAATTAAGTGCGGAACCATTATCAATTAGCACACATGATACCTCTTTGCCCTGGCATTTGACGGTAATATATAGCGCCTTATTATGGGAGCGCCTGTCGATTAGGAAATCTTCATCAGAGAAGGCAATTTAATATATTAGAAGAATAGTGCCAACAAAGTCTTTCAATTGTACTTTATTAATTGTCTCCGGGACATGCACTTCATTGAGAAGCTTCATAAGCACCATTTTGTGGCTTTCTAAAGTCTTGAAGAGATCTAACATAGAAATATGTGCCGGCATTTTTCTTAGCTGTTCAATTACCTCAAATTCGCTTGTCTTTATGACTGAAAGCAATTGTTTAACATTTTCTTCGGTTACTCCTTTCTTTTTGTGCTCACCCTCTTTCGAGACATAGCATCTTCCCGATTGGGTTATGGCATCTACTTCTTTAGGAGAGTAATCCCAATGTACACATCTAGTATCAAACTCTTCTTTTGGAGGGAGAGTGATGATCACAGGCTATGTTTCTTCTCTTTTAATCTTTAGTTGATCAATAGGAAATTGGATAGTGATTGGTTCGAAAGGACCTTCTTTCTCCTTATATTTATCTACCTCAGCGAGCTTGATCAGAAATGGTGTAATCATGGATACCATGTTTCTATTGGCTTCGTCAGCATCCATTCCACTCCAGCCATCAGGTGTGATCATTTCATTCTTGAATGCCCACTAGGGGTATATATTTGACACGGTAATTATACCGGCTACTATCTTGACCCAGGAGATCAACAACTTCACCTTGTCTTTGTGCTTTGTGGATAAATCGCCTATCATCTCGGCGAGTTTTTTTCTCTTCTTGATCTTCATTCTCTTCGAGATTTAGTTGGCTGAATGGGATCTCGTCCATGACACCCTATCCATCAGGTACAATGTCTTCATTTTAAAAAGGCCCATAGTAGTGAACGTTTTTCGGAAGGAAAGTAGCGAGCATTTTTCAAAAGGAAAGCAGCGAGCGTTTTTCAGAAGGTACAGAACAGAGAGCTGAAAGAATGAAGAATGATTTCGATAAAAATAGAACTGAGGGGAGAGCTGTTCGGGAATAATGCCCATGGTAGTGGAGTATATTTGACACGGTAATTATATTTACCGCTGTCTTGACCGAGTAAGTCTACGGTTTCGCCTTCCCTGGATGATTTCTGAGTGAAACGTCTTTCACCCTGTCGGACTTTTTTTTCTCCTTTATATCCTCATCTATTTCATCTTGAAGTATTTCCTTCTTAGACGGAGTTTTTTTTTTCAGGATCAATTTCATCATCCATACCAACCCAGCCGTCAGACACAATTACTTCATTTTTGAATACCCATGGCGGTAGGGTATCTTTCACTTGGAAGTCATACCTTTCGGAGTTTTCTCCCAAGTTGTCTACAATCTCATTTTTTAGGAGCGCCTCTTGACGAAAGCAGGCATCTTCTAATCGAGAAGCTTTAATCTTGACTTCATATTTATCTACATCGTCAGACTTGATCATTGTTTCTTCATCCTGGATCATGTTTACTGTACTGTGCTCAGAAAGAGAATTTTGATGTATATTTGGCTTGGGCTCTTGAAAGTTTAATATCTTTTTGTTAATGAGCTATTGAACTTTGTACTTTAGAGTGGGACAATTATCTACATCATGTCCCATTTCTCTCATGTGATAGGTGTAAGTTTTTGATTCATCGTACCAAGAAAATCTTGCGGGATTGTCCCTTGGTACCTTTTTTGGCTACCTAATGCCTTTCTAGAAGCATTGGTAATAATTTTGACAAGGGTCGGGGCAACGGTGTATATTGCCTCATGGACCTTTTCTTTGACTCGAACTGCCTTGGGTTTTTCCAAGCGATATTTGATTGCTTTGGAAATGATGCTTGATGAGTATTTGGGCTAGACACTACAGCCACTTCTCGAATGGGTTCTTTGTCTTTTCTTCCGGGGTAAGGTCTTCGTGTTGCTGTTTCTTAAGCCTTCTTCTCTTTTAATCCCCATTCAATTCTCTCACCCACTTTTACCAATATGGTGAATGTTTGATAGCCTAATACATGAAGATTATCATAATACTCAATTGGTAATGATTTTAGAAAGAACTCAATGAGCTCATCTTCACTTATGATGGGCTTTATTTGTGAGGTAACAGCTTTCCATCTTTGAGCATAGGCTCTAAACCCTTCATTCTTCCGTTTCTCGGTTCTAACGAGATCTTCTCTAGTTGGGAGTACTTCAATATTAAACTTGTATTGGCGAAGAAATTTTCATGCGAAATGATCCCATTCAGTGAAGTCTTCTATATCGAGGGTTGTATACCATGCAAGGGCCGCTCCTCTCAAATTGTCTTGAAATGTACTAATAAGAAGTGGCGTGTTATCTGAATATCTCGCCATCTTACGGAGATAATACTCAAATGGCATTTGGGACAACCAGTGTCATCATATTTACTCATGAACTCTGGTTCTTTATAATTTTCTAGAATAACCACCTTCGCATACGGCGAGAACTTGCCCGAACCTTTGAAGTTCATAACCTTGACTTCCTAAGCACTATTCAATTTTGGCTAATCTCTTGGCCTCTTCTTCATCCTTTGTTTTAGATGCCTTCTTGGTTGGATCATTTTCTTCCAAATTTACTATCTCAGGTGTAGTTTTTGGAGGATTTTCTTGAACTGGTTCATTGTTTCTAATTGGGTTTTCAATCGCTGTATTCAGTCGCATTTGAAGTTCCCACGTTTTGAGTAGTAGGAAAATATCCTCGAGATGCGAGAATAAGAGCCTTCATTTCTGTCATCATGGCGACCATCTGGGTCATTTGGTTCTCAACCTTAGTTAGTCGAGTACGAGTTTCTTCTTCCGCCATTCTTATTTGCAAGCGAGCTCGAGATCTTTTACCTTTTATTGTTAGAAAGTCTGCTATGCAAAAAGACTCGATGTTAGCATAGTAAAATGATCATAAAACCTTACATTCTTTTAATTGTATGGTTTCATGAGATTGCCAAAGATAAAATTTTCATACAAGCCTTAACCTTGTATAAAATTCTTCATCAATATCTTTCTCAAGGAATCATACAATTCAAAATTATAATCCATGGTAATTTCTTTATGTTTTGAAATCATGTTATGAAATTATCTATACATGTTTAGAAAGTGATCAACCCATCATTGCATATAAAATTTGAAATTGTTTAACATCATAATTTTAAACTCAAATGGAAATCTAAATTATCCAATCCTAGGCTTCTTGCTAACTAGGGTAGCTTCCGTCTTTTGTTATTCCTCCCATTCCTTGGCTTTATATTTCCATTCTTCGATATCGATGACGACTTCTTCAGGGATGTGGGGTTTCACTCCAGGCATGCTTGGAACAATATATTCTGGAACATATTCATCTACAGGATTCGATAAAATGCTCAATGGGACATATGGCTCGACATCAATTGGATGCTTATTTTCTATCCATTTGATGTATTCTTTGGAGACCATGCAAATCTTCATATCTTCTTCTAAACTTTTTGGCCACTCGATTATTTGTTCAAGTGGGTTATCCAAAGATAGGATGATCTTGTGAATTTTGGCTTGAAGGCTATTCTTCTCCTCTTCGGGTATAGTTCCACTTGGGATATCAAAAGTGAACTCTTCGAGATTCCATGTTGGTGGAACTTGTTGAAGTATCCCGAATTGTCTAATAACCCTTAAAGGGAAATAAGTTGCTCTTCTACTCAAACCAAGCAATGGTACGGCATTATCCTCTCGGCTTGTAATCTTCGCTTTGTCAATATTTGGCCAATTGATCCGCCATTGAATTTGATTAGGAATAAGGCCTCTAATGAAATTGGCCTAATCTAAGAAAGATTGTTTGGGTAATTTGCTTTGGAAATGAATATCATTCAATTGGATTTATCGCTGAATAAATTTCGTGAATGTTCATGAAACAACACTGTGGTCGAATGTGTGAGATGAACGATAATGATAAAAGACCAGTAGAAGCTTGAAAGATACCCCTCCCACGATTTTGGTATGTATTTAAGGAAATGACAGTTTGGGCAAGAAGCATATTGGAGAAGTCCTACTTAAGATAGGCTTCTTTCGCAATCACAGTGACTAAAGGGTCTAATCCCATTTTAGACGTAGGGAATAAAATAAAGCCGAAGAAAGCTAGAATGAATACCCGGGTTGAAGTGTTTCTATTTCCCTAGAAAGTTTTGAAAAGTTAGCTACTAGGAAGGATAATGACAATCTACTTGTATTTAACTTGATTAGCTTTTTGATTTTAGAAGTTTTGAGGTTAAGGAATTCATCTAGAAGGCTCACAGGATTAAGTCCAACAGGTGGCTCTACAACCCTAGGCTTAAAATTAATTCCAATGGCGGCTTGATATTCTTCTAATGTGGGTACCAATCCATGTCCTCCAAGTTGAAATGTGGTGGTGAAAACCTCCCAAAAATGTACCAAAGCCTTTCTACATGCATGAGCTCGAGAAGGTATTCAAGCCTTTCTTGAACATAAGTTTGGCTGTCCTTGGACATGCTTTTCCACCAAGCAATGAGCTCCTTCTGAGGAATGAGAATTACTTAGATGTTTAATTTTCTCATTGAGCTTAATCATGCAAAAAAGATTTGTTATTAATCACCATGGATTACAAATCAATCTTAATGCCTCCATTTTAATCATATGTCCTTTTGAGATAAGACGGAGGTAAAATACACTTGCATGTCTAGAAAGTAATGCAAATGTCACTTTAAGTCCGTTTAGACCTTAAAAGAGCATATACTTGAAATCATGGACAAATTCAATGTGTGACATCCTAATTATGCATTCTAATATGAAAGGGCATTTTGACCAAACATTGAATGCCATTTAGGCTTTTTTTTTTTTTTGAAAATGTGCCAACTAACAAGCATAATTGTAAAAGAATGGAATGGAATAGAATGATACTGGATTACCAGAATGTTTTTGTTTGGTTTTCGGTATACCAACCACAAAGACAAGAGAATGCAACCAGTGAAGTTTTGACGCCTAAAAGGGTAGGATATGCTAAAGGCTTAAGGTTACCACCTTAATGGATATAGGATTCCATTTCAATAGGTAATCGGCTTAAAGTAAAGGAATATTATTCCACCTCAGTGATCGGTATTGTATTTAAATGATCCAATGAGCAATCGGCTCATAGTTTCGCAAACACATACCTTTTAAGGGTGATCCTAATTGTAGTCGGGGTTGGGCCACAGATGGTGTGTGCTAATGGTATAGTGCCTTAGCTATTCAAATTCATGCATTGCAATTAGTAATCAAACAGCACTTCTAAAATAATCATTTCACATTCATTCTCGACACCATCCTGCAAAATAAAGATTAACATAGACTGCACCCCTTATATCTTCTGTCCGTAAAAACATTTAACACAATTGTCAGCGGGACGTACCTGGGATCCTTGCAAGCACAAATCACAAGCGTATTGTTCTATCTAGGCCTAAGTCTACGTAGAAAAGGTAACTCTCTAGCGGAGTCACCATGTCTGTTGTGCTACGCCTTTTTTTTTTCGGGCTTCGCATATGCTAAGGGGGTATTTTCGTGTAAGGGTCTCTCCCAAACCATACTTCACGTAACAGTGGATGTTAATTTCCTATTTGATCTATGTTTTTGATTTTGGAGTCGCCACTAATCACTATTGGTAGGTTAACTAGAAACTTAATCTATGGGAGAAATACCATGATTCTACGAATTAGAGATTCTTAGTACGGGGACTTGGTTACGCTATTGATCCCAAATTGAAATCCCTAACGCCCTTTTGGTATCTAAGAACGATATGATGTCTAACGTATCATGTAAGTTTCCGAGGCTTACCCCCTAATTCTATCTATTCTAATCGCGAGAAAAATCAATCAAGAATTAAATGCGCAATCAAGGCAAATTAAACCAAACAATCCTAAATTGTCTCAAAAACTAAAAATCAATCAAAACATCCAAACCCTAATGAAGCCCTAAAGATTTGTTCATTTTATGATTTGTGTCTTTTTAGGGTTTTAGGGTTTTTTAGGGGTTATAACCCGTGAATTTGAGATTTTTTAAAAATGCCACTTGGACACTTCAAAAAAATTCAAATTTCACTTTTCAAAGTTGGCCATAGTATTTTTGAGCCATTTTGTGAATTTTTGAAATTTTTGATTTTTTTGGAAATTGAATTTCTGGGAATTTCATTAACTAAGAATTGATTATATGATTTTCTCAAAATTTTTATGAATTTTTTTATTTTCCAATTTTTTTAGATTTTCTAAATTTTTTTACATTTTTATTTGTATTTTCTGAATTTTTTTTTTTTGGATTTTTATGAATTTTCTAAGATTTTTTTTTTTGAATTTTTATTAAATTTTCTATTTTTTTAATTTTCAGAATTTTGGAAAAAAAATTTAGATTTTTATGATTTTTTTTATGAATTTTCTAATTTTTATTGATTTTTATTTTTTTAGATGTTTTTATATTTTTTAAACATTTTTTAATTTTCCTATCGGGAAAATGAATCGGACCAGCCCAGTTCAATTCGGTTCGGCTTAGCCAAATCAGGCCTCGCCGGCACCGGTTGCTGATCACTTCGTCCGGCAAGCACGACACCAAAACGGCACCGTTTAATGCGTTTTTCATTGGGACATTTGGTCGAGCACATAATGTGCATGAATTCCAACCTAATGTTTTCTAGGCCGCCACTTCAAGCCTTTCTCCGGCGACCTTCAGGCGAATATTTTGCCATTTCTTTTGATCCATTATTAAGCTCATATATTCTAATACTGATCCAGCCTAACCAGAGTGTCGCCAGACATTCGCCGGTCGACAAAAAATTGGTCTAAAATCCTTAACCTGCAAATCTTTTTTGGCAAGCTTTTCCAGAATGCAAATCATAATCCTAATCGTCCTACCTGTCTATGTCGATTCTAATAACGAACAAAACCATCAAGCAAGGTTGTGAGAGACCAACTTGAGTGACCTAAGGTCACGGCAATGCTCCGGCGAGGTTCCTCGAGTTCCGGCGAGTTGGTTCATGAGGTGGCCGACTCGGTTTTAATGCGTTTTCAATCATCCAAAGTGTAAACAAACAATAAAAATGAAATCAGAACATGTTTTGAGCATCAAACACAACAAAATCATGAAGAAACACACAAGTTTGAGCTAAAACTCATTCGGGAAATTCTAGAAAACAGTGATCATGATCAAAGTTTACCATCTTCGTTTGATGATCAGATGGAGTTTCTGAGACGATTCATGATTGTGGAACTATTCCCTAACACTTGATCTTTAACCTAGTAGTTTTGGATTTGCCAGAGTGTCTCTTAGCACACCGGACGAAGTTTTTTTCAGGGCTTCGCGATCAATTCGTTCGATTGGAACGACTAGGGGAGGGTCGCGGCCTATCCACGATTCGCCGGCATTCTGCAGTCTACAGCGGCGCTGGACACTTGTGAGAGGACCCTCGACCCTCTCTCTCTAGATCATTCTCTTTGATTTCGCTCCTTTCTCTCTCTCTTCTCTCTCTAGCATTTCACCGAGCACCTTCCCCTCAATGTTCAGTTTTTTCTTCATTTTTGAAGCTCGATTTTCCACCCAAAGTTTGTTATTTACCAACCTTGAATCGATTGGGATGATTCCTGGCGCTAGCCGGATATTCTCCAGTTGGCCAACTCCATTTTTCACGTGCTAAATAGACCGGGGAAGGTTCACGAAGTCGTGGGTTTGAACCGTAATTTTCTGGGTTTATTGTGCATTTTGGGTGAGTCGGGCAAAGAAGACAGGTTGCCGGGTCGGGTCGGGTTGACCCGGTCGACTCGGCAGTCCCAGTTTTGACTAAAAATTCAAATTGAGCTCGATTTTGACCCAATTTTCAAAATTAAACTCCAAAATTGAATTCCTCATCACATTTTGAACTCAAATATATGATTTTCCCCAATTTTTTTTGTCATAATCATGTCCGAAATTTTTAAATTTTTGTACTCGGGTTAATAGGGTTTTGTTCAATTCAATACCTTAATGACCTGATTAGAAACAATTGGTGCCAAAATTGAATTACCCACATCATATTAACCCTAGAAATGATGGTATCATGGTTTGACAATTTCCAATTGGGCACGATTCCCAATTTGGGTTCAAAATTCCTAATTTTCAATTGAATTTTGGGGATTTTTGATTTTTATAACAAATTGTGCAATTGGACCAACCATTATGTAATTCAAGGTCCCAAAATCATTTGTGGTGAATACATTATGACTTAAAAATGACTAAAAAAGATTTAATTGCATTTTTGGTTCAATTCGAGTTTAATTTTGCCCAAATTTAGGAAAAACACATACCCAATTGAGATTTTCCAAAATTGATGAGGCATTTATGAAATTGAATTTAAAATAAGACTAATGACTATTTTTATGAAATTTTGTGATTCCATTTGCTATTTTTCTTGATTTTCTCACTTATTTTGACTAAAAGAAATTAAGGAAAAATGTAGGAAAATGCTAAAAAACTTATTTTTGGTCTAGAAATAGGTTTCTAGGCTTGGTCAAGATTCCTAATCCTAATTTTGAGATTTTTGAAAATAGAAAAAAATGAGTTAAAAATTAGGTGTCATAAGACAACAACTTATGTAATTGTCTAAATATTTTTATGGACGATGAAAATATTTAAGTGATAGAAATGCCTTTTTCCTTAGCATAGAAAAGTATAGAGAATATTATGCTAGTGATAGAAAGTTTGACATTTCTAAAACGACACTTAAAAAATCCATGCTTTTAAGTAGTACACACTCCTCACATTTGAAATTCGTAAGGTTATGTTTCTACTATTGTTTGTACCGCATTTGGTCAGGTCGTCGACATGAGTAGACATGTGACCAGAATGCAAGTCATTGACAACACAGGAATTGTTATCGACATTAATGCACATCGATGACCACTACTGACTAGTTTTCGACATACGATGATGGATGGTTAACGGTAGTCAGCAATGGTATCAATTAGTGAGGGCAACGGATTACTGATTGACACATCAAGAGGAAATTGGATGCATAAAGGGCATCAAGATTCATTTATGGATTTGAAGTCACTAGAGAATGAAGCAATGAAAACTGTGGAGCAACCATAACTCAATTTTAAAGGAGCAACTACTGGGACATAAGATCATGGCATCACGAGAGTATGGGTACAAAATTTTCGGAGATAAGAGAACATGACTACTACCGAAAGAAGCCTGCTCAAAGACAGTTATGACCCAATCACTATACATACCATTGTTCATTTACTAGAGACCCCACGTGCACAAACAAACAAATCTTGCATCTTTCTGTTATCTTTACTTTCATGCACTGTACTTTTAATTTCCAGACTCACGTCATCGATTAAATTTCCTTGTGTTTCTTAGCTATAATATCCAGATTTGCGTTGTCGATTAAATTCTAATATGTATCTTTATCCTAGGTATCGCGTTGTTGATTAAATTCCAATGTTACATCTTTACGTTCTCAAACTTTGTTGTCGATTAAATTCTGGGCACGGTGTATGTTTGTACAATTTTGTTTGAAGTAAAATTATCGATTTCCTTGACTACCTGTGACATTTTCTATCCGGAGTCGCCACATAACTGAAGAACAACTTTCAATGAAAGAAATTTCATTGCGAGATCAATTCCATGAAACATCTTTTTGGCACACTTGGTGGGACCAGTGTGGTTGATTTGAAGAGATATAGGAATCAAGTTGATCTTGACAATGTTGGTGGTAACAACTCATCACTATAACTTGGTAATGATAGGACAAGATGTTTTGAGTCATTGACCACACAGCCGGTGATAGAACAAGAGCAAGGTGGAGATGTAGACATCCCAAAACAACTTACGGATGAGTAGAGAAGGCAGTTGGAGCCAAGTCTTGTATCATTGGCTACCATGAGAAGGATGTTCAAGGAAAACCAGAATGAGGCGATTCATCACATGATGAAATATTTCATCGATGTGGTCAAGCCAATGATTGTCAACCCTTTTAAGAAGTCATGCACAGGTCAGGAACATCAAGCCATTCGATGGATGCAGACAAATCCTACCAATCCTGCACATGTTGAGTGCTGCTGCTCAAGTTACTTTTGGTACCTTGAAACAAATTGTACCACCCCCACTGCCGATTAGGATTTTACAAAGGCCTGAAACTTTTGGTGCAACCCAGACTTGTGTGGTTGTGCCTGTTGGTGCAAGTAATTTACCTAATCCTGTCCAAAGTTAGCCTAGGTGGTAATAACAATGACAATTTGGTAAATCAAAATGCTCTGCAAAATGTGCCACTACCAAATGTGGAAAACGAGCAATTGGCATTGGTTGGGCCATTTACCTTTTATCGATGCCAGTTGGGATAGTGCCTTCGCCTAACACAACACCTGCCCCATATAGGCCCAATGTTGTGATTGACAACCAAGGTAGACCACTGTTTCCACCTGGAGGGCAAGCTGGTTAAGGACCCTTGGCAAAAGCAGTGGATTTGCCCAATCTGGTGTACATTCCCCAAAGACCAAACCTGGTAGTTGATAATCAAATGCGACCACCACATTTACCAGGGTGCAACTTGCTCAAGTAGTCTTTGGGCAAGATCCCTAGAATTTCTAGTTGATGGTAGATCAAGCAACATAGCGCTTACGGAATGATATAGGGAATATCAAACCCATATATAGAAAATCATATCTACATTGGATAGATGGGGTACCTTATCCAAGTGGATTTAAGATCCCTGATTTTAAACTCTTCTTTGGCGAAGATGATTAATCAACGGTCGAGCATATTAGATGATTCATTGCACAATGTGGAGATGCATCTTATGCCGATCATTGGAAGTTGAGTTTGTTTCCTCTATCTTTGTCTAAGATTGCTTTTACATGGTATACTACCTCGCCAGCCAAGTCTATCCACTCTTGGGGAACATATGGAAACGCAATTCTATAGCCAATTTTATAAATTCGTTCCAGATGTGTCTATTGCGGATTTTGCTGATATTAAGCAGCAGAATAATGAATCTGTGGACTAGTTCTTGTCTAGGTTTAAGAGATCAAGAAATCAACCATGTAATGACATTTTCAAGCTGACAACAAGGCAATAAGGCATGAGAACCCATTGAATGGAAAGGATAAAAAATCAGGCAAACGTGACGTGACTTTTGTAGAGGGGTATAGACATGAAAACGAATCAGATTAAGGAGAATATGCTGAGTAGCTGTGGCCAAAATGGTTATCAACAAGCCATATGTTTGTTACGCAATGAAGCCAGAGTTAGAGAAAAATTTAAGGAGAATATTATGATTAAAGCGTAAGATACTCAGTATTACTCGTTTGATGAGAACAAAACAGAAGAAACCCAGATCTAGTACTCCCCTTACACATAACCTAACCCCAGATCTAGTAACGAAACGCATATATCAGTATTTAGTTTTTGCATATCAGTTGATCCCTAAGGCTAAGTTTGTTATACTATATATAATTTCGGATATGATATAAAATTATCATTTCCAGCGTTTGAGTGATTTGAATTCTAGATTTCTCCGGATATAATTCGGATTTAAAAAATCCACCTCTAATACTAGGAAAAGATAATGATTATAAAAAAAATGAAAAGAAAAGAAAGTAGAGAAATGATGGAGGAGAATGCACTTTCTGCTAAAATTGTAAGAGATCCGTCCATGCAGAAGAAAATGAGCGAAAACACATAAAATGGAGGTCTCATCCATGGCAGTCTTATCACACCATTAAGCTCCATAGTTGAAGACTAGCCCGTGAGTTCCATCGTCGTTCAACATCAGAGCGCCACCGAGCCATCATCACCATTTGTCTCACCTTCCATCTATCTAGACCCATTGAATTGACTTGGTCCAATGCCCTAGATCTTGGATTTGAGACTCGCGACCTCGAATCAAAGGTTGTCGGCCTCAAAGACCTTAGAGCTGGGGTTGCCTGAGGTGGGCTCACGCTTGGTGTTAGCCGCGACCAAAGGTAGAGTTCACAACCTTGAGCTCATGTTAATCAAAACTATAGTTTGTAGCCAACGTTTGGAGGTCACCTAAGGCTGAGCCTCGTCCTTGCGTCAGTCATGACCTCAGTGTCACAGCTGTTGACACTTAATTTTTAGCTTATTTTGTAATTTTTCCAAAAATTATAAATTAGGATTAGGAACCTTGGCCAAGCTTAGGAACCTATTTATAAACCAAAAAAATTTTTTTTTTAATAATTTTCCTGAATTTTTCCTTAATTTCTTTTAGTCAAAATAATAGAGAAAATCAAGAAAAATAGCAAATGGAATGAAAAAAGTCCATAAAAATATCCATTAGTCTTATTTTGAATCCAATTTCATTAATACAACATCAATTTTAGAAAATTACAATTGGGAATGTGTTTTTCCCAAAATTGGGTAAAAACAAACCCATATTGAATCAAAAATTCAATTGAGTCATTTCTAGTCATTTCTAGGCTATAGTGTCTTCACAACAAATGATTTTGGAACCTTGAATTACATAATGGTCAATCCAATTGCACAATTCATCAAAGAAATAAAAAAGCCCTAAAATCCAATTGAAAATTAGGGATCTAAGCCCAGGTTGGGGATCATTATTAATTTGAAATTGTCGAACCTTGAGACCATCATTTCTAGGGTTAATTAGTCATGGGTAATCCAATTTTGGCATCAATTTTTCTCAATTAGGTCATTTAGGTACGGGATTGAATAGAACCCTAGTGACACGGATTTTAAAATTTGGGAATTCTTGGTTTAATTGTGACGAAAATTTGGGAAAATCTCATGTTTTAATGCAAAATGTGCCAAGAAATTCAATTTTGAGGTTAAATCTGAAAATTTTGGTCAAAATTGGGCTTAATTTGCGATTTTAGACCAACCTGGGTCTGTCAGGTTAGTTGGGTCAACCCACCTGACCTGGGTCGATCTCGTTCCTTACCCAACTCGCCTAGAACGAGATAAAAACCTAAAAAATATCTTCAACCCGGTGACTTTATCGATTGAATCCGATCAATATAGAACGTGTTAAACTCCTATTCCAGCTGGAGAATCTCCGGCTAGTATCGGAGATTCGTTATAACCAATTCGGAGGTCGGTAATAACCAACTTTGATCAAGAAATCGATCCACAAAAAGGAGAAAAAATCTTATCCGGGTATAGAGGGTGTTTGACGATTTTACTGAGAGAGAGAAAGAGAGAGTCTGAGCTTGAGAGATGTGTTGAGGTTCCAAGGACCAAGTAATCGGTGTTTTTCTAGCGAGAAAAATGTCGGCAAATCGGCTTTGATAGTGAACTTCCTCACCTGGAAAACTTGTGCCAAAGCTGGTTGCCAATGCCTGAAAATCAAGCTCGGCTAGCATGTCCAGAGCTACTCCGGTAAAGCCAAAGCCACTATCTTTAAGTTCAGGTGATAGGGAAGGACTCGAAAGTCGCCGTTCGGTTCGGAAATTCAGAATCAAGCTCAAATGAAGAAGGTAAAGTATGATCATGCTCACAGTCTAATAAAATTTCCAGTATAGGTTTTAGCTTAATCATGTATGTTTCTTCGCGATTTTGCCATGTTAGATGCTTAAAACATGTTCTAATAACATTTTCATTGCTTGCTTGCATTTTGAATGGTTGAATATGCATAAAACTGAGTCGGCTACCATTGTTGAACCTTGTAGAGCTTTTGAACTTTACCGGAGAGCCTCCCTTTGTCATAGGCCATCCAAGTTAGCTTTCCTTGATCTCTGTTTGATGTTTTGAACAATGTTTTTTGGTCGATTTAAACAGCTAGGGTGGATCGTGTGATTATCTAAAAGTTAGAAAAGCTTATTTAGTTGGTTTTAGGTTAGGTCTTTTGGAATCGGTTTTTATGGTCGGCGGTGCTCTAGCGACAAACTGAGGAGGTTAGATGGTTAGGGAATGATAAGAGGTTGGTGTAGAACTTGAAAAGAATGTAGAAAACTCTTCGGAAGGTTGTTGGAATTAAGCTTGAACCGGTGGCCTCGAAAACCTTTACACTGGATTCATGTACACCATGTGTTCGGCGAAATGCCGAAGAGAAGAAAGTCAAGAAATGACGTTGTTTTGGCGTTGTGCTCGCCAGGGCTCTGGCTGGTGCTAGTGCCGGCCGTTCCGATTTGATCGGACTAGTCTGAACCGATCCAGTGCGGTTCAACCTCTGGTGGGAAAAATTTTAAAAATAAATAATAATAAATTCAAAAAAATCAAATAAAAAATTTAGAAAATTAGAAAAATTCTAAAAAAAATTAGAAAATTCTTAAAGCATTTAAAAAATTGAAAAATTCTAAAATTCATAAAAATTCAAAAATTTTCAGAAAATCCACAAAAATGTGAAAAATTCAAGAAAATACAAAGAAATTGGAAAATCCGAAAATCCATAAAAAAATTTCAAAATTTCAAAAAATTTTCAAAAAATAAAAAAATTAGCTTGGGAAGGATAATTCTCAAAAATATATTTTTTTCAAAAAAACTTAAAAATTTCAAAAATTCACAGAGTTACCCAAAAATATTGTCGCCAACCTTTGTAATTGAAATTATAATTTTTAGAGGTGCCTAACCGAGTACTTTTAGAAAATCCTTAGTTAGAGGTGCCTAATCGGCATTTTTAGAAAATCCTCCGTTTATGGGTTTTTACCCCTTAAAAAACCCTAAACCCTAAAACAACACATATTATTGAATGAATAAGCCTTTAGGGCTTTACTAGGGTTTGGGTGTTTTGAATTGGTTTTCATTTTAGAGACCCAAATGATGATTGTTTTGTTTGATTATAATTGATTGTATTGCTTATATTAATTGATTGAATTCCCACGATTATAATGGTTAGAATTAGTGGATGGACTTCGGAAACTCATGTGACACGTTAGACACATCATATCGTTTTAGGTATCGAAAAGGCATTAAAGATCTCGACTCGGGATTATTAGCATAACAAAGTTCCGTTATTCAGAATCTCTGGTTCGTAGACTCATGGTATTTCTCCCGTACCCCGATTAAGTTCCTAGTCAACCTATTGATAATGATTAGTGGCGACTCCAAATAAAAAATCTAGATTGAATAGAATGATAAAAAAAAATCATAATCTGCTGTCACGTGAGGTATGATTTGGGAGAGGCCTCTTGTTTGTCTAGTGATGGGGATGTAGTTGGACGGTTGAACGAAATATCTATATCGGACCCTATTAGCTCATTTGGGGATAGTTTTCCCATTTGTGACAAATGGAAGTACCTCCTTAACATGCTCCAAAAGGCGCAATGCGATAGGCTTGGTGATTCTACTGGGGAAATTAGATTTCTAAGTGAACTTAGGCCTAGATAGAACGAGATGAATGTGTTTTGTGCTCGCGAAAAGATCCCAGGTACGTCCCACTAATGATCGTGTTAAATTATTTTTTATGTGGGAGGTATAAGGGGTGTTGTCTTTGCTGATTTTTGTTTTGTAGGATGGTATTGGGATTGAATGTGATTTGATTGAATTTTTGAAGTGCTGTTTGGTTATTAAATTGTTATACATGTCTTTAAATTGCTTTAGCATTTCACCATTCACACACACCACCCGTGGCCCAACCTGGCTACATTTAGAATTACCCTTGGGAGGTATGTGTTTAGGCGAAACTATGAGCTGATTGCTCATGGGATTATTTAAATGCAATACCGATCATCGAAATGGAATAATATTCCATGATTTTAGGCCGATTGCCTATTGGAATGGAATCCCTTGTCCATTAAGGTGGTGATCTCGAGCCTTTAGCATATCCTACCCTTTTAGGCGTCAAAACCTCACTTATTGCATCTTTTTATCTTTGTAGTTGGTATACCTAAAACCAAAAAAAAATATTCTAGTAAGTAAATATTGTTCCATTCCTTTCACTTTCAATTATGCAAGTTAGTTGGCACAATTTAAAAAATGTCTAAATGACAACCAATGGTTGATTTAGATGCCTTTTTTATATACTAGAATGAATGATTAGGGTGACATGCTCCTTGGCCATTTTTTTCACTTTTAGATAGAATGTATAGGACAATGGCGAATTTTCTATGTAATTCAAGTGACAATGTGCTTAAAATGTGACATGTACAATTCAATGAGTCGAGTATTCATTTTGATGTATTTGAAGTTATAAACCATAGGCTAGACCTTCATGGTCTAGATGGAGCATGACAAAAGGGCATTTATATCAAACACTAATTTTATTCCCCATTCTCAACTATATATTCTTTTAAGGCACGAATGAACCTAATTTGACATTTGTATTACTTTTTTAAGTATGCAAATGTACTTTACTTCCATTTTACCTTAGAAGAAACATATAATTGAAATGGAGGCATTAAAATTGATTCGTAATCCATGGTGAATAATGATGAATTTTTTTTTGTATGATTAGACTCAAATGGGAAAGCTAGACATTCAAGTAAGTCCCATTCGTCGGAAGGAGCTCATTGCTTGGTGGAAGGACATGTCTAAGGACAACCAAGTCTATGTCCAAGAAAGGCTTAGATATCTTCTCGAGCTAATGCATGTAGAACACCAAGTTAGCTTAGTTCAAGCTTTAGCTCATTTTTGGGAAGTTTCTACTACCACCTTCTAGTTTGGAGAAGATGAATTAGTACCAATATCAGAAGAGTATCAAGCTGCCATCGGGATCAATTCTAAGCCTAGGATTGTAGAGCTACCCGTTGGGCTTAGTCCTGTAAGCATTCTAGCTTAATTCCTTAATCTTAAAACTTCCAAAATTGAAAAGCTAATCAAATCAAATACGGGTAGATTTCCATTATCTTTCCTAATAGCCAACTTTTCAAAACTTCCTCGGGAAATGGGAAACACTTTAGCTCGGGTATTCATTCTAGCCTTCTTCGACTTCATTTTATTCCCCATGTCTAGAACGACATTAAATTCTTTAGTTGTTGTACTTGTAAGATAAGCATGTCTCAAGTGGGACTTTTCGAATATGCTTCCTGCCCAAACTATTATTTCCCTAAACACATACCAAAATCGTAGGAGGGGTGTCTTTCAAGCTTCTACTGGTCTTCTTTCACTATGGTTTATCTCACACATTCGACCATGGCGTCATTTCATGAACATTCGTGAAATTTGTTAGTCAACAAATTCAATAGAGTGATACATCCGTCTTCAAAACAAATTACCCAAGTAATCTTTCTTAGATTGGGCTAATTTAGTTCGTGCTCTAACTCCCAATCAAATCCAATGACGGATCAATTGGCCAAAGATTGATAAGGCGAGAATTACAAGCCAAGATGGAAATATGGTACCGCTACAAAAAAACATGGATTTTGCCATGGAAATTTGTGAAGGGGAATTTTTTGTGGCTAATTTGCGACGAATTTATTTTTCCATCGCAAATTAGCAACAAATAATTTTCATCGCTAATTTGCGACGGAATTTTCCATAAATAAAAATTCATCACAAATTAGCGACGGAAAATAAATTCGTCGATAATTTTGTCACAAATTAGCGATGACCAATTTTCTGTCGCTAATTTGCGACGGAACTAGCGACGGAAAATAAATCTGCAACGGAAAAAAAATCCCTTGCAAATTTGCGACGGAAAAATGCAACGAACTCTGAATTTACTCCCCCGCCAATCTCTCAAATCTGCCCGCCCTTACCCCAATTTTTCTCTCTCTCTCTCGCTATTCCTCAGAACCCCCCCTCCGCCAAACACGTCTTCGTCGCTCCCTCCTCCCCTCCGCTAGCCGTGATGGCCACCCTCATCGCCACCGCCGTCGCTGCCATTGCCTCCTCCTCCGTTGCCATCCGCTCGTTCCGCGCCTACGAGCCCCCCGTGCGCCCCACCGGGATCAGGTGCTCCATCACCGAGGGCCCCGCGATCCCCCAACCAAGGGCAACCGGCTGGGGACTGGTTGATTGTGTGGTGGTTGGGGGTGGGATTAGCGGGCTCTGCATCGCTCAGGTGCTCGCCACGAAGCACCACGATAGGGCCCCGACGTGGTTGTAACCGAGGCTAGGGACTGTGTCGACGGCAACATCACCACCGTCGAGAGGGACGTGGAGGAGGGCCCTAATATGGGAGGAGATTTGTACGTTTCCGGTCCCATTCCGAGATTTGTACGTTCCGTCGGTCCCATTCCGAGATTTGTACGTTCCATCTACTCTAATTTTGTGACCTTTTTATTGAAGTTCTCGAGTTTGTGTGTTAACTGATAGATACATCGTCGGATTATTGTAATGGTTGTCGTTGCTCTTGTTTCGTTAGAATTGGGTATAGTCTTCATCGAGAAATGGAGATGATGTTTGTGAGTTTATAGGGTAAATGGGTCAGGATAGGGTGCTTTGCAAGTGTTTGATGAATGACCCAGTTCTCCAATTTGCAAATAGACGTGCAATTTTGGACTTTTTTTATGCTGTTGTGAATAGTGGGGCGAGGCTCGAATCGGTGTGAGTTCTTTCTTGGGTGTTCTTCGTTTTTTTTTTCTGGGGGAAAGGAAGAAAATGGAGAGGACAAAGCTATCGTTGGATAGATGCTTAAGAACACTCAGACTTCACTTGCAAAAGGTAGTGCTTCATGTGTTAATTTTTTTGAAGCTTTCTTTGGATAGATGCTCATTCTCTTGCTTGTAACTTCAGAACAAGAATGCAATCGCCAGTTGACAAAGCCTGTAATTGTTGAAAAGGTAGGATAAGGTTCTATGTATTGTTGATATTCGCATTGAGGTTGGCAATGAGAACCTTGCCAATATACAGTTGTGCTTTTTTTTGTGCATATTGGTCATCACTTTTGTTTGTTTGCAAATGGAAACAAGAAAAGGAGAGCTTGAGACTAGCCTTGCAACTAATCTCAAGAGGCAGAAGCAAGAGTATGAGGCTATTATATCCTCATGAGAGATTGATTTGCATGAAAATGAAGCAGAATCAAAGTGGCCGGAGCTAAAAGATACTAAATCATTGGTCATTGATGCAACCCAGCAATTAGAAGGTGGAAATTTTGGAATGATCGGAATATTGTTGTCTTGAAGCTTTAGATTTTGTTCATGCTTTTGATTGAAACAAAAATTATCAGGAATTAATAGAAGTATAGAGGAAACAAATAAGCAAATCAAAAAGATCAAAGATGAGATGGCAAAGTTGAAGGTACTATTTAATTTTTTCAATGTGGACTAAATGTTGGTATTCAACTCTTTGGTTTCTTCTCAAATGATTGCTTGAATGCAGGCTTTGGAGGACACCTATGAGAAAACACTTCAGGATGAAACTAAAGAACTTGAACAACTCTTTAGCTGGAGGAATACTCTTATAGCTAAAAAGATGAGTACTCAAAAAAGATAAGGAACTTGGGCCCGTTATCTTCTGATGCTTTTGAGACGTATGTTCCCTTGTCTAACTGTGAAAATGTTTTGACTTTGAAAATGCTTTTGAGGCATATGTTCCCTTTGCTACTGAATTTTATAATTTGGTTTCCACTATTGAAGCTCATCATACCTCATTTTATATGTTTGAGATTATAGGTATAGACGGAGGAGCATCAAAGAGTTACAGAAGATGCTTCACAGATGCAACGAGCAGCTCCGATAGTTTAGTCATGTAAACGAGAAAGCACTTGATCAATACAAGAACTTCACAAAGCAAAGGAAGTGAGCATCTTACATGGACCGTGTCTTTAATTTTGTTCAATATTTATATGATGGAAATTGTCGCTAAAAGCCGAATATTCTTTTTTGATTCATTTCTATTGTCATTGTTTATTGTGCAAGATTAGTGATGATGCAAGATAATTTATTCTCTCATTATGTGTACTATAAAGAAAAATATTTATGTCATTCTTGTGGAAAATGTAGATGAATGTATTTCATTTTCATATTATTATAATATTTTGATGTTATTAAGTGCTTAATCAATGTTAAATACAAATTTCAGAAATTAATTTTTCTTTTAATTAAGTTTAAAATAGAAAAATAAAATAAATCATTTTATTGTATGATCACAAATTATAAAAGTTCGTTACAAAAATAAAATTTCGTTGCTAATTTCGTCCCTAAACGATATTCATCGCAGAGTTCGTCGCTAAAGAATTAATAAAAAAATCGTTGCTAAATTTGTTCATGAATAATGTTCATGGCAAAAGTCAAAATTTTTCGTGACAAATTTGCGACGAATTTTGCCACGAATAAGTTTGTCGCAAATTACAAACAAAAAAAATTCGTGTCAAATTAGCGATGAATTTTGGCACGAATACAATTCGTGGCAAATTAGCGATGAATTTTGTGACGGATTCCAAAAATAACTTCCAATCTATTGCAAAATTCATGGCACTTTTGCGACGGATTGGAAAATGCCATTTATTTTTGAAATCCGTTGCAAAATCCATCGCAAATTTGAGACAGAAAATAAATCCATCGCAAATTGCGACGGATTGAATATGCCCTTTATTTTTGGAATCGGTTGCAATTTTTGTGATGGAAAATTTTTGCGATGAATTTTGCGATGGATAAAGTTCGTGGCTAATTTGCGACGAATAAAGTTCGTGGTTAATTTGCGACGAATTATTTCCAACGAATTTTGCGACGAATTTTTTTCCGTCGCAATTTAGCAACAGAAATTGAAATTTTCCTTTGCAAAATTTTGTGACGCCGAATTAGTGACGGAATTTTTTTCGTTGCTAATTTCGTCGCAAACTTGATTAGCGACCTATTTTGCCAAATTTTTCGTCGCAAAATTCGTCGCTAATTCCTTGTTTTTTTTGTAGTGTACCACTACTTGGTTTGAATGGAGGAGTTTCATATTGCCCCCCAAGGGTTGTCTGACAATTCAGGATGCTTTAGCAAGTCCCACCAATATGGAAACCCGAGGAGTTTGCCTTCGATATCCAAAGTAAAACTATACCTAAAGAGGAGAAGAATAGCCTTCAAATCAAGATCTACAAAATCATTCTATCTTTGGATAACTCACAAGAACAAGTAATTAAGTGGCCTAAAAGCTTGAAAGGTGATATGAAGATTTACATAGCATCCAAAGAATACGTCAAATGGATAGAAAGCAAGCGTCCAATTGATGTAGAGCCATATGTCCCATTGAGTGTTGTATCAGATATTGAGGAAGAGTATGTTCCAAAATATATTGTTCTAAATATGCCTGTAGTGGAGCCCTATGTCCCTAAAGAGGTCGTGATCGATATTGATGAATGGAAATCTCCCATCAAGTAATGGGAAGAATACCAAAAGGCGAAAGCTACCTTAGTTAGCAAGAAATCTAGAACTGGATGATTTAGATTCCCATTTGAGTTCAAGATCATGATGTTAAACAATTTCAAGTTTTATATGCAATGATGAATTGATCATTTTCTAGACGTGTATAGTTAAGTTCAAAACATGATTTCAAAACGTAAAAGAATCACCATAGATTATAATTCTTTGAATTGTGTGATTGCTTGAGAAATACATTGATAAGAAGTTTTATACGAGGTTAAGGCTTGTATGAAAGTTGTTATCTTTGTTAATCACAAGAAAAACCATACAATAAGAATGTAGGTTTTCATGATTGTTTCATCATGCTAACACCTTGTCTTTTCATGAAGTAGATAACATAGCAATGGAAGAAAGAAGAACCCAAATCCGAACTCATTTGCAGACTAAAATGGCAGAAGAGGAAACTCATACTCGACTAGCTGAAGTTGAGAACCAAATGACCCAAATAGCTGCCATGATGGCAGAAATGAAATCTTTCATCATTGCTTCCCGATGATCTTATCCCACTATTCCTAATGCTGGAACTTCAAATGCTACAGAAACTCCTATTGAAGAACCAGTTAGAAGTAAAAAATCAGTCCAAAATAATCCTCCAAAAGCTACCCCCAAAGTAGTAAATTTGAAAGAAAACGATCTAGCTAAAAAGACGATTTAGCTAAGAAGACATCCAAAGTAAAGGATGAGGAAGAGTCCAAAAGATTGGCTAAAATTGAAGAATGTTTCGTAAGTTAGGTATATGAACTTCAAAGGTTCAACAAATTCTCACCATATGCAAAAGTAGTTGTTTTGGAAAATTATAAAGAACCAAAGTTCATGAGTAAATATGATAGAATTGGTTGTCCCAAAAGCCATTTAAAGTATTTTTTTCGCAAGATGGCAATGTATTCAGATAACATGCTATTTCTTATTAGCACATTTCAAGACAGCTTGAGAAGAGCAGCCCTAGCATGGTACACTGCTCTTGACATAGAAGATTTCATGGAATGGGATCATTGGGTTGGAGAATTCCTCCGCCAATATAAATTCAATGTTGAAGTACTCTCAACTAGGGAGAATCTCATCAGAATGGAGAAATAAAAGAATGAAAGGTTTCGAGCTTTATGCCCAGAGATGAAAAGCTATCTCTTCGTAAGTAAAATCTGCCATAAGCGAGGATGAGCTTATTGAGCTCTTTTTGAAATCATTGCCAGTTGAATATTATGACAAGCTACATGTGTCAGGCTGTCACACATTCACCATGCTGGTAAAAGTGGATGAAAGGATCGAGTGGGGATTGAAAGAGAAGAAAGTCCAAGAAACAACAATACGAAGGCCTTATCCTAGGAGGAAAGACAAAGAGCCTGTTCATGAGGTATCTATGGTGTCTAGCCCGAACATTCATCAGACGCCATTTTCAAAGCAATCCAACATCGCCTGGAAGAACTCAAGGTAGTTTGAGCCAAAGAAAAGAACTGTAAGGCAATTCACACCTTTACCGCGACCCCTATCAAAGCTATTATCGATGTTTCTAGAAAGGCATTTGGTGGCAAAAGAGGTGCCAAGAGACAATCCTACAAGGTTTTCTTGGTATGATGAATCAAAAACCTGTGCGTACTATATGAGAAAAAGGGGACATGACGTAGATAATTATCCCACTTTAATATACAAGGCTCAGTAGCTCATTGACAAGAAGATACTTAACTTCCAAGAGCCCGAACCAAACGTACATCAGAATCCTCTTCCTGAGCATAATGCGGTAAACATGATTTTAGGTGAAGAATAAATGATTAGGTTTGATGATGAAGATGAATATGAAGCCCAACTAAAAGCTTCTCGATTAGGGGATGCCCATTTTTGTCGTGAAACACTTCTAAAGGTGAAATTATAGACAACTTGGGAGAAGACTCTGGTAAGTATAACTTTCAAGTAAAATATACTCCGCCACCATAGGCATTCAAGAATGAAGTAACTATGCCCGATGATTGGGGCGGTATGGATGACGAGCTGAGTCATGAGAATGAAATTCCATTCAAAGACGAAATGGATCAATATGAAAAAGAGAAAGAAAAGGTTCATTAGGGTGAAAATCGTTTTACTCAAGAATCACTCAAGCAGGGTAAAACCGTTCACCTACTTGGTCAGGCCAGTGGCAAATATAACTACTGTGTCAAATACATCCCTCCTCTATGGGCATTTAAAAATGAAGTTATCATGCCTGACGAATGGGACGGCATAGACGAGGTTTTGATTAACAAACTAAGTCTCAAGGAAAAGGAAGATCGAGAGGAGAAAGAGAAGAAAAAGACTCGCCGAGGAGATAGGTGGTTTGTTCACAAAGCACGGAAACAAAGTGAAGTTGTGGACTTCTTGGATCAAGATAGTGGCCGGTACAATTACCGTGTCAAATATACGCTTCCTTCATGGACTTTTAAGAATGAAGTAATCACACTTGTTGGTTAGGGTGGAATGGATGCCGATGAAGCCAACAGAAGCATAGTGTCCATGGTCACACCATTTCTAATCAAACTTGATAAAGTGGATAAGTATGAGGAAGAAAAATGTCATGTTGAACCAATTACCATTCAACTTCTAATTGATTAGCTAATGATCGAGGAAAAGGAGACAGCTTGTGATCATTACTTTGCCTCTAAAAGAAAAGTTTGACACTAAGTGCATGCCCTGGGATTACGCATTTTAAGAAGTAGATGCCATAACTCGATTGGGAAGGTGCTATGTCCATAAGGAGGTGATCATGAAAGAAAGGGATAACTGAAAAAGATATAAAACAATTGCTGTCAATCATGAAAACAAGCAAGTATGAAGTAATTGAACAGCTAAGGAAAATGCCGGCATAAATTTCCTTGCTAGATCTCTTTAAAACCTCATAGAGTCATTAAATAGTGCTTATAAAACTTCTTAATGAAGTACAACGAAGTATAATTGGAGGATTTCATTGGTACTATTCTTTTGAAAGATCATATCACTTTCTTTGATGAGGATTTCTCGATAAACGGATGTTCACACAATAAGGCCCTATACATTGCTGTTAGATGCCGGGGCAAAGAAGTATTATATGTGTTGGTTGATAATAGCTCTGCACTTAATTTGTGTCCTCTGAGCACACTGCATTGCTTGGGGATCAGTGAAGAGTTTATTAAACCCTTTAAGGTAATTGTGCGTTCGTTTAACGGAATGAAGAAAGATGTCGTTGGTGATATCGAGCTTGAGGTAAGTGTAGGCCCTGTACCCTTCTTAATTGATTTTCAAGTGGTGGATATTCCGAGAACTTTTAATTTGTTACTGGGAAGGCCTTGGGTTTATATGGGCGGTGCTATCCCTTTAAGTCTTCATTAGAAGGTTAGATTTGTTATTAATGACAAAATGATCACTGTACATGGAGAGACAGATTTCACCACTTACAAGGAAAGTGCAATACCATAAATTGAACTCAAGGTGAAAGAGAAACTAAGCTATCATTCCTTCGAGATGATTTCGATAGTGCAAATCCCCGCTGGAAGTATCATAAAGTCCCCATAACTCTCAACATCATCTATTATGTTGGGGAATGTGTTATGCCAATATGGATTCACTCTTGGGGATGGACTTGGGTCAAAAGCCTAAGGGATCCAGGAACCTATCATCCCACTTACTATGAAGAAGAGACATAGAGTAGGTTACATTATAAAGATCTCTAATAATCACCAGGGAGGTCAAGGCCGAGGTCAAAAGAACCATAGAGGCTATGGAAGCCGAGATGATCATGTTATTAATCCGTCAATAAGAAAGGATAAAACTAAGGAGCTTCCTTATTATCAGATCTACATCAAGGAAACTTTTCCTGGACCCTCCAAGCTATTTCAAGAGGAAGTGATGAAACTGCTTAAAATTAGATTCATCGAAGTAGTACCATATCTAGTGGATATGGTACTACTTCCACATATTGATGCACTAGTGGATAATATTACCGGATTTGAAACGCTTTCATTCATGGATGGCTTTTCTAGATATAATCAAATCCTTATGAAGAAAGAGGACAAGACGAAAACATCCTTCATTACGCCATATAGTACATTTTGTTACAAAGTGATGCCTTTTGGTTTGAAAAATACTGGTACTACGTATTAGAGGACAATGATAACTTTGTTCCACGATATGATGCAAAAAGAAATTGAAATATATATGGATGATATGATTGCAAAATCCAAACAAGGAAAAGATCATGTTAAAGTGCTTCGGAAATTGTTCGAAAAACTCAGAAAATACAAGTTGAGGCTAAACCCCAATAAATGTGTATTTGGAGCAAAATCTAGCAAGTTACTAGGATTTGTGGTTAGTAGTAGGGGCAACGAAATAGATCCCTCAAAGATCAAGGCAATATATGATATCAAGACTCCTTCTACAGTAAAAGAGGTAAGAAGTTTATTGGGGTGATTAAATTACATTGTCCGATTTATATATAAGCTTTCTGAAACTACAAAGTCATTCTTCAAACTGCTGAAGAAAAATGCTAAAGTGAAATAGGATGAAGAATGTCAACGAGCCTTTGAAAAGATCAAAGAATATTCGATATGTCCGCCAGTCCTTGTACCACTAATCCCTGGGATTCCATTGATCTTATATTTGACAATTCACCATGAGTCGTTAGGAGCAGTTCTTGTCCAAAGAAGATTAGACAATGGTAAGGAACAAGTCATTTATTACTTGAGTAAGAAGTTCACAAATATCATAGATGAATTACTCAGCAGTGGAAAAGGCATGTGTTGCATTGATCTGGGTGTTGCACAAACTAAGGTAATACACCCTTCATCATCAAATTTTGCTAGTAATTGAAAATGACCAATCAAGTATTTACTTGAAAAATCCTCTTTGGTTGGGAAGTTAACAAAGTAGCAAGTCTTATTATTAGAATTTGATATCAGAAGTTCACCATAAAAATCAGTCAAGAGACAAGCAATAACGGACATGTTGGCAGAAAATTCTCAGAACACTACTAATCCTAAGGAGGAACGATTTGACAATTGTATATTAGCATTGGTTAACAATAAGTGAATCATATATTTTGATGGTGCAATCAATTTATCTGGATTAGGAATTGGGGCAGTATTGATTTTCCCAGAAGGCCAACATTATTCAGTATCTGTAAAACTGACATTTCCATGCACTAATAATATTGCTGAATATGAAGCATGTATTTTTGGCTTACAATTAGCCCTCTCAATAAAGGTAAGGAGATTGCACTTATATAGAGATTCTATAATCATCATATTACAAACAACTAGTGAGTGGCAAACTCGATATATCAAGTTGATACCCTATCATAAATACTTAGAAGGAATGGTGGAGGAATTTGAAGAAATAACATTTGATTATCTTCCAAGAGCTCAGAATCATTTACGTTGTCATTCTTATTGCAAGCTGAACATGGTATGGATGTAAAGCCATTGAGAATCGACATTCTTGAACAACCAACTCATTGCATGGTGATTTAAGTTGAGTTTGATAATGAACCATGGTTCCATGACATTAAGAAATATCTCTAAACTGGAGAATTTCCTAGAGGAAACCAACTAGGCAACAGAAAGTTTATAAATAAGATAGCTACCAAATTCTTCCTCAACAATCAAACTCTTTACAAGAAATCATTTGATTCAGTCATATTAAGATGTGTCGTTGCTAAAGAAGCTGAACATATTATGAAAGAAATCTATGAAGGCGAATTTGGGCCACACATGAATGTCCATCTCCTAGTCCGAAAGATCATGAGGTTGGGATACTATTGGATGACAATGGAAACGGATTGGATCCAACATGTGAGATGTTATCATCAATGTCAAATCTATGGAAACAGAATCAATGCGCCACCGAATGAGCTGTATCAAATGTCAAAGCCATGGCCATTTTCAATGTGAGTCATCAATATGATCGGTCCAACCAACCCCAATGTCTTAAATGGGCATCGCTTCATTTTGGTTGCAATTGATTATTTCACCAAGTGGATTGAGGCAAATTCTTACACAAATGTCACCGTAAAAAAAGTCGTAAGATTCATTAAGTGAGACATTATTGCTAGATATAGAGTTCCAAAAGCTATCATTACTGACAACGGTTCAAATCTAAATAACAAGATTGTGGATGATTTGCTTGAACATTTTCACATTTGACATTTGAACTCGTCCCCATATCGCCCACAAATGAATGGAGCAATGGAAGTAGCAAACAAGAACATTAAGAAGATATTATTCAAGACAGCTAAGAATTATTGTGACTGGCATGAAAGGTTGTCATATGCTCTAATGGCATATCGAACTTCAATTTGAACATCAACTGGGGCAACTCCATTTTCCTTGGTTTATGGAATGAAAGCAGTATTACCCATTGAAGTGGAAATTCCTTCATTAAGGATATTATCTCAATTGAAGCTTTCAAAGCCAAATGGATTCAGCCAAGATGTGAGCAACTCAACATGATTGATGAAAAGAGGTTAAAGGCTTTATGTCGAGAGTCGCCAAATCCTTTAATCGAAAGGTGAAACTAAGGCATTTTAAGGTAGAAGATTTGGTAGTGAAGAAAGTCGTTCCCAATAATTCAGATCTCCATGGGAAATTTACTCCAAATTATGAAGGATCATATGTTATCAAGAAAATTCTTCCTAGAGGAGCATTGATTCTTGTAAATATGGTTGGAATAGAATTGACTTATCCTGAAAATGCAAATGCTGTGAAGATATTCTACCCATAAAATGAAATGATTTGGGTCACTCTAGAACATGTGCATATCATGCATATCATGCATTTCATAAATATGTTTGTTCTTCTTTGCAAAATAAAGTAAAAGGAGTTTAAGATGATCAAAGATCTCCAAAACCCTCAACGGAGTTAATAAGAGATAAAGGAAAGTATCGTTCCCAATTTTCTTTTTTTGATGTCATCTTTTAATATGTTCTTACTTTTTGTCATCCTCAGGGAGCTCAAAGATAGGAAGTAACGAAAAGAAAACCCCAGTGGAATCAAAATGGAAACAGATAAGAAAATTGGCAGTAATCGTTCCAATTGTTGTTAAGAATTGCTCAAATAAATTTTAACACTTGATTTCTAATTTTGCAGGACCTTCATCAAGTCAAAAAGGAAAATCATCAAAACGATCAGGAATTTAAAAACAAAACAATTTTAGTTTTAAAGAGTTTACTTTTCTAGAAAGATTAAACTGCTTTTTCCCAAGTGGATTGATGTGAAAGCTAAACAAAACAAAACAAATTGTTTTAAAGATCATTTCAAAGAGTTTCAACCAAAAAAGTTTTTAAACACGCATTCTTTGAGTGTGCACTATGCATCATAATTCCCTAAAAAAGGATTATTTGACAAAAAGCTTTGGAAGATTTCAAAGAAAACATTTGAAAAAAAATCTAATGAAAAGACCTTCAAATGATGAAAAGTAAGTCATAACCAAACACGTCCCCCATACACTCGAGTGCAATGAAAGAATGAGTGCTAAAAGTGAGAAAAACCTCATTCGAAGGAGATAGAGGATGTTCGCAATGATTACATGAATTGAAATGATGAAAGGCAATCGTTTCGCCATCCCAAGCACATGATTATCCCTTGCAAACTAAACTTAAGCCTAAACAGTTGAGAAGTTTTTCAAAACAATCGTGTTAAGAACCACCCTACATTTGGGCAAACTAGGAGGTTTGTGGTCGACGTTTATGGAGAAAAGGATCAATAAAGATTTTATTGCATACACTTGCATCAATCTTTATGTGATAACTTTAGGGTGAGGTCATATGGAAGCTTGCAACATCCCAAGAGGAAGAAAAACATTTCATTTCTTGTCCCCAAACACATTACCTTTTACAAAGCCCAATTAAGCCTGAATATTCATTTCAAAACCCTAAATTGGTGATCATCTCTTTACACTGGAGCATGAGCATATGATCCACTTTGAATATATAAGAAACAAAAGGCATGGCACAGAGTCCTTAGAACTCAAAAAGGTTGGAAGCCAAAAAGTTTAGAAAATGCAAAAGAATCAGAGGCATGAAAAAGTAGTGTGCTTTGTAAAAATAAGGCCAAATGCCCAAGAAAATGAAGAAAAGAAAAGGAGAGTTCGAAAGAAAGCACAAAATGATAAAAGATCATAACAAGCAGTAAAATAAAAAGAAAAAAGAAAAAAGATCATGATGAGTATTTAGAGGACTCTTGTGGTCATGAAAGAGAAAAGATCCATAGCAAACAAAAGGAAAATGGGTGGTGATGTCAAGAAGATCACCAATTTCACAAAAGTTCTAAATTAAAAAAAAAAATGAGCCTTTTGAGCCTACCCAATACTAGCATTACAACCTCTCCTCAAAGATTCTTCAAATTCGGATGTTGAGAGTGAAAACATGACTTTTTGATAAGAAATCATCGCTCAAAGGAATATATGCAATAATGTCTTGTTTTGTCTTCAAGGTACTTAACTTGTAGATCCGAAGTGAATCGAAAAAATATGATGAAATTCTTTTCTTGACCTTAAAATTCCTATCATTTGAATAGCCATTGACCAAGTCTACATTACAATCATTTGAAAAACCTTATTGGATCAATCGGATTGTATATATTACGAACATTTCCAAGTACCTAAGGATCGGTTAAGAGAGATGTTTGAGGGTCTCAAGATGATTCCTATTTCAATTAGTGAAGAAAAGACCAGGTTTATCTCAAACATGTCTTGAAAGATTGTAAGCAATTTACTCAAATAACTCCTTAGAAAGGAAATTTGATTTTTTTGAATGCATTAGCACAAAGAATGCATGTTTCTAAATAAACCTTTCAAATAGTTTTTGGTCAACTTAAAACTAAATTTTCAAGCAGTTTGTGGTAAACTTAAAACCACATTCCAAAAAGTTTTTGGTTAACTTAAAATCAAGTTTTCAAATAGTTGGTGGTAAACTTAAAACCACATTCCAAATAGTTTTTGGTCAACTTAAAATCAAGTTTTCAAACAATTGGTGGTAAACTTAAAACCGCGTTTTAATAGTTTTTAGTCAACTAAAAACCATACAAAGTCTTCTGTTGGCAAGGAGTCACCCAAGCAAATTATCAAGTTCTACTGGTGAGGAGCCACTAGACAAATCTTAAGTCCCACTGACAAGGAGCCACTAGGCAAATCCTAGGTTCTACTGGCAAGGAGACACTAAACAAATCTTAAGTTCTACTGGCAAAGAGCCATTATGCAAATTTCTAAGTCCTTTTGGCAAGGAGCCACTAGGCAAATTTCCAAGTCCTACTGATGAGGAGCTACTAGGTAAATCTTAAGTCTTACTAGTAAGGAGCCACTAGGTAAATCTTAAGTCCTACTAGCGAGAAGCTACTAGGCAAATCCTAAGTCTTACTAGCGAGAAGCCACAAGGCAAATTATTAAGTCTTACTAGCGAGGGGCCACTAAGCAAATCATCAAATCCTCATGTGAGTAGCCTTAGGTACTCATGGTTCGTGGACATGTCCTTAAACTACGATATCAGAATTCAAGTCATCATAATCATCACCATCACCAATTCACACTTTGGAGATAATCAGTAAAGAAATGCTCGTAAACAGATAAGTTTCTCTTTCCCTCAATTATTAAGAACTTCTCATATACTTTCAAAAGAGAAAAACTTGGGTGGGATCATGAATTTCAAGCAAGATTCTTAATCAGTTGTTGTGAAATTTTCATTTGTTTTGTCCATAGAGTCAGCTAAAAACTTAAGTGTCATCTTGTCTTTGAGATTAACCTCTGACGAGCTCAATCACAAAGAGGGACACCTGTTAACACATAATTTTTAGCCTATTTTTCAAATTTTTCAAAAATTACAAAATTAGGATTAGGAACCTTGGCCAAGCTTATGAACCTATTTCTAAACCAAAAATAAATTTTTTATAATTTTCCTGAATTTTTCCTTAATTTTGTTTAGTCAAAATAATAGAGAAAATCAAGAAAAATAGCAAATGGAATCCAAAAATTCCACAAAAATAGCCATTAGTCTTATTTTGAATCTAATTTCATTAATACAGCATCAATTTTAGAAAATTTCAATTGAGAATGTGTTTTTCCCCAAAATTGGATAAAAAAAAGCCCAAATTGAATAAAAAATTCAATTGAGTCATTTCTAGTCATTTCTAGGCTATAGTGTCTTCACAACAAATGATTTTGTAACCTTGAATTATATAATGGTCAGTCCAATTACACAATTTATCAAAGAAATCAAAAAGCCCTAAAATCCAATTGAAAATTAGGGATTTTAAGCCCAAATTGGGGATCATTATCAATTTGAAATTGTTGAACCTGGAGACCATCATTTTTAGGGTTAATTAGTCATGGGTAATCCAATTTTGGCATCATTTTTGCTCAATCAGGTCATTTAGGTACTAAATTGAATAGAACCCTAGTGACCCGGATTTTAAAATTTGGGAATTCTTGGTTTAATTGTAACAAAAATTAGGGAAAATCTCATGTTTTGATGCAAAATGTGCCAAGGAATTCAATTTTGAAGTTAAATCTGAAAAAATTGAGTCAAAATCGGGTTTAATTTGTGATTTTATATCAACTCGGGTCTACCGGGTCGGCCGGGTCAACTCGACCTGACCCGGGTTGGTCTCTTTCTTTACCCGACTCGTCCAGAACGTGATAAAAACCAATAAAATATCTCCGGCACCGTGACTTTATTGATTGAATCCGATCAATATAGCACGTGTTAAACTCCAATTCCAGCCAGAGAATCTTCAGGCTGGCATCGGAAATTCGTTATAACCAATTCGGAGGTCGATGATAACCAACTTTGGTCAGGAAATCGATTTACAAAAAGGAGAAAAAATCATTATTCAGGCATAGAGGGTGTTCGACGATTTTATTGAGAGAGAGAAAGAGAGGGTATGAGCTTGAGAGGTGTGTTAAGGTTCTAAGGACCGAGTGATTGGTATTTTTTCGACGAGAAAAACGTTGGTAAATCGGCTTCGATGGTGAATCTCCTCACTTGGAATACTTGTACCAAAGCTAATTGCCAACGCCTGAAAATCAAGCTCGACAAGCATGTCCAGAGCTACTCCAGCGAAGCTAAAGCCACCGTCTTGAAGTTCAGGCGACAGGGAAGGACTCGACAGTCACGGTTCGGTTCAGAAATTCATAATCAAGCTCAAACGAAGAAGGCAAAGTTTGATCATGCTTATAGTCTAATAAAATTTCTAAAATAGGTTTTAGCTTAATCATGTGTGTTTCTTTGCGATTTTGCCATGTTAGATGCTTAAAACATGTTCTAATCACATTTCATTGCTTGCTTGCATTTTGAATGGTTGAATATGCATAAAATCGAGTTGGCCGCCATTACTGAACCTTGTTGGAGCTTTTGAACTTCATCGGAGAGCCTCCTTTTGCCATAGGCCATTCAAGTTAGCTTTCCTTGATCTTTGTTCGATGTTTTGAACATTGTTTTTTGATCGATTTAGACGGCTAGGGCAAATAGTGTGATTATCTAAAAGTCAGAAAAACTTTTTTGGTTAGTTTTAGGTTAGGTCTTTTGGAATAAGTTTTTATGGTTGATAGTGCTCTGGCGACAAATTGAGAAGGTTAGATGGTTGGGGAATGATGAGAGGTTGGTGAGGAACCTTAGAATGTCAAAAACTCGTCGGAATTAAGCTTGAACTGGCGGCCTCAAAAACCTTTACACTGGATTCATGCACACCATGTGTTCGGCGAAATGCCAAAGAGAAGAAAGTCAAGAAACAATTTTGTTTTGGCATCATGCTCGTCGGGGCGCTGGCCGGTGCTAGTGCTAGTGCTAGTACTAGCTAGTCTGATTCAATTGGATCGATTTGAACCGGTTTAGTCCGGATTCAACCCTGGTGGGAAAATTTTTTAAAATAAGTAAAATTTTAAAAATTTAGAAAATCAGGAAAATTCTAAAAAAAATTCAAAATTTCATAAAAATTCAAAAATTTTCAGAAAAATCCACAAAAAAGTGAAAAATTTAGGAAAATAAAAAAAAAAATGGAAAATCCGAAAAATCTATAAAAAAATTTCAAGAAAATTTCGGAAAAAAAAAATTAGCTCTTGGGAAGGATAATTTTCAAAAATATTTTTCAAAAAAAAGTAAAAAATTTTAAAAATTCACAGAATGACCCAAAAACATTGTGGCCAATCTTTGTAATTGAAATTAGAATTTTTAGAGATGCATAACTGGTATTTTTAGAAAATCCTTAGTTTAGGGGTTTTACCCCTAAAAAAACCTTTAACCCTAAAACAACACATATCATTGAATGAATAAGCCTTTTAAGGCTTTACTAGGATTTTGGTGTTTTGAATTGGTTTTCATTTCTAAGACCCAAATAAGGATTGTTTTGTTTGATTGCAATTAATTGCGCTACTTATGTTGATTGATTAATTCCCACAATTAGAATGGTTAGAATTAGTGGATAGACCTTGAAAACTCGTGTGAAATGTTAGATGCATCATATCATTTTAGGTACCGAAAGGGCGTTAAGGATCTCGACTCGGGATTATTAGTATAATCAAGTCCCCATATTTAGAATCTCTAGTTCACATAATCGTGGTATTTCTCCCGTACCTCAATCAAGTTTCTAGTCAACTTACCAATAATGACTAGTGGCGACTCCAAATCAAAAACCTAGATTAAATAGAATGATAAAAAAAATCATAACCCGCTATCACATGAGGTATGGTCTGGGAGAAGCCCCCCATTTGTCTAGTGATGAGATATTTATGGAACATTTGAGCAAAATATTCATATCGGACATTAGTAGCTCATTCAGGGACAATTTCCCTATTCGTGACAAATGGAAGTACCTCCTTAGCGTGCCTATAAAGGCGCGGCGAGACAATAGCTAGTGGTCTTAATAGCAACTTGGCTAGGAAACACTTGTTTACACCTGATTTTCAGCCGATAAGTCATATAAAGGTAAAAATTGAAATTAGGGGTCCCTTATCACGACAGAGCCCGTTTCTCGTCCAAAAGAGTCCTTTTAGTATTATTTTGAAAAAAATTAAAGTTCTACTATATTCAGTCTAAATTGAGACATTGATTTCATCAATAATCAAAGGAAGTCTTAAGAGTTGACTTTTTGGCCAACCATTGAAGTCAACTCTTGGTCAATTTTTTCCAAAAAAATAAAAGAAATTATAAAATGATCAAATCAACTCCTTTTTACTTTAATTTGACTTTTAGCTCATCAATTTTACAAAAATAAATCTGAAATGGACTTTTCCCCAAATTGATAATTTTGATTTCTAAATGGTCAAATTCAAAATTAATTGTCTTTTAGTCATTTTTTAAGAAAATTTCCTTCATGACATTTGATTCGAAGATCATTGTGCATTTAATTGTCAACCTAATTTTGAGATTCCCAATTGGAGGCGAATTTCCCCAAGTTCGAGCCAATTAGGGGTTTTGATTAATTCTTGAGTAATGCCGATTACCCCACTTTGAGTCCAATTGAGTCTAATTAACTCAATTCCATTGTCAATTTTGACAAGAGCACAACAATTCGGCTCAATTTGACCAAAATAGTGGACTAGTAATTGAGAAATTCAAGATAGTTCGATCCAATTGACCCAAATCATTTTGACTCTTGTTAGAGTAAGGTCCAATTTATTAGTTGAGATTCAATTTAATAATTAAGCCTCAATTATAAATTATGGCCTAACTCGTAGTGCCACAAAGAAGAAATTGGGAGATTGACATGCCACGAGTCAATTCAATTGGACTAAGCTAATCCAGTTTGAACTAGGTTGACCCAATTGAAATCAATTTTGGGAATTAAGTACAAGAACCATGTCAATTGAGTTAGGCCCAAATTTGACTAAATTGAATCAATTGGGATGCAGTTGGCTATACCTATAGCAAAGTTTAAGGAAATTAATGCAATTGGGGTATAGTAAAGCGTTTCGCCCATGATTACTCAATCCAATTCACACTGGGCCAATTCAATTTGACCAATTTGAAACCACTCTCATTCAATCAAATAGAGAGAAATTCCAAGTCAAACTATGAAATTTAGGGAAAAATTGAACAATTGAAATATATCAAATCAACCTGGTAAAAAATTATTGATTCAATTTGCATCCAATTGAACTTAATCAGATTAAAATCGATAAAACCTATTGGATCAGCCGGTTCAATTGAGTCGTGTGGCACATAAGGACAGCCGCTCGCTTCACTCTCTCTCCTTTGCCTAGAAATTACCAAAATGCCCTTTGAAAATTAGTAAAATATGCCTAAGCCAATTCATCATTCCATGTGAGCATTAAAATCGTAGCCATTCATCTATGCATTGATCTTAGCCATACATTATGACATGTCACCTATCCTAGTGACCTAAAATCGGCCAATGAGGGATAACCTTAGCAATTAAGGAATCAATTTCAGCCCTTGGATTGATCTAAGGCCCAAAATTGAAACTTTTAAGGTTGTATATACGTTTTTCCCTCCATTTTTTTGGAATTCTCTCGTTATTCGGTTCTCTCTCTCTCTCTCTCTCTCTCGTGTCACACGTGAGGCCTTATTAGCTACTTGCTCTTGTCTGCGGCCAACCATTTTTCAGCGATCTTCCACCATTGTTGTTGTGCGACGATCATCGATCATCCTAGGCTTCTCCATAGCCTTGAGGTGATTAGAGCTATTTGAAATAGTCATTGGAAGTCCATTGTTAAAGCACAATTCCCTTGGCCAATCACCGATCCTCATTTATCAAGGTAGAAGTTCAATCGTTTTGATGTTTGATTCTATAATCATCTGAGGATGTTCGAGGTTGATTATATCAATAATGATCATTATCAAGCTAGTTTGTGAGGAAATTTCGAAAAGTCAAATAAAACAACTAATTCTAGAGTTAGTTCAATTCATTAAATGATCATTACATTTCATGTTTAGGAAAATTTTCATGAATCAATTCCTCTTTAGCCGAGCATGTTTAGGATTTTTTTTTATGCCAATTTCGATATTGAATGAATTGATTGCATTGGATTGCATGATTAGGATATTAAACCCTAGGATTTTTAGTATAGTTTTTGATTTGATTGTTGATTTTCAATAAGAGTTGTATGTTATACCTTCTTAGGTAGCTTCGATCGAAGCTCCTCTTGCCTACTTGACTGTTCAATTTTGATGGTCGAAATTGATTTGAGTGAGGAATGTTAGAAAATCATGTTAAGGAATGAATTCGAGGTTGATTTTAGACATGTTAGATAAATGTTTAAGTGATTGATGTTGATCATGGATGAATTAATGAAGATTAAAGTCGCTGGAAATTTGTTGAATGTTCATGAACAAGGTAGAATGTAGCTTGAATGTGTTGGAAATAGGTTTGTAGATGCATGATTTAACTTAGTTACAAGTTTGATCGTGTTTGTGAAAATCCGAAATTCGTAGCTGATTTAACCTCTATGCATTATTCGATTTTTAGGAAATTTTAGAGTAAGAAATTTGTAAGTCTTCATGAGATATCACTATAAATATAGATCGGGCGCTTTGCCATGATATAATTTTTGAAAAATTCCGAGTTCATTTGATCGAAAATTTTGCATCTTCAAAGTAGCGAAAACATTTTGCACTTGTTCTGGAAAATTGACATCATTTTTCGTCAAATTTGTTTTACAAAAATAAAATAGCTAAAGGACTTTTTGCAAAAATTCAAATTTGAAAAGTTGTCCGTTAGGGTCTTAAATGGTAGATTGGAAAGTTTTTGGGGCATTTTGGCAAAGTGTAGAGGTCCCTACGTGTGATAAATCGAATAAGGTCGTTTTGGCCTATAAAGCTGTTTTCAATTGAGTCTCCGAGAGTAATTTGCAAATCTGGAATAGTTAAAGGGTTTAATTGCAAAGAGTCAAACAACGAAAGTCAAAATAGACGGTTAGTACTAATTGCCTGTAAAATTTGAAACCGTTTTGACTTAGTTTGTTATTTTCCTGCATTTTGCCAAAAATGGGTCAATATTAGGACCGTCGGGTCCAATTGGTCAATCTCAGGTCTTTTGTGTCAGCACCGTATCAAGTGGTCTTAATGAACTTCGAATTACACATCCTAAGCTTTCTAGAGATGCTTGAATCATCTTAATTGGACTTCATTTGTAAGATTAACTGATTCAAATCATAATTTTCCAGAATCTGTTCACAATTGAATAAGCGATCCAATTTGGGTCACTAATTGATTGATGATTGTTCAAGGCCAATTGGCTTAATTGCATGTTTAGTTAGGCCTTGCATGTGATTTCTAGATGTATTATTAGGCCCGTGATGCATGTCGATGGACGGGTAGATTAGTGGGTTGACTAGAATGTAATTAGCGATTTTGCTATGTAAAGACAAGCGAGGTTTAAATGTCACTAATCTTAATTAATAAACCAAGTGGATTAAGAGGTGGCTTGGGATAATTGAATTGCATGATTATTTTTGAAGCCGATCCCAAGGCAAATTGAATGTTGATTTGATGTGAATGTTGCTGATTGCTTGTTTTTCTTGAGTGCATATTGTGCATGATTGAATGAATGAGCGAATGACAAAACCGACACTCAAAAGATAATGGCCGAGAGCGATGGCCTAAGGAGGCGGCAGCTGAATAGAATCGGTGGTGATGGTAGACCGATGTCCGTTCCGGTCTTTGGATCTCTTGTAATAGTTCAGACTAGTGTAGTCTTAGTTAGGCTAGTTTAGACATTTCTGGGATGATTAGCTTAGGCTTTAGCTAATAAAATCAAATTAGACTTAGCCTCACCTTTAAATAAATGGTTAAGTCATTTTAGTCTAGCTTCACCTTTAATGAAAATAATTAGAATTAGAATCATATTTGATGGGTTCTAGTCTCTAGTTTCAAGCTTATGAGGGATCATATCTAGAGGCTCAATAAAAAAAGGCCATGTAATATTCTTTGTCCCATATTGCATCGGGTTTTTCTTTCTTGCACTTAGATGAAAGCTTTCAATTCATTGGGTGTTTATTTCTCAAACAGTCTTTCAATAAATTGTTTGTTTTTATCCTTTTCTAGAACTAGATTAAGATCAGCTTGAAATTTTAATTAAAATTTCGACAAATTAAAACATTTGCTTGATCACTTAGCAGATTTTTTTTTTGGACATAACACTTAGCAAATTTGAGAAGGTTCATAAATGGAAAAAGAAGATGTCATGATCACTTTAGAAAACAACCAACTAGTTAGATACCCAAAAGGTGCTAATAGAAATATTAGCGTAAACAAATCCTTGTTCCTAGAATTCTTTGATTGTAGAAAATGAGACAAACCTCCCATGAGTTTGTGTTCTAATCGACTCCCAATAATGGCTAGTAGAAACTCCTAGTAACACATAAGCTTAAAAGAATTAATAAAAAATGTCTGAATGTCATGTGAGATATGGAATTGGGAGAGACCACACTTAAAATTGATGGACTGTTTTAAATTACCGAAAAAGATGAAGTCTTTAAGACCGTCTTTTAGGGCCTCCAACTGGACCATCTTTCAATTAAAAATCTCTAAATCTTGACTGAGGCCTTGAAAGGAGACCCCTTTGGGAGGGTTGCGATAACACTTAGATACGTTGCCCCGGTTAGCATAGAGTAAAAGTTAAGTAAAGCGACAAGGTCTAAAAAAGTGATAAAGAAACATAGCAAATTCTTTAGGTGGAATCGCGAGAAGGAAGAAGAATGCGTCTCAGACTTGAAATAGAGGAAGGAGGAGTGAAAAGATTGAGATTTGATTTAGGCGTGTTTATATTCGTGTTATATCCAGTATCTACCATACACCGTATAAGATATTATATATTGAATTGTTGTCCTATGCAATATATATTTTATTTGATTTTATCTTATTTGACGATCAAATATAGCCTAAGTGATTAGTTTATTTCGCCCTAACACCTAGGCTTTTAAGCTCCTAATTGATCTAGAACTAATTAGTGGTGACTCCTAGAATGAGTTAAGATGTTGATTGTAGTAATGAACCCCAAACTAGGGTAAGAAAGATTCTAGGTCTCGACCATGGGACAAATTATTTGGAATTGAGATTTTTTTTTCTTTTTTTACTTTTGACTTCTTCAATTCTTGATTTTGAAAGCAAAACTTCCTTTCTTCGCAAACCCAGAAAAAGATCCTCTAGCACGACTGAGAAGGGGAAGGGGGGTTGGGGCAAGCGGACGGCGTGGCGCTACATGACCGGCGGAGACAATAAGACCGGGCAACCCTAGCTGACTATTACGGTCAGGGATCTGGACATGGGCTTCTTCTTGAATCAAGTGGTGAGTGCGATGAGGGCAAGATCTCTAGGGACTCAAATGATCGACGGTTCCTTTATTCCAGCAAAACTATAAGAAAGACATTAACCCTAATTGTCTGAGAATAATGGCATAACCACTGCGCCTAAGTATATATCCTCGTTGGATCAAGAAGAGGGCATGGGTGCCCCCTTTTCGCCAACCTCTCCATCAGTGGCTGCCGCCACCATCCCCTCCTCGGTGTGCCAATCATGAACGACCCTCAATGATCACTATAAACAGGGTTTTTTCGCTTCCTCGTAAAAGCTAAGGTTACCCAGTCGATCCTAGTTCCTCTATATTTTTCTTTCCACATTCACATCCCTCTACTAACTCAAACAATCGAAATACTTGAATACTAACAGCAGAGTCGATGAGGAGTGGCATTAATCATTAGGATTTGGTAATCGGCCAAACTAAGAAATTAAGAACAACAGAAGAAGAAAAGTTGATTCCCACACAATTCTTTTGCGACAAAATCGGACACCTCAACTGGTTATTCTGTGCGCAGGTCAGAGCAGAGCTTGGACTCACAGTCCTTACCTCAAGCCAGTATACACATTAATAATCATTCAATAATCATTGTTCTTAGGAATTTCACAGAACAAAGCCTTCGTGCAAAACCACCCGCCTGGGTGGCGCTGTTGGAGCGCGCACTCTTCCTCTTGCAGAAGGTTGAGTGTTCGAATCCCGGGCACCGCAAGGTAACTTAACGGTGAGAAATGCGTGTATGGTGGGTAAGACGTGTCACCCTGGGGTTTCTTTCCCATTCATCGTTTGTCCGGGGTTCACTAGGTTATCAAAAAAAAAAAAAAAAAAAAAGCCTTCGTGCAAATCAGTTGATGGAAATAACTCTATGGTCGATACTAGACATGGCTCCTCACACCCAGAACTATCTATGGACCTCCTGGCCAGCTCTTCCGGTCCGCAAGTGTGGTCCCTTTCCTGGACGAGACATGAAACAAATGTGGCTGCCCACAAGTTAGCTAAAGGGGACTTAAGAGTAGCTTTTGTGAATGTTTTGACTGCTGTTGAGTGTCAACCCACTTTTTGATGTGTGCTGTTGCGGGGTTTTGCTGCTGTACTACTGTACTAACGCAACGAATATAAGTCTACTATTGCTCGTCATAGAAAAAAAAAACTTTGAAAACATGTGGGTACGTACTTAGAGGGCACCGTCTAATATAGCTATACTAGATATATTCTTTTCCTGTGCTTGTAGTTGACCTAATAAATATATGTTTAGTCGAAGAAGATACAATCTTTTGCACTGTTAAACCAAGAAAATGAGATAGAATAGAATCTCCACAGCATGCTGGGGCGCTCATGGAAAAAGAACTGTCCCTATTATAGAGTCGTGACTACCCACAACTGAAGAATTAAACCAAAGGATGAAGATGCATGCATGCTTACTTACTTATAAATGACTTGTGGCGTATACAAATTCTCAGAAGATAAAACAAGACCGGAGTTGGTGGGTCCATTTAAGACAAGCATGAAGAAATGTTAAAATAAGAAAAGAAAGCTCAATAATGGAGCAAAAAGAATGATCCAGAAATCTCAAATGGAATTGGTAGAAGTTGTAATCACAAAAGCAAAACCTTTTGGAGGAATAATCCAAGTTGGGGAAGAATAAAAGGAAATCATGAAACCCTACCCACCATATACAAGCAATCCATGAAGATTAATCAAGATTGTTAGCGGACCTGAGATCAGTTTGACCAATCGAATTGGTCCACCTGATACTTCATGCATCAAGTGGACATCACTTTTGTGCAATTTTCTAGCATATCTTGTCAATAAGTTACAATTCCATTCCTTTCTTGTGAATAGCTTGTCAATACTTTAATTAGTTATTAATTATGGTAGTTCTTTGGTTGTGCCCGGACGAGGTACACATGTCAAATGTCACTTGCCTTTTAGGGAATATCGAGAAATAAATTGTACTTGCGCCATGTAGGAAAGCAATAGCAATGCATGCTGATGCTGATGCTGAGGCCTTTCTGCTTGCTCTTTTTGCTCAAAAAGCTCTCTCTCTCTCTCTCTCTCTCTCTCTCTCTCTCTCTCTCTCTCTCTCATTTAGCTTGAATAGGATTCTCTCCCTCCCTCCCACATCATTCAATCTAATTGCAAATTGTGATATTCAAGATCACTTCAGACTTGATTAAGGATCTAACTCGTGTGTTGATTAAACTCAAGACACATGTTGGACTCCCTATACCATAAAGTGTAAGCAATTTCACATTTGAGCCACTCACCTATGCCTAAAACTAGCGCTGATCTTGTCCAAGAGTTAGTGGCGTATTTCACGAGTTCAAAGTTTACTCACCAAAAATCAGGGCCGACATTTCTCGACATGATATGTTTGCTCGACATGCAATTAAGCAAGTTTGGGTTTGGTATAAATGGGAAAATGAAATGATAAAAACGAATCTTACAGAGGTTGACTTGCTTAATCAATTTATTCCCAAATCCACGTTTAGGTTAACATGCTAATGTATCAGTTTTTCTTAGTATGATTCGATTACAAACGTTTAACATTTTTATACTCATATATAAAGAATTTAAATTCCTTAAAGATAATAAAACAACACCCATCTTAAAAAAATGGGATTTTTGTTATAAACATTGTCATTTTGCAAATAGGGAAAACTTCATATTTGGTTGGCAATCTTGTCCATTGTTAAACATTTTCAAAGATAATATTATTTGAAATGGTAAAAGTACTTTTTTTATTTCTGAATTAGCATATTCTTTTTACTAAACCCTTGAACTTTTAGTTTATCTAATCAAATCCTTAATCTAGAAAGTTCACCTGCAAAACGAACGGAGCCTTAGCTAGTAATTGACTTTCCCAACACTACATGGAATCTTAGCGGGAAAACTATCTAATCAGTCATAAACTTATTGTACAAATGCCATTTTAGTCCAAAATTTTTCAATTTTGTCAAATTAGTTTTGAATCTTTGTAGAAAATTCCAATACAGTCCTTTTGGCTAATTTTCATCGGAACCGCTGACGTGGTGATGGTCGGCAATAACTAAACCGTCACATCGATGGCGATTTCCAACAAAAATTGACCAAAAGGATTATGTTGGAATTTCGCGCAAATGTTTAGGACTAATTTGACAAAATTAAAAAGTTTAGGACTGAATTGGTATTAATATAATAGATTTACGATTGATTTGACAATTTTCCTAATTCTTAGCCATTGACCAACCTGGATTTATCCTAAATTAATCGATGGCGAATCAGTTTTGGCTTTAAGTAATTGAATTTTAGTAATTACTCTCGCAAAACATTTGGGAAATTAAAGGAATTGATAGGCAATTAGGGAGCTACTGTTGGGATTTTGTGAAAAACATGTATACGTAAAAACAAATCGAAAATATAGCAAAAGCAAAACCCATACATGTATCTCCAAAACATTTTTCGTGTATTTTAATTAAAATTTTCAACGAAGCATCAATATGTGCACTTGTAAACCATATCATCCAACATACAAGTTAACCCTATGCCTCATGTCTAAGGATTATTTACATAAAATTAGAGCATGAACAATTAGACATTGACCATGCTAAAAGCTTCCATGTTGCTAATCGTTTTGTGTGTATCATGTTAAGTAAACTTGTTTGATATAAGCACTTATGTTCTAGCTTAGGTATCACAATATGCAATGACTTGTGACTCGTTATTCCCTTAGGTATCAAATACTTAATGGTGAAACTTAAGAGCACATCGGTCTCAAAAGGATCATTAATATCCTATCAATGATCCATTGAGAACAGTTTAAAGATTTAAAATAACTGTAAACTTGTCACATATATTCTTAACACCTTAAGAATGGTTTCAGTCACAATTAATGTTATGGAATCATTCATAAAAATTGGACATTGAATGAATACATCTTTGCCATTAAATAAATAATATAACTGAAATCCGTAACATGTAACTATTATATGATTGCTTTAGGGAATACGGCTAACAGCTACCACATCCTTACAGCTTATGATCCTACTAATCCCTCTTTTTAAAGTATTGGCATCCTATCACTTCGTATAAGTACCACAGTGCAAAAACAAATCAAGAAGGATTCTAGATAAGATGAGTCACATTTAGTTTGAAGAAAGTGGCCCCCACCATGTAAAATTTTGTCACAAATGAGGTTCAAGAGGTCCATAATGTGGCACTTTGCCTGATTTATTGGTCAAACAACACTTAGGATCCATTTGTCTCGCAGAAACCATCTTTCGAGAAAATATTTTTCTTATTTTTCAGTATTTGCATCGCTTAGAAAAATGAGTCAGCGGGAAATGCTTTCCTAGTTAACGAAAAATTTATGCTTACATTTAAGAAAATGATTTCCTCTCTAAAAAATCAGAAATCAATTTTCAAAATATTACTAGATATTGGCGCTTGACTAGAAACTTTATGCATGGGCATGGGAACCGTAATGTTTATTCTTGGGTTCCCATTGTCCATAACTAGGTCCCTTGGGCCCTAGCCCGAGTGCACTAAGGGTGGGTCCGTGACTACGATGCCCATGCCCAATTCCTTGAGCCTCAACTAGGTCCCCAATGCTCACACCCAAGTCCATCGAGGCCGGGCCCAGGACCCTAGTGCCAATGCCTAGGTCCCCAACTCATGAGCCTAGGTCCATAAAGACTGAGCACGTGACCTTGATGCTTGCTCTCGGGTTCCCCACACTTGCACTTGAGCTAATTGATGCTAAGTCCGACCCATGTACCCGTGCTCGGATCCCCGCACCCAAACTCGGGTCTATCGAGGTCGAGGCTAGTCCATCAAGGCCAAATTCGGGATGCCAGCGCCCATGCGTAAAGGTGAACATGGTTCTAGACTAGAACTAGGAACTAGAGAATCGAACTGGTGGAAACCAATCTGATTTTAGGTTCCAATGTGCCCCGGTCTGGTTCCCAAATCCAATTTTTTTGGAACCCCTCAGTTCTTGGTTCCTAAACTGAGAATCGAAAATTGGACTAAGAACCGGGAAGCGGATGGAGAACCAGGAATTGAGTTGGGGGAACCGGTTTGTGGCATATTATTTTGCCTACAAGGCATTTTTGTTTCTTGAATTAGTGATGTGGACATCGTGCTATATCGAGAATGAGGTGCTAGGGACCCATTGTCCTATCCTCTTAGTCTAATTATTTGAGCAAGAAAGAAGCAATTCAAGTAAGCTGTTGGCATCATGGTTTGAGATCTTTCGAGTGGAAACGATCTTGGATCAGGACTTGAAGAATCTTAGACGTCTTGACGCAACATGATCAAATTTGGTCAGTTGAAAGAAAACGGGCCGCTAATTAATATTCACCGCTAATGCCGTGATGGATGTCGTTTTTTTTTTTTTGCGTTTGAGTAGTTTTGATGTTTTCTTTAAAGTTTTTTATTTAAGCGCTTTTATTAATTCTAGTGGCATTTTCGTAATTTTGTGTTTAGGTTAACACCATATAAAAAGGATGTTTAGGGTTTCTTTGGAGGAACATGATTTACTGTAATACAACGAGAGGTTCTTCTCTTCTTTGAGTTCTCTGTGGACTTGACCTTATCAAGGCCTTTCTTTTGGCGATCGATTCAACTAATCAAGCATGATAGCGAATTCTCTAGTTCGTGGCATCTATAACATCGATTGGTTGAAATAAGTTCATCAACAGGTCACGTTTATACCGAGGTTACTAATCACAGGTTCGATTGAGGGTTGAGGTTTTACGATTCACACTTTCCAGATCTTCATAAAATGATACACTTTTGCTTAGATTCACTTCATATGGTATCAGAGCCTAGGTTCTACAAGGTCTAGTTATCCTAATTTTGTTACTTTCATTCAGCAAATTGAGAATTATTGAACTAGGATCTTAGATTTTAACTGAATTAGAGACCCAAATTGTTCTTTCTGCATTTTTTTTTATTCTTTTTAGTGCTAATGTATCTTGATTGTATTTGAGTTCGTCAAAAAAAAAAAAGTTTCAGCAAAAAAAAAAGAAGAAAAGAGCAAGCCGAACAAAAAAAAAATATCAACCAAAAAGAATCGAGAATATGACTCGTTTGTTAGTTGGACCGAACTGAAATAAAAAAAAACGTATCAAAAATTGAGTTTGAATTTGACAATTAGTGAAAGGTTAACGAATTATTTTGATCCTGCTTGGTGGTTTGGTTGATTGTTGTGAGGTGGGTGAGAAAACGGTTTTTAGTCCGATAAAGAGCCCGTGAGAAGGGAATACGAGAGGTAAAAGGCAAAAATATGTGAGCTTAATTGAGAAAAAAAAAAGCCAACATTGAGTTTGAGTTAAACACAAGGGGGAGCGACAAATACCTTGAGCAAAACACGTGAGGGAGTATTTGGTAAGATTTCTTTTATTTCTAACATTTTCTTGCAAATAAATCATGTCACACGACCAAGAAAGCGTAAATCAAAGGAAGATGCTTCCAAACAAAGGGATGATGTTTGGAAGGCATCCAACAGTTGAGATTGCAACTTGAAGTACTTAGTACCCGAGTTATGGGATGTGAGACGAGGCTTTACGGAGATCGAGAGCCATCACGAGAGAGGCCATGAAATTAGCGAGATGAATCTAGAACACGACCTAGATGGCAGCGACAATTTGATGATGAGTTTGAGGTTGACATAGAGGAAGACCGAGATGGCCGGTTTGGGAGGTGGAATAGAGGACGAGGCCAATGGGTTAGACATCGAGAAGATGATGAGCTTAGCAACATCAAGATGAAGATTCCATCTTTTCAAGGAAAGAATGATCCTAATGCGTATCTAGAGTGGGAAAAAAGAATAGAATTGGTATTTGATTGCCAACGATATTCCGAGCTTAAGAAGGTAAAAATCGGAGCGGTTGAATTCATTGATTATGCTATAATTTGGTGGGATCAGCTTGTGACTAACAGGAGGCGCAATGGTGAGAGGCCAATAGACACGTGGGATGAGATGAAAACAGTGATGAGCCGTTTTGTACCTAGCCATTACCACCAAGACTTGTTCCATAAGCTATAAAATCTCACACAAGGCAATAGGAGCACGAAAGAGTACCATAAGGAGATGGAGATTATCTTGATCCGTGCTAATGTGGTAGAAGATCGTGAAGCCACAATGTCATGATTTTTGAGTGGTTTAAGCCGAGATACAGCGAGGGTGGTGGAGCTGTAACATTATGTTGAGTTGGAGGAATTTGTGAACAAGACCATCAAAGTTGAGAGGCAATTGAAGTTGGACCGAAATTACAAGAGTAGCGGAGGTTCAAGCTTGAATTGGAAATCCCATTGGAAGAGAGATGAGAAGCCGAATTGAAAGAGAAACAACCCTAAGACCGACACTTTGAAGGAGAAAGAGAAGGTTGGCAATGTTGGTTCAAATCCGGCTTTAGGTAAAACTAAAAACCCTAACACTAAGACTCGTGATATTAAATATTTCAAGTGTTTGGGCAGGGGTCATATGACAAATCAATGTCCTAATAGTAGGGTGATGATCATGACTGGGCATGATGATGTTGAATCAGAAAGTGAGAGAGAGGAAGAGGATGAGACATGCCACCATTAGAGAATTATAGTGATGTTAAGATGCCAGCAAAGGGTAAATTAATGGTGGTTAGGCGTTCTCTTAGTGTTCAAGCTAAGGAGGAGGATCAACACCAGCAATGTGATAATTTGTTTCATACACGATGCGTGGTGAATGCCAAGATTTGTAGTTTGATTATTGATGGGGGTAGTTGTGCGAACGTGGCAAGTTGTACCATGGTGGAGAAGTTGGGGTTAAAAACTACAAGACACCCTAGACCATATAGACTTCAATGGTTGAATGATAGTGATGAGGTAAAGGTGTCGAAACAAGTCTGAGTTCCATTTGAGATAGGAAGATATAAGGACGATGTGATATGTGATGTTATACCTATGAAGTGGGCCATGTTTTACTTGGTAGGCCATGGTAATATGATTGGAAGGTACATCATGATGGGTACACTAACCGATATTCATTGGTAATGAATCAGAAGACTTATACCTTGGTGTCAATGACACCTAGTGAGGTGTATGAGGATCAATTGAAACTAAAACGTGAGGTTGAGAGGGAGAAAAAAGGTGAGAGAACTGAGGATTTGCGAGGAGAGATCGAGACGCAAGGAAAAGGAGAGATCAAGGGAAGAAGAGTAGTAAAAGCCGAGGGATAAGGAGAGAGACAAAAAGAGAGGCAAAAGAATTTCTATATAAAACCCAGAGAAGTGAGGAGAGTTTTAATTCTGGACCGATTGATGCTTGTACTTTTGTACAAGGCGGCATTGTTTACTACTAACGATCTTGACCCAAGTTTGTCTAGCTCTATTGTGTCTTTATTGCAGAAATTTGAAGATGTCTTTGCTGATGAGCTTCCTGGAGTGTTACCCTCAATTCGAGACATACAATATCAAATCGATTTGATACCTGGCGCGTCACTGCCTAACAGATCCACATATCGAAGCAATCCCGATAAGACAAAGGAACTTCAATGGCAAGTTAGTGAACTATTAGAGCGCAGGTATGTGTGAGAGAGTCTTAGCCCGTGCGTCGTCCCTATTTTGTTGGTGCCAAAGAAGGATGGGTCATGTGTCGCGACCTAAAATTTCCTTTCAGGCTAATGGATTGTTAAGACTAAGCCTAACTCGGGCTCTCCCAAGCCCTACCAATTCGCAATTTAAGATTTAAGTTTTTTAACGTGCAAAAATTTTCATGCTTGGAGTCGCCACTAATCTATTTGTGGTAGGTCGATTAGAAACCTAAATAAAACATAGGGAGATATGTTTTATTCCTGCGAACCAGAGATTCTAAGCTCGGGGACTTGGTTACGCTAGATCAAGTCTAATGCCCTTTCGGTACCTTTTCTTTTCAAAAATATTTTGGCAGACAGTTTGGATTCATTTTATAGCCTAATCACTAACATGTGAGGTGTTCATGCGAGTGCGCAAACCACCAAAGTAACACCCAATAATCAAAACATTAAATAAATTGCAAGAATGGGAGAATTACTTACCTCGAAGCAACGTAAGCATCTGCATTGTTAGCTAGAAAATCACATCAACAATCCTAATATGATTTCTAATTAACAAACAATTCATTCAATATTTTTTATTTTCACTTATTTAAATGAAAGCTAACCTATATGTAATGACGTGCAAAAAATTAACATGCGATTGATGCAGCCTAACATGCAAACTATATGACACGCGACAATATGACCTATTTCTAATGACGGACAAATGATTTATTTTTGGTATTTTCAAATGAAATTCGGAATTAAAAAAAATGCCTAAATTAACATGCAATCTATTCTAAAAAAGATAATTTAATCTATCCTAAAGTGACTTCTTTTTTGTATTTTTATGAAAATTCGAAATTAAGAATTACCCTAAAATGAACCATTGAGATCAGGATAATATCTAAATTAAACTAGGAAATAAATTACTCTAATTCCTAATTTAAATTAAAAAGTTATCCTATCGACTTATTCAAAGAAAGTTATTCTAAACCTATCCTAAACATGCATCGTTATCCTCTAATAAAAACAATTCAAATCCTAACTAATCTTTTTGGAATTTTTTTTTTTAAAGGAAATAAATCAAACAGACAGATAACAATCACGATCAAAACCAGTTCACGCAATCCGCAAGATTCTTTAAATTCAGATAAGGCAAAGAAATCAAACTAGCGGTCACATCTATAGGGTTATAGATATTGACGGAAAGTTGATTGGTCAAATTTGGAAAGCAAATAAAATCTATTATCGTGTCCAAGTGATTATGGACAAGATAATGATTTTCCGTATCGCCGCGTATCGTACCTTAGGGATAAGGTCGGATAGTCGTCCAGATACGTTGCTAAATTAGGCAAAATTCCTAATTTTAAGTGTTTCAAATATTGCGGATATCACAAATATTATCCTAAGGCATCTAATCAATCACGCAATATTCACGGAATATTCAAAATATTTAAACTAAGAATTTAAATATTTTGAAAATATACCGGATAGATTTTTACCTGATTTGCGGATTTCTTTCCAAATTCGAACTCGGTGCCGGATCGGGCTTTGCGGATCACGGGATGGGGCGACCAACGGTGGTGCTCGGCGGATCACGGCGGGACTTGATGAATGGTAGCCTGTGGTGTGACTCGGCCAAGGAGGATTTGACGGTGAGAGGGTCACCGATTTCGTAGCTAACCAAGGAGCGATGTGGAGTAGGCACCAGGAAAATAACAGCCTCCCACGAGAAAACCTGCAAAAATCGGACCAAAGTTTGGCCGTGAAAGTTAGCAAATTGTTGTGAACTCACGGGCTTGCTATGTCGTCACCGTGGAGAGTCGACGATGCTGGTTGTCACTGAATGGGGCTGAGCAATGGGCGTGACTCGAGAGAGTGAGATGGTGGCGTGACAAGAGAAGTGTTGAAGTCAGGCGCCAGAGAGACGATCAGCCACCGTCTTTGAGGGATTGACTTCTGTGGATGTACTCTTCAGAAGTGGAGTCTTTGTCGACCAACGTGTCCTGTTGCTCCAATGGTTGGTTCTTGTCCTGTTGTGCGGAAGTGGCAGCCTCTTCGTGGGTGATGGATATTGAAGTGGTTAATGGATGATGACGGTGAAGGTGAAGACGTGAGTCAATGGAGAAGAAAATTTCTGCAATCTTCTCTTTCTTTCAATTGTGGCCATGGATTCTTAATTGTGTGCTCTAAAAATTGTGTGAGCTCTCTCTCCCCCAAAGACATAAACATATATTTATAGTATAAACCTAGGTCAATTAGCGGGTTTTCTAGTCCTAATGGGCTTAGGTTTGGGCTTTAATTAATTCTAAGTGGGGTGAATTAATTTGGGTTTTTCTTTAATTAAGCATAATGGGCTAATTAAGCTCAAATTAAAACAACCAAGCCCCTTTTTTGGCATGTGATTTTCGCCCATGCTTCCCGAGTGAACCAAGTCTCGTTCGATGCCCGAGCTCGATTTACATGATGAATTTTTAAGCCCGCTTATCACCACCTATCCAATATGGAATGCGGTTAATCTATATGATCCTAAACTATATGCTATGCCATTTTAATATTTTTGTTTAGGGGTTAAAATTTGATCCATAATTTTCTATGCAATTAACCACTAAATGATGCTACGAAATTTAGGTGTCAACAGCCTGCCCCTCTTTGAGTGGAAGCTCGCAGAGGTTTCGCTCAAAGACTGAGACCTAAATTTAAACTATGCAAAATGATGAATGATTTTTTTTTTTTTTTTTTTTTTTTTAATGCAATGATGCATGATATGCAAACAATAAAGAACGTATGCTAAGGTTTCTCACTTCGTGTAGAGCGGTGAAAGAGCTTTACATACGGATCGCACAAAAAAAGCGTCCAAGTGAAGGAAAGCTTTATAATGCTTTGACTTCCCTTGATCTCCAAACTTCTGGTCCACTGGAAGTAAGGTTCTCGAGGTACTGGATTGCCTATCTGTTACCTGTAGTTTCCTACAGATGCGAAATAGCGCATGATATGAAGAAAGAATGGGACGTGTTGCCTATACCACTGGGCAATCACGAAAAGGATCATGTCACCTCTTCCATTGGGTGAATATGAGATTGGTTGTGCCACCTATTCCACTGGGTGAACACAGAATGAAAAATTATGCTGCCTGTTCTACTGGTCAAACATAAAAATGGGGTGTGTTGCCTATTCCACTGGGCAATCACGAAAAGGATCACGTCACCTCTTCCATCGGGTGAGCATGAGGTTAGTTGTGCCACCTATTCCACTGAGTGAACACAGAATGAAAAATTATGCTGCCTGCTCACTGGGCAAACATAAAAATGGGATGTGTTATCTATTCCCTTTGGACAACACGGAATAAGAAACTATGCTGTCTGTTCCACTAGGCAAACATTAAATGGGGTGTGTTGTCTATTCCATCGACAACACTAATAGATATGTCACCTATTCCACTTGGTGAACATAAAATGAGGTGTGCCGCGACTCCACTTAGCAACACCAAATGAGAAACTATGCCGCCTGTTCTACTGGGCGAACATATGAAAGAGATCATGTCTCACATTTCGAAGAGAGAAACAATGAAGAATAATTAATAGACGTACCTGAATTCACTTACCTTGTAGGAGTGATAAAGTAAATCGAGGCATGACTCTGATTCTGTACCATTTGACAATCACTTGGGCTTTGTTCCAAAGATGTTGCTTGATGGACTTTGATGGACTTCAGTGACCTTCCTCATAGGCGTGTCACGGGGGAATCTTCTGGATATCGTCTTGGACACTTAACAATTGGGTGAACCAAGGGCTATCCTGAATGCTCATGGGTTCTTTAACAAAGTACTTGGATATCATCAGAGGTACCTGAAAAGGCTTGATCAATAGATACTTGGATATCGCTAGAGACATCTAGAGATAATCAAATATAGGACCTGACAATTGCTTGAATAGGTTAGGGATAACTAGATAGTCACAGACATCCAAGGGATAGAGATATACTTACCTGATGATATCTCTGACTCTTGAGGGCATGTCTCCCGCTAGACACGGTTATAGACAACAAATAATATGCATTCATGGGTGATCAAGGACGCATATATTCATGCATTATAAATTCGACTGGTTTTCATGCATGATGATTTTATCGAGCCAGTATTACAAAATTTCACTGGGGAGAATCATGACAAGACAATCCGGATTCACAAGCAGATATCTTGAAAATATCGAATGAGGGACTTCCGGTCCGGAAGGGCTTTCTCTCATCCTCATCGAAAAGTGGCTATTTTATGGGAATCACTCTATCTCACATTCATCCTGTAGACAAGGGTCCGAGTATTCTCGCAAATGGTACGACCTTACTAATCTGAGAGGTCTTTGTCAGGTCTATAACGTGGGCTTGGTCAATGGCTTAGCAAAAGGGACTCTTCGAGTCGAGGCTATTGAAAGAAAATACTCCGCAATTGTCTCCGGGTTTACAAGTCAAGAACCCTGCAAAATGAGATAGAAATGGACTTGCTCGCACTTCTTCGAGCTAAACTTATAAACATCCGAATCCTACATTAGTTCAAGTGCCATAATCTGAAGAGACTTTGCAAGGGACGTAATGTAGGCTAGGCTCATGGGTTGAGAAATGAATGGATCATTAGGCTCAAAATGTGTATAATTAGGACGAATAAGTTGGTGATCATCTTGGCATTATCACTAGTCTTTTTCTTCATCCTCAGGCATTGTCTTCTCGGTAGACGTTCCATTAGGCTTGAATTCACCACTTGATTCCTTTGAGACTTGTAAGACCACTGCTCCACTGGGATTCATGACTTTGACATGTCGTATCTTGACATTTTTTTTTCTAAAATTCTCCTTTTTTTCGACTTTTTCTTTTTTTTTTTTTTTTGGGCATTGGCCTTGCTTTTACTAGGCACAATCGCTTTTTCATGCCCTTTTTTTTTTTTTTTTTTTGACTTTTGACACACTATTTACAATACATATATTGGCCAGCCGCATTTTGGCTTGTTTTGACCAAATGACCAACATTTGGACTTTCAGTGGTCTTCATCTTCTATCGGCGCCCGGATATCTTTGCATGGACAGTGATGGTTTTTACCTTGCCCCAAAGTGTGGGGAATGATCACCAACCTGGGTTTAAGAAACGAATTTGCAGGCTCAATTGGGCTTAGCAAAAGATAAAGTGTGTATAGGATAGAGAAAGAAATGCTCTTCATCATCATAAGACACTTGAACTTCGTGTGAATTTTTCTGAAAAAGCAACACTCGAAGATTGATGCAAGTGAGAGCAAGAAAATCTCTATTCATTTTTCACTTTATAACTTACCTCCAGTTTGCCCCGATATGGGGTGGTTCTTGACAGGGGTAATTTGAAAGGATTTCTCCAAACATTTAGGCTCAAAGTGGCGAAACAACGGATAATCTGTAGTGTTTGGGATAGAAAAATAAACTGCCTTTCGTCATTTCAGTTGCCGTACTTTTTGCGAGATAACCCTTTACCTTGCGGTACATGAAATTTTTTCTGTTCAACTCTTTGGGGATTAGTGCAAGGGACTGTGTATAGGATAGGGCTTGCCTTTCATCATCCCGATGTACCTCATTCAACACATTCAATTTATTTTGCATGAATTATAAGATTGTCCAAATAGATTTCCCTTTTGAAATCGATGATATAGACCGATAAAATAACCATGTAGAATTTAAAAACAAAGCAAACATCTTAACTTGAAATTGATTGATACCATTTATTCATCAATTGAAATGCTTGTAATTCAGAATATAAAACTAAACACTTGAAAGCTTTTGCTGCAAAATGTTAGATTTTATCGGGGGTGATAAATCTTCACAGCATCAGAATTAACAGGAGTGGAGAACTCACGACTATCCATTTGTACGAGAATCAGGGCACCTTCGGGAAGCACCTTATTGACCACATATGGACCATTGTAGCTTAGAGGCTAATTTGCCCAAGGAGTAGGAAAGAGGCGAGTACTTTCCTTAGGACTAGGTCAATTACCTGGAAGTGTCTTTGGCGCACTTTTTGGTTGGAAGACTTACCTACTCATGTGGCAACTGGATCAAGCATTTCGTCTCACCTTCGGGAAGGGTTGCCTTTATCTTCACTTCTTTGGGTTCTCCGGAATCACTCAGGTTGACGGTGATAGTTTGGTCTACCGTCAGGACTTTGGGTCTTTCATGATGCTCTAGATCGCGCTGAAGGTCCAAGAAATCTTCGAGTTCGTCGGTGTCATCAAGATCGGGCTTGGCAGCATATAATTCATCAGAATGGACCGTTCCCATACTCTCACGTGTCACAAGATTGTCCGTGTGTTTGGGTTCTTCACCCTCCTTGGTTTTGTGTGGCGAGCCCTCCAAGTCAGATATTTTCCCTTTCAAATATGTTACTAGTCTCTCCATCGCGGTGTCAAACTCGCTACTTCAGTGGAAACTAGACCATTCAAGGACCATTTTGTCTTTTTCCTTGGAGTCAAAATTCCCTATCAAAGATGAGGCATCCATGTCATCACGATGCTTCGCTTGACGAGATAGGCCATAGTAGCACGCAACTCATCAACTTGATTTTGGAGGCTCGCACCGCTTGTTCATGTCATTAGCAACACGATTCAACACTTCATTTTGATCGGTTGTTTTTGCTCGTGGCCACGTATGAAGCGATTGATGGTCGGCGATCCATAATAACCTAGCTCGAGTATCAACTTCCTCACGGTGGTGGCTTGCAGCTAGGGGTGTCTCTCGCTTGGCGGTCGCGGGGCGTATGGGGCTCCGAAAAACAAAGACACGGACGGCGTTTATGCAGAGAAGCCGCAATCGTTAGAACGGCAAATGGTGGATAGAGCTGCGGTGAGCTCACACGGTGGAGGAGGAGCAACAACGGAAGGAACTCGGTGAGATTGCCCCTTGGCAAGGCTTGAGCGATGGATCGATAATCGCGTGGCTGATCCGTAGTCACCTAATTCAAGAGAAATGAACCAAATAAGCACATGGTCAAGACAAGGTTGGTCCGTGACACGCTTTCTAGTCTTTTTTTCATTCTTTGTTTAAAAAAATACTCGTATATGAACGAGACTTTATGGAAAAGTGCTCTAAGTAAAGAAATATAAATAACACTCTAGACACAACCTAGAAAATGGATGCATCGAAATCCCTAATCATAAAACTAGGAAAACCAAACATGAAGACTCCCTAGAAACTATGAACTGAAAACCAATTCTCTAAAGCCCTTTTTTTTTTTTTTTGTAAAAGAAAGGCGACAGCAAACTTCTTAGGAAAATAACTACCTATGACACATCTAGGAAAATAAAGATATAGATTGAAAATAAATTCTCTAAAAGAGCTTTCTTTTCTTTTTTTTTTTTAAAAGGACTCAATGATTATTACTTTCAAATTTAAAACCAACCTATACCTATCATAGACCGACCTGAAAAATGCCATAACTAAATTAATTGCAAAAAAGGAGAGTTGGAAGACTTACTTCATCCAAGTGGGACCATGACAACCACATAGACATGTGCATGAAACGTGAGGTTCGATTTCTATCTAGACTCTAGCTTGCAAAGTGGAGATCGAGGATTACCGGGCTAAACCAGGTCATGGTTGTGGTTAGGCCGAGGTTCCTCGACTCCGGCTTAGTCAAGGGCCGACCGGGTTGCAAAGGGTGCAAACCGTGGTGGGAACTTAATGACACCGTGAAAAAAAAAAACTTTCGGGACCAAGGAGGGTAACCCATACCACGCTGGTGTGGTCAGGGTGTCCGCTGTCTCGATACCATCCTAAACTGTGCCTTGGTCCGGTCCAATGGGAAGTGTGTGCGGTGTAGTGTAAATGCAAGGCATGCACAGCAGGTTATATCATACAGTGCTTCGTGCATAAAATAAACCATACATCCAAACACCTCCCTGCAAAACAAGGGTTAACAATCACGCCTCCCCTTATACCTCCCATTCTGCAAAAACATTTAACACCTAAAATGTTAGGAACTTACCTAGGATCCTCGCTGCCAAGCAAAAATATTTTTTGAAAAGAAAAACTGGCCTAAGTCCACTAAGAGTTTTAAGTCAAGTCCCCAGAGGAGTCGCCAAGCTGTCGCGACCTAAAATTTCCTTTCAGGCTAATGGATTGTTAAGACTAAGCCTAACTCGGGCCCTCCCAAGCCCTACCAATTCGCAACTTAAGATTTAAATTTTTTAACGTGCAAAAATTTTCATGCTTGGAGTCGCCACTAATCTATTTGTGGTAGGTCGATTAGAAACCTAAATAAAACATAAGGAGATATGTTTTATTCTTGCGAACCAGAGATTCTAAGCTCGGGGACTTGGTTACGCTATATCAAGTCTAACGCCCTTTCGGTACCTTTTCTTTTCAAAAATATTTTGGCAGACAGTTTGGATTCATTTTATAGCCTAATCACTAACATATGAGGTGTTCATGCGAGTGCGCAAACCACCAAAGTAACACCCAATAATCAAAACATTAAATAAATTGCAAGAATGGGAGAATTACTTACCTCGAAGCAACGTAAGCATCTGCATTGTTAGCTAGAAAATCACATCAACAATCCTAATATGATTTCTAATTAACAAACAATTCATTCAATATTTTTTATTTTCACTTATTTAAATGAAAGCTAACCTATATGTAATGACGTGCAAAAAATTAACATGCGATTGATGCAGCCTAACATGCAAACTATATGACACGCGACAATATGACCTATTTCTAATGACGGACAAATGATTTATTTTTGGTATTTTCAAATGAAATTCGGAATTAAAAAAAATGCCTAAATTAACATGCAATCTATTCTAAAAAAGATAATTTAATCTATCCTAAAGTGACTTCTTTTTTGTATTTTTATGAAAATTCGAAATTAAGAATTACCCTAAAATGAACCATTGAGATCAGGATAATATCTAAATTAAACTAGGAAATAAATTACTCTAATTCCTAATTTAAATTAAAAAGTTATCATATCGACTTATTCAAAGAAAGTTATTCTAAACCTATCCTAAACATGCATCGTTATCCTCTAATAAAAACAATTCAAATCCTAACTAATCTTTTTTGGAATTTTCTTTTTTTAAAGGAAATAAATCAAGCAGACGAGATAACAATCACGATCAAAACCAGTTCACTTAATCCGCAAGATTCTTTAAATTCAGATAAGGCAAAGAAATCAAACTAGCGATCACATCTATAGGGTTATAGATATTGACGGAAAGTTGATTGGTCAAATTTGGAAAGCAAATAAAATCTATTATCGTGTCCAAGTGATTATGGACAAGATAATGATTTTCCGTATCGCCGCTTATTGTACCTTAGGGATAAGGTCGGATAGTCGTCCGGATCGTTGCTAAATTAGGTAAAATTCCTAATTTTAAGTGTTTCAAATATTGCGGATATCACAAATATTATCCTAAGGCATCTAATCAATCACGCAATATTCACGGAATATTCAAAATATTTAAACTAAGAATTTAAATATTTTGAAAATATACCGGATAGATTTTTACCTGATTTGCGGATTTCTTTCCAAATTCGAACTCGGTGCCGGATCGGGCTTTGCGGATCACGGGATGGGGCGACCAACGGTGGTGCTCGGCGGATCACGGCGGGACTTGATGAATGGTAGCCTGTGGTGTGACTCGGCCAAGGAGGATTTGACGGTGAGAGGGTCACCGATTTCGTAGCTAACCAAGGGCGATGTGGAGTAGGCACCAGGAAAATAGCTTTTCCACCCGAGAAAACCTGCAAAAATCGGACCAAAGTTTGGCCGTGAAAGTTAGCAAATTGTTGTGAACTCGTCGGGCTTGCTATGTCGTCAGTCGTGGAGTCGACGATGCTGGTTGTCACTGAATGGGGCTGAGCAATGGCCGCGTGACTCGAGAGAGTGAGATGGTGGCGTGACAAGAGAAGGTGTGGAAGTCAGGCGCCCAGAGAGACGATCAGCCACTCGCGGAGGGATTGACTTCTCTGGATGTACTCTTCGTCAGGACAGGGAGTCTTTGTCGTCAACGTGTCCCTGTTGCTCCAATGGTTGGTTCTTGTCCTGTTGTGCGGAAGTGGCAGCCTCTTCGTGGGTGATGGATATTGAAGTGGTTAATGGATGATGACGGTGAAGGTGAAGACGTGAGTCAACGAGAAGAAAATTTCTGCAATCTTCTCTTTCTTTCAATTGTGGCCATGGATTCTTAATTGTGTGCTCTAAAAATTGTGTGAGCTCTCTCTCCCCCAAAGACATAAACATATATTTATAGTATAAACCTAGGTCAATTAGCGGGTTTTCTAGTCCTAATGGGCTTAGGTTTGGGCTTTAATTAATTCTAAGTGGGCTGAATTAATTTGGGTTTTTCTTTAATTAAGCATAATGGGCTAATTAAGCTCAAATTAAAACAACCAAGCCCCTTTTGCGCGCGATTTTCGGCCCATGCTTCCCGAGTGAACCAAGTCTCGTTCGATGCCCGAGCTCGATTTACATGATGAATTTTTAAGCCCGCTTATCACCACCTATCCAATATGGAATGCAGTTAATCTATATGATCTTAAACTATATGCTATGCCATTTTAATATTTTTGTTTAAGGGTTAAAATTTAATCCCTAATTTTCTATGCAATTAACCACTAAATGATGCGTCGAAATTTAGGTATCAACATCATGGTAAATGTGTGTTGATTGCTGAGCAATCAATGACATTATGGTAAAATATTGACACCCTATTCGTAGGTTAAATAACACGTTCGATGAATTTCATAGTGCGAGCATATTTACTAAGATCGATTTGAAAAGTGATTATCATCAAATTTGGATGAAAGAAGAGAATGAATGGAAAACTGCATTTAAAACCAAGTATGGGTTGGTATGAGTGGTTAGTCATGCCATTTGGATTAATTAATGCACCTAGCATGTTTATGCAACTTATGAACCATGTATTGTGTGCTTTTATTGATCAATTTGTAGTTATCTATTTTGATGATATCTTGATATATAGTCGAAGCCTTGATGACCACATTGAACATGTCCGAGCTGTTTTGCAGATTTTAAGGACTGAGCAATTATATGCTAATCTAAAGAAATGCTCTTTTGTGACTACTAAATTAGTGTTTCTAGGATTTGTTGTTAGTGCTAATGGTATACAAGTTGATGAGGAAAAGGTGAAAGCAATCCGTAAGTGGCCGACACCTAAGACTGTGGGTGAGGTGCGCAGCTTTCATGGCTTAGCAAGTTTTTATCGATGATTCGTGAAAGACTTCAGCATCATTGCTGCAACTTTGACCGAAGTTGTCAAGAAGCACGTGGGTTTCGCACTGGAAGAAGAGCAAGAGAGAGTGTTCAATCTGTTAAACGATAAATTAACTAACACTCCTTTGTTGTCTTTGCTGAATTTCGATGCTGCTTTTGAGATAGAGTGTGATACTTCTGGTACAGAATTGGAGCCATGTTAATGCAAGGAGGACATCTCATAACTTATTTCAGCAAGAAATTAAGTGGAGCAATATTGAATTATCCTATTTACGATAAGGAGATGTATACTTTGGTGCGAGCCTTGGAGACTTGGCAATATTACCTATGGCCCAAGGAGTTTATGATCCACAATGACCACAAGACCTTAAAATACTTGAAGGGATAGCAAAGGTTGAACAAAAGATATACCAAATGGATGGAGTTCATCGAGACTTTTCCATATGCGATTAAGTACAAGAAAGGTAAGGAAAAAGTGGTAGTCGATGCACTTTCTCGAAGGTACGCAATTTTAACTACTTTAGGAGCAAAATGTCTAGGTTTTGAGCATATTAAGGACTTATATACTGATGATGAAGACTTTGGAAGAGTGTTTGAAGCTTATGAACACGCTGCATTTGAAAAATTCTATAGGCATAATGTCTATCTCTTTCGTGAGAACAAGTTATGTTTGCCTAAATGTTCTTTGTGTGAGTTGTTGGTGTGAGAGGCGTATGGTGATGGCTTGATGGGACATTTTGGCATTAATAAAACTTATGAAGTATTGTATGAACATTTTTATTGGCCACTCATGAAAAGAGATGTCACACGTATTTGTGAGAGATGTTTTGCATGTAAGCAAGCTAAGTCTACAACTAAACCACATGACTTGTATATACCTTTGCCTCTTCCAAAGCATCATTGGATTGATATTTCAATAGATTTTATGTTAGGATTGCCTAGGTCTAGGTATGGTCAGGATTCTATTTATGTGGTTGTTGATCGGTTTTCAAAGATGGCTTATTTTATACCCTGTCATGAAACTAATGATGCATCGCATGTTGTTGATATGTTCTTTCGTGAGATTGTGCATTTGCATGGCATGCCTAGGTCCATTGTTTTTTATCAAGATACTAAATTTCTTAGCTACTTTTGAAAAATATTATGAAAGAAGGTAGACACACAGCTTTTATTTTCTACTAGTTGTCATTCACAAACCGATGATCAAACTGAGGTAGTTAATAGAACTTTAGGGATATTGTTGCGTCATAAAGTCTTGAGAAGATTATTTGCCACATGTTGAGTTTGCATATAACAAGAACATACATTCTACTACTAAATATACACCGTTTGAGGTTATTTATGGCTTTAATCCTTTAACTTTATTGGATTTAGCCCCTTTGCCTGTTGATGAGCATATGGACTTAGATGGTTCTAGGAAGGCCGAATTTGTCAAGGCATTACATGAGAAGACGCGGTTGAATATTGAGCATAAGACCAAGCAATATGCAAAGCAAGCCAACAAAGGGCGAAAAAAAGTAATGTTTGAGCTTGGCAATTGGGTTTGGGTTCACATGCGCAAGGAGTGTTTTTAAGCGGCAACTTTCTAAGTTACAATCGCGAGAGGTTGGACCGTTTATGATGTTGGAGAGGGTTAATGTAATGCCTACAAGCTTGACCTTCTAGGTGAATATGGTATTAGTGCTACTTTCAATGTATCTGATTTAATATTTTTTGATACAGGAGATGATTTGAAGGCAAATCCTTTGCACGGGGAGGGAATAACGTGGACATTGTGCCATATCGAGAAGGAGGTGCTAAGGACCCATTGTCTTATCCTCTTGGTCCGATTACTCGAGCAAGGATAAAGCAATTCAAGCAAGCTATTGGCATCATGATTTGAGATCTTTGGAGTGGAAGCGATCTTGGATCGGGACTTGAAGAATCTTGAACCTTTTGGCGCAATACGATCAAATTTGGTCAGTTACAAGGAAACGGGCCACTGATTAATACTCACCGCTAATGCCGTGACGGATGTCTTTTTTTTTTTGAGTTTCGAAGTAGTTTTGATGTTTTTTTTTAAAGGTTTTTATTTAAGCACTTTTGTTAATTCTAGTGGCGTTTTGGTAACTTTGCGTTTAGGGTTAACACCATATAAAAGGGTGTTTAGGGTTTCTTTGGAGGAACATGATTTACTTTAATACAACGAGAGGTTCTTCTCTTTTTTGAGTTCTCTGTAGACTTGACCTTATCAAGGCCTTCCTTATGGCGATCGATTCGACTAATCAAGCAGGATAGCGAATTCTCTTGTTCGTGGTGTCTATAACGTCGATTGATTGACACAAGTTCGTCAACAGGTCACATTTATATCGAGGTCACCAATCACAGGTTCGATTAGGGGTTGAGGTTTTGCGATTCGCATTTTCCAGATCTTCACAGAACGATCAACTTCCGCTCAAATTCACTTCAATTAGTCTTTGCTTTTAAGCTAGGGTTTTAACTCTTAAAAGTTGAGGCGGATTTGAACTTATGGCCTAGGGCATCAAAACTAAACACATCAACCATTACCTTTTGATGTTCATTAGTGAGTTTCCCATTGTTGGTTTATTAAGTTTACTTGTAATAAACTAATTGACATTGTTATGTAAGTTGCACTTTTCAACTGCTGACTTCAAATCAAATTCATCTCCAAACAATGCATGGGAGTTTCCTAGAGCCATGAGAATGCTTGAGTTTCTGGAAGTGCCTGAAGTCATGACTAGAACATTGAATGGTTAACTTATGTCCTTGATAGAATTGAGTGTTACTTGAATTTACATACTGTAGGGGTCAGCCAAGTAGTATGTGTATCCCAATAGCATCTAAAATGCTTATTCAAGATTAATCATTCTTAAGAAAAAAACATGAAAATCTAATTGCTGGATGACGCATTTTTGCGTTGTCCCTGTTTGTCATGGTTTGATTAACAACCACTTAAAACAAGAATTAAAGCCTTTTAATTTTTCCTTATAAGAACTTAGATGTGCTTATCTATAGAGGGGTTTATACTAGTACTTCTTGCAAGATCAATGTGTGACAACAAAATTGGATATCACATTAATTTTCCGAGACCATTAGATCTATTTTAGTGTCATTACCTGAAAACACACATATAATATTGGTGTCTTATTGTAATTCACATCATTCTATGCCATTGATAAAGTGAGATAAATTACCCTACAATACGTTATTTGGTGAAAATATGCAATGTCATTGAAGTTCTATAATTTAGGTTTTATGTTATGTGTTTTGAACTTTATATTGTTTATCTCATTTTATGTATTCATCTCTTATGGATTATTGTTATTGACAAATATAAAGTTTTCATTTTTGTTGTTGCATTCAATTTCTTTTTGCTTGACAAAAAATGAAACAAAACGAAGAATTTATTAGACCTTGGAACCAAACCTGGAACCTATTTGTCACAGGAATGCAAGTTAAGTTCTAGGTTCCAAAAATGAGAAACTTGTTTGAATGGGTAGATTCCCCCTAGAACCCGTAAGGAACTTGAAACCGCTCACCCCTATTTATACTTGAGTTCTCAACACCTAGCCCCAGGCCCATAGATGTTGAGTCTAGGGCCTCGGTGCCTAAGACTAGGTCCATAGAGGCCAAGTTGGGACCCTAGCGTTAAGAAAACTTATATGTTTTGAAGATTGACAAAACCTTCCATAGTATCTATTGAGTCTGATGAAAGTATCTCCAGGTGATTAAGAAATGATATTCGAACTCTAGTTATTGTTATTTGAATGTTGCGTCTAAAGTTCTGATTATTTACTTCATGAATATCAATTATGCTATGGATATCATTAGAGTAATACAAAGACATCACCAAAGATTGGACATGAATATTGTTAAGACGTTTGGCATCTTCGGACTCTATCCATTCATATCCGAGTATCTAGACTCAAATAGTATCATCTGATCAAGAAGTTTATTCAGACTTAGGATACAAATTCTATATCGAATTGGTTAGTGATCTAGCTCGGATTTCTTCCATAGTATATGATGATTGATCTTCAATTCAAAAGATTGTTTTGCAATGAACTTACTCAAAGAAAAATATCTTTGATTGATCGACAATCTTCCTTAGACAAGATATTCTTTCCAAATGAAGAATTCTACTTATGAAACTCAGCTTTGGTTGTATGGGTAGCTAAATCAATAGGGAATTATGATTTCATCACTCAACAACTACTTAATCTCTTTCAAGCATTCATGTCTAATGGGGTTGATTAAAATGATCCTTTGAAGCCTATTTAACGGCTAGATTGGAAATAGATGAGTATAAAATGAGATTTTGGTACTAAAGAAAAAGAGAGATCGTGAATCTAAAATTCCAAAATTCAAGAGAGCTTCTACCTTACACACTTGTCTTAATGAACTTCAAAAGTGCAATTTTTAAGAGTTATTGAAAAAGTGACTCGAAAGAATGAAACAAGTGACATTGAGATGGTGAGATGAGTGGCTCGATATAATGAGATCTATCAAGATTGAGCATCATTACTCATGGCCATAACCTATAATTAATTTACTAGTGAGATCTAGCCAATAGGCCTGCGTGGAGAGTGGATGTAGGCTTGCAATAAGCCAAACCACTATAACTTTTACATGCAATTTTCTATATCCCTTAACTTTTAATTATTATCTTTAATAGTATATTGCACGCAAGTGAATTTGATAATAGTATAATCTCACTTCAAACTTTGTATTCAAATAATATTAATCTCGACTATTTAATTTCGATTTAATTTGTCAAGATCGATTATAATCACCTATTCACCCTCTCTAGGTGATGATGCTGGCTACTTCACCGAGCGCCTCGGCTCGGGTCCAGGAGGCTAGGCCTAGGTCCATCGAGGTCGATTCTCGAGACCCTTGTGCTTGATCTCGAGACCATTGAGGCCGAGCTCGAGACCTCAATTGCCATGCCTAGGTCCATCAAGGTTGGGGCCAGGACGCCGATTCCTGTACTTGACTCCTCGATTGCTTGAGCTCGAGGCCATCGAGGCTAAGCCCAAGATCCCGTGCCGGTTCTCAAGCTCTTACACCCAAGCTTGGGTCTATCGAGGCTAGACCTAGGACCCCGATAATCACATGCCTAGTCGCGGAGACTAGGACTGGGCCTAAGTCTTGGCGCCTAGGCATGTGATTATCGAGGTCTTAGGCTTCAACCTCAATAGACCCTAGCTTAATGCCAAGACTTAAGTCCGTGTGCTTGGCATACAGAAACGGGCACTAAAATCCCAGCCTTAGCCTATCTAGACTCAGTCCCGATCATCTAGGAGTCTTTGGGGTGTTAGGCTTAGCCTCAATGGACCAAAGCATGAGTATTGGAGTTGCAAACCTCAAGCTTAATGGACCCATGCTCGGGCACGAGAGATTCGGGCATGGGCATGGGCATAGGCATGGGAGTCTTGAGCCCAAGCACTATGGCCCTAAGCTCATCATTAATGGATCCGGTGCAAGTGCCAAGGCCTCGAGCATGGGCATCGGGGTCTTAGGCCTCAAATGTCGATAGACTCGGTTCGGGCACCGAGGTCTTGGGCCTCAATCTTGATGGGTCAGGGGGTAGGTGCATGAGATTGGGGGCCCAACCTTGATAGACCTAAGCAAAGGGTACGAGGTTCTCGAGCCTTGGCCTCGATGGACCGATCTTAAGCTCGGGGATCTAGGCATGGGCATGAAGGTCCCGAGTCCAAGCACCGAGGATTTGAGCATGGTTGGGCATAGGCACCGTGTCCCAGACCTAGCAGCCTTGATAGCGAGGGCTTAAGTGTCAAGGAACCGAGCATGAGTGTGGGGGAACCAATGACACATGGTCCACACCTTGCCTCGGTGGACCGAGCTTGAGTGCCAAGAATTTAGACACAAGCATTAGGGCCTTAGGCTTGGCCTCTATAGACTCAGGTTGGGGCCCCAAGAAGTCGTGTATAGGCATCGGTTCTTGGTTCTTGCTTTTTATGGACTCGAGACCGGTGCTTGTGTTCTTACTTGAGACCCAAGTGCCCGTGCACGGTTCCCTAGCTGTCCATGCTCAAATTGCTAGCACCGAATGGTGTATATGTATTTAGGAAAATCAATACATATTAAACTTTCCAAATGGCGGTAGATGTTTTATGGTTCCTTTTTCATATTTCAAAGTGAAACATCGAAAAATATTGTCATTTTCTAGAAAATAACTTACTGAAAAATATTTCTAGAAATGTGACATTTTCCATGAAATAAATGGAGCCTTAGTAACAACTTGACTACATTCATACGAATGAAGCCCCAAAAATATTACTTAGATGGTTATGATGACTATGAATTAAACCGTGAATTCTCTTCCATAACATATAAATTAAGTTATTACAGATCAAGTATTGTCTCCCAGAATAAGTGAAAGGAAAACTTTTGACTACAATGTAAAATGAAACCAAGTTTGTAAGGGTTGATTTAATTTTTGGGATGATTACATAGTCAGTCCTAAACTTATTGTAACGGATGCCAATTCAGTTTTAAACATTTTAATTTTGCCAATTAAGTCCTAAATTTTTGCGTGAAATTTCAATATAGTTTTTCGGTCAATTTTGCTAGAAATTGCTAATGGAGCGGTGTGTTATGTAGGACGGAGAGCGGTGACCTGGACTGCCACGTCAAACATTGATCGAAAGCACTACATTTAAATTTTGCAAAAAAGTTAGATAAGATCATTTCAAAATGTTGAGATTTGACGATTGGAGCATGCAAGATAAAACTCTTGTGTCTTGATTTTTTCTTACTTTTACTCTATTTCTTTGTGATTTGTCGCTGAATCCTAACATGATTAGGTCTATTCATGCTATTTATACCAGCTTTGGTCTTGATGCACACTCACCTACCTTTTCGAATCGGGCATCGGTATAGTTTGTTTATAGACCACATATCTACAAGATGGAGTCCTATTTTGCTAACATCTGTAATGACCGAATCATGTTCTTGTGGGATAACGCCCCCAAAAAAAAGTAGGCACACTCTGTAACACCCATCCCATTTTACATTGTCAAGTCCCCAAAAGAAATTTTCAATGTAATTACATGAGATGCTGACTGTTCAAAAGTGGGTCTCACATATCGATCATTTAAAGGAATGATCTCCTCGTCAACTTCACCTAAATCGCTAAGCTACTCCCCTATTCGTTGTGTGACCGAATTCATTCTTGTACCTTTGTCATCCTAGAAAGTCTACTAGGAGTTGTACATTATTTGAGCCCTCTTACACAGTGATCACGCTCCATTCACTTTGAATTGGCTTGGCCGTAGCTTGTCCTCAAACCACACATCTAGTAGTAGGAGTCTTGCTCTGATCCATCTATAACTGCTCAACTTGCTTCAAGTGGGTGAAATCCCCAAAATTACTCAAAGTAACAAAAAAATGTGGTTATCATTTGAGATAGGTTTTACTTAAGAATCACTTTGGAGGATCTTACCCATCCAACATGGGATATCGGATGTCATAGTAAGGGGGGCCTATAAATTGTTTGGCCACGAGAGAGGAAGAGTTGGTGGGTATGTGGTTAATGGCCCCGGTGGGCTTACCGCTATATGTACATCTTTCTAGATAATGTAAATTAAATCCATTCGAAGAGTTGATCATGTTGAACTCATAGTGTAACCCACATCTTTAACGGTTCAAATGATATTAATCTACATAATAATATATCATTTAATAACTTCTTACTAATACTCTTAAGGAAAGATTGTATAGATGAGAAAGGAAGGACACTTTCAAGCATGCAAAGTGTTTATTAAAAAATATTATTTCACTCAGCGTAGTGTACAAAACACGGAAAGAAGACGCCCTTAGATACCATGAAGCCTCTAGGAATTTCTCGCAAGACTCTATGCACAGTCTAATAACTTGTACCAATCCAAAAAGAGGAATTGGAATATTCATATCCATTGGAAATCATGACAAAAAAGGGAGAAGAATAGGAGAAGCGTCAAAACTTGTGTGCAACGCTCACTTTAGTGCTAAAAGTTTCTTTAGGATCACTTCAGTGCTAAATTTTTTGGAAAATAGTTATTTCAATGCCAACTCCGATCAATTTGGCCGAAAATTCGACGTGGCCTTTTTTTGTTAGTTTCTTAAGTTGATGTGGCTCGCCAGAGAGTCTAGTCAACATTTGATCTCTAAAACAATGCCGTTTAGTACTATTTCCCCCAAATAAGAACCCTAAATACCCAAATTGAAAGAGAATCTCCCAATTTACAATCCTAACCGGCTATTGAACACCCAATTGAAACCCTATTTAGATTCACTCCCAAAGTTACAAGCCCAATCTTGCAAATAGAGAGCAGTAGCTTCGATAGCAACTTAAATTCGTTTCAACGAAGCGAGCAAGAGGGAGAATGATATTGTTTTCGTGGGTTATCGAGTCCAATAAGAACATCCAGGACTCGGTTGAATCCCGAAAGAAGATTTAATGGTTGTGCCAGGTATAAAGAAGGCTCAAAGTGCAAATATTTTAAATGGGTTGATGTAAAATTCTCCGGTAGAGCGACAAAGGTGATCTTGGAGCTATTTAAAGGATGCCATCAATCTCCATCTACATTAATGAATGAATTGGAAGACATGGACTCAATGCAAGCTAAAATGAAGGCTTTAGCATCTCTAGTCAACCATTTGAAGAAGAAAGTTTCAATGATGAAAATTGAAAGGAAGTGTTATCGAACACTGATTGTGTTGTTATTTTGTTGTGTAGCCTATTTTATGGTCAAATGTAAAGCGAGTAATGAGAAGAAATTTCTCAGTCTACCATAGTTGAAGATGAGTGGAATATGTACTTGTATTAAGTAATTTGTAAGTATAGTTGTATTAACCTATTTTTGTATGGAAAAAAGTTTGCAGCAATCTATGATGGAAATGGAAGGTTGAAATTCATTGGTTGTCAGCATTTAGTCGTGTATTCTCAATTCTTATTTGCTTAGTTTTGCTTGAGATGTTTGGATTGCTGCAATGGTTTGCTGGTATTGCTAGTAATTGTTTGCTGCAGGTTTGTTGGTAATGGGATGCTGGTTTGCTGCAGTTGTTGCTACAAACGCTTATCAAATGAAGGAGTGGTACCAAGTTCAATCATTATTTCAATGTCATATGTTATAAATAGTGATCGTTTAAGTGCCAAGTTTTCTAAAACTGATCACTTAAGTACCAATCGTGGAGAAAAGTGATCACTTAAGTGTCAATCGTGATAAAAAGTGATCACTTAAGTGCCAGTTGTTGTTAAAAAGTGACTACTTAAGTGCTAGTTATTGATATATTCATTTCACTGGTACTACACCAGCAACAAGCATATAGCTGGTGTGCTTGCTTGCACTAGCTAAGTGTTGGTACATAGTGTATCTTGTGCTTGCGCCAATACATAGCTGGTGCGAGCATAAGATACCTTTGAGTTGCATGCACCAACACATAGTTGGTGGACTAGTACACCAGCAGCTTGCACCTTGCACCAGCACATATAACTACTGGTGTAAGCTGTGCACCAACGACCAAGTACCATCATCATCAAGTTTTACATCAACCAAGCAGCAACAATACCTCCACCAAGGCCTGCACTAGCACAACCACTAGTACCAGCACCAAACCCTACATCAACCAAGCACCCTCAACACCTTCACCAAGCCCTGTACCAATCAAGTACCACCACCAGTACCACCACTACACCAACACAACCACAGCACCACCACCATCACCTACACCAGCCAAGCCACACTGCCACCATTGTAGCACCACTTACACCAGCCAAGCAACACTACTACCAGTACACCACCACCAACCACAGCACCACCACTACCTATACCAGCCAAGCAACAACACCACCACCACCACTGCACCAGCACCAGACCACCACCATCACTGCACCATCCCAACTAGAGCACCACCACCACCTATGCCAGCTAAGCAGCAGCACCACCACCACCTATGCCAAATAAGCAACACCACCACGACTGTACCACCACCATCACCACTATTGCATAATCACCACCAGTGCAACAGCAGCACCACCACTACACCACCACCACCACCATTGCACAACCACTACCAGTGCAACAGTAGCACCACCACTACACCACCACCACCGCCACCGCACCACTTTACTAACCAAGCACAACTAGCACAACTAGAACATCCAGTAGAACTAGCACAACTAGCACAACCAATAACAAAATATGGAAATTTCAAAAGCATAAACAAAATAAAAATTAGTCCATTGACATTAACTTAGTTTTTACGTTTGATCAATATGAATAACTAACTAAAACATCCACATGTAGGGAATAGCTTCCCACCAAATAAAAACATTCAATTAACTCAACGATGTATAATGTCAATTCCATGAGTCAATATGCACAACCTCTCAACAAAAAAAAAACTACCATATTTAGCACCCTCCTATTAGTCAATATAAACAACCCCCTAGTTGCTTTTCCTTTAAATGGATGTTTGGCTTGATTCATAATCTTTGCACTCTTTCTAATTGGATGTATAAGTTCTTCAACTTGGCTTCCTGTCCCACCTTCTTTTTAGTAGCTGCCATTTTCTTTGTAGGTCTTGTCATGTGATGAGAGCTCTCAGTAGGGTCATTATTGGTGCCAAGATCACTTGGTTAAGATGTAATTGGTGTTGGGTTCCCTATTGGTGACTATTTTGGAGTTGCACCGTATGTCTTCTTCTTTTGAGCGATGGTTTGTGGCACCGTCTCCCTTGTCTTTCTTCCTATCACTTGGGTTCCTATTTTAGGTGCAACCGTTGACTCTTGACTTGGGTCACCTTAAGAGATGAGCATTTTCGAACTTCTCCCATGCTACAACAATATAACCATATTATCAATAAAAAGAAATACCATAAATAAATTATATGCAGGAGTCCTACAAAACTTACATTCAAAATAATCATTCCAGTACGTTGATATGTAAAAAGGCCATAACCATATTATCTTAGCCTTTTCCCAAGAGGCTCTCTTGTTCGCAGTGGTACATCACTTTCAACAACTTTTAAAGTTGGTCTTCTTCTTACCGGATAAAGACATATCAGAGTTAAACTTTAGCTCAAAAAATAACGCAAACACCAATTATACAGCTTACGGGATGTTTTCTCCTCATCTGTTCAATAGTCGACTCAGTGGTTGGCCCTTGAGTTGGCCCTTCAGTTGTCCCTTGAGATATCCTTTACGCTGACTCTTCAATTTGCCTTTGAGTTGGCCTTTGCTCTAGCCCTTCAACTAGCCCTCCAGTTGGCCTTGCATCAGCCCCTTAAGCTAACTCTTCAGCTGGCCCTGCATTAGCCCCTACACCTAACTCTACAACAGGTCCTTCAATTAGCCCTTGGGCTGGCCCTACATCAGCCCCTACATATGGCTATTGTTATTGTTATTAATGTTGTTTCTTCAATGCACAACCCTTTTTATTGTGCCCTTCCTTTTGACAATAAGAGCATGTCATCTTTACACCAATCTTGGTCATTCTCTGAGTTGAAAGCTCTCTCTCTTGCATTCTTCATTTCTTTTTTTGCCTTCCAATTTACTTGTTTAGTGGCAAAGGTTTATGGGCTTCATGATTTGTTGGCTCCTAAAATTTGTTACTTCTAATAAGCTGCATCATGAATTGGTGCAAAGCAAGATGTGTGCTTTTATTGTACCAACCATCTAGGTAATCCTCTGGGTTTTATTGCTTCAACTAGATGGCACAAATGGCATGCACACAAGGAATTCCAGTTAGTTGCCAAGCTCGACATGAACACTTTCGCCTTTCTAGATGGACAACATACTTATCAACATTGTTCATGATCTCATATCCATCATCCACATTCCAAATTGGATGACAGAACCTACCAGTAGTTGTATTCTTATCCAATCTCTTTGCAATCATGGAACTATATTGTCTAGTCCACTTTGTAGCCTCTTCTCTTTGTCTATGGAGTCGATTCATGACCATAACTCGTATGTCTTCAAGCATGCTAATGATGGATTTGCACCTACCCTCTAGTACTTTGCCATTGAAAGCTTTGCTAAGGTTGTTGTCAATGATATCGCTTTTGAATTGTTCGCTGAAGAAGGCCCTATATCAATGCTTAGGTTCCGTTTGGAACAATGTTTCAAAACCTTCATTTGACAATTGAAACAACTCATGTTTGACTATTCTAAAATCAGCCATGTTTGTGCTCTTTGCTATATGCCAAAATTGCTTCTACAGCTTATCCCCTTTATAATTCTTTGCCAGTTTGCATATATGTGCCTCACGCACATACTATGCTAAGCAAATGGCATCAACTCAGTTAATGCAGTAACAAGTCTCTACAATAATTCAAACCAGAAAATACTTGCAAGAAAAAATATGCGATTAATATTAAAAAGCCAATAGTTTTAAATGGCATTACCTTTTGTTGGTCGCTCATGAATATCCAATCTTCCCCATTGGTTATCTCAAGATCAGTTATTATATTTTTTTAGAAACCAAGAGCAAATGTCCTTGGTCTCTACTTTGACAACAGTCCAAGATATTGGAAACATTTAATTATTGGCATCTCTCCCAACGACAGCCAACAACTCTCCCTTGCATAAACCCTTCAAGAAACATCCATCCAATCCTATAACTTTTCTACAACCAACCAGAAATCCTCATTTGCATGCATCAAAGCAAACATAAAACCTATCAAACTTATTCCCACAGTCAAGCAATGCCCTCTTAATAACCTCTACGTATACTCTACTTGATGGATATTTAAGCATATATTTGCAAGTATAATCTCAAACCTGGCCATATTCTTCCTTATACCGATCCATCAGTACACTAATCACCTTTTGCTTGGCTTATTTGCACTGATTTCTCAATACATCAACCCCTACCTACTCCTTTACCAACTGCTTCAACTGAGGACTTTTAATCTCGGGCATCACCTTGATAGTATCGAAGAAGTGCTTGACAACCATACATTTGTTACCCTTTTATTGTCAAATATAATGAAACAATTATGTTCCTTCTATAATGACCTAATCTGAAATGGCCCGCTTTTCCTATTCAATGCACCATAGATCTTCCATGAATAATTTGGATGTGAACACTTAGCTTTTACAAATTCTTTCGTATTTCTAATAAATTCGACACTCATTTTTTCAGCAATGGAGTTCTTGACAATAGCTTCTTTAAACAGTTTTGCATCATCAAATTTTATTCATACAGACAAAATAGAACATGCAGCTGTCGGATCATAGGAAGGATACTTACTTTTCCTTCTACGGATAGGTACTCCATTATCTTCAAGCCTATTCTCGAAGCTAGCACTCTCATCTTCACCGCCACTCTCTTCATATTCAGTTTGATTACCATCAGCTGGAGCTTCTTTGCTCCTATTCACTGGTTGTGGTTCATACGATTCTCTAAATGATGCAAATTTATTTCTCATAAAGTCTCTTTGCTTTTGCCTTGATTGTGTAAGTTGTTCATCGTCATTGTCATCACTAAGGAAATTTACATTTGCCAAAACATCATCATCCGATTCACTAGATTGAGCAACTTCCCAATTTAATCCAATCAATTCTTCATTAGGTATGTCTTCACTAGAAACTTAGGGATGTCTACTTGCCTCTGTCTCGAGCCATAGCTATTGCCCTTCGTCACCAACCTGAGTACAATCTCCTACTCCTCCTATTTCAGTGCTCTCATCATCTTCACAATCACTGTAATACTCAACACAGACTTTAGCTTCCTCAACATGAAGATAATGGTAAATAATGTCCTTAACACTATTATCATCACTGAGAAATCTCAAGCCATCCTTCAAGCTCTTCCTAGGAACATAATAATGCAATTTATGTACTTTACATCATAAATAATGCACTATGTCCCTCATTAATTCAATATATGATGGCTTCCTTACATCGAAAAAGATAGTATCTTCATTTCCACCAGCATATTCCCATTCCTCGGTGCCAATGACAAATTCCTCACCATAGCAAACAATGATGGCGACAACATTGTCCCTTATGACCATGCTGCACTAAAAGAAAATAAAATAATCAGCTTTTGGGACCACAACACACAAAATCCAACAAGTTCACATGGAAGATCCCACAACTGCAACTAAATGATTAAACAAATTGCCATTGTTGAAATAAAATAACTTCATTCTCTATCGTTTAGTAGAAATGAAGCAACACAGCCAGCACCAGTGTTCCCACAATTACAACTTGAGGTCCCCACAATCACTATGTCAAAATTCCTTCTCTATTACCGTCATGCCTAATTTATCTCTCCCCCAAGCCTTAGTTTTGCCCTTGGAGCCATAATTGTGCCCTCGGAACCCTAATTGTGCCCTCAAAGCCCTAATTATGCCCTCGGAGCCGTAATTTTTCCATCCAATTGAGCCATGAAGAGAATATGACAAACCTAAATGACTGAGGGTAAGAGACGACATGTGAGCGATGGCCAACAACGACGGCAACGAAGCACAGCGACGACGACGATGGACAATAGGAACTTCCTTCACCTGAACGACGACTAGACGTGCCCCAATTTCACTCTCAATGTGTGACGTCGTTTAATTAAGCAAGAGAAATGACGTCGCATTGGACGTCCAAGCCACATAGGCGATGTGACGTCATTTTTTTAAGTGCATGTGGACTTTATTTTTTAAAAAACTTGCCAAGTCATTTACAAGATTTAATTAAAAAAGCCATGTAATAATTTTGGGAGGAATATCTCGCTGTTGCACTTCAATAATCTTTTTTTCTCCAATTTGGCACTTAAATGAGTCGGCGAAAACTTTTGGCACTAAAGTGAGCATCGTACATAATTTTTGGGATTTCTGCTATTCTTCCCCTAACAAAAAGTCATTCTTTCCTTGTTTGTTCATTGGGATATAATCTATAAGTCGTTACTTTTTGTTTGTTTAGCACTGAGGCGGTTAGGAGCAGTTTTTGCACACCTAGACTAGTCCGTCTTTTTTAGCGATCTTTAAAGGCACAGTCTCCTTATCGGTCTGGTGGCTTTCTTAATTTACTCTCCTATAATGCTCTCAACGAGATTTCAACCCAAGGTAAGAAAGCGAGAAATAAACTTGCTTTGTCATTAAAGTAATCATTGGCCGTTGTTACTAGTGTAAACTAACTATTTACTCAAGATTCTTTGCATGAACTAGCAGAAATTAGTCAGCCAATATCTAATATATCGGTTGATAGTTCCTATCTCAAAAACAAAAGATCGAATTATCAAACTAAGTACAACAATTTGTTGTCTCAAGTACTATGATTGGTCGGCTATGTCTAAAAGATTGGTCAGCCAACGTGTGACCTGTGATTACAACTTGGCTTCCTTCTTTTCTAAGCTAGAGACTTACCTTCCTTAAGGTGAATTTTCCTTCCTCACATGTTCTGGAGTTTTTTTTTCATTTTTGAAATCTATCTTATTAATGAAATGTTTTGAAAATACTTATTAAGGAACTAACTAAAATTTTTGCAATTTCCAACACAATGACTCTACTGTGTTCTGCGAAATCAATGCTTTCAAAGTTGAATCAAGTTTTTTACGACGAGTGTATCACGAGGATCAATAATGTAATCCTTTAGATCATTCGTGGGCTAGACCAAATTGTAAAAATTCGAGAACCACCAAAAGGAAATGCAAATTTCACGATCCCTTCAAGCGTGTAAGCACCATACTCATGGATAATTTTCATTCTTCGGTGAGTGTAGAATGTAAGTGGCTATCCTCAAGATCAATAGACCCGCCAAATATTGTGCACTTCACCATCTAGGAAAAAAATTAGGAAAACGAAATGATGTGAGACCAGCAGAGGGAGAAGCATAAGGAAGTATTCTACAAATAAATTTCTGTTCTCAACTATGAACAAAATGATATGAGTATATAGACAAGTTTGCAAGCTAACAAATTAAATGTCACAATAGCTAGTTTGGCCGTGACTTAACATACCAACTGCTAGCTAAGTAAAATTCCGATGAATAGTTTGACTAAATTCGAAGTACAAAAATCAAAGGTTCAAAAGTAAAGTAAAATACGCTTGTCCGAATAAGGACTCGAGACATATTTCGTGGGCGGGTGGTTCGGCATAACCTTATGTGTGCGAACCCAACACTCTCTTCTTATCGTTACAAAGCTAGTAAAAGTGTATCCATGAATAATGTCAACAAGAGAGATCTTCACAAGAATTGTGGGAGAAGGAAACAAATTCTTTGAAATACCTTTCTTTGACAATCCCCCACATATTTCAGAAAGATTTATCGGCAGTAGAGAATGAATGCAAGCCTCCCCAAAAAAGAGTAGGGAATGAATAAAAGCTGGTTTCATATTATAAAGGGTAATATATCGAATCTAGTGCCTTTTGGACTATTAACTAGACCTAGAAGAATAAGACATAAGTTACAAAACCTAGTGTGCAGCTTGCAGCTTATAGCTTCCTTAACCAAGGATCTTTGTTTTAAGCTAGAGTTCTCACTAATCATATGACACCCCAACAATTTTTGCTGTTGAAACTGAATTTTTGTTAATATACCGTGCGCGTTTTTGATTATTCTTGAGTGCTTTAGAGATTCAGCCATGATTCTCCTAGGAGCAGCCCGTTCCACACTCATATAGGTCATTCCATCTAGTGTACATTGCACATAAATACATCACCCATGGGCAACATGGAATTATGGACATATATGCTCATCCTTAATTAATATGTAGTTCCAGCACCTAGAACATACACCATAGGAGGGATTGTAGATGTCCCTCTTGCCAGCATAGCTTGCGAACCTATGGTCGAAGTACCTATGTTCCTAGGATCTTCTCAAATCCTATGTCCGGTATTTACTTGGATCATTTATTCACTCTCTAATTATATTTGGAGTCACCATCAATCTATTTGAACAAATCCTAGGCTAATTAGGAATCTATAGCCGAAGCAGCACAAGAAGTTTGACACCTAGGCTAAGGTAGCGATCTATTGCGTAAATTAGAGTTTAAAGGCTGAGGAGCTTGGTTATGGGGAGGGAAAGATAAATAATCCCACAATGTCCTTTCTGTTGGGTGATCTCGAGCATCTCTCACTCAAAAAGCTAGCTCAAACGGTAAGTCTTACCCTTACACTTATAAACCGACCACCGGCCTCTTCTATCACGCCCCCAGACCAAGCTCGTGGTGCCCCTTCATGGTCGTATTTCAAATGCGACGTCCTAGGACTCGTTGTCGACCGACATGAACATCAAAACATAAAGCACAAGCGGAAACAATTAAAAGCACCTAGACAAGATTAAAGACTAAGGGTAGTAAAGAAAACACTTGAACATTCAACAACGTACTTCATACAATAATACATTTATAACATTCAGCTTTACACAAGTTAGGCCACTAGAGTTAAACTCCACCTTCATCAAAAAGGGACTGGTGATCGGGTAAGCTAGGCTAGCTATACCCAAAGGATCCACTAAAAAGGGTTTCTAGACCTAACATTAAAGTACCTCTACGGCTCCCAATCCGAGTTGGAACTCGCAGACTCAAGCTCCGACTCCATGGGTTCCTCTTTGGGCTCCTCCTCTATTGGCTCTTCTTTGGGATCAGACTTCATTGGCTCTGAGATGACCTCCTCAGGTTCCTCCTCCGACTCTGACTCCATGGACTCCTCATCAAAGTTGGACTCCGCTATCACAGCCGGGGGTCGGAATCTTCAGGGGCGACATCCAGGCTCATGACCACATCGTCAAGAGTGAAAGCCACTGAGTGGTCCCACTCACCTACCCCATTAAACGAAACATCGTAGTTCCGAAGTGGACCATAGGTATCGTACAAATCTCGATAACGGTAAGCCCGATACGTATTAAGCTGCAGCGTCTGTCTACCCATGTCTACCCACACCACAGTAATATACTTAATATAGGCCTCCTCGTCTCCTATAGGGTATTCCATCACCGAGTGTTCAATATGCCTCAAGATCCCAAAACACTCTGGTAGATTGCTTATGATTGGGGTCGAGGGTCTAAAATGGTTATATAATAACCATGAGAACGAGCCTCAATAAGCAACACTCTAAACCCTACCTAGGCTAACACATACTTCCAAACAAATAGAATAACACCCAACACATTCAATCAACATACAATAACATTCAAAGGCACTCTTTAGCCTTACCTTGATGCATATATAACCTTACACATTAGTTAGATCGTAATAACATATCAGATCACATATGGTCTATACACTTCAAAATACCAACAATTCCTAACATATGCAATTATAAAGTCAATCCAACAACTCCTCATTCATTACCGATCCGCAAAACACGCCTTAGGTCTACCACTTCACATGACTCACGTAATACGCATCAAGTCCACAGCATGACTCGTGTAGAGACGTATCAAGTCGGCTATCATCCAGTATCACTGGGCATTGTCTCGCGTAACACGCTTCAAGACACACTCAATTCCTCGCGTAAATACGCATCAAGGACTAAAGGATCGCATGTACTTTCTCGCTCAATTTCACGTCTTTCCCCACATAAATACGCCTCAGGGCCTATCGATTATATGCAATACGTATCTCACTCCAACCACACCATATTAACATGTCTTAATCACACCCAAACATGCTTAATTTCCAACCAATCAATTCAGCCACTTCAATCACTGATCCAATTACCAAATCAACAATTTAAGCCACCTCTTAGCAATCACAAGTGAACACACCGGGACATTCAATCTCGGCCATCACATTCAAGCACTAAACCATCCACAGGGGCAGCAAGCAATTGGCCACAACATCCTAGATTACTCTAATTTACCAATCAATCCATAAATCACTAACACTAATCCACCCATGCCAACATTAAATTCAGCTACTAAGCATCACAATGCGGCTACAAGGAACAAGAGAAAATCAAATACACAAATTCGGGGCAAATCTAAGCCAACGCATAGTTCTGGAATTCCATTTAAAACAAATATTAATTCAACTCCAAAAATTATGAATTTTGGATGTCCTAGAAAACATCTTGTTGAACACTTTACATGAAGAACACAAAACCTAGTTCGGCCTAGAACCACCTCTTTTTATCACCCAAAGTCAGATATAAAATATTTCATTCGAACTGACCATTCGTCTTTCAAAATACATTTGAAGCAGTAACCAAATCTCCTTAGAAAGCTTTGAAATTTTTATATGTCATACTCACATATGTCCCCAACAAGTTTTGTGAAGGAAGTATTTTGAAAATAGGTCTGCAAAAATTTATAAAAATTCAAATAGACCCGAAGGTCGGAGGAACAGTATTTTCGGTAGACTAATTTCGGTCCAAAGATGGACTTCCGAATAGCCTCAAATGACTTCAAAAAATTCCCAAATTAAATTATGTTATACTTCAAGATGTTTTTAACAACTTTCATGCAGAACACTACCCCACATTCGGCCCACACAAGTCTCTATAAAAATAGTAAAGTTCGGCGGCACAACAGCAACAACATCCGGGAAAACAATCAACAAGCAAATCTACTTATCTAGCGCTTAAACCAACTAACCACAGCCACTAATCAACCCCTAATAAGCCCATTGGTAACCCCTTAGCTTAGACAAGATTTAGAATGCCACTTACTTAAAGAGCCTAAGCAAACCAAGCAAAGAAAGATGCGGCAGCAGCTTGACGGCAGCTCCGACGATGGTTGGTAGTGGTGCCGAGCAGAAGGGAGAGGGAGAGAGGAGAGGATTCAAGTGAAGCAAAAAGGGAAAGGGGAAAATGAAGAAGAGAAGTAAGAGAGACTAGAAGGGTTGTCATCATTGGTGAGTGGGCGTGGGTCAACCACCCCATTACAAAGACCAAACTACCCACCCCATTCACACTCTCATCTAATGGTCCAAATTCAAGCACATATCATATCCACCAGGAATCAATAGCCAAGATTGCATCTTGTACAAAATATCTAAGGGCAAAAAGGGAAATGAGCAAAGTTGATGGGGGCATTCTTGTCTTGTGATTTTTGGCCACACTAGAGAGAGAGGGGGTAGCCCAAGACCATTATAACTTTCATTTAATCAAATGCATTCACAAAATCTCAAGGACAAAATGATAGTTTTCCACTCCTGGTCCAAATTCCAAATTTCTGACAAATCCAATAAACCTTAAGGTTGGCTACACTTATGCGACGTCATCCAAATAAATTAGTCATGATACTTCAAGAAATTCGACACCCAACTTCGGATTCAAATGACGGCCAATTTCACTCAAATGTGACTTTAGTGTATCTCTGACTAATGTGTGGCTTTTTAGGATTTATGCATATCGACTTGCGGTTACTCAAGTCATGGCAATCTCGATCATCACCGAAGGTTGACTCATGGTCGAGTTCTTAGGTCCACATACATTTCCCTAGGTAGTCATTCCCTAAAGGTTAGTATCTCGAGAATGATCGGTTCCAAGCGAAATTTAACTATAAATGCATTGAAGAATATACACATTTCATTTATCCCAAAAGTAGGTCGAAATTCAGAATGTCACAACTCTTCCCCCCTTACAAAAATTTTATCCTCGAAATTTACAACCCAACCCAACCCAACTATTCAAATAAATGAGGGTACTGACGTCACATCAACTCTTCACTTTTCCAAATGGTACCTTCGGTTCCATGATGCTCTCAAATCACTTTGACCATATGGATTGTCTTGCTCCGTAATACTCGTTCTTTTCTGTCTTCGAACCTCACTGGTCCTTCCACGTATGATACCTTATCATCCACGTCTATTTCTTCATAATTCAACACGTAGGTTGAATCCGGTTCATACTTCTTCAGCAATGACACGTGGGATATATTATGTACTTGAAACAAATTCGGAGGTAAGATGAGTCTATAGGCTAGATCTCCAATCCTTTCCAAAATTTCAAAGGGCCTACGTACCTTGGACTTAAGTTCCCTTTATTGCCAAACTAGGACAATCATCTCATTGGCGACACCTTAAGGAAAACATAGTCTTCTACTTGAAATTCCAAAGGTTTTCATCCTCAATTCGCATAACTCTTTTGGCGACTTTGCGCAGTCTTGAGTCTCTCACGGATGATCTCAACCGCTTCAATTGATTGTTGCACTAATTATGGACCGGTTATACTTCATTCTCCGATTTCTTCCTAACATACCGGCGTTCTACAAGCCCGACCATACAATGCCTCAAATGGCGCAATCTTGATACTCTGTTGATAGCTATTATTATAGGCAAACTCCACTAGATGTAATTATTCTTCTCACTTGCCTTGAAAGTCCAAAACACATGCCTGCAACATATCTTTCAAAGTCTGAATTGTCCTTTCAAACTGATCATCTGCTTATGGATGGTAAGCAGTACTAAACTGTAACTTTATTCCCATTACCATCTGAAGACTCTTCCAAAAGCTAGTAGCAAACTTGGGATCACTGTATGAAGTAATCATCACCGACACTCCATGTAAGCGAACTATCTGTTGTACATACAACTTGGCATACCTTTCCAACACAAAATCCTTTCATACTATTAGGAAGTGCGCTGACTTTGTCAATCGATCGACTATCACCCAAATGGAATCATGGCCTCTTTGGCTCCTTAGTAATCCCATGACAAAATCCATAGTAATATGTTCCCACTTCCATTTGGGGATTTTCCAAGGTCGCAATAATCCTCCGGGCTTATAATGTTGTGCTTTTACTTATTGGCACTTTAAGCACCTGGCCACATGCTTGGCTACATTCACCTTCATACCGTTCCACCAATAGTGTTGACGCAAGTTTTGGTACATCTTCGTGCTACCCAGGTAAATGCTATAATTATTATGGTGAGCTTCCGACAAGATCTCTTCCTTAAGCTCAACATCATCGGGCACGTACAACCTCCCTCGAAACTTCAAGATCCCATCCTCATATACTTGGAAATCCGATTTTCTCTTGGTGGTATCCATCTCCAGTATCTTCTGGATTTCTTGATTCATAGATTGTATAGCCTTAATCTTAGTTTGGATTTCAGGTTCAATCCTCAATGTTGCTAGTAGGCTCAAAACATGACTTACCTTAAACTTGAACTCCGAGTCTTGCACTCCTTCTAACAGAGCCCATTCCTCGACTATTATACATGCAATGCTTGATTTCCAACTTAATGCATCTATTACCTTATTGGCCTTTCTGGGGTAATACAAGATATTACAATCGTAGTCCTTGAGGAGTTCCATCCAAGGATGCTGTCTCATGTTTAACTCCTTTTGAGAAAATAAATACCTGAGACTTTGATGATCCATACAAATCTGAAATTTCTCTTTGCATAGGTAGTGTCTCCAAATCTTAAGGGCGAAGATAATTACGGCTAATTCCAAGTCATGCGTCGGGTAGTTCATCTCATGCGATCTTAACTGTCGCAATGCGTATTCAACCAACCTTTCATGCTGCATTAATACGCATCCGAGCCCTTTTAGCGATGCATTATTATAAATCTCATATTCTCGAGGTCCGATTGGAATTGTCAACACTGGTGCCGTCGTCAACCTCTACTTTAGTTCCTGAAAGATCTGTTCGCACTTGTCGGTCCATTCAAATCTTATTTCTTTCTTAAGCAGACACATCAACAGTGTTGCTATTAAAGAGAATCCTTCCACAAAGTGTCGATAATAACCTGCCAACTCCAAGAAACTTCGAACCTCTATTACTATCGTCGGTCTCGACCACTTTGTTATGGTTTTAATCTTTGTTGGATCTACTAAGATTCCATCCCCAGAGATTATGTGTCCAAGAAACGTCACTCGATTGAGCCAGAACTTGCGCTTACTAAACTTGATGTATAATGCATTTTCTCTTAAGGTTTGTAGAACTTTACTTAAATGTATCTCATGCTCTTCCAGGCTCTTCGAGTTAATCAATATGTCATCTATGAAGACTGACAAACTGATCCAAGAACTCCTTAAACACCCGATTCATTATATCCATAAAGGCAGCTGGGGCATTAGTTAATCCAAACGGCATCACTATGAACTCATAATGTCCATATTGTCGCGACCTACCCAAACCGATCAGATTTAGGCCAAGAGGTATTTGTCAAGGACCGAGACACTCCTGAGCCTCATACCTCACGCAACGAGAATTGTCACATTCGACTGGAGTCGCCACTAGCCATGATCAGGGGTCGGCTAGAAACCCTAATCGAGACGCAGGAATGTCGTCTCGATACGTACGAAAATCAAAGATTCTAAAGTTCAGGGACTTGATTACACTAGCGATCTACTAGTGCCCTTTCAGTACCTAAACTTAATCACTCGCAAACTAACGTATCGGGAGTCTATCGAAAAAGTTAAGATTCCACCTAACCGTTCTAAAAAATAGAAAATGACAATCAATGTATTAAACGTGCACAACTAGATAACCATAAAGAAAATAAACAACCAGCAACCTAGCATCATTTCTAAAAGGAAAATGCAATCAAAAGCCCTAAGGTAAAGCCCTAATGGCTTATCCGATTTTTGAGAAATTTTTTAGAGGGATTTTCTCATTTTTCAATTTTTTTGAGTTTTTAAACCTAAAATCTAGTGAAATTAAGCCCAAAACTGATTTCTAAACATTCCTAATTTTTTGATATTTTTGGAATTTTTCCAAATTTTTTTGAATTTTTTTTTTTTTTAATTTTCTAAATTTTTTAATGTTTTTGAATTTTCCAAATTTTTTAATGTATTTTTATTAGATTTTTTTATATTTTTGGGTTTTTTAAACATTTTCGAATCTTTTTGGAATTTTTAATATTTTTTAATATTTTAATATTTTTGAATTTTTAAATATTTTTGAAAATTTTTATTAATAAAATAAGAAATCTGGACCGGATCCCCTGTCCCGATCTGCCCAACTTCCTAACCCAGGCTCTCCGACCGCCCGGGATCCCATTTTCTATTTCTTTTCAATGTTTTCCTTTTGATTTTCCCCTTTTTTCATTTTCATTTTTCTTTTGCTTATTTTCTGTTTTTATTCTCTATTTTTTTATTACTTTCTTCATCCCCTGCATGCCTTTTCCCCATGCACGTGAACCTCTTCAAGAACTCTTTCACCAAGAGTTCTTCATGCCATGATTGGGATTTCACCGAATGCTTCTCAACCCCGATCGCCGTTGTGTGCCGCCAGTGCCAATGGCCGACACCGGGCTCACACCCCCACTACCGTACAACACAGCCTCTGGACCGTCAACTAACTCCGACCAAAAAATGATGCTGGCAACTAAAACTCGATTTCCAACCACCAAACTTCCAGCCCCGAGGATACGCGCTAAGTCTAAACAACCAAAAATACACGCCAAGAAACAGAGATCGTGATCTAGCGGGGGCGGCTTAAAACCGCGAGCATCACTCGGCAAGGGGAATGGAGCATCTGGCGAGGGAATGCATACACGCGTGGCCAACTCGAACAATGTGCGAACAACGGCATAAGAGCAAAAGAAAAACATCGAGGTAGTCACGGAATGTCGAGCCAAGTACAAACGAAGTACAAAACTAAGCTAACAAGAACAGATTTTAGTGATAAAGGTCTCGGCAATCATTCAGACATTTTATCAAATAGGTGGAGGGCTAGTTCAAACCGGAGTCCAAAACTGACATTCAATGTGATTTTTTGCTCAAAAATGAAGTGCAAGAACCTAAACGACCGTATTTAATAACAACCTCATCTCAGTTCATAATAAACACCAAAAATTATCACAATGAGATTCGATGTTTTAGACCTAAGCTGCTCCATTGGGATATTCTATCAAGCAGATTGTAGGTAATCGTTTTTTACGAAACTCGTGGCTTATTTTCGATATACAAGGCTCGAAGTAGCTTCTTTGAGTATAAAACGAGTGCTATCCTCCATTGGTGGAGCCGGGCAATCACCGAATAGACTCGGTGTGCCCGACACCTAAGGGGAGGGGACGGCGGGGGCGACTAAGGAAGCCCACCTGTTCGCGGCTAGCCAGAGTAGGGCGTGACAGATGGGCGGTTCGGCGGTGGCTCGGGCGGCACTCCGGCGAGCGGGTGAGACTTGAACCTCTCTGGTTCCTCTTAACTCTCTCTCGATTTCCTCCTCTTGCTCTCCGTTCTTGTTTATCTTCAACCCCTACGAAATAGAAATAAAAAATAAACCCCCTGGTTCACGGTGGACCGGGCGGGCGTGCCGGTGGCGGTCGGCGAGGACTTCGGCGAGCAAATGAAGCTCTAGTCCCCCGTCTCTCCTCTCGTTCTCTCTTTTTTAGCTCTCTCGAGCTCACTATTCTTGCTTTTTTTTCTTTTTTGTTTCTCGGTCACCTCCTGCTCTTTCTATTCTCTCGCTCATCAAGCTTTATCCTCCCTTCTCTCTCTCCGGTCAAACTCTCCCTTGGCTCCCCCTTTTCATGTGCAGACTATCATGTTTCCTTTTTCATGTGAGTTTATACGAAGGCAACAAGAAAGAGAAAGTGTGAGAGAGACCTCTTTTTGTGTTTATTTTGATCTTTCTCCCATGGATGCCCATCTCTCTCTATTTTTATGATAATGCTTTAGCTTTTGTTAGACATCCATGCTAGCTGCCTTATTTTCCATTCCCAGCTCAAAGACATGCTTGATCAGAGGGCCTTTCCTAACTTCTACAATGCCAGCAGCCGAGTCCTCCCGTCCAAGGATGAATCAGGTCCATTTTTTTGCTAAAACGGGTACAAGATCTCCTGCGTTCTTGTGTTGCCAACATTGTGCCATCGCTTCTTCTCTTCTAGAATCGTGACTATCACCGCCCTCGTGCAGAGCGTCCCTCTATTTTGTCGTCTCTGTTTGTTCTTGTCTTGACCGAGCGTGAGCGTGAGGGGAAGGAGAGGCCGAGGGGTTGGGCTGAAGGTTGGAAGAAAGGCCAAGTTGGGCTGGGGCTAACGGGCCAAAAATAAGCCAAAAGTGGGCCGACAGGATAAAAGAAAGAGCAAATAACAAACCCAAGAAGAATATAAATAAATAAATAAATAGAAAGGGCTCGGCTCAAACAACTAAAGTAATTGAAAAAGGGGATGGCCCTACCAAGCCGGATCAAATCGGCCCGATCGATTTTTTTTTAATTTAAATTTTTTAAATTTTTTTTTTAAAATTAAACAAGGAAAGAATGTTCCAATGTGCCTTATTAGAGTAAATGCACCTAAAGTCTATATGCCAATTAAATTAATGAAAATATTTTTGTTTAGGGATTAAACATTAATCCCTAATTTTCTATGCAATTAAGTCCTAAATAATTGAGCAAAATTTAGGTGTCAATACATATCTTGTCCAAAATGCCATCTTTGGCACATCTTCCTTCTTGAACTGCAATTGGTGATACCCAGTCCTTAAGGCAATCTTATAAAACACCAATGCTCCTTGTAGTTAATCGAATAGATCATCTATCCTTGCTAGTGGGTACTTAGTTTTTATAATTACCTTGTTCAACTATCTATAGTCGATACACAATCTCAAAGTTTCATCCTTCTTCCTCACAAATAAAGCTAACGCTCTCCACGGAGACGCACTTGGACGAATGAACCCTTTGTCTAATAATTCTTGCATTTAAACCTTCAATTATTTCAACTCAAACAATGACATTCTGTAAGGCGCCTTCAAGATTGGCTAGTCCCAGGAGCCAACTCGATTACAATTCTACTTCTCTTTTTAGTGGCAATCCCGGCAATTCCTGAGGAAAGATTTCGGGAAAATTGCACACCACAGCTATATCTTCCAACTTTGGATTCTCCACCGTCAAATCAACCACAGTTGCTAGAAACCCTTTGCACCCTTCGTCCATTAACTTTGTCACCTCAAGTGATGAAATCCAAGGGATCGAGGTTCTTCCTCAGCTTCCCACAAACTCGAATCTAGGGTATCTAATCGGATTAAATTGGATCACCTCGTTACCACAATCTATTATAGCTTTCTTTTTAATCAACCAATCTATACCCATAATCATATCAAAATCAAACATAGGTAAGATTGCCAAATCGATTGATTCCTCTTTATCTCCAATTACTATCTTACAATCTTGGCTTCTTAACGAGATCATCACTTTGTGATTCAAAGGCGTGGTAACACATAGCATAACTTCTAGTAGATTCGATCCAATTCCAGTCAATTTAACGAATTGCTCAGATATAAACGAGTACGACGCCCCTGGATCAAACAAAGCATATGCAGCATGATCACAAAGAGAGTCCGTACCTATGACCATGTCAAGCGCATCCTCAGCTTCCCTTCTCGCCATAGCATACACTCTTCCTTGGGCCGATAGCCTATTCTGATTAGCCGGTTGAGCAACTCCAATCTGGTTTCCATTCCGAGGCAATTGCGGCTGCATAGGTAGCCTAGCGTGTCGGTTAGAGCAGTTCCTCACTTGGTGGCCTCGTCCACCACATTTAAAGCACACTCCACCCCTACTCGAATAAGGTCCATTTCCGTGTCTAACCCCATAACTCCGACATACGGCATTTGAGTAATGAGCTGGCTTCTCGATATTCTTTCTATCGGGAGGAACAAAGCGCCTATTTCCCGCCATATGTTTCTTTCCAAAATGGCGTTTGTCCCTAGCCGGGATGTACCACGATCCAGGAGCGGCAGCTCGTTCCTTCTGATCTCGCTCAATAGCTTGAGCTCACTCATACAAATCATTATAGTCCCTCAAGTTTAGTGAAATCATCTGGCTACGAAGGCCCGACTTTAGTCCATCTCGAAACCTCCGAGCTTTGTCCAATGGGTCCTCCACCATCCTTGGAGCATACTTGGACAATCTTGCAAACTTGGCCTTATACTGGTCCGCTTACAGCTGGTCTTAGCGGAGTCTGAGAAATTCAGTCATCTTCTATTCCTAGGCACTCTTTGAGAAGTATTTGCCATTAAAGGCCTCCTTGAAAGCAGTCCAAGTTTGTGCTGTACCCATAGGGAACACCATTCCACTGGTGGTCCTCCACCAATCATTGGCATTTCCTTGTAGTTATTATATTGCTAGGGCCACTTTCTCGCCTTTTGTGCATCCCAGCACGGCAAAGGCCTCTTCCACTTCTTTCACCCATATTGATGTAGCCTCCGGATCACCTTTCCCATCGAACTTCAGAGGCTTTAACTTTAAGAACTGCTTCACCAATTGGTGCATCTGTCTATTCACATTTCCTTGCCCTTGACCTTGGCCTCAATTGCCATGATTACCATTATTTCCATTTGCAATAACAGCTGCAGCGGCCTAGGCTATAGTGGCAACTCACTCCTGAGCCTACCTCCCCATCAAATTTCCAATTTCTTGCAAGGTCCTAATGACCTCGGTCAGCCGTGGGTCCTCCACATTTTGTGCCTGTGCACTCTGCTGGCCTCTTGTCCCCATGCCTCTGGTCATCCTCATGTTTTCTTACCACTCACCTACTTGCTATAATTCTACTCAAGAATTAGAGGCCTAAATCAATTATACCAGTCTAAAGCCCTATGCAAAAATCCACCTCAATAATTCACAAGCAGGTAGTCAACCACAAACAATACTAGACCATAACCAACAGGATTCACGTACTTACCTCAGGTCCTGATGTACCTATACTGTCACATGTTATTACACCAAATCACTCAAGGTATCATAGTCAAACAGTCTGGAGACACATATAGCATACAAGTTTCCTTAACACCCCAAGATCGTCGCTCCTTATCACTCCAAGTCTCGACCAACTTGGATCGAGCTGACCTTACTTTGTTACCAAATCAGCGAGGATGTCACGTTCCGGACCTTCCGAGCTCGCGGCACCTCTCCACGGTCGTATTTCGAATGCGACGTCCTAGGACTCGTCGCCAACCCACACAATCATCAAAACATAAAGCGCAAGCAGAAACGATTAAAAGCACCCATACAAGATTAAATACCAAGGATAGTAGAGAAAACAATTGAACATTCAGCAACGTACTTCATACAATAACACATTTACAACATTCAGCTTTACACACATTAGGTCACTAGGGTTAAACTCCACTTTCATCAAAAAGGAACGGTGGTCAGGTAGGCTAGCCTAATTATACAAAAAAGATCCACTAAAAAAGGTTTCTAGACTTAACACTAAAGTACCGACGGCTCCCAATTCGAGTCGAAACTCGCAAACTCGGGATCCGACTCCATGGGTTCCTCTTCGGGCTCCTCCCCCATTGACTCTTCTTCGAGATTGGACTTCATTGGCTCTGGGATGGCCTTTTCGGGTTCCTCCTCCGGCTCTAACTCTATGGACTCCTCGTTGAAGTCGGACTCCACTATCACCGGCCGGGGGTCAGAATCTTCAGTGGCGGCATTCGGGCTCGTGACCACACCGTCGAGAGCGAAAGCCACTGAGTGGTCCCACTCACCTACCCCATTAAACGGAACATCACAGTTCCGAAGTGGACCATATGTGTCGTACAAATCCCGATAACAGTAAGTACTATACATATTAGGCTGTAGTGTTTGTCTACCCACGTCTACCCACACCACAGTAATATGCTTAATATAGGCCTTCCCATCTTCTAAGGGGTATTCCATCACCGAGTACTCAGTATGCCTCGAGATCCCAAAACGCTTTGGTGGATTACTCATGGTCGGGGTCGAGGGTCTGAAATAGTTATATAATAACCATGAGAACAAGTCTCAATAAGCAACACCCTAAACCCTACCTAGGCTAATACGTACCTCCAAACAAATAGAATAACACCAAACATATTCAATCAAAATACAATAACATTTAAAGGCACTCTCTAACCTTACTTCAATGCATATATAACCCTGCATGTTATTTGGATTGTAATAACATATCGAGACTACATATGGTCTATACACTTCAAAATACCAACAATTCCTAACATATGCAATTATAAAGTTAATCCAACAACTCCTCATTCATTACCAACCCAGCGTAACACACCTTAGGTCCACCACTTCACATGATTGGCGAATACGCATCAAGTTCATGGCACGACTCGTGTAGAGACGCATCAAGTCAGCTATCATCCGATATCATCAGGCATTGTCTCGGGTAACACACCTCAAGACACACACAATTCCTCGCGTAAATACTCATCAAGGACTAAAGGATCACATGTACTTCCTCGCTCAATTTCACGTCTTTCCCCACATAAATATGCCCCAGGGCCTATCGATTATATGAAATACGTATCTCACTCCAACCACACAATACTAGCATGTCCTAATGACACTCAAACATGCTTAATTTCCAACCAATCAATTCAGCCACTTCAATCACCGATCCAATTACCGAATCAACAATTTAAGCCACCTCTCAGCAATCACAAATGAACACACCGAGGCATTCAATTTCAGCAATCAAATCATCATATAAGACCCATATTCAAGCGCCAAACCATCCATAAGGGCAGCAAGCATTCGACCACAATATTCTACATTACTCCAATTTACCAATCAAGCCATAAATCACTAACACTAATCCACCCATGCCAACATTAAATTCAGCCACTAAGCATCACAACGCGGCCATAAGGAACAAGGGAAAACCGAATACACAGATTCGGGGCAAATCTGGGCCATTACAGTTCTAGAATTCTATTTAAAACAAATATTAATTCAACTCCAAAAATTATGAATTTCGGATATGTCCTAGAAAACATCCTGATAAACATTTTTTATGAGTACACAAAATCCAGTTCTGCCTAGAACCACCTCTTTTTGTCACCCAAATTCAGACATAAAATATTTCATTCGGACTGGCCATTTGGCTTCAAAAATACATTTCAAGCAGTAACCATATCCTTAGAAAGTTTTGAAATTTTTATATGTCATACCCACATATGTCCCCAACAAGTTTTGTGAAGGAAGTATTTTGAAAATAGATTTGGAAAAATTTATAAAAATTTGAACAGACCCGAAGGTCAGAGGAACAGTGTTTCCGGCAAACTAATTTCGGTCCAAAGATGGACTTCCAAACAGCCTCAAATGACTTCCAAAAATTCCGAAATTAAATTATGTTATACTTCAAGATGTTTTTAACAACTTTCATGAAGAACACTACCCCATATTCGGCCGACACAAGTCTTAAAAAAACAGCAAAGTTTGGCAGCACAACAGCAACAACATCCAAGAAACAACCAACAAGTAAATTTACTTGTCTATCCCTTAAACCAACTAACCACAACCACTAATCAATCCCTAATAAGCCCATTGGTAACCCCTTAGCTTAGACAAGATTTAGAATGCCACTTAACTAAAGAGCCTAAGCAAACCGAGCAAAAAAGAGGCGGCTGCAGCTGGACGGCACTGGACGACGATGGCTGGTGGTGGTGGCCAAGCAGAAGGGAGAGGGACAGAGGAGAGGATTCGGCTAAAGCAAAAAGGGGAAGGGTGAAAATGAGGGAGAGAAGTGAGAGAGAGGCTAGAAGGGTTGTCATTTTTTATGAGTAGGAGTGGGTCAACCACCCCACTACAAAGACTAAATTACCCACCCCACTCACACTCTCATCCAATGGTCCAAATTCAAGCACACATCACATCCACCAAGAATCAATAGCCAAGATTGCATCTTGCACAAAATATCTAAGGGCAAAGAGGGAAATGAGCAAAGTTGATAGGGGCATTCTTATCTTGTGATTTTCGGCCACACAAGAGGGAGAGGGGGCAGCCAAAGACCATTATAACCTTCACTTAATCAAATGCATTCACAAAATCCCAAGGGCAAAATGGTAATTTTCCACTCCTAGTCCAAATTCCAAATTTCCGACAAATCCAATAAACCGTAAGGTTGGCCATGCTTATGTAATGTCATCCAAATAAATTAGTCATGACACTTGAGAAATTCGACATCCAAGTTTGGATTTAAATGATGGCCAATTTCACTAAAATGCGACTTTGGTGTATCTCTAATTAATGGGTGGCTTTTTAGGGTTTACGCGTATCGACTTGCGGTTACTTAAGTCATGCCGACCTCGATAATTATCAAAGGTCAATTCATGATCGAGTTCTTAGGTCCATGTACATTTCCCTAGGTATCCATTTCCTAAATATTAATATGCCAAGAATGATCAGTCGCAAGCGAGATTTCACTACAAATGCATTGAAGAATATACACATTTCATTTATCCCAAAAGTGGGTCAAAATTCAGAATGTCACATCTTCCGTAACCGATGTGGGATAACCTCAATACTTTCAATACGACAATCCTATCAATTAAGCCTTGACTTTTGCACTTTATTGGATTTTATGAGTGAAATGCACAATTTTTTTATTTAAGCAAAATGTCGCCAAAATTGTTGTTCGGTGCCACTATTGATTAATAGCTCCATTGTTCATGAAATGGCATGATTCCATGAGTATGTACTTGTGTCTATTTATTTCGAAAATTATTGCATGACGATGCATGAAATTTAAAACACTTGTTGCGACGAGGATGATAAAATGTCATAAGGATGACATGCATCATCTCGATAATACAAAATCATATGGATGTTATCACGATGACAAGATAAGGCATATTGCAGAATGATAGAATAGCAAAACATATGGCATCATGATGACGTGGCAAAATCATGTGTATGTCATGATGGTAACTTTGCAAAGCATGGGAAACTATGAGAGTTTTGTGGGGAGAAGGATACTAGAAGTGCTCAAAGTTGTGCCGGCACTCACTTTAGTGCCAAAAGTTTTCGCCAGCTCACTTAGGTGCTAAATCGAATAAATAACGATCACTTAAATGCCTCCGGTGAGAATTTCCAGCCAAAAATATAATGTGGCATTTATATTAAAAAAATTAATATGAGTTGGCAATTTTTATCAAAAAACCAGTCCATGCAGATTTCTTTGGTTTATGTCCCATAAAGAAGAAGAGAAAATATCGGCCTTTTTCTTTCACTTCATCTCTCTCCTCTGTAGCCCTCTCTCTAAGCTTGCTCTCTATAACAATGGCGTCAGCCTACATCCCTCACCTGCATGCCTCCGATCCCTCTTGCTCGAAAAACCAATCTGGTCATCCCCTCCCTCCGAGTTCAACCTCTACCCCACCTCATCATTGCCACTAGTCGAGTCGCCAGCACTTACGAGCTAACTAGATCTAGCCGAACAACGCCAACGATGCTCATGGACGAGCATGCATCGCTCGCAAGCCGCTCATCCAGATTTGGGCTCGCCCATCTCAGTCTCCAAATGCCGCCTGTCTAGATTTGGTTTCCCTTTTCCTTGCGTTCCTCTTCGCCAAGACGAACTTCCGACCTCGATTTCTGTTCTTGGGGGAGCAATTAGTCATTGGAGTAGGGCTCTTAAAGGTCGATTTTCACGATTTCGTGGACTTGACTACCGCAGGGGAATTGGCAACTTTGGAGAACTTGGAGATCTCTCTTGCTTCTTGGTAGTCTCATGGTGGAAATGGACGCGCGCTATGAAGGAGGCAAAACAAAGCAAAATTTGTTGAGCACACACGGAAAGGAGGTCACCGAGTCGGCGCTGACAGGAATCTCTATCACTCTAGTTGTCTCTCTCATCTAAAACAAAGCAAAATCGGATTTTTTGTGGGCATTGGAACAGAGGCGACATATTACCTAGAGGAAGCAGAGTAAAAACCTCCATCCATTCACAGATTAGAGAGGCTTCTCCATCACTATTCTTCATCCATAATCTCCGGTTAGCGTCAAGCCTCCTCACCGACCACCAATAGTCCTTCGAATTGATTTTCATGAGAATAGAGCACATTCAAGAGCGTGGCCAATCAATTTAGGGTTCCAAACAAATAAAAAATTGTTTTAGGGATTATATTTAAGGGAAAAATGACGTCATTTAGGGGCTACATGCTAACTTGGCACATTGGCAAGCCACATCGAATTAAGAAATTAATAAAAAAATGGCCATGTCGGATTTTCGACAACCATGATCGGAGTTGACACTTAAGTGATCGTTTTTTGAAAAAATTGGCACTAAAGTTATCCAAAACAAACTTTTCGACACTAAAGTGAGTGACGTACGCAACTTTTGGCACTTCTAGTATTCTCCTCCCGAGTTTTGTGTGATCACTACCAACTGTTTTAAAAACTTTAAGCTATTGGATATAGGCATTGTTTAGGGTGCATTCGTTTCGCGGAAAATGAGTGATTTGAAAAACATTTTCCAAAAAAATATTGCGTATATCGTTTAGAAAAATTAGTCAACGGAAAATGTTTCATCATCTATAATAATTTATGCCTAACTATTCTCCTAAGCGATGAAAAAATTTTCATTCATTTATTTTGATAAACAATACAAGCAATTATTTTTCAAATCACTTATTTTTCACGAAACGCACACACTCTTAATATTCAAATATTCTAACACTTTCTCGTACCTGTAGGCTAAACTTTGGCCTAAGCCTAAAACGTAAAAATATGTTATAAGGGAGGCAAATAGGGATATGAAAAGAATTGAACTCAGAACCTTTTACTCTTAGCATGTTAAAGTTTTGTGAAACCACCAACAACTGTTTTAAAAACTTGAGCTGTTTGGTGAAAGCATGGTTTAATAGTTAAATATTTTAATAGAAACATACATCCTAATGATAAGGTGGCCAAACACACGTCATGACATTTTGACGAAACTAATTTGAGAAACTATTGAAAAGTTTATGGTTAATTCCTTCACTGTTGCAGATAGTCACATAGATTAAATTATGAATTACCATCATGATCAAAAGACAATTTAACGATGCCATTTAAGTCCACAATCTTTTAATAATGCCATGTAATTGAATTGAGGAGCTTCTTCAAAGTTATATAAACCATACAAAGTTCCTTCGTGATACTCTAAAAAAACTTGAGATTGAGAGATGGCCAAATGCATTAGTATTATACATTTTATGGACATAAATTTGGAAAATAAAATTGTTTTACAAGCAGAGAAAATATAATATTGTCATACATCATGTCATCATAGTTCCAATCTATATAAAAAAAAAAAAGCAGAAATTATCATTCATAGTTTTATATACATTAGTTTCTCTGAATGTGAAGTAGTAAATATATATTCATATAGTTAGTTGTCTTTTAAATATATTTTGTAGATAAGGTACCGAGGTGCGTGGGCAAATATCGTAGTTATAACTTATACCTATATGGCTATTTCTACTAGCATGCCACACTATTTCCTCACAATGACTATTCCTTCAAAAAGGCCAAAAAAGAAAATTAATGATTATATGATACGTGCAAGTACTATCCTCAATGATAATTTGCGCCCTTAATATAATGGCATTAGGATTTTATGCAGTGATCGATGTTGCATGACTGGATGATCATCAAGATCTCACCCGAAGCAAGTGTGTCGGGTTTTCCAATTTCTACTACTCAACTCAACACAACTAGGATTGGTAATGGGTCACACACGGTTCGTCTACGAGATTTAAGACAAAAAAACATAAAGATAAAATAAAGATTTAAATATGACACGATATGATATGGTCAATGCATCAAAATAAATTATCACTTTCTATGCTGTTATACAATTGTTTAGCTATCTAGCAGAAACTGTGTTGTTTCATCATTGACAGGAATTCACACGAATTACAGTCACGGTTATTTTTTCATAACATGATCAGTCAACTATAAACCAGGCAAGAGGGCCCTTTGGTTGGTTCGGGCCAAATTTCTAGCATTTCTTTGATTCCTCAACTCCAATGAGGCAGGGCAACAATCTGAGAGTGAGTTAAAAGTTAAAATATAACAAATAAAAAAGAACTGAACTTTTTATAAGTTTAAAAAAATAGATTTTTATTTCCACTCAATTCAAGTTTGATTAAAATTCAATGTTATCCACTCTCCCAGCTAGCCTTATGAAAAGAAATAATGCATTATTGTCAGAATAGGGGGTATCAATTTTCAGCGGGAAAATAAATGTCACAATCAAATAAAGAAAAACATATTCTCTTTTTGGTTTTCAGTATATCTCCCACCTTACTAAGCTTGTCAAATGAGTGGGTCGGGTTGGGTTTGTGTTGGATCGAAAATGGTCTGACTCAAATTGACCCATTTAATCCGTATTGATCAATTGTTATGTAATATAATTTTAGCGACCCAAACCCAACCCAACTCAAACCCAACTAAAACCCAAATTGACCCAACCCATATTACTAAAACACATCTATAGGCATACCACAACATGTAATTTACTTTAACCTCTTCATAAGAATATGTTATTTGAATAGATTTTTTAATCAAATCAAAAACATAAACAAACTAAATAAAATCTAATAGTAAATAAAAAAAACCTAAAGATTGAAATTCACATTAAAAACTGGAAAAGTATGAACGTGTTGTGACAAAAAATATGGGGAAATTACCGAAAAATTCCTAAACATATTGATCTTGTGGCAATTCAGTCTTAAATCTTCCAATTTTGTTAATTTCATCATAAACCTTTTGACAATTTGCCCATTTAGTCCTTCGAGCCAATTTTGAACACCAATCGTTCTACGTGTCATGGCCAGCATAGAATGACTAGCTCTAATGTGGGAAATTTTTATTTAATTTTAAAAATTATATGATTTATTTTTATTTTTTCTTCTCTTTTCTTTCTTTTCTTTTTCTTCTAAATTCGGCGAGGGTCGCCGGACAACCTCTCAAGTCATAAGCGAGAGCTAACCACGGCCCTTAATTCCTGCTGGCGAGGGTTTCTGAGCCTTGCCGGACTTCATAGAAAAAACAAAAGGAAAGAAAGAAAGAAATAAAGAAATTATAAAAAATTCACAAAGCTTTCAAAAAATAAAAATTATAAAATTGTCCTAACGTCTCCAACTCCACCTGAGGCATTGGACGCTTTATTTACTACTAGAAAACTAGTGAAAAAGTTCTCAATTTTTCATATGGGTTTGAAATGGGTTAGTTCTCAACCCATTCAAAATCCATTAAATTGTTCGGCATTTATTTCTTGAATCCACTTAAGCCTGTTTTTAAAATTTAAGGCAACCCATTTATTACTTGCAACATTAAATATGGGTTAAGATATGAGTTCTAAACCCATTATGCCACCTCTACATCTTACCTACAATGTGAATGGCCTATGAAGAAAAATCACGTTTAACACCATCGTTGGTAGATTTGTGCCTTCTGTCTCTTAACATATTGTTGCAGTGCATATCCAAAATCCATTCACCCAAAATTGGCTTAGTCTAGCTTCATTATTTCAAGTCTTATTATCTATTAAAATGACACGATTTAATACCCTTCTTTCTATTCACATAATGACCGTTTAAAAGCCGACATGCTAACTTGTCACGTCAGATTCATCTGTCTATATTGTCCATAAATGCTACCACATCGGATTCCTAAAGCTATACGGATGAAAGTGTAACAAAGATATTTCTGGGTTGATAACTACGAAGTTTAGGGCACCGGTAGGACGAAAAAATACTTAGTTCTCCTGAGAAAAAGTTAAGGGTTTTTGGTAGAATTATAGCCAGTCTCAACTCCTACCTATCTGGCTATCTCTGCCAGCTTGCCGCACCATTTCCTTACAATGATTACTCCTTCAAAAATTACAGAAACAACCCTATCAAGAAGGCAAAAACGCCACCATCACATTCACTGGCCTAAGCTCCAATCCACCACTAACTGGAGAGAAAAGCAACCCGCCACCGCCCGCCATCACCACACACTCCTTTTTCCTTTTATCTTTTTATTATTTGCTTAAACTTTACCATCATTATCAATGGCCAGCCCACCAACCTTTCTCTTCATTGCTCCGCCGCTCCCTCCCTTCCCCCCGGACTCTGGCTCCGACGATATCTCTCCTCTCGGGCTCGTCCTCGTTTTCATTGCCATCATCACTATCCCCGTCCTCATCTACACCATCGTATGCGGGGTCAAATGCCCCTCCCTGTCTCTCTGCCGTGGCCGCCGGAGCTCCCGCAGCTACTCCGTCGAAATCTCCCCCGTCGACGGTGGCAGCGGCGGCGGCAGCATGGCTGCTCCGGAAGCTAACTACGAGAAGGAGAGCGACGACTGCACGGCAGATACCGTTGGCGGCGAGTGCCCGGTGTGCCTGTCAACGTTGTCCGAAGGAGAGGAGATCAAGCGGCTGAGCGTGTGCAGGCACGCTTTCCACACCGCGTGCATCGACACGTGGCTGGAGTCTCAGTCTAACTGCCCAGTTTGCCGTGCGTCGGTCCCGGTGAAGAGACTGAACAATCCGGCTCCGCCGCCGCCGCCGCTACCAACAGTGGTCTGAGGCTACTTGTTTTGTTTTTTTTTTTTTCTCAGCTGAGGTCAATTTTCCAGGTTATAATTTTGGGGTTGCTTTTACCTTTTCCTTTTAGCTGTTCTACTGTGCAAGAAACTACGCGTAGGAAAATGCGGATGACGAAGATGAACATGCTTCCTATTCCACCCTTTTTCTTGAAGGACAAGTTTTGTAAGCGGTCCTTGAAGGACAAGTTGGATCCTATTGCTTTAATGTACTTATGAAGGAATGTGGAAAATGATGACTCCGTGCCCGATCTGCTTGTACCATGATAGATTCTCTCTCTCTTCTTAAAATTCATGCCGGCTACAGTGTGTGAACTCAGGGACATCTCCCATCACTCCGTCCAGGAAAAGCCCAGGTCTCATTCAAATCATGTTTCATTGGTCATCATAAAGCAAATGGCTTGATGCCTGACAACTGACCAAACTCATTCGGCAATCATTTGCCTTTTTCTGGAAAAATCGGGGAAGGGTAGCTTTAGCTTTTCTAGCTAGAGAATTCTAAAGATAAAAAAGAGAGAACAAAAGAAAGAGAAGATGCACGCGGCTGATGAGAAAAGAAAAGTCAAGCAACGACATAATTGTGGATATACGCGACTGGGTATGATAATCACTATATTTCTAGACAAGTTTTTAAGCAAAATAATACGTTTGATAATGACATAAAATTTATGTTTTCGAAACAAAAATTTATATGATAACAATACAAAATTTCTCCCTCTCAAGTGGTCGGCGAGTGAACAGCAAGCAGATGGCGGCGGTGGATGGTGGGCGGTAGACGATGGCAACGAACAACGAGCGGCAAATGGGGAGGCGATGGTGGACGGCGACGTGGCGGTCGGAGGAGGACAATCTACCGGAGGCGACCGACGACGGGAGGAGAGCGGCGGCGGGAGGGGGCAAACGGCGATGAGAGATTTATAGTCGATGGACGGCGATCTACAATGGCTGTTTGGGGAGGTTGTTGGCATTTAGAGATGGTGGCTAGTGAAAGACAGGGCGGTGAGAGACATTTAATGGCGGGGAGGCGCCCGGCAAGTGGGCAATGATGAGCGGTGGGTGGGCGGCTAGTAGCGAGGGCGAATGATGAGAAGAATTTTAACTTTTCATTTCTGTTCCAGAAATAAAAAAGTAGAAAATTTTAACTTTTCATTTCTGTTCCAAACCTATTTCTTAAATCTAAATTTGTTTCGGAAATAGAAAAATGAAATTGCGTTACCAAATAAATTTCTGTTCAAAATTTATTTCTGGAACAGAAAAATAAAAACAGAATAGTTATCATTTGCAACCTAATTGATCCATATCTGCATGTCCCTCTGTACATTGATGATCACCACCAAAGTCCCATTCTCTTCTTGGTCCCATCTAAGAGTGGAAGGTGTGAAAAGATGATGGTGGTGATGATGATGATGGCTAAATGTTGTGAAGCCTTTCGTTTTTCGGTTGAATGGTTCGCTTGAGTGGGAGCCTTTGGTCCTCTCTCTCTCTCTCTCTCATTGTGCAAATTCAGATGCAAATGAATCTCGGAATGAAAGTGAAGAAACAACTCGGCCGGCAGTGTAGCATACGCAAGAAAACAATGTCCAGTTCCATGAACATAGTTCCGGTTGCAATCGTTGAATCTTACAGGACCTGCGTAACTCCCAACATAATCAATGGCTATGATCCCATTGATTGACTTGCTTTTGACTATTCTTTCCTCCCATTACTGTTCTTTCCTAGAGATGACAACGACTTGGCATGTCACGAGGCCTGTGTTTGGATGGGCCGACCTTGGCTCACGCACCGTGCTGGGAGGAATTCTAGGTGGCCTTATTAGAAGTTAGAAACCCCGTGCTTTGATAGAGAAAGTGATCCCAAATGGAATGATTTTTAATATCAATTTATTAGTAGAAAATCTTCTTTTCTTTTGAATTGCCGAACTAAGAAGTTTATGTAAGAGTTGAAGTCCCAAAGCTGGGTATTGAGAATTTTTTTCAGAGGAGAAGTGATTAGTCGGGCTCATTTCATTCCCGTCTTCAATATTGAAACTCTTTGGTCCACATTTGTACAGCTTTTTTGGGCCCAAAGGACTGAAAAGTAGCCATCGCGCTATTAGAGTGTGGCCAAAGGCGGCCCGCTACGGTGACCTGCCCTTTTTTTCTTGCCTGTTCTTTCCTTCTCCTAGATTGATCAGCTTGCATGTACAAAGCCTATAACAGACAAAAATTCGTCCTCTTTCTCGATCACCACTGACCTTGCCATATCCTCACCATCATTAGTGCTTCCTAGTGGATCGTCTCATCCATCCCGTCGTAGACTGCAACTCTCTCACTCTATATGTGTATACGAGAGAGATAGGGAGGTGGTAATTCAGTGGCAGATCATGTGATGAGATTGAGTGTCGGTAATGGTGATGGATAATGGGATTGTCAGCACAACGCAATGACAGGCGCAAGGAAAAGAGAGAAGAGAGACGATGATGAGCTTGATGCGGGTATAGACATGTCATAATGGTTCATAAACTCATTTATTAACTCATAGTTGATGGATTTGGTTAATTATATTCAATAAATATCATAAATTGATTTAGAATGATAAAACTAAAATAATTTGAGTATTAAATGAGTTCATAATTTACTTAGACTCAACCTATCTCTATAATTTTTCTCTTCTCTCTCTCTCTCGCCCTCACCTGATCTCGTGTTCACCCCCTCCGTGTTTTCACTTCAGTTTGTATATGATTTTTCCTAGATTAAGTTAAATATAGAAGTGTTTTAGTAATGTAGGTTGGGTCAGGTATGAGTTGAGTCAAGTATAAGTCACTAGATTTATATTACATGATAATGGGTCAAAACGAGTTAAACGGGTCAATTTGGGTTAGACAATTTTCTACTCAACCCACCCGTTTGACGCACCTATGTGCGGGTAGGATGTTTTGGTTTAATAATTCTTGTTTTGTGTCTTTCCAAATTTAAGTTTTGCATGTGGGTTTTATGCATTTTTGGAACTCAATGACCATAAATCTGGTGGATGGAGTTTTTGGAGAAGGATATGATCCCTCCTTTTTCATACATTTATAGACTACGAAGCCAACAATTTGATGAATCAAGATGAGGCCAAGTATTTGCCACTACTGTGACAAGAGAAGTCTAGCAAGACCAAGAGTTAGTCTAATAAAGCACTGAAATTTTAGTGTTAATTAACTGTTTGTTAACGACTTTGGATGTCGAAATGGAAAGAAAATTTTGATTGATGATAGCTGAAAATTTAATGGGAAATATCATTAGTTTTCTTGCCCCAAACAGCTCTTGATGGACGTAGACAATGCATCCCCTGGTAACGGTAACCAGGGGATGCTCACTCTGGAGCCTTTGGTTACCGGTAACTCTAGAGATCATTCCCTTGAGGCTGGAGAGTAAAACCCTTTCGGGCTCTCTCTTACTCGCCTTGTTTTAGGGCCCGGCGACCAGACCATCTCAAGCCCCCCTATTCCCCTCATATGTTTGTATTTTCTTGGATCTCGAGGGTTTGAATGGAGCCTTTTAGGGACCTACTCAGGTCCAAAGCCAAACCACATTATAATTTTCACAATTGGGGCCTAAATGGAAAGAAAAAAGTCTGATGATCGCGAAGAAGGTCCTCAATTTTGAATTTGATCCTGATCATTAAAATTTGTATAAAACCCCAAATCATACTTTTTTTTTCTTTCAAGGACAATTAGTTCCGGTCCCGTTACACACCAAATTTTTCCTTCCTATAAATAGCAACTTTTGTCCCATTAAACCGGCCTTTTCATGCTAAGAGAAAACATGAGGAAAACATTGCGAGAATCTCAAACATAAAGAAAATTATCTAAAATGTCATAATCTTATTGTACAAATGTCAATTCATCCTAAATTTTTTAATTTGGCCAATTTAATCCTAAATCTTTGACAATTTACCAGTATATTTCTTCCGGCCAATTTTGGTCGGCAATGGCTAACGTGTTCACTAGCCATCCTACGTAACAAGGCTGGCGATGACGTGAGCGATTTTTTGAATTTTTGAAAATATTTATAAAATTTTAACAAAATTTTTGAATCTTTTTATTTTTTCCCTTTTCTTTTTTTCTTTCTTCCATGGTCAACAACTGGTGATAGGCGAGGCCGACTATTGCTGGCCTCTAGCGAGGCTCGACCTTGCAGGGAGCTCACTGGCCTTGGGCAACCGGTCTCTGGCCCTCTCCAAGGGCCAATGACCAATGGAGGAACAAAAAAAAAAAAAAAAAAAATTATAAAAAAATTTCAAAAAAATTGTTAACATCAGCACCAACCATGCTACGTAAGATGATCGGTGTCTACGTCAAAAATCGCCGGTCAAAATTGGTCGGAAGGACTACATTATGATATATGGACTTAAAGAGTATATATTTATAGCTTACACTTTGGTGAATCAAGATGAGGCTAAGTATTGGTCACTACTTTGACAAGAGAAGTCTAGCAAGTCTAAGAGGTAGTTTGATAAAGTACTTAATTTTTAGTGTTAATTGACGGATGATTAATGACTTTGGGTGTTGAAATGGAAAGAAAAAAAAATCGATTCATGATAGCTGAAAAATCAACAGGAAATTCATTGGTTTTCTTACCCCCAAACAGCTGTAGATGGACGGAGATAATGAAGACAAACCTTAGCCTTTATAATTTTGACAATTGGGGCCCAAATGGAAAAAAAAAATTAAAAAAGGCCTAATAATGTGGAAGAAGGTCCCTTTATTTTTGGTAACACCCCGAAAATCCCCAAACTAGTGACAAATTTATTCCAAACTAATTTTTTAATCATAAAAAATCTCAAACTAGTATACCTGTAACAATTTTACCTTTTATTAGTTTCCGTTAAATTTTATCATCATCGGTTTGTGATTTTTTGTGATATTAATTCAATTTAACGGAAGATAAATTTGTAATAAATGTACTAGTTTGGGATTTTTGGTGGTCAAAAAAATAATTAATGGTAAATTTGTCATAGGAGTGTCAATTTGAACTTTTTTTTTGGTCAAAAATTATTTTGGCTTAAATTTATCACAAGATTTGATATTTTTCGTAATATTAACCCTTTTTTTTCCTTTCAATTTCAGTGACAATTAGTTCCAGTCCAATTACAGCGGGTTTTCATAGAAAGAGACACCATGAGTTAAGAACATCACGACAATCTTGAAAATGCTGAGGGTGATTAAGGACATACCTATATTCCACGTCACTTTTGGCCAAAGAGAATCAATTCATCTAGCCGAATGGCCCAGAATAAGCTCGACACTAAAAATCAAAGCCTAGTTTTGCCGGTTTACCATTGTATAAGTGATCACCGAATATCTCAAAAAAAAAGAAAAAGAAAAAACAAAGCAAATTTGAAGTCGATCAACCAAACCAAATTAAGTGCAGTGACATTCGGAAGTAACAACGCAGCATTAACTTCTATATATATTGATTCTCGCACCGTGTCCGCATAGCGAAGTCAAAGCTTCGGGTGTGAACTAGTTACTATGATTACATTCATGAGTCGTCCGGCTATAGGAACTGTGATTATGCTTCTCCGCATAATTAGATTCGTGGTGCGCGATACATGGGAAGGGTGGACATATTATGCAATGAACAAGCTTATGGAGACAACGATCCCTTCCAGGCGAACCTAAACGGCATTCTCAATCACTTACCGGACGGTACGGCACATAACAAGTACAATCACTATTTGGAATATCCATGGGACGGGCCGGACCCGATCTGCTACGGCCATGGTGTCTGCAACGGACAATTCTCGCTCAATGATTGCGTCCAGTGCATGAACAGTGCCGCACAACAAATCATCGACGAGTGCCCCAAGAGCATTGGGGCACAGATCCGGCTCGTGGATTGCAGAGTTAGGTATGAGCAGTACAACTTCAACGAATAGGTGAGTTGCTCGGAGTGTGTCTAGGAATGAGAATATCATCCTCGAAAATTCGTTGTGATGAATATGATGGAAGAATTTGTGTGCCAACGATCATCAAGAAGAGATCTGTAAGCAATTTGCTTGATATGCAGTATGAAATGACTTTTGAACGCATTTAAAATTATCTTAAGCGATCAACGTGGCAAACTATCATTTGAAAGGCTATTCTTCTGCCTTCACTTTCCATCGATACGCCAGAAGAAGAGGATCGCTTGTTAAGTACAAAGCTAGTGTAGACTCTTTTTATACACTAGCTTTCCCCTTCTTCACCGTCATGACACCATCATGACACCTCAAGAGATCTTCAGTGCTCCACCTTTAGCGGCATACTTACACCCGATTTCATCTAGTGTCCCTAGAGAAATAAGGTTCTTTTTGAACTCCAGTACATGCCTCACGTCTGCCAATGTGTGCACCACTCCATCGTGCATCCGAATCCGAACTATCCTTATCCTCGCAACCTTGAAGTTGCGTTATTCTTCATCAGGACTCTACTACCATCTACAATCCGGTAAGGAGTAAACTAGTTTTTATAAGGTGTCATATGATAAGAGCACCCAAATCTAGCATCCATTCATCTCTTGACAAATTAGTAGTTACACACAAGACAACCTTTGCATCACTAGTGCTCTCCTCAATAATGTTCACCACACTAGTTGTGGCATTATGCTTATCACCTTTATTTCTCAACTTAGGACAGTCTCTCCAGATATGCCCCTCCTCACGACACTTAAAGGATTTCAAGCATCCCTTGAACTTTTTATGGTGTGACTTCGACCTGCTTTTACCTCTACTGCTAATGAACCCTTGGTGTTGATCTCTACCTTGAATCACTAGTTCCTGCGCTACATCGTACTCCAGATTGTTATCTTACAACTTTCTCTGCCACTCCTTAGAGAACAAAGTGGATGTTGCATCTTTCGAAATAATCATAGTATGCCTATGTAGTAGTAAATAAGTAAAGTACTCCCATAACTCTTAAAAAGAAGCTAACAATATCATGTCTTGTTCTTTATCATTTAGAATCTTACAGACGTTCTTTAAATTCATCGTGAGTTTATTAAACTCATCTAGATGGGATCTAATAGATTTATCTTCAACAGATCTCTAAACTGTAGCATCATCTTCAACATACATAGAGGGCTTGAAGTTTTTCACATAACTTTGCGGCATCCTTCTTCTTAATCACCTCTATTAACACCTCATTCGATAGATTCAACAAGATCATAATCCTTGTCTTCCTCATTAGCACATTTATTTCGGCATCTGTTGTTGTTTCGGGTAACTCATCCTTCCCCCAAATGCTTCAACCAAATCTTAGGTTGTTAATAATGTCTTCAAAGTTGTTTCTCTCATTAAACTTCTCAATATCTACTTTCGCTCCGTACATAATTGCAATAACATAATTTCTAGATAATAACCAGACAAGCAAAAATGCCAAATCACAATCTAGAAAATCTTATCCGTAGCTCTAATACAAATTATTGTAAAATTAACATAGAAACACTAATTGGATCTTGCAATTAAATCATTGCAAGAGAAATAGAGAAATAAACAAGGAACAATAAAAGACACTAAAGAATTACATCGTTCGGTCTAAGTATTGGTACCTATTTTCATGAGGAGAGTTAGCAGCAAATAATCCACTATAATCAAAGAATCAGAATTACAATCGCCCAAAGTATTTACGAACGAACAATTCAATTGAATGTAAAACTCACAGCACAAATCTCCAAATATTCAAGTCTAAAACGAAAGCTTTTCGTGTGGCTGGAAGAAAGAACTTCGACGTTCTTTTTTTCCTCTGATGGCAGCTTGTCTCCAGCAACTAGAGTAAAAGGGTAAAATTTCCCTTTTCTTTATGTGGCTTTAAATATCGCATACATCCGCTGCGCGGCTTGAAAAAGTCGAAGATAAACTCCAACTATTAACTCTTGTTGACCGGACTCGCAGATTAAGAAAGATGACCACTGTACGAACAATGAAGTAAATATCTTGTGCGGCAATCTTGAATGATTTTCTCTAATAGAAAGGAAATCTTCACGTAATTTGGTGGGCCGTCAAGAAAAGAAAAATCTTATCCAAGATTTTTTTTTTCAAATATATTCGATTTACATCCTCTAATCGGGTAAAATTTCATAACGAACTCAAACTTGAGACATAAATTCAACAAAGCCAAACGTCAGTTAAAGTATCCCGTAACAGTTTTTAAAATTGGGATCTAAATGGGAAGAAAAGGCCTATCAATCTGGGAGAATGTCCTCAATTTAGCGACAATGTGACTTAGAACACAGCGGCAATCTCGAACATGCAGACGGTGGCCAAGGATTTGCCAAAGATTTCACATCAAGTGTGGCCAAAGAGAGTCAGATTCTCCGGCCGAGTGGTTTAGAATAAGCTCAACAGTCAAAAACAAAGCCTCATGTAGTTTGTCCTGGTTTGGCATCGTGATAAGTGATCCCCGTGTATTAAAACAGAAGAAAACTTGAAATGAATCAACGAAACCAATTAGAGGACAAGGGCATTCGGAAGTAACAATGTAGTACTAACTTCTTTATAAGGTGAATCTTGTGCAGCGTCCACATAGCCAAGTCGACGTTTTAGGTGTGAACTAGCTATTATGGTTATTATCATGAGACCTATGTCGACAACAACTGTGATTATGCTCCTCTACATAATCATATGTGTGGCGGGCGATCCCAACATGAGATTGGCGTACAAGATATGCAATGGACAAGTTTATAGAGACGAGGATACCTTCCAGTTGAGTTTAGATGACGTGCTCTATCACTAAGTGATGGAGACAGTGTTCAACGCCTACAATTACTACTATGAATCTCCGTGGCCCGGGCCGAGCCCGATTTGCTACCGCCACAGCTCCTGCAACAGACTAATCACGCGTGACGATTGCACCGAGTGGATGACCTTTGCTGCACAACAAATCATTGAGCAGTGTCCCATGGCAATTGGGGCCCAGATTCAGCTCGCGGATTGCAGAGCCAGGTACGAGCAGTACGAGTTCAAAGAATAGGCGAGTTGCCTTGGGGTGTGTATGGGAATGAGTGCATTGTTGTTGCAAATTGCTTGTGTCGAATAACTTGTAAGAAGCTATGTTTCAACTTCTACAGCATCTTCTTTGGTGCTCCGAGCGTGTGTAGGAATGAGTGCATTATTATTACGTAATAAGCAGGGATGTTCTTAGGACGTGAGGTTCAGTGAACCTAGTGTCTATATTGAACTAAATTTGGACAGTCAAATTTGGCAGGAGCCATGTGGGATTTATATGGAACACACCATTTTTAATGTATCGCATTCATTTTGTTACATATTCGGCACTCATGTAATAATGCTCATTTAAGTGCGATTGAGATTTATTTATCCTTTCATCGTGCAATTTTACTAAGGGTGGACATGGTTCTAGGATAGAACTTGGAACTGGAGAATCAGATCAGTAGAAACTTGTTTGGTTCCAGGTTTCTAGATATGCATGGTAGGTTTGAGGTTCTAAAAATTAAGAAATATTTTTCGATAGGTAGGTTTTAAAGTTCTAGGTAGGTGAAACTTGGAACCTGAGACCTAGATCTTGGAACCTATAACTAGTTTTTGTATTTTTCTTGATATGTATTCGCGTGATCTTAGGGTATTTCATGGCATCTAATGATGAGTGTATAATCTAGAACCACTAGAATAAGCTTCTATTTTATAATTGAGACTTTCACTTTGTTAATGCTTCATATAAGTTGTGGTAAATGGATTATAGTAGCAAGTGGTAGTTATCAAAAGTGATGATTCACTGTAATAGATAATTTTTGTAATTCAAAAATCAAAATTTTTTAATTCTCTTCTTTTCTCTCTTTTTCCTTTTCCTTCTTCCTCCATCAGTCACTAAAGGTTGGTAATAGGCCAGAGGCAGGGCCCAACCTTGTCGAGATCTATAAGGCTTAACCTCACTAGAGGTTGGCAGAGGGTTGCCTCGCTAGTTGCCAATGAGGGACGGCCTCGCCTATATCTGGCAAGGGCGTCCCTCACTAGATTGGGTTGTGTGAGGGTCACCCAACTCCTCCTAAGCTTCATTGGAGGCCAGTCGTCGGTCACCGGCGAAGCACAAAGAGAAAACTAGAAAAAGAAAGAAAAAAGGAAAGGAAAGAAGAAAAGAAAGGGAAAAAAAAGAAAAAAAAAAGGGGGAAAAAGAAGTAAAAAAAGTAAAAAGACAAAAATGCCTTACCATCCAATAAGTTAGGCCCTCTTTTAGAACAGATATAGTTACTTCATATTCTTATTTGAAAACATGAGACACTTTATGTCATTATTTGATATAAAGTCCATTTTAGATTCTTATTTGAAAAAATGAGGGAACTTCGGTCCCTTATTTGGAATTTTCCCATTAAACTATGGTCTAGAGTCTTCCTTTCCCTAGGTTCTGGTGCCTTCCTTACTATGATTCAAATCTTGAACAGTTCCAGATGACGACGCCAATAGTTTCTTAGGTCAATTGATAACCCAAAATCAAAAGTGGCAGGGGAAGTCAATTAGTCACATAGAGGTCAATTCGTTTATAAAATCTAAACATCTTGGTCCAGGGTTTCGATTACGCATAGAGAAGGGTCGGCTCGCTCAGGTCGCGCTTTCCGTACCTCATTACTTGGTTATGTTCTATCACGCACAATCACAGGATTTCCTAATTCTACTATACATATAGTTTTTCTTTTGGGTTTCAAAAACAAGTTTGTGTATGCATGCAAACACTACGTTAGAATGTGAAACAACTAATGGGGGTGAATCTGAGCCCATCAAAACGGGAAAGAACCCAATGCCAAATCAATCAATTCGCCTCCTGTATGAAAACATCATTGAGAGTGCGAAAATACTGATGGAGACGGATCCAATATCATCAAAACAACGTTCAGTTAAATGGGCATATATCCAATGCCAAATCAATCGATACATCTTGTGCATGCAAACAGCTTGTGAGTGTGCAACAACTAGTGGGGCCAGACCCAATCCCATCAAAGCAATGTTCAATTAAACATGCATGAATCCAATGCTAACTCAATCAATAAACCTTGTGTTAGGGCTACTAATACAATCTAAAAGGAGGTGAGTAGGTTGTTTTAGAACTATAAAAAACTTTCACGGAAGATAGTAAAATATACTTTGATAGTAATAGAAATAGATTGAAGGTGATAGGTGCAAGTGATGCTATCAAACCAAAGCAATTAATAATGAGCAATTAAAAGATAGCACACAACAATTTATAGTGATTTGTCTTTATCCTTAAGTTGGCATTCACTCTCCAGGTAACAGTCTGAACACAAACTGAATTCCACTAATTATTTTTCAAGACAAGTTACAATTAGCATGTATTAATCCTTATAGATGAAAGATCACACTATTTGTACTCAAGTACTCCTATCACTCTTATAAACTTGATCTTATTACAATTACAAGGCAGCAAACACACTACACAAAATTTCAGACAAACATAAATTCAATTTGGACACTAGAGAGATAGCAATGAACAACGCTAGTATTCTCTATTTCTTTCAACCCATTTAAGCTTATTTGATCCTCTTTATTATAGGTGTCAAAATGGGTTTTAAACCCATATATGACCCATTTAAAAATAAATGGATTACATATGGGTCATTTTAATTTTAAAGAGTTAACCTTAAATGGATTTTAAATTTTAAAACTTAAAAATAAATGGGTCTAAATGGGTTGAGTTTGGAACCCATGTCCAACCCACTCACTAAACCCATCCCACACTCTCTCCCTCTTTATAAAAATGTTTAAAAAATCGAAATTTAATTATTTTTATTTTTTCTCTTTTTCTTTCATTTTTTCTTTTTTCTTTTCTCTTCTTTCTTTTTCTTTTTTCTTTATTTTGGCCGGTGGTCAACCACAACGATCGGCGAGGCGGGACGACCTCGCTGATCTGGCAAGCCTCGAGCTCGCCCAATTTCGGCTACCTCGAGGCTCGCTCGATCTGGCAAAACCCTTGACCTCATGGAGCACACATGGCGAGGCTCGACCCGGCCCGATCTGGCAAGACTCAAGCTCGCCGGCCTCGGGCGAGCTCGACCTCACCGACCTCGAGCGAGCTCGAGCTCGCCGGATCTGGCGAGGTGGAGCCTCGCCCGAGGCTAATGAGGCTCGGCTCGTCGAAATCGAGCGAGCTGGAGCCTCGCCTGAGACCGATGAGGCCTCAGCCTAGCCAGATTGGCGAGAATGAGCTTCGTCGACCTTCGGCGAGCTCATCCTCACCTGTGATCGATCGCCGGCCACAGCGGCTAGTGATTGGCCAAAAATAAAGGAAAAATTTAAAAAATTAAAATTAATTAAAATTTTGATTCAAAAAGTAATAATATATTAATATTATTAAAATAAATGCACAAAGTAAAATCAAATTAGATTTTATATACCGAATATCGAAAAATATTTTCTAGTTTATTTTCAGGTTTTAGCCAAACGTCAGAAATTTTTTTTATTTTCTTGGATAATGACTTTATGGAAAATATTTTCTAGAAATGTCGCATTTTTTGCAAAACAAACAGAACCTCAATTTAAAAAAAATTATAAAATCTTTTCACTAGCTTTGTATTGCATAAAATGTTTTAGCAGTATAATTTTATAAAAAAAAATCATAAGAAACAAGTACTCCTAGATTAGGTTAAATATAAAAGTGTTTTAGCAATATGGGTCGGGTTGGGTCGGGTCGGGTATGGGTCGGGATATTTACACTATGAATAAATTATCATAAATGGGTTAATGGGTCAATTTAGGTCGGATCATTTATGACCCGATCCAAATTCGACCCGACTTACTCATTTAACAGGTCTACTCTTTATATAGACATCTTCAATCTAACTATTGGAGACTTTTTTGAGGAGCTAGGAGTCGTTAGGGGTTGATTGGAGTAGTTGTCGTGGTCTGAAATGCCATCTAATCTGTTCTAGTGGCAAAAGCAAGGTTTCCCAAATTTGAGTCTTCTAACGCCGTCACATCCACTGTTTATCTAACTGATTGATCATAATTGTCACTGCTCTTTGAATCATAACCGGTTCTCCTCCCGTGGTTCTTAGCCGGTCAAACGACTCGGTCAAATAGTCATCTTAAGATGAATATGTTCGCCAGCATCTCTCAAGACTTTAATATCAACAAGAATCATTGCTCTTTATCAGTTCATGGTAGCATGTGCTTGTGGTCATCGGTTTGTTGATGCTAGTCACGGTCAAACCGTGTGAAGTGACTTATAATTAATCATCTATTGATCCTCCTGATTATGTTAGCTTTCAAAGACTTTATGTTGATGACAGATCAACCATAATACCGCTGAGTCCTCATAACACATCGTCATATTTGACTTGTTCTTCTCCTATCAAGATGTTTACCCTTGTAATCAATATTCATTGAACTCATAGTGACCATTGATACCATCAGAGTCTTCCTTACAGTTACCACGGACATCTGCACTTATCATAAAAAATACTAATACAAAGTATAGTCTTGGAATCATCAATATTCCATAGAGATGTTTTCCCAACACCTTATGTATGCAAACAACATGCTAGTGCGGTGCACTAATGGGGACGAATCTAGTCTCAGCAAAGCAACATTCAATACGGATGTGCATGTCACAATAGCGGGGATGTTTCAACTACTGCACAATTTCATCTTTTCACTATATAATCTAGTAATAGCTTATAATCATATCATGCAATCGAAGTTTACATTCAATTTCATGCAACTTTATGACGCCAGTTGATACTTCGAGGTTAGCGTGTAATTTAATGACACGAGGAAAAGAGTGAAGAGAGATCATGTTGCAAGAGCCCTAACATGATAGAACTCTAAAATGAGAGAGAGAGGAACACACTTATCACGGACTGGACATGCAAAAGGCTCAAATGCCATTGCAAGGAGGTATTTGGGCCTTGCAAACGATCAAAATGGCCTTGCGAGAGAGTTGGGAAGGTGATAATCGAGTGGCAGTCATTAGGGGTATGTAAAACGGACCGCCCAAATCAAGAACGGCCCAAACCGAACCAAACCGGCCGGTTTGGTTCGGCTCCTGTTCCCCTTGGAACCGCCGGACCGACTATATATACTTTCTTTTTTGTGATTATGTGTAGTCAGTAAGGGGAATACAATTCCAATTTTAAAACATATGTGTAGTTGACATGGGGAGCACAATTTGTCATCGCATTGGCTCGAATTACACGCTTATTTTTGTAATTATGCGTAGTCGGTATAGGGAACATAATTCTAATTTTAAATATATGGTATCAAGTAGTGGGAAAAGAAAAAGAAACCGGTTCCATTGGACCAGTCCTAAGACCAATCGATCTGGTTCCAAATTCCCAATTTTGGAAACTAGTTCTCCCAGTCCGATTCCTAGTTTCACGTTGGAATCGGACCGGATCCAAATCCAATCACCCTTAGCAATTATTGTGATGAGGTCGAGTATCAATGTTAGCAACGGCAATGACAGGTGCGTGGAAAAGAGTGAAGAGAGATAACGATGAGGATTTGGTTTAATCTTTCTTGGTTTTGTGTTTTTTCCGGATACAAGTTTTGCATGTGGGTTTTATCAAAGTATTTAACCCAACAATCATAAATCTAGTATATGGAGTTTTTGAAGAAGAATATGATCCCTCCCTCCTCTTTCCTATCTTAATATATATCTCGCATGAATGTACTTATTTCACTTATTACATAAGAGACAGAGTTAATTACTCTGTGGAGCTTAATTTATATATTTATAGACCACAATGTTTGGACATAAGAGTTCATATTTTTATAGACTAGAATGTACGGACTCAACAGTATATATATTTATAGCCTAGAATTTGTTGAATCAAGATGAGTCTATGTATTTGCCATTACTTTGACAAGAGAAGTCTGGCATGACTAAGAGTTAGCCTAAGAAAGTACAGAATTTTTTGTGTTAATCAACTGTTAACTAATGACTTTGGGTGTTCAAATGGAAAGAAAAAAATTGATTGGCGATAGCTGAAAATTTAATCGGAATTATCATTAGTTTTCTTACCCCAAACAGCTTTAGGTGGACGTAATTAATGAAGCCAAACCTAAATTAAAGTATCGCATTATAATAAGTAAAATTGGGGCCCAGATAAAAGAAAAAAAAATAGGCCTAATAATTTAGAGGGAAAAATGGCACAAAAACTCCAAATTATGTTCAGTGTAGCATATTTATCCCGACCCCTTTTTTTATGACGTCAAAAATCCTAAACTATGTTCATTATAACACATTTATCATAAATTTTTTCTTGCGTCATAAAAAATCCTAAACTTGTACCTATGTAATATATTTACCCTCCATCAAGGCTCCGTCAAATGATTTTTCAATAAAAAAATCGTCTTTTTTATTTCACTTAAGCCACGTGATTGCCATGTCAACAATATTTGCTTTCTAATGTCAATTTAGGTAGATTTTTAATGATCCTCATTGATGAAACTCTGATTGAGAGTAAATGTGTCACTCGATGCATTGGTCATTGCATCGAGTGCATGACCAGTGCAGCACAACAAATCGTCGACAAGTGTCCCGAGAGCATCGAGGTGCAGATTCAGCTCGTGAGTTGCAGAGTTAGGTACAAGAAATATAACTTCCACGAATAGGCGAGTCTCTTGAGGGGTGTCCAGGAATGAGTGTATCGTCCTTGCAAATTCCTTGTGAGGAATAACATGGAAGAACCTATGTCCCAATAACCATCAAGTGCTCTGCGAGCAATTAGCTTGATATGCGTTCCCTAATATTTTACCTAATGTGTATTGGCAATTCTATTCTATTATGATTGTCTTTTTAGTTTTTTTTTTTGGAAGAAAATATGATATTTTGTTGACAGTATATATGCGCCTCTGTACATATGGCAATGTATCTTATTTAGGTAAAATTTTCCGATCTGTAGAAATATTCTTCAGAGATGAATGAAGCCATCATTAATGAAATTCTTAGAAATACTTTTTCAAGACAGACCCCTCGGCGTATGAACCGAGGGTAGGATTATTTAACCGTCATAACTTCAAAATTTAATTTATTAATCTCCTCAACCCCTTATAACTTCAAATTTTAATTTAATAATCTCACGTCAATAGCTTCGCTAATTTCAACAGCACAATAGCTTATTTTTATGATAATATAATTTCTAAATTAATAGAGTAACAACTATATTATTTGAATTTCTAAGCCAATTTTGACATTAAAATGACTAATTTCGAAGAAAAGAATGCAGACCCTACCGGATTGTCCAACGTTTCCCTACCCTCCTTGAATCTACGTTCGTTCGCTGGAATTCCTCTAGAATTAATACTAAAGTAGTAGGAGCTCTAAGACAATAAAATTTCTAGCAAAGAGAGGGGGGGCATGCACTTACCATAGACTAGAAATGAAATGAACTTCCTATATAAAAGGGTATTTTTGAAGTCTAAGTAGAGCCTTGCAAAAGGCTCAAATACCCTTGCGAGGGGCTATTTAGGCCTTGCCAAGTATCAGAGTGACCTTGCAAGGGGCCAAGGCCATTTGGGGCGTGCATCGGAGAGAGATTGGGAGGTGATAATTGAGTAGCAGTCAACGTGATTATAGAGAGAAGAGACACGAGGATGAGGCTAATGTGTGGGTCGGATGGTCTGGCTTAGTCTTTCTTGTTTTGTGTATTTTCCAAATTTAAGCTTTGCATGTGGGTTATATGCATGTATGTACCCCAATGATCATAAATCTAGTCGATGGAGGTTTTGGCGAAGAATATGATCCCTCCTTTTTTCGGGGCTTAGTAGGTACCTCATATTGTTTGAAACCGTAAATATTCTTGTTTGACTACGTGGTATGGACTTAAGAGTTCATATATTTGTAGCCAACAATTTGGTGAATCGAGATGAGGCTAAGTATTTGTCACTACTTTTACAATGGAAGTCTAGCGAGACTAAGAGTTAGTTTGATGAAGTGCTGAATTTTAAGTGTTTATTAACTGTTAATTAATGACTTTGGGTATTGAAATGGTAAAAAACCTTTTGATTGATGATAGCTGAAAATTTGAAAGGGAATGTCATTAGTTTTCTTACCCCCAAACAGCTCTAGATGGATGTAGGTAATAAAGCCAAACCCAAGTTAAAGTACCGAATAACAAGTTTCTTAAAATTGGAATCTAAATGGGAAGCAAGGCCTAATAATCTGGAAGAAGGTCCTCAATTTAGAGACAACGCGAGTTAGCACATCGCGGCAATCTCAAACATGCAGACGGTGGCCAAGGATTTGCCAAGATCCCATATTAAGTGTGGCCAAAGAGAGTCAGATTCTCCAGCCGAATCGTTCAGAATAAGCTCAACAGTAAAAAATCAAAGCCTCAGGTAGTTGTCCTAGTTTAGCATCGTGATTAGTGATCCCCGGGCATAAAAACAGAAGAAAACTTGGAATGAATCAACCAAACCAAATAAAGGACAAGGGCATTCGGAAGTAACAACATAGGACTCACTTCTTTATAAGGTGAATCTTGTGTCGTGTCCACATAGTCAAGTCGACACTTAGATGCGAACTAGTTATTATGGTTATTTTCATGAGACCTATGGCAACAGCAACTGTGATTATGCTCCTCTACATAATCATATCTGTAGTGGGCGATCCCAACACGAGATTGGCTTACAAGATATGCAATGGACAAGTTTATAGAGACGAGGATCTCTTTCAAGCGAGCCTAACCGACGTGCTCAACCACTTATGAACCGAGACACAGCACAATGGGTACAATTACTACTATGAATCTCCATGGCCCAGGTCGAGCCCGATCCGCTATGGCCACAGCGCTTGCAACAGTCAAATCCCGCGCGACGATTGCACCACGTGCATGGCCGTTGCTGTACAACAAATCGTTGACCTGTGTCCCAAGGCCATTGGAGCTCATGTTCAGCTCGTGGATTGCAGAGCTAGGTGCGAGCAGTACGAGTTCAAAGAATAGGCGAGTCGCTCGGAATGTGTCTAGGAATGAGTGCATTGTTGGTGCAAATTCTTTGTGTCGACTAACTTGTAAGAAGCTATGTTTCAACTTCTACAGCATCTTCTTTGCTTCTCCGGGTGTGTGTAGGAATGAGTGCATTGTTATTACCTAATAAGCAGGGATGTTCTTTGGGCGTGAGGTTCAGTGAACCTAGTATCTATATTGAACTGAATTTTGACAGTCAAATTTGGCAGCAGCCATGTGGGATTTATATGGAACTCACCATTTTTAATGTATCAGATTCATTTGATTACGTATTCGGCACTCATGCGATAATGCTCATTTAAGTGCGATTGAGATTTATGTGTCCTTTCATCCTGCAATTTTACTCATTTCATTTTTGTTCCTTCTTTCCATCTTTGTTTTGTATGTGGTGGGGTCTCCTATAATTTTACACAGCCACATTGGTGTGGATAATTTTTATAATTTAAAATATCAAAACTTTTAATTTATCTTATTTTTTTAATTTTCTTTCATTTTCTTTTTCCTTCTTCCTCTGCCGGGCACCGGGCCTCAAGAATGGCCGAAATAGGTCATAGGCAAGGGCCGACCTCGCCATGATTTGGAAGGCTTGAGCTCGACGGAGGCTAGCGATGTGGGGCCTTGCCTAAGGCTAGCAAGGCTTGACCTCGCCATATCCCAACCCTCCCCAAGGTTGACCCGTGCCTACGGCTGGCCATCACCGAGGCCTCGCAACTGGCGAAGGAAGGAAAAAAAAAAAGAAAACGAAAGAAAAGAAGAAATAAAATTATAAAATTTAATTTTTTCAAATTTTGGCCTCGATGGACTGGGACACATGCATCGAGAACTCGGGCTGGGCCTCAATATTACTAGGCCTAGCGTCCTAGGCATAGGCATCGGCAAGTCGGTCTCAATGGATCTAAGGCAATAGCTAGGATCTTAGGCCCGACTCAGATAGACCCGAGCCAAGCACCAGAGTCTCAGGCCTAGCCTGCATGACCTTGGCCCTGCTGCTGAGGGCCTAAGAATGAGCATTGGGATTCTCGTGCCCAAGCGCAGAGTTTCTGACCCAAGCGACGATACCTAGTCAAATTTTGGAAAATGATGTTCAATTTTTTCAAAAGGAAATGATTTTACTAAATTTAAGCTTTAATGGAGAAATATTTTTCATTGACTAATAAAATATTTTCTATTGACTCATTTTCCTTTCCTAAATGGTATGACAGAAAATGAGGAAAATGTTTTTTACAAAGCAAACGGAGCCTTAGTTTTTTTTTTTGAAGAAAATATTATTTTTTGTTGACTGTTATATGTCTGCCTTTGTAAATATGGTAATCTATCTTATTCAGGTAAGAATTTCCATTCACAAAAATTATTATCTATACATATATGAAGCCACTGAACATTTTTGGCTTGTTCATTTCATGGAAAATGTGGTTTTTTGGAAAATATTTTTTGGGAAGTCATTTTCTAGGAAATAACTATATTTTTTAGGAAATAACTATATTTTATGTTGTTTTGTAAGGAAAATCTTATTTGACATTCCCAAGTGGACATACCTTTTTCCTTTTATCTTTTTACTTTTTCTTATTCTTTCTTCCTCCAGCTGGTCGCCCAACCTTAGCAAGGGTTCGCGACCAGCCACCGGAGAGGGCCGACAAGGATTGAACTTGCTAACCTTGTGGGCCTCGTTGAGGCTTGAGGTGGACAAATCTTGGCAAGCTCAAGCATTGCTAGCCTCAAGCAAGGCTCCACCTTGTTAGATCTGGCGAGCTCAATCCTCATTAGCCTCGGGCGAGATATAGTGAGGCAGAGCCTCACCCGAGCCGAAACACTCGAGCTTGCCAAGATCATGCGAGGCTCAAGCTCACTGGCCTCAAGCGAGTTCTATCCTCACCAAGCCTATCCAATGGCCAGTCACCAAGGCTCGGCTATCGGTAGGGTAAGAAAAAAAAGAAGACAAAAATAAAATAAAAAATTTGAATTTTTTTTGAAAAAAATTGTCCACATCATCACCGACCATGCCATGTAAGATAGTTAATGTCCATATTAGCAATTTCTAGATCTAGCGTACTAGGCACCAATCCCAGGCCTGGGTGCCGAAGTCGCGGGCTCGGCTTAGATGGACCTAGGCCAGGCCTAAATGAGCCTAGCACTAGGGACCCAACCCCATTGTTAAGCGATTGAGAACGAACGTTAGGGTTCTCGTGCCCAAGCACATAGTTTTGTAGTCCAATTGCCAATATCTAGTCATATTTTGAAAAATGATTTTCGATTTTTGAAAGAGAATCATTTTCCTAAATATAAGTTTTGGAAGGAACCTTTTCCATTTACTCATTTTCCTAAGCAAAGGAAACGCCGAAAAATGAGGAAAATATTTTTCGCAAAAGAAACGGAGGCTTAGTATTTTTTTAAAGAAAATATTTTTTTTATTGACACTAAATATATGCCTAGCAATCTATTTTATTTGGGTAAGAATTTCCGTTCACAAAAATTATTATATATACATAGATGAAGCCATCATTAATTGATCATTTTAGGCTTTGTTTGTTTCGCAAAAAAATGTGACAATTTTAGAAAATGTTTTCCAATAATTTAATTTCTAGAAAAATGACAATATTTTTCGATATTTGGCCGAAATCTAAAAATGAAATGAAATTTTTTTTGTCATTTAGTAAGGAAAATCATACACACCCTATTCGAGGGGGAAAATTACCAAAATTGCTAACATGGAGGTCGACTGTTCTATAGGCACGACCCTAATGCTAATGTAGATAATTTTTATAATTTTTTTTAAAAAAATTAAAATTTTCAATAATTTTTTATTTTCTTTTTCTTTTTCTTTTTCTTTCTTCCTCTGCCAGTCACTGGGCCTCAGTGAGGCGACCATCCCCAAGAGAGGGCCGACGAGGCTCAAGCTCTCTAGGTCCCGACAAGGTCGAGCTCGAGCCTCTCTTGATCCCGGCATGCTAAAGCATTGCCGGCCTCGGGTGAGGCTTCATCTCACCAAATCTAGTGAGGTGGCGAGCTTGACCCTACCGAGATCTGGCAAGCTCAATCCTTGCTAGGCTTGCTAGAGGCCAACGATGCTCGAGCTTGCCGAGATTGGGCGAGGCTCAAGATCACCGCCCTCAAGTGAGCTCGATCCACACTCGTTGTCTCTTGTGGCAAGTCGCTGGCTGTCATCGAGGCCTAGTGACTGTCGGAGGAAGATTGAAAAAGAAAGAAAGAAAAGAAGAAAAAAATAAAAAAAATCGAAATTTTCCTTTTGAAATTTTACAATTTTTTGTCGCCAGTAGTAGTGGTACCACAAAGGATGGCCGATGTCCATATCAGTAATTTCCAAGCCTAGTGTCTTGGGCATCGATGTCCCAATCCCAGCCTTAATGGACTCGGGCACAATTATCGACGTCTCAAGCGCGACTTAGATGGAGTTAAGCTCGGCTTAGATGGACCTAGGCACCAAGGACCCAACCCCGTTGCCAAGGGCTTGGGAACAAGCACTGGGATTTCTATACTCAAGCATATAGTTTCCGGTCTGAGCACCAATACCTAATTATATTTTGGAAAATGATTCCCAATTTTTTAAATAGAAAATCATTTTCTTGAATTGAAGTTTTGGTAGGAAAATTTTTTTTATTGACTAATTTTCAAATGAGCGATTTGGATTGTCCATCAAAGGCGTGTCGATCACCATCTTTGTCTAGACCAATAATTTAATTCACGGAAATTTTGATGACCGAATCAAAGATACCACAACCAGTTGCTATTTTTCATCGCTTGAAAACTCAAAACATTCTTCGTTTGAAGAGTCAAAGGGAACATTCGATTCTTCATCATCGGCACCATCATAATCAACTTATTGTTTGCATCTCTAATGGTGCGAACTCCATTTTCAACGGGGACTTTGTGGCCTTTTTCGGAAAATTGGCCAACCCTTAAAAAATTTTCAAAAAGCCTCCGCAAAAAGTAAACATCTACAACAGTAACATTAATATCATTTTTTGACTTGATATTAATGTTATCTTTGCCCACTACGGGAATTTTTTTATTTATTCCCGAAGGTGACTTCACCATGAGCCGTCTCGTCCAAAATTCTCGTAATTTTTTCCTATTACTAGATGTTTGTGTCCACAATGCTTGAGTCATCTTTCCGGCACGTTGGCACCATGTTTTTGTCTAGCATCGATGGCATGCGCCTATTTTGCCTGCTTTTTTTCTTTTTTGGTCGATTATTCTGCCTATATGCAACCTTTATTTGGCATTTGAATCCGTAATATCTAAATTTGTTATACTTAAAACACTTGACCTTTGATTTGTCACATGTTTTATATTTTTTGATGAAATTTGAAATTCTACCTCCGAGTCCTCGACCACCTCCATTACCTTGGCCACCTTAATAGCCTCCTCGACTTGATGAGCGACCCAACATTGCAATGCTTGCTCAAGATTTGAACTAACAAACTTTGGATTCATTCTTTACTCATGTGAGCACAATAAACCCATCAATCTTTCCAATGTCAAGATTGTCGTGAGAGCGTAGTCAAATCTTTTTATCAAAGACCTCAAGATTTTTTCTACATCTTGCACATTTTAGGTTCTTTACCATTAATCCTCAATTGGTTAACAAAGATATGCACACAGTAAATAACGGCCGATTCAAAGCCATTCATGCATAAAGATTCGAATTATCCTCAAAGTAATTAAAGCTGCACTCGTTTTTAACATTATTATTGCTATTGTAGGATTGTTGCAAACTATCCCATGATGCTTTTACGGTCTTCGTGCTTGATATTTTTTCATAAGGTTAATATCTTGAAAAACCCCAAACTAATATTCCATGACAAATTTATCTCAAACTAATTTTTTGACCACCCAAAATTTCAAACTGATACACCTATGAAAAATTTACCTTCTATCAATTTTCATTAAATTTTATCATCATTTTTTTGAGTTTGATGACATGTGACAGTTTACGAGTGTACCGGTTTAGAGTATTAGCCATCCATTTGTCACATGTATACCAATTTACGATTTTTCGTGATATTAATCTAGTTAAATAGAAACTAATTGAGGTAAATTTATCACAAGTGTACCAATTTTGGATTTTTGGCGGTCAAAAAATTAATTTGGGGTAAATTTGTCATTAGTGTATCAGTTTAGGGTTTTTATGGTAAAAAAGTTAGTTTGACGTAAAATGATCACAAGTGTATCAATTTGAGACTTTTCATGGTATTAACTTTTTTTAAATATCAATATCTTTTTCAAATATCATTTTCTCTATAGCTTGAAAGATTGCAAACAGTGCCTTTTGATCTTTGTTTCGGGACTCCACCAAAGAAGCCTTTATTTTCCTTTCTTAAAGCATTGAATGCTTCAACATGAGCCACTTCAGTGTAGCCGTTCTCCACCAGATTCCACCAATTTTGCGATTTGACAAAAACCTTCGTCCGGACATATCAGTTTTTCAAGTTTCTTACATTTAACTTTGGAAGTTGCAATCGAACGGAATCAGTGGATGCCATTTCTATATCTGACATCGAATGTCGGAATCAAAAGAATAATATAAAATTTGGAAATTTGGAATAATATCACAAATGAAAAAATGGAGAAAGGACTTCTTATCGAGAATGCATTTTTTTTTTTTGCGGCTTGAATTTTTTTTTTTTTGGGTCGATCTTATGGCTTGATTTACAACTCATACCTCCCTCGTCACTTTATATAGGAATTGAAAGCTCACAACATTTAATATAGTAAGACATAACAGCCCGCACGTCATTTATAGCTTTAATCTGTCCAAAACCAAGTTAACCTTAAAGTCCCTAGCAGAGCACACTTCGACAGCGACACGTCACCGCCCGCCCGGCGCACATTCCCTACCAAAACTCGGCCGGCCGCCGCCGACGACGACGACATAAAACGCTCCCCCCTCGACATTCTCGGACTCCAATCGACATCTCCGAAGTGTCAAATCCCCTCTCCTGTCCGAGCCCTAATCCGCCATGAAAAGGAGCCACATCCCTCCCTTGCTAGACCGCAAGTGGCTCGCCCCGCTGCTCATCACCTCCGCCCTCTCCCTCCTCCTCTTCCTCTCCCTCTCCCTCCTCAACGCCAGGTTCCCACCGCCGGCCGCCCCGGATTCTCCGGCCGGGGGCCGCCCCATTCCCTCCTCCTCCCCGGCGGCGGCGGCGGCGGCGGCGGGGGCTCGTCCTCGGGGCTCCCGCGGCTGCCGAGGCTCGCGTACCTGATAACCGGCACGAAGGACGACGGCGCCCGCGCGAAGCGCCTCCTCCAGGCGGTGTACCACCCGAGGAACTATTACCTGATCCACCTGGATCTCGAGGCGCCGGAGAGCGAGAGGCTCGAGCTCGCGAGGTACGTGAAGTCGGAGGGCGTGGCCAGGGAGTTCGGGAATGTGATGGTCATCGGGGATGCGGACTTGGTCACGTCGAAGGGCCCGACGATGATCGCATCCACGCTCCACGCGATCGCGGTTCTGTTGAAGCGGGCCGAGGATTGGGACTGGTTCATCAATCTGAGCGCCTCGGATTATCCTCTTGTGCCGCAAGATGGTTGGTTTGTTGTCTTTCCCTTGTGCGAGCCGATGATTTTTACTGAGATTTCTTGTTCATTCTGACTCCTTTGATGCAATCCCATTCTGATGCAGAATTCTTTTGTTGGTTGAACTTTAAATCCAAGTGAAATTTGAGCTCGCTAAACTTCTGTCGCAGTGATTTTTAGTCTGTCATTTCTTCAATGTGAAGATGAACGGGTGGAGTTTTGGGAGTAGAATGAAGAGCAGTAGAGAAGAAAAACCAGTTTAATCCTAGTCTTGTTTGGATCTTAAAAAAATGTCAAATTTCACTATCGATTCCACCATGGAATGAAGTTTGAAGTGACTAGCTAGTGGCAAGGTATGGACTTTATGATACCATTAGGTTTATTTTTAGCAACCAATCTAAATGTTTTTAGGGTATGAGTTGTCCACTTGCCATTATTATGAGGAGTCATTTATAACAATTATGTCCAAGATTATGCGTAGAGCCAAGATTTTATTTCCTTGGCCGACTATGGAATTAGATTGTCCAAGCAACCGTTCTATGAAGGGGTGAAAATTGAAATCTGTGTACATTAGTGGCATTACAAGGGTCATTGATGGAGGTAATACATTGGCGTGGAAAGACGGGATGGGTTTTTTGTACTTTCTTTTTTTTTTTTGGGGGGGTGTAGGGGGGAGAGAGAATGGGGGAGTTGGAGCTATTTAGTACCTAAAATACATACACTCTTGAATTGCCTGCTTTAACATGTGAATTGTCTAAACAGAGTGTACATTGAAAAAGCAAAATCAAAGCTCAAAAGAAGTAGCCGGCACTGGGCCTCTGCAAGTTGTTCAGCATTTCTTTTATTTTCGTGCGAAAGAATGCCCGTTTGGTAATGCTTGATTTATTAAGTTGGCTGAATGGAAGTGTGCCTTTTGAATGTGGATGCAAGTTGGATTATTCATCGTTAAGTTATTATGGTAGATGTTGAAATAATTTCCGAACATTCTCTATTTTTTTTATTTGTCATCGCTTCTGTTTGTGGATCTCTATTTTTTATGGGCATGGACTGGAGAAGGGGTGATAGAGACGAATCTTTATATCTCTAAATAATCAGACATATAATGGTGAATTTTATCATTCTCACATGTGGAACCTTTCTGTCTTCTATTGCATGAAGTGTGCTAGTTATCATGGCGTGGAATTTGGCCACCAAATTCTCTGCCCTATGATGTCATCAAGCGCACACACCTTGGCCAGGCCACACCCTATTCAACGGAAGCACACACTATCACAAACACAATGCCACAAGTCAGGCCACATGTAGCACGATCCAACCCAAGCATACACAATCCTGGCTTTCCCCTTATCATGTTCACTGCACCCTTGCCTGCAAACCAGGCCAGGATGTGCTGGTCACTCCCCAAGGTTGTTCACGATCCAAACACATAGAAACACTCATTAAACAAGTCAGAATTGAGCACAAGGCTAGGAATAGCCAGACGCTCACGCACACCAAGTGATTGAAATGCACAAGAGATGCTGGAACCTTCCAACAATCTTATGCATTCAAACTCACACAATACAACATTGTCTGAGCCTCTCAGACTCATTACAAACTCACGGAAATTACACTTTCTGGTCTGGATACACCCAGAGAGGCTCACAATATACAAGGGACAAGCGGTTACAACATGCTACTCAGATTATTACAAGTGTCCTGTGGTTACCAACTTTACTTTGGACCAATCCCATTGGATTTTCTAAGCCTTATCTGCAACTAACTGCCCTGTAACCCATCCAGCAGACCTTTGCAACATTCAGCAGCTGCATTTGGTGCTCATGGACACACACATGCTCATTGGTCATCTCCTAGATTGCCTCCTTATATAGCCTGATCACATGACCCACCAACTCGCACATGCAACGGACGCCTGGTTCACTTGATCAGTCCTCCTATTGGTATAACTCATGCATGAACACTAGCTGGATAATAATCATCCAATTCATAAAATGTGTTGCTCATGTCAATCCTCCAAGTAGGTCCATCAATGCTCAACACTCGATCATGAACAAGCCCCCTAGCCGACAAAAGTCTGAAGCATTCTAATGCCCATTGCCTGTATAATGCACTAGCCATGTGCTCGTGCATTTCGATCCTGAACCAGTCCCCTTTGCATTTGGATCATCTAAGAACAGCAACCTGTGCTTTGCTGAAGCTCTGCGATTCCCTTGTGCATGGACCGATCCTTTTTGAAATGCCAACGATTTATTCCCAATCATCCGTTGGCCTGCTCAAGCACGGCCACCACATGCTTGTGATTGACACTTGGCACGAACTCAAGGCCGCAGCCCGTGCCAAGCTCAATGCACCTATTCAGGGATCTAACACTAGTCATGATGGCTAATTTGAATCTTGACTTCTAATAAGTTACCGACAATGAGATATAATTTAGTCCTTTCTCTGTATAATTTATGTGGAATTAAATCATACCCATAATGTTCTATGAGATTAATAAGTTACATAGAGACGGCAACAGATATCATAAAACTCTTAGTTCACTTTCCAGCAGATTCATAGTAACTAGAAGAGCTTGCTTTCTGGATCGAGCGTTTTTAAATCCATAATCAAACAGGTGAACCTTTTGGAAGGACTCAATCTCTCCCTGTGCAAAATAGTATACTCCCATTACATTCTACAGTAGTCTTCATTTTAATTGTTTACTCTCTGCTAGGGTGATATAATCTGTAATAATCATGATTTATCTTTCATCTGATGTTGCTTCTGTACAAAATATTGTTGGAGTGAGTCTGAAATTTGGACGGAAGCTTGACTATTTTCTTTTTATATGTTTTTAATTCCAGATCTTTTGCACATCTTCTCATACTTGCCGAGGGATCTAAATTTCCTTGAGCATGGTGGTGACCTCGGCTATAAAGAGTGAGTATAAAAGTCATGCCAGTGGTATTGTTCCTTTTTGCGTTGTATGTTTTCGTATTTTGACATCTTCAGTCACTTTTTCCTGATGAAAATTCTTGTACACACTTGCAGGGTTGAACGAGCAAGACCTATCATTATAGATCCGGGCTTGTATCATTTGAAGAAATCTAATGTATTCTATGCAAAAGAGAGAAGATCTTTACCAGCTTCTTTCAAATTATTTATGGGTAAAGCACCAGTTTTAATTTTAGAGTCTCACTGCACCAAATTGATGAGAAAGTTTTCTGAAATATATTTAGTACAACCGCTCGCAATTATTCAGTATTTGAACAAGAAGTTTTACCTTTAATTGAATTTTCAAAGTTCTTTGGAGAAGAGTGAAGTGCAACTTTGTCTTTTACTGGTTGGTCACTGTTGTCAGGGAAGTCAATCATAAAAAAAAATTGTTGTCAGGAACCTTTTACTTTATCTGTTACTCAAGCATTAAAAGTTGCAAAATTGTGTGAATAGGTTGTTATCTGGGGCATATTTTTGACACACTTAAAGTCTATTGGTGGTTGATGCCTGTCTTTATTAAATTCTTATTTGATTGCGACTGTTGGGCTGAGTAGGGGAAATACTATGTGTGCTATGGGCGCGTATGTCTGTTTGCGTGCATGCTGAGTTTGTACTTCACAGTGATATTGATTATGCTGCATGTTGAGTTCTCTGCAATCCTTCCAATATTTACGCTAATAGAGGAGCAGCACCTTATTATTGCGGAAATGGTGCAAACCATTAAATTCTGTAATTCTGCAATAGAAAGTGTGAGGTTGTTTTCTTACTTGAGTTTGTGATAAATGTTTGGCCAACATCCCCATTTATATTTTAATAACTCGTTTTCCATCACCAGGATCTGCATGGGTTGTCCTCACAAAGTCATTCCTGGAATTCTGTGTCTGGGGATGGGACAATCTCCCTCGCACGCTTCTCATGTACTACACGAATTTCCTGTCGTCTTCTGAGGGTTATTTTCACACAGTTGTCTGCAACCATAAGGACTACCAGAATACGACCGTCAATCACGACTTGCATTACAGTAGGTGGGATAATCCTCCTAAGCAGCATCCCATCACATTGACAATGGAACATTTTGACGACATGGTCCGGAGTGGGGCTCCATTTGCTCGTAAGTTTGAGAAAGACAACCCTGTTCTTGATAGGATTGATAGGGAGCTTCTGATGAGGTCAGATGGCCGATTTACACCTGGTGCTTGGTGTATGGGAAGCGGCTGGGCAGGTAAGGATCCTTGTTTGGTTTCTGGGAGTCCTGTTGTTGTTAAACCAACTTTGAGCTCAAGAAGGCTCGAAAAGCTAATTGCAAACCTCCTTGATCCTGAAACTTTCAGAAGTAAACAGTGCAAATAAAAAACTACGTGATATTTCATTCTTTTGCTGATTAATCCTGCTGTGCTTTTATATTGGGTTTGCCGCTAAATTGCTCAAATCTCATAAATTTTGCGCATTTTATTGCTTGAACCTGCTATTCTGCCACGAATAGTAGAAAATGTTGTTTTTAGTCTCTATGACTCGGCAAGACGCTGTCGTGTTCACAAAGCTTTCGTCATGCTGCTAGCGTGATGACTATGTGATCGAGATGCAAATGGTTTGAGTATAACTCCACTTTTTGGTGTCCTATTTTAGTTTGGCTGACAATGAAATATCAATGATACTCATCAGGCTGCATCTCAATTGGGAAAATCATTTCGTTTCATGGAATGTATACATTCGGCCTCCATGTATGGAGGCCATTGGATTAATTAAGTGGACTTTGTGTGGGTCTATCTCATTCTTGCTAATAACCTGTATACACGGCATGACTTGATTGAGAGGATGGGACTTAATATGCATCTGAGGATGGTAAGCACTAAAGGGTGGGGCTCTTTCCATCCCAGTACAACTAAATCCACCTTATTTTCACTAAAGAGACAAAATCTCTTTTGATAATTTCCAATTTTGCATAGCTTCGTTCAATTTATAAATTGTCCTAGTATGGGTTTCCTTCAGAGTTAAATTTAAAACTGTTCAGAATATAGAATTAGCCACTTCACCATTGCTCTTATCTCAACTTATCCATTATTTGTTATTGCTATCTCAAAGGCTCAGTTTTCTGGTGAATTTTTTATTTATTGTTTGATTAGTCTTAGAAAAAAAAAATCTAAGTCCGTTTATTTACTATATCAAAAAATTGATTATTATTATCTACCATTGACGAGCCATTTTTAGCTCAAGAATTCAAGGAATTAAAGGAGTTTATAAATATATACTAGAAACAACGATATGTTTAGCAGTGACTCTTTTGGCAGCGACATAGATAGCATGTTTGCAAAGCCAATAGTAAAAACAAAGCAGTAACTTCGACATCATCCATGTCATCTGCAAGGACATCTTTATGAGTGGGATTTTGCAGGAAGTTTGGCATGATGAGAGAAAGGAATCTAGATTATGTCAAAACGCAGTTCGTAACTGCGAATTGCCTAGCGTCATTAGGATCTAGAGAAAATAAAGGGCCATCGATCTCAAGACTACCCACCTCGACCTCAGTGATTAGAGCTGGTATCCATGAGGGTTATGGTCACGAGGCTATCGGGAAAGCAAAGGCAATTGTAACTGGGGAGACCAGAAAGTCAAAGCAGCTCCCATCAGGGATCCATTAAGCTTTGGAAGACTAACAAGGGAGCTCTGTAGAAACTTTGGTTTCTAACCAAGAATCAAAGCTCGGAATGAGACAAGGTACTAATGACAGGACCCAAAATTGGACGGGGTTCCTTTTATTTCTAAGGAGTTAAGGAAGTTTTCCAGGATCATTGAAGAGTGCTTCGACAAGATCATCGACTTTGGTTGCTATCTTTAACGGTGAATCGATGATACTGGGGTCAATGATAAAGAACCCGCAACAAAATTCTTCTTCTGAGACTTGGAAGCCATTGAAAACGAGTTGGAAGAAGTAAGAAGATCGCTGGGTAGTGAAGACTCGATTTCAGAGAGAAAGTTGTGAAGTTGATGAACATCAGTAAGCAATTGGGAGAGTTGAGATTGCGAAGTTGAAATTTTGAAACGGAAGGAATTTCCGAAAGCAATCAAGAAGACGAAGAGGCGTCAAATTGAGTACATTCCAATATTGGCGAGGCAAGAGTAACGAAAATAGTTGAATGGGCCTGGCTTTTGAAAGACCAAAATTTTGGACAGCTAAAACTCAAATTAAAAACACTTAACCAAAGTTAAGTCATAGGTCGAGGAAAAAGAGTACAATGCAAGAGTCAAGTTGTATCAAACTCAACTCGCTTTGGAATTCATCCGGCCAGGCTTCAACTTGATATGCGTGATCATTGATCTCGATCTGAGATACATTGGGGTTACTTTGATCAGAGTGAAAGCAAGAGCAGCTCTATCTACTTGAGCTAAGAGCAGGAACAGTTAGAAAATTTGATTAGCATGTGAGAGGAGGAAATTATTGCAAGACCCATGAGTACTCTATGGTTATTGAAATCATGGAAGTGGAGATGATCATAGAAATGGGGAGGAGTTAGAGAGGGGATATGTACATGAATTCCATTAAATATTGAAGGCGATTCTAGGATATAAAAGGAAGGAACACAGAGGATAGACACACACTCCAGCTATTTCAAAACTCTGCCAAATTTTCCTCTAAAGCATTTTCCTTTTGAAGCAATGTCTTTCAATCGCAGTTCTACTTTAAGGACTAAATTTGTTCTTCATAACATGCATGATGAACACCAGTGGTGTATTCGTTTCAATGTTCCCATTTGAGCGTAAATGTGTATGTTCATTCGATTTCAGTGAAGTTTATTTCCATTTCCGAGCACTTGCCCTTTGATTTCCCTTGGAATATGGTGTCTGAACCTTATTTTCCTTTGTTTCCAGCCTTGTCATATCTCGCACTTTGCTCTAGTTCGGTTTAGTTAAGTTTCCTCGTTTCAGCCAAGTTCCCAGCTTTTGTCGCACCTTCATTTTCTAGTACTCTTTGACACTCTGTCATTTACTTTGAAGAAGCAGTTCCTACGTTACTTTCGCCCTTAGGAGCTGGCATGGCATGCCTTTCTCGTGCGCATTCACGCCCTATCTTCTTGAAAGAACTTGGTTTGTGTAAGTTTTGATCCCTCTCCAATCAAAGTAGAACCAGAGAACAAGTTTGAGTTCGTTTTCTTAATCACCTGTTTGGCAGATTTGCCGTGGATTGACTTAGATCCAACAGATTGACTAGCAAATTTTTGCATTGCCGCCACTTCCATCAAAGATCTTTCTCGAGATCCTGGACAGCCGAGGAACTTAGCAGAGCAAATTAGGGCTAATAAAAAAAAAACACAAACTTTAGGTCAAGTAATAATTCTGCTCTCAACTTTCTTTTGTCTTATAAAAAAAGTACCAACTTTAGATCGAGTGACAATTCTGTCCTCAACTTTTTTTTGTCTTGTAAAAAATTACCAACTTTCATCATTATCCCAAATTTGGCCCCCGTTAACTCTCTCTCTGGAGTCATCCTATTTGAAAAAAAAAGGTTATGGTCGTGAGTTTGGCAAATCTCATCCATGGCATTTGTTGGCGAGCAGTGATCTACAACTTCAGATTACGGCAAAATAATGAAGCCTAATAAGAGAGATTCAATTTGGAGATCTTTTTTACTCGTTGGTGAAGTGAAGGAGATGAACAGTTTTGTTGTTATTCTTCAAGTTGTGGCTCAGAGAAGAAGACAATGAAATAGTGCTTTAAATCCATTTAGTAAGTCACGTGGATTATTGCTAAGGTGGAATAGTCAAATTGAATAATCAATGGTTTTAAGTCAAGGGAGGTCAGATTTGGAATTTAAATGAAAATTGATGATTTTTTATGAGACAAAAAAACTTGAGATCAAAATTGTCACTATATCTAAAGTTGGTGTTTTTTTATAAGAAAAAAAAATTCAAATTAGAATTGTCATTTGACCTAAAATTAATGTTTTTTTTAAATTAGGCCGAGCAAATTATGAGTACAAGTAAACCTACACAAGCAAATTTGATGTAAAGTCAAAATAAAGAGATTGGCACCATTGTGGTGGGCACAGAGCGAATAGTCAAATCCATTAATTGGAAAATACTTTCGTGTACAAAATTCAAATTAAAAATCCAAGTACTTGTTCTCTATATGTCTGAATGAAGAGCCCTTTTTCTCCCTCCAATTTCGTTAAGAAATAATTAAATAGCAATTGTCGCATAAAAAGAAGAGTCGCAAGCTCTTTAGAGCATATAGGTATGTTCCGTCCTTGGCCAAATTATTGTAAAAGTCCTAAATCTATTGCACTTTTGTTAATTCAGTTGTAAACTTTTTAATTATGCCAATTGAATCTCAAATATTTTCACATTTTGTTAATTGAATTGATTTAGCCAATTTTGACCGGAAATCGCTGATATGGATGCAAGCCATCCTATGTGGCACAAACACTAAGATGGATAAATTTTAATAATTTTATTATTTTTTAAATTTTTTTATTTTCTCGTATTTTTTGTGTTAATACCATAAAAAACTCCAAACCAGTACACTTATGATAATTTTACCCTGAATTAATTTTTTGACCATCAAAAACCCCAAACTAGTATACATGTGGCAAATTTGCTCCAAACTAATTTTTTGACCACAAAAATCCCCAAACCGGTACACCTATGATAATTTTACCCTGAACTAATTTTTTGATCACCAAAAACCCCAAATTGGTACATTTATGATAAATTTACCATTCGTTAAATTGGATTAACATCATAAAAATCACAAATTCGTAAACTTGTGACAAACAAAAGGATAAAACCCCAAACTAGTATACCCGTCAACTACCATGTGTCCTCAAACTTAGTAATTTGAAAGTAAAATTTAACGGAAATTAATAGAGAGTAAATTTGTCACAGGTGTACTAGTTTTGGGTTTTTGTAGTTAAAAAATTAGTTCGGAGTAAAATTGTCATAGGTATACCAGTTTAGAGTTTTTCGCGATCTAAAAAATTAGTTCGGAGTAAAATTTTCACGGATGTACCAGTTTGGGGTTTTTTGTAGTAAAAAAATTAGTTTGAAATAAATTTATCAAAAGTGTGCCATTTTGCGGTTTTTAGTGGTATTAACGCTTTATTTTCCTTTTTTTTTTTTTTTTTTTCTTCCCTTCACAACCGGCTAGAGGAAGAAGGGAAGAAAAAAAAAGAAAAATAAATAAATAAGTAATTTTTAAAAGTATTAAAATATTATAAAAAATATTCATGTTAGCCCCACGCCATGTAAAACGATGCACGTCCACATCATTGATTTCCTGCCAAAATTGATCAGATGGACTCAATTGACAAAATATAAAATATTTAAAATTCAATTGGCATAATTAAAATGTTTAAGATTGAATTGATAAAAGTATGTTTAGAATTTTTTGGACAATGTCTTCCTCACTCGTTTCTTTCATTGGGGATTTGTTGGACTCGGAGCATCCGTCAACACGCACTCCAAAGGAGCGTGGATATTTGCGCTTGCTATGATTCCATTCCCATGCAAAAAGTTAGATAAAATAAATGAAATAACAAACAATACAAAGATAAATAAAAAGAGCGGAGAAGGAAGAAGACCGCATTGACTATAAAGGTTCACTTGGTCCGGACCCCCATTCCACCCATTCCATTTGTTTTATCATCATTAATGCGCCGATGACTTACATTTTCTTAATCTATTTTGTTTATTATCTTATCGTGGACACCTAAAATTGATCAAAACATGTATTAGAAAGACATTGGCTTTGTGAAGAATTGACCATATAGAGTAAGATATCTGCTTTATAGTTCTATAATTGTATGGAAATCAGGTTGTGATTGGCATCGCTGTGGCACGTGCGAGATCGGCATTGGCCATTTGCAATGATGCTGATAGGGAAAACACAACTCTTGAATCTCGAGGTACGAGTAATATGGTCAAACATGTGGCCTAGATGACCAACATACATGTGGCAGAAGTGGCTGGCTCACACGTGGTAGAAGTAGCTGGCATGGTGCCAAGCTGATTAAAAGTCCGAGAAAAGTGCAAGAACAGTTATTTTTTTGTTAAACTGACCCATCAAATATAGGCATCATGGTGATTGTCGTTAGACATGTGGCACGAGCACATTGACGTATGTGAAGGAGCGGTTAGCATGAAGTCAAACCTATTACCGTATTCTGATGCCAGCTCATGAAGGACAAATCTAAGACTTGGGGAACATGTCCTAAACATGGGAACAAGTCTTAGAACGTCGAACAGAGATTTTAGAGATTTATGATTATAAAAAACGAACATCTTCGGCGAGAAGAGGGACACACGCTTAACCAAATTGCAAGTATTTCCATTATTTTTACCAAACCCTCGCTCTTGTGAGTTTGTTTTGAGTTTGTGCTCTGGGGTTCAAACTCAGAGTCACTCATAAGCTTAGTTCATGTTCCTTTCTGAGCTGTTAATGGTCTGATCTATAATAAAAGGATTACATTTGCCCAATTTGAGCATGATCTTCACTATGAAGTCTTCCTTGAGGGGGATGACATCCATTTGGCAAAGTTTGGCGGAAACACATTTTGGCACGCCTGGTGAGACTCAGAGTGGAAATGGATCATAGCCTACATGACATTCAAGGTGTATTCCTAAAAATAATGTCCAAATTGCTAAAAACCTATTCTTTCTGATTCATATAATGATCCAAAATAGTTGGTTACAGCACTTTTAGTAAGGTGGGGATGGTTTGGTCAACAATCAGTTTAGACAAGGGGTTGGTAGAACCAGGTAGACCGGTTGGTAAGCTAAGAACAAGTCCTGACCTCTAGCATGGAAATGTTCAATAATTGCCAAAGCTAGAATTTGGTTAAAGTTATGCATTAGGAATGTCAACCCATAACCAAAACCATGGACAAGGTGGGTTCGGTAGTACATATTCCCTCGAGGGTACAAGATTCCTTATTATACTGCTTTTACTTGAAATCTACCATAAAATAGGGTTGTGGCAGAAAGTGAGGAGGCGTCTGGTGCTGGCTTTCCGGAGTCTAGGTTGTTTTCATTGTCATTGACAAAAACAGTTTTCTCTGGGAATAGTATCAAAGATTTAAAACCTATTGCACTTGGTTAATTAAATCTTACACCTTTCAATTGTGTCAATTTAGTCATAAATATTTTGACGATTTATTAATGTAGTTCATTTGAGCAATTTTGGCAGAAAATTGTTGACATAGACACCGGTAAGTTGTCATGACATAGCTAGCGCTAATGTTGATAATTCTTTTTATAATTTTTAAAATTTTTCTAATTACTTTTTTGGTTTTTTTCTTCTTTTCTTTCCTTTCTTTTTTCTTCCCAACTGTCAACCGGAAAGATCGCCAGCCGACCATCGCTGGGCACAGGCAAGGGCCTCTGAGTCCTTGCCAGCCACAAGCGAGGGTGTCAGGCCCTCAAATAGATCCAAGCAAGGGCAGACACCTCCTACTTGTTGGTAGGCGAGGGGCTTGTGCCCCCACCCACAGACCAAGAGAGGGTCGCTGGCCTTCGCTGACCCAAAGTTGTTAAAAAAAAACGAAGAAAGAAAAGAAAAGAGAAAAGAAAAGAAAGAAAAAAAATTCAAAAAAAATTAAAAATTGAGAAAAATTTTGTAAAATTTGTCCAAGTCAATATTGATCTTGCCACATAGGATGGCTGATGTCTATGTTAGTAATTTCCGGCTTAAATTGGCCGGATAGATTATATTGGCAAATCGTCAAAAAATTTATGACTGAATTGGTACAATTGAAAGGTTTATAACTTAAACGACATAGTGCAATTAGCTTGAGGACTTTTTCGGTACTTTTCTTGCTTTCTCTTGGAATTCTAATTTGCTATCGAACTCTATTCATACACGGCAAAAGATGGAATAACAGTTCCACTTTAAACTTTATAAGACAAAACCTGAAAAATTTTGGTTGCCGATCTGGCAAGAATGCGCAGGGTACTAATGAATCGGTAGAACAATTTGTTAACAGGTTTAAACAAATTAGGACTCGCTATTTTATCTCTTTTCCCGAGGCCAGGTATGCTGATCTAGTATGTGATGGCTTGCATTTCCATCTAAGGGAGAAACTTGAAGGACGAGAGACTATGGATTGATTGCCTTAGGCAACTCATATTGCCAAATATGAGCAGTTGATTAAAGAAGAAGATAATGAAAGAAACTACCATCATTTCATAGCTGAGGGTTATTTTGCTATTGTGGTTGATTTAGAAGAGGAAGAAGAATGTCAAGAAGCAGCAGCAAATTTGAATGTTGGTAAATCGTGTGACTGTTCAGCACTTAGGCCAAACCAGGCAAAAGAAACAGTAACGCCGAAGGCCAAGAATAGCCAGAACTCTTTTTTCTCATGTTTCGAAAGCCGATCAAATTTCTGACATGTTGCTAAAAGATAGGCAAATACAATTGACCGAGCGTCATAAGAGACCAACGACTGAGGAAATGAAGAATAGGATATATTGTAGGTGGAACCATTCTCGGGAACCCGACAAAAAAATTTGTATTATATTGAGGAAGGTGAAACAGGGAGCAATTCAAGGAGGACCATCGAAATTTGTTGGAAAGGGACCAGAAAAGATGGATGTAGATGAGGACCCATTTCTGGTGAACGTTGGTGATCGCCGGAAATGAATAATGCCTAGCTACCGTGAAAAATATACCATTCCAAATAAAGGTGGGTGTTCTTACCTGCACTGCAAGACTTGAAGGGATTGGTATCCGCCGAATACGAATGGCCATGGAGGAGGGCCTTCCGAAGAGTGTCTTCTCAAGGCTCTATTAATTAAGTGTAGCTCAAGGGCGTCCTGGAAGCCACGATGATGGAGGAAGGTCTTAGTCGTGAATCAAAATGCTAATGTTCCATCCAGGATGGTTAAGATAAACTACAGATCCACCTGTGGGTGAGTGGTTCAAGGCAAGGCAAGACCCAAGCAGCAGTTTAGTCCTTTCAAGCGGACGACAGGTTTGACCAAGACCCAGAAGCGGAAAATGCAAAGGAAGTTGGCCATGATGAAAAGAAAAAAAGTGCCAAAGCAAAATACCAACATCTCAGCTGGGGGAAAACAATGTGGAAAAGGAAAAAACCGAGACCGAACGAACCTAGAAGTCTGATACGGCGGAGAGCAGGAAAGAGAAGTGACAAAACCTGCTCAATACCGTCCCACAACAATAGTGGGGAGAAAGGTCGATCAGGAAGCGAAGTCAAAGCGGAAGAAAGAAGAATGAGAATCGAATGAGAAAATGATCAGTTGGCCTTCGTGAAATAAGGTTGACAAAGAGTTTCTGTGTGGGCCGAAGCCTCAATGCCCTTTGAGAGAAAAAAAAATTCTAGGAGGCTAGAAACGTTCAATTGCATGAGTCAATTACATTTCTCATACAATTGAATTTCAAGGGGCATTGTTGACACACACACAAAAAAAGCAAAATTGGTAGTGGCCATTTTGAGAGAGACATTGGCTTTGTGAGTCACCCAACCATATCGAGCAAGATATCGGCTTTCGAATTATATGATGCTATGGAAATTATGGTACCAAGTTGTGGTTGGCATGAGATTGGCCAGCAGGAGGTTTGACGCGTGCAAGATTAGGGTTGACCATTTATGACGATACCAACATGCAAAAATAGAAGTAGAGGCGATTAGGCCGCAACCCTGGAATCTCATGATATGGGGATCATGGCTGAACACGTGGCACATGTGGCTAGCATACAGGTGGCAAAAGTGGTCGGAATGATGCCAAGTCAGTTAAAAGCACAAGAAAAGTGTGGGAAACGGTTATTTTCTAGTTAAACATCACCCTAAAATACAAAAGTCACGGGATTGTAGCAAAACATGTGGTAGAAGAAATTGACATGTGTGGTGAAGCAATTAGCATGAGTATTAAAATTGTGAGAAAATTATCTAATCAGTCCTAAATCTATTGTGTGGATGTCTCTAGACTTTTCAATTTTGCCAAATTAATCCAAAACTTTTTAACACAATTCCAATGTAGTTCTGATCAATTTTCGCCGAAAATCGCTAATATGACAGTATGCCACGAAGGATGGCTAGTGATGACTAGACTGCTAGTTTAGTGATTTCCACCGAAAATTGATTGAAATGACTATATTGGAATTTCGTGTAAAGGTTTATGACAAATTGGAAAAATTATAAAATTTAAAACTAAATTGGCATCCGTACAATAGGTCTCGGACTGATAAAGTAATTTTCCCCTTAAACTGTAACCACAAATAAATGCTAGCCCATGAGGCACACGTCTAAAACTTTAGGAGTAGGTCCAAAGCAGGAACAAATCTTTAGGATGTGGAACTGAGATCCTAAAGACTTGGATAATAAAAGGACGTCTTAGGAGAGAAAAAGCATATACGCATTCACAGCAAAATCGATGTCGTTCAATACGTTTAATTCTTTCTGGACAATTTTCCCTTGTCATATGAGATACAATCAACAAATTCACTAAACTCAAGCTTTTAGGCAAAACTTTAGGTGAACGTATGACTCTATCTCTAGATGTTTCCTTCGATTTTCCAGTAGTCATTTCAACATACGCTTGAATATCCTAAACATAACACAACCCTAATCCCTTGTCTTTCTCTCGCTCCCCCATCCCTTGAATCTCTGATCGTCCACAGCAAAACCGCCATGGCCATTGGCCACTGTGCTATGGCACCGCTATGTCACGCTGCGGCTCGCTGCTGCTGGCCCATCAAGTTCAGATCGAGCCCCCTCACAGCCACCTCTCTCCGTCTCTCTTAGATCCGTCCCTCTCCCTCTCGTCATATCTCCCCACTGGTTGGCAGCAACTGGGTCAATATCGGAGGTTTTGGTGGGCGGAGCGATGTGGACAGAGGCATCTCTAAGTGATAGTGATGAGCATTCCAAATTTAAAACGAAGAGAGAGAGAGAGAGAGAGAGAGAGAGAGAGAGAGTAGTGGTGGAACTCGATGTTAGAGAACATAAAGCCGCCTAAGGTGGTTGGTGTGGACACGGCTGCTTATGAATATTGAAAGGCAGTTTTGGATCAAGAATTCCCACTGTGTTCGATGAACACGCCACAACTACTGATTTAGGAAGAGTTACTGTGCTTATAGTACCTACTTCGAAAGCTCGTTCTGGGCACTACATAACGTGCAAATGTCCAAATCAGGGGACTTGCGTTCGCCATCATTTCGGGCCTCAAAATCCGTCGTTTTCGTGATTTTCAAGTCGCTCTTCTAATTTTTTTTTGGCTAATTTCTACTTTGCTCTAGCTCATTTCTTTATTTTCCAAATTTTATGTGCTACTTAGTGTTAAATTTGGATTACCTAAGATTTAGAGCGGATTTATTTTTATTTTATTCGATGCGCCATACAGCTTTCGTCATATACTTTAAGAATACATCCAAGAGAGTTTGCTTTAAAATGTCGCTATAAGCGATTATGCGCCTTTGTGCGTGTTCGTGAATTGATCTATTCGTGTTGTTTATCATTTACGCAGCTTAAACGTTGTGAAGCAGAAGTCAATGATTGGAGAGGCGGTGGGTACAAAGAGGTGATGGTGGCTACTAGAGGTGTCAATGGGTCGGGTCGGGTCGGGCTTTCATGATACCCAACCCAACCCGAAATATATAGAGTCTCGCTTGACCCGACCTGACCCTACCTGACCCAAGACCCTGTTAAGCATATACTCCAAGAATGGGGTCGGGTCGGTCCGGGTCGGGTTTAGGGTTTGTTCTCTGCACCTTGTTCTGTGCCTCCTCCTCCTCCTCCTCTCTCTCTCTCTTTGCATTTACGTATCCAAAACCGCAAGATCTCCCCCCCAAAATCACAACGAACGCAGATCAATCCGACGCGGCGAGGCGGGTGACGACGGCGCTCCAAGCCTTGACGTGGGGAGGTACCCGAAGCGGAGCATGGACTTGACCACGAAGAAGGCGTAGAGGGTCTGGCCGGCCTTTGCGGCGGACACGGCGAGGAGGCCGAGGGAGTTGGTGTCGAGGTGGCAGAGCTGGCGCTCATCGCGGAGGCGCATGAGGATGGACTGGGCGCACGCGAGGCCCTCGGAGGTCTTCTGGTAGGACAGTTGCAACACCAGGCAACTGAGGCAGGTGGGGTTGGGGAGGTGGTCGGACTGAGCGTACGCAGCCCATGCTTCCTCCATCTTCCTCTGGCGAAGGAGGGTCAGGAGCTTGTCGTCTTGAGAGTACGGCTTCGGGGTCGAGAGGGCGCCGCCGCCGGAGGGGAGGGAGAGGTCTCGCATGGTGACCGTGCCGCAGCGCAAGATGGCCACCCAGGTGGCTCAGCGGTGGCAGCGGCGGAGGAGGGGGGAGGCGGCGGAGGGGGAGGCGGCCGCTGCTCTGGCGGAAAGGATCAACAGGGAGATGGGTCCCCACGCAGAGAGAGAAGAGAGCGACGGGGAGGGGGGGGCAGAGAGAGAAGAGAGCGAAGGGGGGCTAGGGTTATATTTGGTACCAGGTCAAAAAAGCCAAGCCCGGCTCGGCCCGACCCGGCCCTATCCTAATAAATACTCACATCTAAAACCATACCCATAGAAAATAAGACCTGACCCCAAAATACCCTAAAATTTTGGATCAGGCCGGGTAGGGTCGGACCGGGCGGGTCGGCTCGAGTTTTTTTGACACCCCTAGTGGTTACGTTGATTTTTATGATTGAACATGGAGACTTATAGAAAGAGATGATGTTTTTTTCTTTCTTTTTTGCCCTATAATGTGTTTTATCATTCGGTAGATGTAAAGATGGTAAGATTTCAGTGGAAGGCTCGTGCAAATTTATTTCGTTCTAAACCCAATTTTCGTGTAGGATTGAGGGTTGCTAAACTTTTTCTCTTCTTTTGGGACAAAAAGAAAGATGCTTATACGTTAAGGAAGAAGGAATATTTTTCCCTTTAAACCCTAGAAAGTGTCTTAAGCTAGTGAGAAGTGGCAAGGACAAAACAAATATATTCCATGTAAATACAGCACACATAAAAGTTCCCTCCTTTAATATTTTGCTCCTTATTCAATTCTCTCCCTTCTGCAAGTCTCTCTTTGTTGATGTGATTCTCCACTATTCCCTCAAGAAGCCCCCATTGCGACCTTTACTAAAAAGAAAGAGCATCATCGCACAAGCCATGGATTTTCCATCTCTCCCATCTTATCTTGATCCATCCAACTGGCAACAGGTGAGGGTTTTCTTATACGCTCCATGGATTGTCTTTCTTTCATGCTTTCTCAGCCCAAAAAGCAAGAAAAAACTTCAAAGGAAAAAGATATTCTCCCCGCTTTTGCTAGTCTTCTTTGCTGAATATACCAGATATTTGATCTTTGCTTTCTTCTTGTTCTTCATCAGCAACAAACAGATCATCACCAAACTGGAAACTCCAGCACAAATCCTCAGCTCCTGCCTCCTCTTCCGCTGCCGTCGCCGCCACGACCTCATGGAGGCAGCGGTGGCGCCAGCTCGATCAGGCCCCGTTTGATGGCCGACCAGGCCCGCCTGGCCAACATACCGATGCCAGAGGGGCCACTGAAGTGCCCTCGATGCGAATCAACCAACACGAAGTTCTGCTACTTCAACAACTACAGCCTCACCCAGCCGAGACACTTCTGCAAAACCTGCAGAAGGTACTGGACGCGAGGAGGAGCGTTAAGAAATGTCCCTGTTGGAGGCGGTTGCAGGAGAAACAACAAGAGAAGCAAATCAGGGAGCTCGAAATCTGTGGCAAGTAGCTGCCATCGGCAAATCACAACTCCGAGATCGGGCTCTACTTGCATACCGACCTCAAACGGAGGGGCCAGGGTTGACGCCACTGAAATATCAGGGGTCGGAACGCAGCTCCCGCCGTTCGGCCGCTTCATGGCTCCTTTGCACTATCTTCCTGATAACTTGAGTTTATCAGCTGGGGCTGGACTTAATTATAATACTGGAGTACCTCCACCACTAGGAGACTTGAATTTCCAGTCAGTGAGCGCCTGTGATGGCGGAGCTTTAGAGCGGTGGCGCTTGGGCCAAGCACAGCAGTTTTTCTCCTCGGGTGGGTTGGATCCAAACCTGGGATTGTATCCATCTGAAGGTGGGTTTGAGTCATTCAGAGCTCTTAGTGTGAGACCTAATGCACCGCCTTCATCAGCTGGGCTAATTGCTCATCTCTCCTCGTCGGTGAAAATGGAAGACAACAATCAGCATTTTTCGAGGCAGTTTTTCGGGATTAACCACGAAAATAATTCCTTCTTGAGCAGTGCCAGCGCATGGACGGATCTTTCTGGTTTCAGCTCTTCTTCCACCCGCAGCCCCTTATAGAGAGGTGTCATGGTTACTTTGATCCTCTCTATTTGAAGCTTTCATATTTCTCCTCCTTTGTTTCATATTTTTGGTCATCTCAACCGATTCTTCAAACTTAGAATGAAACCCTAGAAATATTTAGTGAAGATGGTTGCTGACTGCTCTTAAAGATGAAACCCTAGAAATATCTGTCTCTTTGGTTTTTTTTGCTTTTTGGTTTCTTTTGTTTCTTTTTTGTTTTTGTTAGGTTTGAACTTTGTCACCTTCTCACCATAAAGACTGTGTATGACTTTGCCAAGTTGTGATCATATTATGTTCCGAGAGACTTTATATTTCGCTGGCCAATCTCCATTATCAAATTTTTCTTTCGTTCTTTAATTTTGTGACAATTGGCTGGGCAATGTCCTACAGTTAACATTTGTTTACCGTGAGTAGATGTTCTTTGGGAGTTCTAACTTATATGTTTTCTTATTTTGAGTGACACAAGAGTTCTAACGTTAGAATCTGCAGCTCAGTAGTTGTATGCGACACATCTTCAGAAATCATATTGACAAGTGAAGTTGGAGGATTGCATCTCAAAGCAACGTCCACGAATTGACGGCCATATGCAAAACACTTGTGTTTTAGTATGGATCAGCATTTTGAAAGTATATCAGAGCTCATTCAAGATGAATTTGAATCCTCATTGCCTATATGGCTCCTTATATTACAAGGACTCCATCTTTCTACCAGATTTTAGCCTCTTCCTTCTGCCATTGTGCCTTTGCTCCTGGAGTCTATGTAATTCGTATCGTAATTAGTCATTTAAATCTCGCTTTTCGTGAGTAAAGCTTGACTTGAATTTAAAGACGTATGTATACAATATGGACTCATCTTCTGAAAGGGTTTACACTACTGGAACAAATTTCCAACTGACAATCCCAATCTGTCAAACTTTTGGCGTTAACGTCTAAGTTTTGCCGCTTCTTAAAGTTATTGACAACCGACCAAGTTTCTATCCAATTACATGCGTGATTACTGATAACTTAACTAATTTACTATCAGCTTTTTTCAGCAATTTACTATCAGCTTGAGAAGCCACTTTTTTGGGCAAACTCTGACCACCAGACGCTGTGTATATTTTTGCTGGTCTTCATGGATATCATTTGTTTAGTGAAAATTTCTCACTGCAATCCCTTCAGCCGCAATGGGAATACATTCTGGTTGTATATGCATGAGGAATACAGGCATATCTTTTGATAGCCAAACCTGAAAGTAGAAACCAAAATGGCGAGAGGGACATCATTCTAAAGCTACAACAATAAGTACCGTGAAGTTGTTGATTTAGGAGTTAATTTAATTGTTAGTTAACGGACATATTTATATGCGTGGATTAGGTGCATCACCATTTTATCCTGCATCTTACTTGGATCATGATGTTAGTAGTACCTGCTTAAGGCGAACATTTGCATCATTAGGATACAAAAATGGGATCTCTAGCAGATACACGTCCATCATCTTAAGAGATTTGCAAAAATTATTATCTTCGCTTTATGGTGAGAAAAGATGTAGGGACATAATCGAGTCAAGTCCAGCCGGTACCAGTGCCAAGCTCAAGCTCAAGCCTGACTCAACTCGCACATCTGATACTAGAAACCCAACTCGTACACTTGGCTCTAAAAACTCAACCCTCGAGGTCAACTCAACTCATTTACAATCAATTCACGAAGAAGTTGGAGCTGAAGCTCGACTTTAGAAAGCTTGATGATCTCTCTCTCTATATATATATATTATATGATATATATGTTGATACATATGTAATTGCTAGGAATCCCACGTCTGTTTTATAACTATTAAATTCTCTTGAAAAGCTAGTAGAAGTTCGATCAGGCTAGCGAGCCCAGCAAGGTATTAACAAGTTGATCTCGATCGGACGAGATACCGGAATAATTCGACCTTGACAACTCGAATGAATATCGAAGTAGAGTCCAAATTACTCTCTCTCTCTCTCTCATGAGCTAAAGCAATTGGACGTCTATGAAAACAGAAGAAGAAAGTGCAGATTACAGCTTTAGCCTCGTTGTGCCCACAACGACGTTCTTTTTTTCCTCTCTTTATCCCCCTGAGGGACGGCTCTCATTCCGAGATTCCTCATTTTTCTCTGCAAATTCAAAAAAGAAGATCCGCCTAGACTTCAGCATCTTCACGTTGGTTCTGTACAGTTGTGTGACAACCATATATACTAATGTGTGGTTAAGATGTTGAGTAAGATTCTTAGGACATGGATTTTGGAAAAGGAATGATTCTGTAATAATTTTGTGGGGACTTCTATTTGATTGTGGTTGGTGGCCTGGTGTTGGGTTCGAGATTAAGATTTCGGGACCGCGAGAGAAAGAGAGAGAGAGACCAAGAGTCTTTTGATTTCGCAAGACAAGCGCCTCAAAAGACGCCAAATTTGTCAGTTGCCCCCAATCATCTTTCTTTTCATTTTTTTTTTTGTGAATTTTGTCATTCAAGTTATCCAATCTCACTTTCTTTTAAAACTTACTCCTATATCTCTCTCTCTTTAGCGATAGTTATATAGACTTAAAAGCAATGCCATCCCCGAGGTCAGTGATTTCGAGGGCGCTCCCAATGAGAGGAACGTGATCAATCGTCATGATTAAGTCGGTTTATATAGATTGAGTTTGAAACAAGATTTCTCTATTATTGATTTATCAGTTTGGGAAAGAGAAAATTTTTTGCAAATTTTATTGAGATTTTACGTCGTTTATTAAGTGATCATTGTATTCGTTATCTAGAAGAAGAAAAGCATTACAAAAGGATAAGCATACCCTAGTGGGTCAATTTTTGGAACTCTGTTCCGGCAAATTTAGAATCTTAACCTACCTGATTGATTTCGCAGCTGGTTGGTTATAGGTGGAATAGGAATCGACCCTTTTTAGGAAAAAGACATTTCAGATGTGTATTTTTTTCAAATTGACTCAAACCAAATCTAACACCAACGTTAGACGAGATTAAACATCAATAAGAGAAACCACCAAAACAGATTCTAAGTCAAAATTCTAAAACTTTTCAAGGTTTTGTTCTTTTGAAGTGAAAAAAAAAAAAAGACTAGGTTAGAACTAGTTCTTAGGGGGCTGGCTCAAATTCGATGTTCTTGAAATCTGGAACCGAACCGGTATGTCCTAAAATTGATTTGATCGGTTGCTCACCATTTTACACGCCTACAGTTTGACCTTCCTATAGTAGATGCAAACATATTCATTTATTACATTTAGGATATGAAATAGCCTACATATCTAGAAAAAAGAAGAATTTATCAACATATTCCATGGACAGAACTTAATGAATGAGGATATATTTCTCTAAGCAGCTTCATTACTGAACCTCAAATTTGTTTCGAAATTCAAACCATCATCTAATATTCTAACAACACCTAATGAGCCGCTTAAATAAATAATTTGAGAAAATCTACCGATAAAACTCAATCTCATTTTAATTCGTCATGAAGAAGAATTCTATACATATGCGTTTGTCACACGGAAAACGAATGATTTGAAAAACATTTTCCTAAAAATGCTTGCTTGTATAGCCTACAAAAACGAATGAACAAAAATAATTATCATCATCCGTGAAAATGTTCAAATATAAAATATTGTCGACAATAAAAGCATTTTTCATTTACTAATTATTTCAAGCAATACTAGCGAATATTTTTCAGAAAATGTTGTTCAAATCGTTCTTTTTTTCACAAAACAAATGGAAAGAGTAAATTTCGTGCTGATGAAATACCATTGATTAGAAAGATATGAGCATGTGTATCGGTGACGAAAGACATCGCTTTTCCATGAATATACAATACTTCTTCCTCAGATTCAGAGACTGAGACACTTTATTCCTGAGTATACATTACAATAACGATGATAAAGAAAGGGTAAGATGCCAAAAATGCCACGAACTGTTTGCTGGTAAGATGCGAAGAGTGAAGAGGAAGCAAGGCATCGAATGCCCCTCTGGATTTGCTTTATCCTTTTGTTTATTCAATTTAGTTTCGCAAAGACAGAGGTTCAGAAATCCTGCTAACGAATAAAGCAGATCATTCAAAACCACACAGTGGAGATTGGGTGGTGGGTCCTCGGTCTTAAAGTAATCGATTGGCCACTCATTGCATGGTTTTTCACGACTCGTCTTTGCTGGACCTACGGTCTTCTTCTTCTTTTCGAAGAAAGGGGGTTGGACAAAGCCTATCGTTTGAATTTACTATTTGAGTAACTATTTCAAGAAGTGTGGAGTTGATATACCAAGGACAATTTCAAGAATATTAGGAGTCTCTCGACTTAGGTCCGGCTTCTATGAAGATAGGTCGGAATCGGTCTTTTAACGTTATGATCATTAGTCAGCTGAGTTTTTGTTGTTTTATTTTGATCAATTAAGTCTTTAACTATTTCTAAAGAGTACTCAACTCCAGAACCCGACGCCAATGGATTTTCGATATCGGAAGTTCTACACGGCTCTCATGCGTGTAGCCATGTGGCATTAAAAAGAGGCCATGTGAGAGAGACATAAGATTTTCGGGATCAAAATTCCCCTAACTATAAATTGAGGGCTAGATTCACATTTTTGAAAATGTTAAGGGCAATTCATGTATATTTAATATTTTTTCCTATATATCACATTATATGTACAATAGTTTTTTTTTTTTTTTTGGGTGGGGGGGAGGGGTGTTGTGGAACTTTTTTATAATCACAAGTTGTTTTAGAGGCATAAGTGATGGGGCATATATATTTGAATAGTTTATTGTAATGTCAAACCATAAAAATGTAATAGTTATTCCTTGATTTGAACCAAATAACATAATGCCTATTGCGGCTTTAATCTATTCCTATCGTAAGTGCTATCAATTTCAGCTTTATTCATCACTGTCACCAAATGAAAATATATATATATATATATATATATATATATATATATATATATATATATATATATATATATATATATATATATAGTTGGGGTTCAATTTCACACAAAACATGGTTTTCTTCTAGAATTTCACTCGAAAGCACAACTCTTGCTAGTCACATTAGATACTTTTTTCTACATCAATGTGGTTTCCACACCCAACAAATGCCATTGTGGAAATGAGGAGAAACACTAATAATATTTTGCAAGTATTATTATCGCTGATGCTTGGTTCTATAGCAAAGCATCTTCGTCGCTTTGGTGTACCCATTGGACAGCAGCCCAAGAAAAAAGCGACATTTGAGGAGAATTCGACGAATGGTTATTTTGCCTCCCTCGCTTTCCTCTCCTGCGGCAAGAGCTCGTTCGCCAAATCGAACTCCCACTTTCTCGTCGATGATGGCTCTCTCTCTTGCCTTCGTCCTTGAGTGAGAAAAATCAATGATGGTTATATTTTATTTCACAATTGAATCAATTTAAAGAAGACCTAAAATTATGGATTTCTTAAAAGAATCTGAGAAAAATCTCAGTAAATTACGAAATTCAAAGAGGTAAACTTTTTTAAGAGACAAATGAATAGATATAACATACTAGCAAGATGCCCTCCGTTGCATGTTTTAAGTCTATATTTGTTATATTATTATTAGTGTGGGAATCACTATGAATTTTCATAAAAGTAATAATATGCTGGAAATAATAGCATAATTCACATTTACATCAATTAAATTCTCCTCTAGGATTTAGTTGATTTTATTTAAAGTGGATCTTCACCCATCATGTTGGTATATCCTCCAATTAAAAGAAAACAACGGACATTAATAATTGCAAAATTTGTCAAATTGTTATATAAGTACATGCAACATTTCGAGCACATAAAATAACATGAATCAATAAGAACATGAAAATGTCGGATTTTGGCACAAAAAAAACCAATAAAATTGAATGAGAATGTGTGGGTGAAAGTCCCCATCAAAGTAGAATAAGAGAGATGGGATATGGGTTCAAGTGGTTGTTGAGCCTCACAAATAAAGTATGGGCCGATAAAGAATATAATAAAGGGGTACCCCAATGGAAGAGAGAGGTAAGTCCATCCCTCGGTTTTATTTTTTCACATTGTTTAGATTAAGTTCCTCGATTGGTCACTCCCGCAACTCTTCAATTTTTTTCGCCATATAATCTTCACCTTTGTCTCGTTGGAATCCTCCGGGAAGTAGTTTTGTTGTGGAAAAAGTCAGGCACGACGTTACCTCAATCCATTTTGTTAAGTTTATCTTGATAGTTTGAATCTTCATGAAAGTATAGATTTCTTCCCTTGATAAGTTCCCCTCGATTCGTCAGAATCTTCACCTTTGTCTCGTTAGTTTGTTGTGGAAAAAGCGAGCAAGCAACCTATCTTGATAGAAATAGAATCTTCATGAAAGTATGAATGATTTCATTTCTCTTCTCCATTGGCTCCTCTCAATTTGTAGAGTTAGAGGTGATTTCTTCAAGATCATCTTCTAATTCCATATAGTTTAGTTTCTTTTTTTATGGAAATTCTCCCTTTTCAGTTTTTGTATGTGCATAGTCTTTTTAACAAGAGTCGATGATTATCCTGTCATCCATCACAATGTATTATAAAGAGCATTGTTCGACATCTTGCAAAAGTATACAATATTCGATTTGTATTATTGAAGAATTTGACGATATCTTTTTCCGCAATAACGTATAGGTAGAATTTTGTTGACTTGGTTCAGAATAAGAATATTCATATATTCATTCCTTGACTAGTGAAAATTCCATTGCCAACAATTGATTGTTAATGTACTTTGCAATTACAAATGCTCAAAAGTTAATTATCTTTCCCAACTTTGTAAAATTTATTGGTTGTATCGCGATTTTAATTAGTTTCATTTTTACTTTTTCTTATATTTAATGTGTTATAGTGACATTGATGTCACAATAATGAATTATTGACAGCCTCATACTGTAACAATCATATGAGGCCACCGGCGAGTATGGCATGACCATAGCCAGCGACGGGTGAGGGCCCCTAACACCAACTATCGATGGATAATGCTCAAATAAAGTGGGGTACTAGCAAAAAGTAAAAAATAAATAAATTTTAAATATACCATCCTTATTTCATAGGGATAATACTAGCAAAAATCTGAAATTGGTACATCCGTGCTACGTTTACTCTAATTAATTTTGTGTCGTAAAAAATCTTAAATAGGTACGCCCATGACAATTATACTCATTTCCATTAAAATTGCCAACACAAAAACACACGCGGCAAATAACTCTGAAAATTGTCACGTGACATGGTTTTGACGTGGAAATTCAAAATAAATGACTCTCCTAAATGACGTAATTTGAAAGTAGTTAGATTTGAAGAAAAAGAACTGAGATTGGAGAATCTAGTAAAATATATTGATATTGCCCCGACAGCTCCTTTATTTTTCGAAAATATGTTAAAATCCCTAATTTTGCCCGAAGATATATGTTAATTGTCACAGGTATATCAGTTTGTAATTCTTTTTTACATGAAAATTACTTTGGAGGTAAATATGACACGAGCATACCGATTTGGGATTTTTTGACACAAAAAAAATAATTTGGTAAATGTGATATGTGCGTGCTAATTTGAGATTTTTTGTGATATTAACCCTATTTTATATCAGGGGACACTTATTCAGTAGATTCTCTGGTTTGTTGAAATAGAGTAATGACGTTGGGCTAGGCCGGAGAATCCGCTTGAGAAAAACAAACAGCCCACTGCCTTCACCATAACGTTGTAGACCTCTATTTGATTCAACTAATGACCCTTCCAAGCTTGCAAAAATGGAGCTTCTCCTGTTTAATTTCTGATGGAAGCAAAGGAGTTTACAGAAAAGTCTATTTGGTGCAGATTTCTTACAACAACTACAACTGTGAAAAAGAAGCGCTGCAGCTTTAATTTTTACCGCAGATTTTAGGAAACTGCCCCCACTCAGTTCTGAGGTATTTCGGATTGCCGACACATATGTAACATTACTTCGTAACATAGCTACAATGTGATATAGCTACAGCGCAGTCATAGCTATGTCAAATAGATACGAGATGTATTGAATTTCTGATGCAAACGATTATTTCACCTCGAGAGAAATCGCAAAAGAAGTCCCTCAATCCTCCTAAAGGGAGCTAGTGAAAATCCATGGAAACTGCTATTCAGGTTGCACAAATTAAGGCAAAGAGAACAGAGAAGAGTAAATGGGACGTGACAACACTCTCTCAACTGTGCTAAGAGCTATAACAATCAGCATCAGGTGTGATGATTGGACATGGGAAAGAGATAACAACAGAAACATCTAGGAAATGAATCATCATGTGCATACGTGAATATCTCAAACAATGAGTAACTACTTGGAAGTTTTCACTTTTAAGTTACCTTGCAAGTTAACAGAGCTCATGCTTCGTAAAAAGGAAAACAGAAAAACCTTCATTATGCACTTCCATGATTGTGCTTAAACAGAAACATATTTTACACATCTGGTAATTGATTATGAGAACTGAACAAAATCGAGCCAAGCTCTGGGTTTGTGCCGTCTCGGTAAGGACAAATACAGATGTTCTATAGAGAAACCAGAAATCGAAACTCAAAATCAGCCAGAGTTCAACGGAAAATGTTTCCACAGCTTTCTTTCATGCAATTCCATCATTTAATCCATCCGATGCCGCTCCTTTGTTCTAGATGTTCTGCTGTTCTTTGCACTAAGCTGAAATATAGTTATGTATGATAACACGAGTAATTGAGCCGAAATCTGCAAAAACAAGGTTCTGCATAGCTTTGATGTCTCTAGCTTCGACTGTCGTGGACTAAAAGTTTTCTCTGGCATCGATCGTTACCTCAGTAAAAATCTATGTCCCATATCAGATGAGTATCTTCATGTTTGAGCTTAGGACTAATGCTAATGCACCTTGTGATTAGGAAAGGTAAAGCATGTATGGCCTTAGAAAAGATTCGCTTGACGACCAACTCTACGCGGCAAACCAAAATTCTGATAAGCTCTTATCTCGCCCCTTAAACCTGCAGTGACGATCACCATCCCCCAAGCCGTCGCTTGCATAGCATTAGCCCCATTGCTGTTGCTGCTGTCGAACCAAGACCAAGATGAAGACCATGAAGCTGACGATGAGTTCACAGCCACCGAGATCAATGGTGATTCGTCATACCTGGCCGAGCTGGCATCGGAATTGAAAGACTCCCCAATCCCGCTCCCGAACCCCGAGTCCAGGCGAGAAAGCAGGGCGAGATCCACTTCAGGAGGAATCGAGGCTCGCTCCGTGGGGATTGCCTTCTTGGGTAGAGGTGGCAACATCAGTCTCTTGCTGTTCCCTTGCAAAAGGCTCTGATCCTCTCGAGTCGGCGAGCCATTGGAAGCCGATGGCTGTGTCAAGGTCGAGCGCTTGGAGTGCCTCTTGGAATGGATCGGCATGGCCGGTGGGTCACCTCTTATGGTACCGGGCCAAGGAATCGCCACTGAGACATCTCGGCAAGGGAAGTGTTCATATGACTTGCTAGTAACCAGAGCTTTGGCCTTGGCCACGTTGGAATTCCGTGGCACCTCTCTCTTCCACACATAGACGTGAGAATCTTCACTCGCCGATATGACATACTTCCCATCTTGGGTAAATGAAGCCGCAATTTGGCTGCTAGTATTTCGGAAACCTGTTGCGAAAAGCAATGAAACAATTACTTGGTGATGGAGGCACTTGAGGAGAATTGTATCTACATTCTCATTGCATAGCTGATCTACCTCTGAGCTTGTGCGTGATGTCTGAGCCCTCAACAATGCGAACACGGGGAATCGGCCGAGGTAACAAGAACTTCAGACGAATTGCAAGGTGAGAACTGATTGGAAATTCAAAGCAGAGAGTTATTTTTCTTTGGCTTCTTAGCACGTTTTTCCCCTAGGACTAGAACAGGTGTTGACTGAAAATTAGCCAAAAAAATGGACAGAAACCTGAATAGAATTTACCTGGAAACCTGTTATCTTTTTGGCTTGGGACTTTTTCTTGCTCTGAATCTCAAGCTGACTGATTTGGTTCAGTTTACAATCTGTTCAAACAAGTGAAAGAGAGACAATAAACCTCCTTTCTGATGTAACCTCAATAGCCCACTAAATGATTATACTGCAACTTTGATGTAGGAGGGCCATTTAAAGACACAAATTGTTTCCAACTTGTGTCGTTGTTTCTATGCCGTTGCTGATAAACTTGAGTAGAAAAATACTTATAGAGAATCTCATACCCTTTGTGCTGTACATCCGGCAACTTCCTTTGTGCGATCCTACAATGGCGCCCTTCGGTTGTATAATCCCATACAATTAGGAAGAGCAATTAGAGCAAACTCATCCTAATAAACCCAATGAAAGTGTTCCTTAATGCAGATTACTATGCCAAAACAATCTCATTTGAGCCGATTCAGCTGAAACAATTGACAAACGATCGCTAAGGTTCTCAAGCAATGCATGAATCGATATAACCAAAATGTAGTACTATGTTCTGCAATAGAAAAGCATTGCTTCTGAGAAACTATCATGACTGTCAACAATAGATTATAAGACCCACTTACTACCTCGCCATCTGGGGTGTAGCAAACCGCCGTGACCATCTCATGAAGATCGGTCCAGTCAACAACATGGCGGTCTGATATGCTCCATATCCGGATTTTTGCATCCAGCGAACCACTTATGAAAAACGTGTCATCCATCGGATTGAACTGTATGCAAGTCACTGCTCACAATGTGGAAGCATATTTTTCCAGTTGAGAAACAGAAATCTTAAGACGATATTTGTACTCAAAAGAAGAGACTCAGGTTGACGTTACCATAATCATTGTGAGCGAACAGTTTCAAACAGCTCTTCGTTTCCATATCCCACAGCCTCACAGTTTTGTCCATTGAAGACGAAAGGAGTAACTGCAGGTTTATAAAAATAAAACTTGAGGATTAAAAAAGAAAAACTAAGGACCACTCCATAGCTGCGGTTTTGTCAAGGTTGAGACGCTGAGACATCTTGTTTGCATATAGTTCCAAGAAGCTAACCTCTGATTTTGACCAGGATAGATCCAGGACATCATCCAAGTGACCTGTAAAAGAGCACACGGGTCTCTCCGAGAGCGAGAAAACCGTTTCAGGCACGTGAACATAGTCGGGGATTAGATTCGCCTTCTTGCTACTCAGTGAACCCTTCCCCTTCTTCCTTTCCACCGGCTGAGGTGAGGGCTCGGCATGGAACTGTCGGTCTGGTGTACTGCTCGCCGAAGCATGTAAAGGGCTCCAGTACCACTCGTCTGGATTCCTCGGAGGCGTCTTGTCGCAATCCTGTACCTCCCACACATGAATCGTCTTGTCCTCTCCAGCGCTTGCGAGGTAATGCCCATCCGAGTTGAACCTCATGGTCCAAATTGAGCCCTCGTGAGCCTGTATCTCCTGACAGAAGTGCAACGCGCTTAGCTCCTTGTACGACTTCCCATGCTGCCTCACTTTCACCCACTCCTGACGAGCTCTTGCTCGGCTTTGGCTCTTGGACCGGCTGGTTCTCCCTCTCCTTGTCCCCGATCAATCCGCTCATTGAGTTCGCGACTCCCTTTATGTTCTTCAGCAAGGCGACTCCGCTCTTCTTGCTCAGCCTCAAGCTTTTTGAGAGGTACGAATTTGGATTGAACTTCCTCTCTGCCATGATGATGCTACCGTCGGTGATCTGCGATACATTTTCCCTCCGCATGAGCTCTTTCACAACAGGGGAATAGCCGACGCTTTTCTCGAACTCTTCCATCGTTAGCTGCTTCCCAGTCTGCAGATCACTGAGCCGATTCCACATCCCCTCTTCATCGTACTCGTTCACGATGAACTCCTTCCCGGTATCCAAATTCTTTATCAGAAAGAAGGCGCCTAGCCGACTATTTGAGATCAAGGTTGACAAGCGCCTCCGCTGGCCAAAGGATGATGAATTCCCACCTTGCGGTGATACTCTGATGGAATCGGGATACCGGCAACCCGGTGCACATGGCCCGCACAATGTGGACGAGGTCCTCGTAAGGCGCTGTTTGGATGTTGCACCAAAAAACTCTTCCTTTCTCTTGGCAATCGGGGGGAAATCTATGTCACCGTCCGATCTCGATCGGACAAGAATGACAGGAGCTAAACGAATACAAGACGCGTCTTCCTTTTGCTGCTCGTCGCTCGGATGATCATTATTGACATTCAAAGACGAGATTTCTTGGCTTCCTACCTTCTTGGAGGCAACTGGTTTGAACTCGGCACTTGCAAGTCGGAGAAGGTCCTTGTTGGAGAGCCCCATCCCCTGGAACAGCCGCTTACGCCTCTCGCTGATTGAACCAGGCTGCGAGATCCAGATCTCGTAGTCCTGCGACATGGAGGTCGAAACCCTGATGCCCGACACGCTCCGAAGATCTCCTGCGGATGCGCTGGACACAGCAGAGGCGAAGGAGATACGGCTGTCTTCGAATCCGTCGTCGTCGTCGTCGTCGTCGGAGTTCGAGGATGCCAGGTCCAGCGCGATGGCGCAGGACATCCGGTCGCGGGACTCGAAGAAGCGATCGTCGTCGTCCTCATCGCCCAAGGCGTCCCAATTCATCGTCAAGGTTCGCTTGGTTCCATCCCCGTCCATTTCGCAGGGATGGGATGGGGTTATTGAATTGAATCGAGGGACATGCTGTTCTCCTTCTTCTTATTTGTCCTTTCGTGCATGCGTGCGTGTTTTTTCCAGAGAGTGTGGATTGGAGCGTTTTGGCTGCGCTTGATGGAGATCGAGGGAGGCAACGGAAGGGAGAGAAACAAGGTGGGGGGTGGTGGTTATTTTACCGTTAAGGATATGTGCTTTTTTCGGTTTGACTTCTCGCGAAGGGAAAGGAAACGGTCAACGAGGGAGTCGTCGTGGGACATGACAACTCTTCACGACCCAACAATTCCCCCCTTCCATTATTCAGGGCTTTTGGTTGAGGATGTGTGCTTGCATGAATCCAGCATCTCTCTTTGTTTCTTTATTGGGTTTTTTCATTCATAAAAAACACCCAGAGATGAATGTGCGGTTTTTGAAGAACATGCTCCCGTTGTGCAAACGCAGAAAGTTCTACGTTAATTGGAATCGTTGTGGCTCGATTTGGTATCCACGAAGCCAGCCGGAGCCCCGATTGGAGAAATAATCTTCAAACAGTCGAAGCTCGATTTGGGTCGGAGCTTTGATCGGAGTACTAATCTTTATACAGTTGAAGCTGGACTTGGATCCACGAAGCTGGCAGGAGCTCTGACCTGAGAACTAATCAGCACCATAGACAATGGGTTAAGACGTCCAGATTTTGTGCTCGGATTGACCCTCGATGCTTAAGTCAGAAATTGGGGAAGAGCGAAAAATGGGGAAAATTGTCCAAAAATAGTCTAAATCAATTGCACTTTTATTAATTCAACTTTAAACATTTCAATTTTACCAATTGAATCATAAACCTTTTGCCAATCTACCAATTGAGTTCATTTAGCCAATTTTGACCGGAATTCGCTAATGTGGACGTCGGTCGTCCTACATGGCATGGCCGGTATTGACGTGGATAATTTTTAATAATAGTTCAATATTTTTCAATTTTTTATTTATTTATTTTTCCTTTCTTCCTTTTGCAGTGACCCACCAAGCGAGCCCCAGCCGGGCGAGTGCTAACACCAGCGAGATCCGACGAGACTGCCCTAGCTTAGGCAAGGGTCGGCCTTGCTAGGTCTGGCCTAGGCGAGGTCAGCCCCGCCTATGGCAGGCGACAGCAACCCTTGCCCAACCAAGGCTAGCCCACCTGGCCATTAGAGGTGAGCGATTCTAGGTTTCTCACAGATTCCACCTAAAACCTGGAATCTACCCTCGAGTTCAGATTCCTCATTTTTTAGAACCTAGAACCTACCCGTTAGAATCTAGAACCTACCCTGTTACAAGTTTCATAGTCTGTTTCAGGTTCCAACAGTTTTTTTTTTTTAGTTAATCAAAACGAAAATGAACATTCATAAAAAAAAAATATAAAAGACTAGTTATTGAAAAGTCACATTTTTCTTAAAAGAAAGGGGATAGAATGATAAATAGCAATTGTTGGGATGCAATACATATGACTTTAAATTCCAAGGTAAGATGCCACATTTTTCTCAACAAAAAGTACAGAACATACTCCCCTCCAAGCTCCTCCAAAGTAGAAAAATTTTTGTTTTTGGTCATCAAAGTAAGTTGCTCCTCCAAGCTCCTCCACCACCTGCAATACTGAAAGGAAACAGCAAATTTGAAGCTAGAAAAGTTAATTTACATGGAAAAGGCACATGACCAAGGCTGGTGATCCTCCAATTATGCTTATAAGGATTTCAAGCTTAAAGGATGAGCCAACTGCTCCAAGAACCTCCAACTCCGTATGCTGAAGTAATGATATAAAACTAGAGCAGCCTCGCTTTCACTCCAAATCACCTTCCTCTGAGTGCAACTTTCCCAACGAAATGACTCAAAGACACATGCCCTAATATATTCCTTTTAAACTCCCACTACACTGTGAATACATCCAAAGCAAATGTATTCCTTTTACTTGAGTTTTTCATAGGTAACTTCATATAAATTTTACTGCAAATTTCATAGCAAGTAGAAAACAGGACTCGTGCCATACGGAAAAACATTTCCAAAGAAAATCCTTTGAACAAATTTTTTTGAACCATTTACATTGAGGAGGAAGCATCATGCATGAATCCTATTTTCTACTTGATAGGTTCCAAATAGGATGAATATAGTATCACTATGGAACCCGCACGCCCTTATTAATATAAAGTAACTAAATAAGAAATGAACAAAAAAGCAAAAGATAGACCAAAATCTTGACTAATGACATCGATGAGCCTCACATTTCTAACAATCAAGTTGCTGCTGTCAGATTCAAAAGGATAACAGTTCTTTTTGGTTTTGTATTTTCTCTTTTTTTTAGTCCAAGTGGTCTATCACCATTGATTTTCTTGTTTTGTCCTTCTGCCAAAGCCAAATTACATTGAGATGATGATCAAAGCAAAGTGCTAATGTTACCTGGAGCGACTTTTATAGTTTGAATAGCTTTCTCAAATTGAAAACCGGCTGTCAAATCTTTTCAAACTAGGTACCTTTCTCCCAAAAACGGCTCCAAGTCCTACTTCATTTCAATAGCATTCACATTTGAACTCACCTTTCTCCCATACATGCTGCAAAAGCACAAAAGCAGAAGACCAAAAGCTTCTTCGATGTCCCTTCCAACATTAAATTTCTTCCTCCTTTAACAACCATGAGGTCAAAGGCACACACAAATAATTGACAGAATCACAAATAACACGACCATAGCTGCTCCTTCAAAGACAACCAAAGTATTAAGACAATCCATATCAATTTATTAGTAAAATAAAATAAGTATTAGAAAGCCTACCACATATATTCATTCCGCTTCAACTAGTAAACTCTATTTATCGACAATAATCTCCTCATTCAGACAATCCATATCTAAAAAAAGAAAAATTAAATAAAATATTCACTTATTAGATATATAAAAGGAATTACAATATATAAAGATATAAACATCACTTACCCATCTCAAATTTTTCTGCATTTTTTATGCATTCTTCAACATTAATCGACACACGAACAGCTCTCAACCAATATTGAGTGCAAATCAAAGCTTCCACTACTTTGAGAGTCAATGAACTTCGAAAACCGTCAAGCACATGACCCAATATACTAAAAGTTGACTCCGAAGCAACAGTAGTTACGGGAATAAACAAAACATCCCGAGCCATCAAAAATAGGATTTTATAGTTTGAGCCACTAGTCTTCCGCCACATCAAAAGGTCAAGATTAAGAATATTTTCATTTTTTTCTTCAAGATATTGATCAAGCTCAGATTTGTTGTCATTGCACATTTGTTGGTTTGAGTGCATAAAGGTTCTTTGCCAAGCTTAGGCGTCATACTTCTTGATCTTGTTACCTTCACTACCACCAGCATCGGCATTGGAACCACTATTACTAGCACTCAAACTTTGGACACCAATATTTCGATCACTTGAAGCAAGAGAAGATTGTTCATAAAATTCATATAAACGCTCCAATGCGTCCTTCACCTTGTAATGCATCTCATTAACTTTCAATTCGTCATCATAAATTTGTCCATACAAGAAATTCACATAACTCAACTTGGCTCTAGGATTCAACACAACCGCAATCAACACCAACATATTCACTTTATCCAAACTCTCATAGTATTTGTCAAATTTCTCTTTCATTTTCATACCCATAGCTTGAAGCTTAGGACTCAAAGCATCCGCCGCATCTTTCAAATATTTAGACAAAAGAGTTATCCCTTCAAAATAATCATTTGAAGTAACATATGAACTCCCTAACATCGGATTGGTGGCATCATAGAATATTTTTAGAAATTTCAAAAGAATAATGGCATTTTCCCAATCATCATCTTTAGGAAGATCATGGTTAAGCTCACTGGCAAAAGCTGAATCGTCTTCTTCTATCCTTTCAAAAACTTTTCTAAATTTTATGGCGGTGTCTAACATGAGGTAAGTGGAGTCCCATCTAGTGGCGACATCAAGAATAACTGAACCCTTGTAAGTAATCTTTTCACCCTCAATGCAAGATTTAAATGTGTTGGCTCTCATTGGAGAACTCCTCACATATCTAACCATGTTTCGTATACGTGCAATAGATTCTCGTACCGTAGTCAAGCCATCTCTAACAATCAAGTTTAATATATGAACAGTGTACCTCATATGTAAAACACTACCATCTAAGATCAATAACTTTTCTCTTGAAAGTTTTTCCTTCAAACAACCAATTGCAACGTCATTTGAACTAGCATTATCCACGGTGATTGTGGATACCTTCTTTTCTATTCTCACTCGTTGATGCATTTCTCCACCATTCTCCTAATCTCCCTCCCTTTGTGACTAGGCATCACCACAAAATTGATAATTCTTTTATGCAACTTCCAATTTTCATCAATAAAATTTGCAGTAAGACACAAATAATTCAGGTTTTGAATGGAACTCCATGTATCAGTCGTGAGTGCGATCCTAGAATTTATCTTACCAAAGTAAGTCTTCAAACAAGTCTTTTCACAAAAATACAGCTTCATACAATCTTTAGCCACTGTAAAAAGTGACAAATGTTTAAAGAGAGGTTGTAACTTGATGACAAACTCGCAAAATCCAACATGCTCAACAAAGGAAAAAGGTAGTTCATCAACTATGATGAACTGAGTAAGCATTTGCCTACAACGTTCTTGATTAAATGACCATGTCAATAAGACACTACCAATACTAGAACCTCTCCCTGCCTTGCCAACCAAGTCTACATTACGCGGTGCAAAGAATTTCTGCCTCTTATCAACATTGCAAGGAAACTTCTTACATGTTTTCAAGTGCTTCCTCATTGCGGAAGTACCATGAGCAACATTGTACTTTAACTGAGACCCACAATGAATGCACTTCACCTTATTTGTTTTTCCATCCCCATCTTTGATTCTTGCAAAATGATTCCAGCAATCGGATATATATTTCTTATTAAAAGGAGGACGACGAGAACCAAGTACCTTGTTTGTCGCACTCGTGGTAGGGGATGGCTCTTCTTTATTTTCATCGCCCAACAATTCAAATTCTGTGATTGGAGTCATCTCCTCACATCCCTCAACCTCCATTGACATGTTATCTTGAATTCTTGATAGTTGATATGTCAAGCAAACAACACTGGCCAAGCAAACAACATGAGAACAGATTAGCCGAGAGCACTTAAATAATCAATCAAACAACACGAGAACAGAACAAGATAGCAGACAGAAAATGCAATTTGAATCTCAAACAGCCATATTCCAAAGTTGCAGCCTACTACATGATGCTTAAGTGTATACTCCAAAGTCATATAGTAAGATTTAGGTTGTTTCCACGGTTACTCCTTATGGCCCCAAAAAAAAAAATTGTTGTCTTCCCAAAATTAAACCACTCCTTGATGCGACATTCAATAGATATAAAAGGATTTCAAAATTAACAAGAACCCAAAGTTAGTAAACTGTACCTTAATGGCAACCTTCTGGCCTTTCTTGGCAGTATCAACAGGTTTATGATTGTTTTCAATAGAGGCAATCCGACCAATATCGATGAACTCTCTCTGTGGAATACAAACTGGAGTACCAACCTGTCCAAAAGGAGTGATACCAAACTTGCTACTTAAACATCAAAGAATGCTACAATGTAAATTTCTTGAGGCTAGGCACTGAAGTTATTCTTTAAATAATCATTCAATGGTCGAGAGTAGCTAAATGTGGAAAGAGGGTTATCTAAATAATCTGCCAGCATATGCATAACATAAGGATCGATGTTCTTCTCAAAATTCTGTTCTTTGCAAAGATTAGGTCCAAATAACCAAAAAAAAAAAAGGGGTATATAACATTACGAGCAGTTTACAAACGATTAGACAAACTCAATTGATTGCTTCATCTGTAGAAATTGATATCAATTTAGTCATTCCCCGTACCAATCCATTTTGATTATGTCTAAGTTCCTAATAAGAACTCTAAACTCCAATTCTCATGCTCTACGAAAACAACTTACACTATCGACATTAACTCTTCCACATGAAAATATAAGAAAAAGAGAGCACTTCCTCAGAGCAAGCAATCAAGCAACTCACGAGCACAAGTACACGCTCGATAAGCACACACACACCACAAATTCAAACGCATCCGTTAAAAGCGCAATTTCTCCTGATGTAACACTGATCCTTCAACAACAACTCTACACAGAATCAAACACGCCGTCACTGAAATCGAAGCAAAGGACAACACAGTCGCTTCCTACATTTTCCGATAGAGCGCAAGAGCGTGATCTTGACTGAATATCAAAATCGAATGACTAGAATTTCGAGTTCGGAACAGCTTCCTCATCCATTCATCGTCGTTCCTCGTCTCATTTCTACTAGGCGATGAATCCAGATGAATGTGCACGCAAGAGCACAATTTCACGCAGCTCAAGCACGATCGTCGTGACTGAATTCGATCAATTGATGCTAAAGATGAACCGAAGCAACGGCGGGAATTCAAAGAGAGAAGGCGTGAATGGCGAGGGGTTGTTTGAAGACTTTACATACCATAGCGACGGAGCTTCAGAGGAGGAAGACGGTGGTGAGCCCAAATAATCGGAGCGAATCCACATGGAGAGATCACAAGACCTGCAGCGAAGAAGGTGGAGCAAGGTGGAGAGAACAAGGAAGCGGAAGCGGGAGCAAGCTTTGGAGGGACAATGATGGAGAATCGGATGATTCAGGCGAAGAAGTGAGCATTTGGGAATTAGGGTTTCTAAATTCTTGATTCTTGATTCGATTCGATTCCAGGCGCCCGGTTCCTAAAAATGGGGAATCGGGAACCGGACCCTCTATCCATGGAATCTGGAACCGAACCGGACCCATTGGGTCTACACTACAAAAAAAACATCTTTTTTCCAACGAAATTTCCAACGAAAAATTCGAAAAAATTCATTAGAAAACGAATTTCCAACGAATTTTCCAACGAAAAAAAATTCATCAATAATTCTTCGTCGTAAATTTTTCCAACGAAAAATTTCAATTTTCGTTGGAAATTTGCGATGAAATTTTTTCATTGGAAAATTCGTTGGAAAATTCGTGGCTAAATTCGTTGGAAACACTACAAAAAAACAACCTTTTTCCAACGAAAAATTTGGAAATCCAACGAAATTTCTGATGAAATTTTTTCGTCACAAAATTCGTAACTAAATTCGTCCCTAATTATTCGTTGCAAAAATGTAGCAAAAAAAAAAAATTTGTCAAAAAATCGTGGCAAAATTAGTTTCGTCGTGACAAAAATCGTGCGGGTGAGGGGGCTCGCCGCCGGTCAAGTAGCTCACCACCATGACCGGGCGAAAGCCGCCCCGTCGCCGGGTGGAGCTTGAGGTCGCCCAAGTGGCCAAACTGGCAGCCCAGCTCGCCGCCATGGCGGTCAAACCGCCATGGTCGGCGAGGGGCACCACGAATCCGGCCGTGACAAAAAGAAGGAAAGGAAGTGCAGCATGAACCGGGGCCCCGGGGCGGATTTGCGGGTCAAACTCGCGAACATGGACATGAACCCGCACGGGGGGAGCCGAGTGGGGCTGGCGCCGGGTCCCGACGACGAGGGAGAAGGGGCTGGGGGTCATTGGGGCGGTAGGGAGAGGCGAAGGGAAAGGCCGAGTCAAGGAGGTGCCTAGGTGGAGGGGCTTAGTTCTCGAGTCGCCGGGCGACGACGCCGTGGATCGAAGGGAGGCCAAGGATGCCGAGGGGATCTTGGCGCGGATGAGGGGCTTCCGGTCCTTGCGGAACTTGAGGGAGGCCTTCATCCTCCGCTAGGGTTTCTGGGGAAGGAGGATGGAAAATGGGTGGGGGGGATTTTGGGGGAGATGGGAACTCGATCTCGGGAGCGTCCAAGGGGCTTCGGGTTTCGAAATTCGAATGGAGAAAAGATTTGATTTTTTCCTTTGGTGGGGTGATTTTTTCCTTCAGTGTGTACAATTTTCGTGGGAAAATTCGTTGGAAATTTCCAACGAATTTTCCCACGAATTTAAAAAATGCCGAACAATCTTCGAGTTTTTTAAATTGGTGGGAAAATTCGTTGGAAATTTCCAACGAATTTTCCCACCTAATTTAAAAAATGCTGAACAACACCGGGTTGTTTTGAAATCACAAAATTTGTTAGAAATTTCCAACGAAAAATTTTTCGTTGGAAATTTCCAACAAATTTTGCGGCGAAAAATTTTTCTTTGGAAATTTCCAACGAATTTTGCAACGAAAAATTTTTCGTCGCTAATTTCTGACGAATTTTACTTTTCGTTGGAAAATTTGTCGCAAATTTGAGACGAAAATTTTTTTGTCGCAAATTTTCGTGGCAAAAATCTAGTTTTTTTGTAGTGCTAGTTTTACGGTTCCCGTTCTACCCTGCAACCACGCTCACCCCTACTGGCCATTGCCTATGGCTGGTGGCTAGCAAAAAGAAGTAAGAAGAAAAGAAAAGGAAAGAAAAAAATAAAAACATCAGAAAAAATAATCTAAAATTATTAAAATGTTATTAATAATTGTCCATGACAGCGTGAATCATGCCACGTAGAACGGTCAGCATCCACATCTAATTCCAACCAAAATTGGCCGAATTGACTCAATTAGCAAAATATAAAAATGTTTTGGACACAATTGGCTAAATTGAAAAGCTTACAACTGAATTAACAAAAATATAATAGTCCAGAGTACCTAGAAAATAATTAAGTTTGACTTAGGCTTGATCGAGAGTTGAGCAAGGTTGACTGACGAAATACAAAGCCCAAAACACATCTAAGACCTGAAAAATAGCTTGTACTTGTTAAAACAAGTCTTTTGACGGTCATATTGCCTCTAAAATCCGACGGTCAATTTTTTAGCTCTCAGAATCGGTGACCCATCTTTTGCTGTGTCGAGAAGTTTGTGATTTCCTGATTTTGTTGCACATTCCGAAACTAGGGATCACAAGGTCCCAACACAACAAAAACCGCATCGAGCGAATGTTGAATGAGGAAGTAATCGCCGGTTAAACTTAGGTCAAATCATTATATACAAGAAAAGGTCATAGAGCCCAAAACCATACTCAGGGATCTTGGAATCAAACGAAAACTTCCAAACCTTTGAGTTATGATCGATGATTACTTATGAAAATGATAAGCCACCGAAACGACGGTCGGTTCATAGACCTGAGCCTTAAACCCCGTAATAGGTCGAAGTCTTCGGCCTATGATTTCGCAAATACCCCTAATAATGTTGGGCTTGTTAGAAAGCCTTTCACACGAACATTCCAATGGCGCCATGAGAAGACACGAGCTCGAGGCGCATACACCTCCTCTTAAGATGGCCGAAAAAACGCCCATATAAAGCCCTACATTTGTTTCATTTTTAGGGGCGGTGAGTCAATTTCTTACCCTTTTGCTCATGAAATCTTTCAAATTGAGTTCATTTCGCTTGTTTTGTATCCAAGTAAGATACTGAAACTACCGCGCTTTCGAGGTAAGTCCTGCTCCCTTGTTTTCAAATTCATTTAGAAATGCAAGCTAAGACATCATAATGCTCGTTTAAAATCATGAGATCTAAAATACGTTGTTACGATGTCTGTTTGAATAGTCGAAAAACTCATGTATTTAGGCCATTGTAATGGCAAAATGAAAACTCAAAAACTAGGATATGTCCTATGTCGTGATGCTGCCAGTATGAATAGGCAAAACGCATGTCTTAGACCGTCGTAGTGCCGAAATAAGATCTCAAGTGAGAGGCTTTGTGGTTGTGCTGCTGAAGTGTCGCTAGTAATTATGCATGTTAGTAGGCCGTCATAATGACTGTTTAGATCTGGAATTAAGCTTTTATGATGATGGCTATGATGCGAATGTGATGGAATGCATGACGCTATTTTTGTTCAATATATAGAAGGGACATAAGGTGACTGATATATTGAAGCGCTACATCAAAACACCCTGTTACCAGAAAGACAACCCATAGGATATGCACCGAAAGGATTGAGTTCGAGTGTTTAATAGATTATAGCAATGCGGCTGGAAGTCAAAAGTGAATAGCCATCGCAATTTGAACCCTTGAATTAACGCCCCGTACATGTATTCTTCATGTCATGGTCTTGATTAGGAAAAATCATTTTGAAATCAAAAAATGATTTTGTTTTTACACAATGTATCTGATTTGCTATGTCATGCTACATGTGATATAATGACTCTTGCAACACCAATCGTCGCATGCGTCATGCTTATCACTAACTTCATAGCAGTCGTGACTACTACAGCCATCGCGACCGCAATAGGTCCCAATTATCCCGTCAATCCTCGTATGAATTGTATTCCTTTCGGGTAGGTTGGACATTGGTTGCTCTGCATTGCCGAAGTACATTTACGGGACAGTTGGCCATTGGCTCAATTCCCGATCGGTGCCACTTCGTCGATCGGAACCAGCTTTGTCTTCAAGCCAAGATCTGGAAACCGAGAAGTCGTTGGCGTTTGGCGTTCCAACCAAACAGTCGTCACCTTCGGTTGTCGTTCTATGGCTTGTTGAGATGACCTACGACGGTCATGATAGAGCCCACACCTTCCAATCTTGGTTGGCGAGATGGTTATCCCCAGATCTGTTGTTACTAGATGTCACGTTCCCACGATCTCCGGTCGATACCGACCCAATGGAAACGAGGCTATAAACACAAGTTACCACTCGCAAGCACACAAAGCGCGGCACACACGAGGCTTACAGAGTTTGTCATTAGTCAATAGGTAAGCTGAATTACCTGGAAGATAAAGCATACATCTATACGCGTGATAAACCAGAAAAGTTGGAAACTAAGTCTAATAATCTTTAAAAACAACATGATATCACTGACTAGAATCCAGGGAAAATTATCAAAAAAATGCTAAACCTATTGCACTAGTGACAATTTTTTTTTTTTTTTTTGGTAAAAAGTAAGTAAATGTATAACTTTTCAAAAGAACCAAATACAACCTAAAGCCTAACCCATCTCTAAACCAACAAGGACATAGGAATGTCCCGGTGGGGTAAAAGAGGGTCAGCAGGATCTATACATCCAAAAAGAACCCGAAAGAGTACAAGAAAGGAGCCAGACACCAAAAGCCTAACCCTCCTAGCAACCAGCCTGAATAAGCTATAAAGGGAGCAGGACTACAACCGTGTTTAAGAGTCTGACACGGCAGGCATGAAATCGAGGAAGGAGGTTACGGGCCCATCGTAGATACGTCAAAAATCGTAGAGGGGAGCCCCATTTTCTTTGGAGGACTCGGTTGCGATAGGAATCCTCAATCGCTCCCATCGAAATGGCTTTGTCCTTGACGACTTTAAGAAGATGCTTGCGCATGCCCGGGATGTAGATGCTCTTATTCCTGAATATTGCATTGTTCCTCTCTGTCCATATGAGGTGACATAACGCACCCATGGAGAATCTAGATATGGAGTGGGCTAACGAGTTGCCACCACAAATTCAAAGCCTGTGGTCGGTTGCGCCAAGGTTGCATTTTGTTGCCCACATAGAAGCCAACCTACTTGTGGAGGAACATTCAAAATAGAGATGGTTGATTTGGACCCATATTTTAAGCACACAAGGCTTCGGTAATCCTGTGGGAATGCAAAAGGAGCACCTGTAGGCAAGCGGTTGAGCGACATCAACCATAAGTGGAAGCCATGACGAGGCGCAATGTGTCTATCCCAAATAAAGGAGTGCCAAGGTGTGTGGCGTCCTTTCCTTCCGATGTGACTCCAAGCGAGTGCCACGGTGAAATTGTTAGGGTGGTGTGGGTTAATAGGGAGTCCGGAAGCGTGTCTCCACAAGCCGGGTGAGCATCCGCCCAAGACAAGATAGAGGTGAGGGTATTCGGCGAAGCCACGAGCCCTCGCAAAATCGCTGATCAAATCCCGCGGAATGCGTGATTGATAGATGTCTGTAGACATTGAATAGAAAGGGGCCCTCATCGTGCCACCAATCAAACCAAAAGGAGACAGAGTGCCCATTCCCTATCTTCCACCGGAACATTGTTTGCGCAGAACTCCTCATGTCCATTATCTTTTTCCAAGTCCACGAACAGACAGTGGGTTTTTTTTTTAAAAGGTAGTATGTATTTTTTTACACCATAATGACTCTTTGTCAGAGAAAAAAGCCATATGTGCTTGAGGAGCAAGGCTTTGTTGTAGTCAACTAGGCGCAATACCAAGGCCACCCTCATCCTTGGGTAAACAGACAGAATCCCATGAGACTCTCGCTCCACCTATATTGAGGTCAGGGCCTTTCCATAGAAAGTGGCGCAGAATGGCCTCAATGCGGTATAAGACTGACTTGGGAAGAGAGAAAATGGTGGCCCAATATACCTGGATGGAGTGCAAGACCGATTTGAAAAAACTGAAAGATAAAAACCGATGGGTCGAGAATGCTCTAGCGGTGATAGCATCGATCAAGACTTTCTGATCCTCTTTGCGAAAGTCTAGCAAAGGACAATTCAATCCTAAACTTTTCAATTTGACTAATTCAGTCCTAAACCTTTGACGATTTGCCAATTTCAGTCATAAACCTTTCAATTGTGCTAATTTAATCCTAAATATTTTGACAATTTACCAATTTAATCATTCTAGCCAATTTTGGCCGAAAATCACTGACTTGACGATTTAGTCAACGCAAGCCGTCCTACATAACATGGTCAATGCTAACGTGGATAATATTTTAAAATCTAAAGTTTTTGAATTTTTTAGTAATTTCTTTTTTTCTTCCTTTATTTTTTTCAATTTTTTTGTAACCCTGGGCTGGCGAGGTTGCTAGCCATAGGCAAGGGCCAATGACTATGCGAGGGCATCATAGCCCTCGACTATGGCTAGTAACTAGAAAAAATAATGAAAATTTAAAAAAAACTTTAAAAATTATCCACGTCAACGCTGGCCATGTCATGTAAGACAATCAATGCTAACTAAATCATCACATCAGTAATTTTCAGTCAAAATTGACCAAAAGAACTAAATTGATAAATTGTTAAAAGTTTTAGGACTAAATTGGTCAATTGATAGGTTCATGAGTAAATTGTCAAAAGGTTTATAATTAAATTGGCCAAATTGAAAAATTTAGAAACTGTAGGCACTTTTTGATAATTTTCCCCAAGATATCCTTAATAAGTCTAAAACATAAAACGGAAACAATAAGTTCAGAAACTCAATAATAAATAATTAACATATATAGATATCAAATTTTGATATCCAAAATCCATTAAGTAACGAACGAATATCAAGTCGTCATGTGCCCCACAACATGTGTCACGCTAGTTTAAGGTTGCACATCGCTTATCTTCCAACACCAATAGCTCATATTGAGGCAATGTGGGATCAGAGACGCATCTAAAAGCCATCATCCCCGCCTTGCCTCCCGATAACCATTAAAAGTAGTCCCATTCCGATGTTGCCCGATATTGTTAGCTCTGGTCGCACGTCAACCACACAAGCACGGTTTTTGAAATGCATCACGTTAATTCAAGTTTGCGCGAGACGATCTACCAGTGGAGAAGTTCCTATCTAGTCGGTGTGGGATAAGAGACGTATACGAAATGCAATACAAACCCAAACAGAGGTTTTTTTTTTTATTTTTTTTGTTTGGTCCAAACCAAACAATTGAAAACCCCCCCGCAAAGAAAATTTTGTAATCGAGAATGGCATGGGTTTAGTTTTTTAGAGCAAAAGATCGAAAGCTTTGTTCTTCGTTTTGCATTTATAGATCCTACAACAAGGGGTAAAAGTTACTGGCTGATGAGAGACGTTCTTGGAGTCAATCATATTGTGAATGAATTTCTATGCATAGTTATGGAAAAGAAGAAAAACTAGAGTGAACTTTTTCGCTGCGTTCTGTCAGCAAGATCTAGCCTTATTATGCTTGGGAAAACTCGAGATGAACCGTAGTGGAGAGGTTACATAGCTGGCAATTTCCTGTCGGATCATTAACATAAACCCATAGTAGCAGATCACATGAAGCAGCCAAAGATCATGTACATCGTACTAACAGAGAGTACACGTGTGTATATGTACACAAAATCCTCCATAATTCTATGGATACTGTTTGTGTTGAGGACACTGAAACTTGCGGAGGATGTCTGGTTCTCTACTTCTCTTAGGAAGAAAAGCAACCTCATTTACCAGGTAAGAAAGGACAGAGAAAAAGAACATATAATATTTTCAGATACCGAAGAACGAAATTTCATCTGGAACTCCAAATTTCCAACGGAGAGTCAGAAACTAGATTAGCAGATGGTATAGAACTCTTGGCAGGAAATATTTCCTCAAAGACAGCACTGTAACACCTGGAGAAAAAAGCACCTGGAGAAAAAAGCACCAAACTGGATTTCCAAAGTTATGCTCCTTTCCAATGAATCTGGTCCACATTTTCCTTTCACTGCTTTTTCATTCTTCAGCATATTCAAGTGCTTCTCATCATGGCCAACCTCCAAGAATCAGAGAGAGAGAGAGAGAGAGAGAGAGAGAGAGAGAGAGAGAGAGAGGAATTATTTTCTTTTTATTTTTGCTCTAAAGCTATGGAAGCCTTATCTACATGGCACTCCTTACCTCATCAAATGGACATACAATCAATCATCAATTATTATTTCCATTTCTTCTAGCTTTCTTGATCTCATCGCGATGAATTGGCCGAAACAGCGATTCCACTTCCTCGGAGAAATCGAGTTCAATCACTTCTCTGCAGTGATCATCGGATGACATCGATGACAACGGCGACAATTTCCGCTTTCTCGTTGGCTTCGGCTTCATCGGTGCAGGCGGGCATTGCGTCATTGCAGGGATTTTGTGGTCCAAGGACGTCGGAGTCCTGAATCCATCATTATTCTCCCCATCTTCTACGACAAGCTCCGGTTCTTCTCGGAACAACGTTGTTCCTCCTCCTCCTCCTCCTCCTCCTCCTCCTCCTCCTTCTTCTTCTTCTTCTTCTTCTTCTTCTTCTTTGCTTGTTCCGATGGCTTTCTTTGGGCTCAGATGATCAGTCTCGATGCCAACGTGGTCCAAGGGGGAAATTTGGGAGATCTCGTAGTCGAACTCCAACTGGGGGTTCTTCAACTTGTCGCTGCAGATCGTTTCTTGCTCATCTTCGGCGACAAGCTGCTCAGAACCATTGGACATTGTAGTGATGATTAGAGAGGAAATGTTTCGCATGAAGTTGGAGCAGTGCATGAAGAACGAATCAAGAAGATGTAGCTGGTGATGATGAGCAGGAGGGATGAGAGAAGCACTGGAGAGATCTCCAACGTGGTGAATGAATCACGTACACGATCACGAAATCAGCATCTGAAACTGTTTGTTTAGTTAGAGAATTTTGTCAGTCTTTTGACACTTTCTCCAGAGAGAGAGAGAGAGAGAGAGAGAGGCGTTGTTGGCGAAGGATCCGATGCACTCATATGAACTCCCTTGCCTATTTCTCTCTCGGTTAAAACTGTCTGTTTCAGCGGATTATTTCCTAGGCTCACCTCATAAGTGAAATAATGTAATCAACAGTCGTTTGAAAAGCCAAAAAAACAAAACATATGGTTTAAAAAAAAAGGGAGTAATATTCGAACAGCTTAATAAAATAAGTTACAATATACAACCCAACAATGTTCATGAGATCCATGAGATTATCTGCATGAGCACTAACAAGTAAGGAACAATGGTACATCTGAATTTTTTGCACTCAGCTTTTTCTTTTCTGGTGAGTACTAACTTTGATGCATCAATGCACGTGGTCCCTGCTTTGTGAGGACCACCGGTTTGTTTCTATCCAAAATTGTCCATCAAGTTCTCGTCTCGCGATAATATTAAATCTATTCTCTATGTTTGTTTCGCAAAAATATAAGTGATTTAAAAAATATTTTTCAAAATATGATCATTGTAGCACTTAAAAAAAATAAATAAATGAAAAATGTATATGATCCACGAAATGTTTACGATATTGAAAATATTCTTATTGACTAATTATCTCAAACGATATAGGTGATCAATTTTAAGAAAACAATTTCCAAGAAATAAATTTTTCGTGAAATAAACAGACCCTAACAATGGCAATTAGCAATAATTGACTTTAAATAAAGAGAAAAGATTTGGAGGAGCGTGGAATACAGATAGCTGCATCTTATTCTTAGTTTTGGACAATTCATCTTATTCTTAGTTAATCAATACTATTGTGCATGAGATTCTACATTGTCAATTGATTGGAGGAAGAACGGCTTTTTTTATTTTAAATGAATTGACGCCCTTGGTAGAAAGTCTACAACTTTCGAATAGAAAAGAGTACCTATAACTTAATGCGGATTTTATTAAAAACAGCTTTTCAAGCACTTAAAAGTCATGCGCGGTGCGGAACTATTGGACACTCGAGAAACTAAATATACATGTCAACAAGAAAAGCCAGTACATTAAAATCGTAAAGTTTTCTTTCGGCGTAAGGACTCTAGATGTGCCAAAAATTTCTTGCGGTGCTCACTTTAGTACCAAAAGTTTTCGCCAACTCACTTAAGTGTCGAATGGGAAAAAAAAAGATTACTTAACTTCCTCCAGCAAGAAATTTTACCAAAAGTTTTACGTGGCTTTTTTAGTAAAATGTTAAATCTAAGTTGGCATTTTTATATAAAAAACGAGTCCACGTGGACATCCTGAACGACGTCACATGTAACGAAGTGGCTAGCTTGCCTAAAAATGATGTTGTTTTTATAGATTAAGCTGAAACTGCCACAAAATTGAGAGAGAGGGGGCGATGAACCTCTTAATAGATCTAGCGAGATCGAGAGAAATAGGGTTGCGTAACCTATCGAGGGAAATCATAGAATTCCATCGAGGTTGAAGACGCTAGCAAAAATGATGATGGAGACAGCAAAGTCGTCTCCATGTTTCAACTTCATTGCTTTGAAGCTAGAAAAAAGAAAAGAAAAAACAACACCAAGGTTTCCAAAATCATTACTTCAGAAGTGAGAGTCATGCAAAAAGCACGAGCTCCGATTGCTCTTCCTCTCCGCCTCCACTATCAAAGTCCCCACTCACAATTAGGGAAAATGACCTAACTTGAGATAATAACATAAATAGTCCTTGAACTATGGCTTAATGTACAATATAGCCTTTGAACTTTTAATTTGTTCAATGTAGTCCCTGAAATTTATCCCAATGTTCAATGTGGTCCTCAAACTTTTAATTTATTCAATATGATCCTTGGACTTTTAGTACATGTTCAATTTAGTCATTGAACTATATGAAAAAGTTCGATGTAGTCCCTGAACTTGAATTAATTAAAAGACTATATTGAACATTTGAATATTTTCATATAGTTTAGGGACTAAATTGAACATATACCAAAAGTTTAGAGACGATATTGAATAAATTAAAAGTTCAAAAATCACATTGCACATTGGGTTGAAGTTTAGGGACGACATTGAACAAATTAAAAGTTCAGGAACCACATTGCACATTGAGCCGAAGTTCAAAGACTCTTTGTATCATTTTCCCTAACTTGCAGTTTGAAAATAGAGGCATGTTTTTTGTCACGGGTTGAAAACTTAGAATATTTTTTGTATTATTGCTAATTAAAATTTAGTGTTTTGCAATAACAAAACTCTACACAATTAGAAAATGCGATTATAGTAGGTGAATTTAAATCGTCATTCCTAATTTTTTTTCCATCCGGTGGCTAAAATCACAGTTTTCATCAACATGTCCTGGGGATGGATCAAATTACATGGAGGCAATAGGATACCTTATACTTGCTTTAAGAGACTATTTGTTTGAAGTTCTATAAAGGAACAATGACACAAACAGTTCATGAACTTTGATCCAATATGCAATTTGATTAATGAACTTTTAATTTGTTCAATATAGTCCTTGAACTTTAGCCTAATATTCAATTTGGCCCATGAACTTTTAATATGTTCAATGTGATTCCTAGACTTTTAGTACATGTTCAATTTAGTCCTTGAACTATATGAAAATGTTCAATGTAGTCCTTAAACTTGAATTAATGGAAGGACTATATTGAACATTTTCATATAGTTTAGGGACTAAATTGAACATATACTAAAAATCCAAGGACCACAATGAACATATTAAAAGTTCACGGACCAAATTGAATAGTAGGCTAAATTTTAGAGACTACTTTGAACAAATTAAAAGTTCATGAATCAAATTACACATTAGGTCAAAGTTCATAGACTGTTTGTGTCATTTTTCCCTTCTATAAAAAGCAAAAAGTACTTGTTTTACTTTCCTGTGAATTAATATACTATTCAAATTTCAAAAAAAAATTATGAAGAAATCGTATGTGGAATGTACTTGTCAGCATTTATATTTTGTGAAAATTTCAAATATTTTAGATTTCGAAAAAGTTAGATACACGTGAGCCATAAGATTATAAGTAAATAAAAGTATACTAAAAGTTCTAAAACTTGTTATGATAGTATAATTTAGTCGTAAATATTTCAAAAAGTACAATTAAGTAAATATTTCAAAAAGTATAATTAAGTCATAAAACTTATCATGAAAGTGCGATTGAGTTTTAAAATTTTCAAAATGTACGGTCAAATTTTAAAACTTATCATAAAAGTGTAGTCAAGTTTTAAAACTTTCAAAAGTATTGTAAAATCCTAAATTTATCATGAAATTACAATGGAAAGAACTTGATTGGATTAATTTTATAAATTTAGGACTTGAATATATTTTTTGAAAGTTTTAGGACTCAATTACACTTTCCTAACAAGTTTTATGACTTAATTACTCTTTTTGAAAGTTTTAGAACGATGTTGCACTTTCGTGATAAATTTTAACACTTTTAATATATTTATCTCTAAATAAAAAGTAAGAATACACACTTTTTACTTTCTAGAAGCTTTTCGGCTTAGGATTCCCCCGGGTTAGTCGGAGATGATTTGGTACATTCCTTATGCTTCCACGGGAAGCCAAAGACTTCGTACTAACAAGAACCTCCCACCAAATCCGTTGGCCCGTCGCTTTCCAACTTTGCAATCCCTTTAAATATTTCGCGGTATTATTAACTCCTCTCGCTCCAAGACAGAGCAGCAGATCACCCCAAGCGTGTAAGAGTGATTAAAGTTTTGTGGGGAATAATTTAAAATTTTTTTATAAATTTTATAATATGAAGAAACTAGGAAAATCATCCAAAAATTCCTAAACCTACTTTGCTTTTCGCTAATTCAGTCATAAACTTTTCAATTTTGCTAATTAAATCTTAATCTTTTCGCGTTTTGCCAATTGAGTCTATCTGGTAAATTTTAGCCGAAAATCATTGGCAATACGGCACTACCAGTGTCATGTCAGCGATTTCCGGTTGAAATTAGCCAGATGAACTCAACGGGCAAAATGTGAAAGGTTTAAGACTCAATTAGCAAAATTAAAATATTTATGACTCAATTGGTCAAAGTTGAATATGTTTAAAACTTTTTGGATAATTTTCCCTGAAGAATCTGGCAAATAGGAATTAGAATTGTATATATTGACCATGAACCAGGTATATAAGACGAGGCAAAATACGAAATATACAAAGAAAATGTGAATATAACGCTACGCGGTACGCGTAATATCTCATATCTCAAGACAAGTAATCATGCTTCAATCCCAATTTACTTATTTGACGGGCTAGATGATGATACAGTATTTTACTGCTAGAATGAATTATAATCGTAACTTTAAAACGTTAATGTGAATTGTCGGTCTTACCACTATGTTCAGACTGGAAATACAATGATGCTAGCTTGATTTGTTATTTAACATGGCAATTTGGAACTTCTCATAATGACGTCATGTGAAGCATTGCGAGCATGCGCTTGGCTACTCGACACAATTCTCCCATATTAACTTCAGCCAAAAAAAAAGAATGTTGCACGGTTTATAAGATGTTTGACAAACACCTCACAGCTGCAGTAGCTCGTAATAATTTTTAGGAAGCTATTCCATCCAACTTTTAAGGCATTGTCACTCGAAACATGTGTTACTAAATACATAAGTTTTTTTTTTGCTAGAACTAAATACATAAGTTATAACACCTTACAACACAACTAAGGTACATAAAAGTTACTGTTCAATGATCTGTCACAGTTATATCGATCTATGCAAACGAGGGAGAAGCGGAGAAGCAACGCCACGCGTGTTGTTCCATCCCATCACGATCCATACCTTTAATCCTCTATTAACTTTGATGCACGGAGGAGGGGCCACGTGACTGGGAGTCGCAATAAACTTTTCATGTCATTTTGAAAGTGCATCATGTACCATCTTCTTTAATGTTGTGATACCTTCTCCGTATGAAGTGTTGGCGTGCACTCATATAAGCTTGGTTGACCACATCACATAGTCCCATCCTAGTGTATCCCAAGCACGCAGGTTTCAAACCAAGCTTTTCCTCAACAGACCTGTTACGCTTTCTCCCATGGCTACTTTGTAATCAATCTAAAACATATGCTTATAATGATGGTGAGGTAGCGTTGACGCAACTCGTACTTACCGTTTTCACCGCGTCAATTATCACTATGCTTTGATTGCACTAAATTGGCAACCCTTCGATCCTAGCTTGCCCGTAATAATGCAGCTAACAGGTGTAATGCGAAATTAGGCACCGTCGCACCTTCGAATATCTGCTATCGTTCATTACCTGTGACCCACAAAGATCAAATGTGTTCAATTTGTCCTGCTGTTACAGAAATAGTACTCTTTGCAGTTAATTTGACAACAGCAAAAATACCTGCCTCAGTGCTATAAGTTTTGTCTGCTGACAAAAAGAAGAAGAAAATGTGGCAATCACTCAGTTTATGGCCACAAAAATTTGACCATTAAACGAAATTTGGGGCTATATATCATACATATAGCCACGAAACGTGTTCTTTTCGAGTCAATTGATCAGTTCTAGTTACGAAAAAGTATCAAAAAAATCTTAAACCTATTGCATTGATATTAGTTCAGTTTTAAATCCTCCAATTGGACAAATTTAGTCTTAAACCTTTTTGCTTTGGTATCAATTCAATTCATCTAGCCAATTTAAGTTGGAAATCGTTGATGTGGACTTCGGCGGTCCTATGTGGCATGACCAACATTGATTTGGATAAATTTTATATTTTTTCAGAATTTTTGAATATTTTTTGCTTTTTCTCTCTTTTCTTTTCTTTTTTTTTCTTTTTCTTTACCCTCTTGACCGGCGAGGTCCCTGACCGACCATCGCCATCCATAGGCTGATCTGGGCAAGGGCCTCTACACCCTCACCGACCAAAAGCGAGGGCCGTCGTACCCTCGCCGACCACAAGCAAGAGCCGAAAATAGGCGACCCTCGCATGCTGGCCAGCGAGGGCCACTGCGCCCTCGTCAGCCATGGGCGATGGCATCAAGGCCCTCACTTATGGCAGGCAATGGCTGCGACACCCTCGCCCTCACATAGATCTAAGCAAGGGCCTAACGCCTTCAACTGTGGCCGGCGAGGGCATTGGAATTGTCGCCTATGGCTAGCAATGGTTGGCCGGTGACCTCGTCAGCCAATAGTGTAAAGAAAAAGAAAAACGGAAAAGTAAATAAATAAATTCTAAAGAATTATAAAATTTATCCAAGTCAGTCGCCGGTTATGCCACGTAGGACCGCCGACATCGACGTTAGCGATTTCCAGTCTAAATTAGTCGGATGTACTAAATTGGTACCAGTGAGAAAAGGTTTATGACTAAATCAGTCTAATTGAAAGGTTTAGGACTGAATTGGTATCAATGTAATAGATTTAGGACTTTTTTTTGTGCTTTTCCCATCCTTTAGCTACAAACCAACTTTTGTTGCTAAAGAACTTACGTACTACCATTAACATATGCCCACGAGATAAATTGTTGTTGCAAAACATATGATCTATCCCCGCAAAAGCAATTTTGGGGGCAATAGATTTCATTTTTAGGATTTGTTTGTTTTGCAAAAAACATATTTTCTCATTTTCCGGCGTTTGGATCACCTAAAAAAAATGAGTCAATAGATGATCTATGCTTAAATTCAGGAAAATGATTTTCTCTTTAGAAAATCGGAAATTATTTTCCAAAATATAACTAGATATCAGCACTTGGGCACGAAAACACCAACACTCATTCCTAGAACCTTGGTAGCTAACCCGAGTCTAGAGGCTAGGGTTAGATGCACAAGGGTCAATAAAGTCCTAGCTCGAGTCTATAAAGGCGAAGCCCAGGTCTGTAGAGGTCAAGCTCGCAATCCAGGTGCACGTACCTAGTTCCCCGATGCCTGAGCCTGAGTCTATCATCATCAGTGCTCGTGCCCAAGTCCCCCCCGGGTCCATTGAGACTAGGCTAGGGACTACAGTATTCGTGCCCGGATGCTGGGCCACCCGAGCTTGACTCCTTATGGGTACAATCAAGGCCAAACCCAAGAACTTAGTGCCCATTCTCAAGTTCCCCTCAATACACGAGATCAACCCCAAGACCATAGTACCCGTGCACAAGTCCACTAATGCTGAGCTCGGGATCCAAGTGCCCATGCCCAATTCTCAAGCAACCAACCCTGGGTTCCCCTAGGTCCATCTAGCCAGGCTTGGGACCCCGGCACCAATGCTCGAGCTCCCAATGCCCACTCGTAACTCAATCGAGGCCGAGCTTAGGACCCTGATGCTTGTGCCTGGATCCTCGCTTCCAAGCCTAGGTCCCCGACACTCGTCGAGTCCATCAAAACTAGGTCCCCAGGCCGAGCTTAATGCCCCGACTCGAGTCGCTGGTACCTACGCCTAGGTCCATCGAGGCCTAGCCGAGGACCTCAATGCCCTTGCCTAGGTCCTCGCACCCAAGTCCATTGAGGTAAGGCCCAGGACCCAAGTGCTCGTGCCTAGCTTCCCTCTCCCAAGCCAAGGTCCCCTGCACCTGCGCCCGAGTCCATCAAAACTAGGCTCGAGTCCCCTATGCTTGTGCCCGAGTCCTTGAAACGGCTATCCGGGTCTTCGGTGCTTAGGCTCATGTCAATTTAGGCCATGCTCAGTTCCTAGCAATTGGGCTGATCACTAGGACCCAAGCCCGACCTCAATGGACCCAAGCTTAGGTGCCAAGTACCTAATCTCGGGCACTAGGGATCCAAGCACGGGCATAGGGATCCTGAGCCCAACTTCTATGGATTTGGGCCCAAGTGTCGGGCACCCGATCTTGGGTGCAGGGAGCCGAGCACGGGCACTGGCACTAGTGTCCCGGACTCGACCTCAATGGACCTTGGGCAGGGACTTGACCTTGAAAGACCCAAAATCGGCCATAGGGAATCTAGGCACAAGCCACCGGGGTCTTGAGCCCCATGTCAAGGACTCGGGCATAGGCATCGGGGTCTCGAGCCTAGCCTAGATAGATTTAGGCCCGGCCTAGGCCTCTACGGACTCAACGACAACCATTAGGATCCTAGACCCGCCCTTGATAGACCAGACCATGGCCTAAGTGTTAGGGACTTGAGCTCGAGTGCTGGGAACCCGAGCAAAGGCACCAGGGTCTCAAGCTAGGCCTCTATGGACTTGGTGCTTGTACTCGAGTCTTCAATGCTCAGGTTGGATCCATTGACACTAGACTTGGGAACTTGGTGCCTATGTATGGTTTCCTAACTGCTCATACGTAAGTTACTAGAGCCTGAATAGTATATATTTATTTAAGAAAATCAAATCAGATTTCCTTTACAAACGACTCGATTTTTATTAGATTTTGATCAAACACCAAAAAATATTGTTAATTTCCTGAAAAATGACTTTTTAGAAAATATTTTTTTAGAAATGTAACATTTTCAGTAATACAAACAGAGCATTAGCCAGAAAAAATTATTTTCGTGGTAAAATATGGGACAAAGAGTCATGAAAAGTTTGCCACGAGCATTATTTTGTGGCCAGAAACGCTTTCTATTGCCACGAAAAACGTTTCGTGGTTAATGATCTATCCTATTGCCACAAACGTGTGGCAACCATAGAGCTTTTCGTGCCAAAAGATATGACTTTTCCCCACGAAAGTTTCGTGGCCATAGGTGTTATTTTTAGCCACCAAAACTATTGTTGAGATTCAACATGAGATACACCGACACAAAACATTTAAAATGACTAGATCATCACGTTAATAATTTTCGGTGAAAATTAGCTTGGAGGACTAAAATTGAATTTCACATAATTTAGGACTAAATTGACAAATTTGAAAAGATTAGTACTCAATGGGCATCTATACAATATGTTTAGGATTCATTGGGCAATTTTCCCTTTGTATAAATGATTGTAATTGCAAGTTTGATGTGATTTATCATATATCTATATCATTAAGGGTATATCTAAAAAGTCCTAAACCTATTATATAATGGACAATTCACTCCAAAACATATTGACGATTTGCCAAATTTGGCTAGGAATTGCTTGATGTAATTGATTTTTTGGATTTTTTTTTTATTTTTTCTAAAATTTGTACTTTTTTTTTTTTTTTTCTCTCTTTTTTTTTCACCAATGGCTGATTGCCGACCACCAACCACAGGCAATTGCCTACAAGGGTCAACCTTGCCTGAGCATGGGCGAGGGCCATCCTCGTCAGATTTGGCAATGCTGACCCTCGCCAAGCCTTAACTTTGTGAGGGCAAAGCTCGATCTAGTGGCCCTCATCAGCCATTGATTGTGGCCAGTAACCAACCATTGGCAAAAAGAAAAGGAGGAAAAGAAAGACTCAGAAATTTTTTTAAAAATTTTCAAAAATCATCTACATTAGTGATGGCCATACCATGTAGGTTGATCGACGTTTAAGTCAGTGATTTTGCATAAAAACTGGCGGAAGAACTAAATTGATAAATCGTCAAAAATTTTAGGATTAAATTAATATAATTGAAAGGTTTTCAACTGAATTGACCGCCACACTATAGGTTTAAGACTTTTTAGGTAATTATTGAGGGCTTTTGGTCTCGCATTTTTATTCTAATGATGCCCTTGAAATAAATATGAGCTGCTGGAGTTTATTGACCATCCCAATTGTCCATGCATTCACTAATAGCTAGCCATCAATAGCAGTCCGTACACTCCTTCGGTGCCCACTCGTTGGCTTCATGCATGCTTGGACACAATTTTAGTGTGAAACAATTTACGAGGCAAGTTTTTGTTTTGCTGAAACAATTTACGAGGCAAGTTGAAGAGTCATCGGGGTGGATCTGGAACGATAGTAATCGTCTCAAACCAATCCTGCTTCCATTCTTGGTTAGTTCTTCCTAAAAGCTGGCCTGAAACTAAAGTGTCGCGACCTAAAATTTGCTCTCAGGCTAATGGATTGTTAAGACTAAGCCTAACTCGGGCCCTCCCAAGCCCTACCAATTCGCAACTTAGGATTTAAGTTCTTAACGTGCAAATGTTTTCATGCTCGGAGTCGCCACTAATCTATTTGTGGTAGGTCGATTAGAAACCTAAATAGAACATAGGGAGATATGTTTTATTTCTACGAACCAGAGATTCTAAGCTCGGGGACTTGATTACGCTTAGATCTAGTCTAACGCCCTTTCGGTACCTTTTCTTTTCAAACAATATTTATGCAAATAGTCCGGATCCATTTTATTACCTAATTACTACCATGTGAGGTGTTCATGCGGGTGCGTAGACCACCAAAGTAACATCCAATAATCAAAACATTAAATAAATTGGGAGAATGGGAGAATTACTTACCTCTAAGCAACGTAAGCATCTGCATTGTTAGCTAGAAAATCACATCAACAATCCTAATATGATTTCTAATTAACAAGCAACTCATTCAATATTTTTTGGATTTTCAATTATTTAAATGAGAGCTAACCTACATGTAATGACGTGCAAAATTAACATGCGATTAATGCAGCCTAACATGCAAACTATATGTCATGCGACGACGTGACCTAATTCTAATGACGGGCAAATGATTTATTTTTTTTGGTATTTTTCAAAATGAAATTCGGAATAAAAAAATGCCTAAAATAACATGCAATCTAACAACTTCTTTTTTTTTTTTTTGTTAAAATTCGAAATTAAAAATTACCCTAAAATGAACCATCGAAATTAGGATAATATCTAAATTAAACTAGGAAATAAATTACTCTAATTCCTAATTTAAATTAAAAATTATCCTATTGACTTATTCAAAGCAAGTTATTCTAAACCTATCCTAAACATGCATCATTATCCTCTAATAAATTAATTCAAATTTCGTCTAATCTTTTTTGCTTTTTCTTTTTAAAGAAACAAAATCAAATAAGAGATAAACACCACCATCAAATCAATATCCACACAATCCGCAAAATTTTCCTTATCAAATTTAAACGAGGCAAAAGAATCAAACTAACGTCATATCTATAGGGTTATAGATATTGACGGAAAGTTGATTGGTCAAATTTGGAAAGCAAATAAAATCTATTATCGTGTCCAAGTGATTATGGACAAGATAATGATTTTCCGTATCGCCGCGTATCGTACCTTAGGGATAAGGTCAGATAGTCGTCCAGATACGTTGCTAAATTAGGCAAAATTCCTAATTTTAAGTGTTTCAAATATTGCGGATATCACAACTATTATTCTAAGATTTAACAATCCACCAAAGAATATCCACGAAATATTCAAATACCGAAAACTTAGGAAATAAACGATTTCGGAAAATATTCGGATAATGGTCTTACCTAATTTCGAGATATTTCCAAATTTGAACTCGCGGATCGGGATTGCGGACCGGGACGACCGACGGCGGATGGACCAGCAGCAGAGGACCACGAACAGCTCGTTAGTGTCGCGGTGAGGGTGGGATGCAGAGCAATTCGCTGGACAGAGCACTGAAACGCTTGCAAGCTGGACTCGTCAAGGGATGCTCTTGAAGAACACGTTGATGGCTCTCTCGGTGGTGCTTGATTTCTTCGATTTGTCAATGGGTAATTGTGGAGAAGAAGGAAGTACGCCAGGTGGTCTTGAACTTGCGTTGACTGTGACCACCTAAAAACAATAAATTGCTCCTCCACTTATTTTTTCTTCTCTTCCGTCGTTCTTCCACTTTCTTGTAAGACCACCTCTTTGACTTACGACGCCCTTTGGATTTGTGCTATGTATTCCTTTTGGGCTCTTCACGCGGCTGAGAGTGAGAAACGGTTTTGGACGATACTAACGGACACGAGAGAGCGAGGTCTTGGACTGTTTCGTTGAGTGCTCACCAAACTTGTCGACGTCTTCAAGAACCGAAACTTGGCTGGTCTGGATCGACAAGGAAACGTGGGACAGCCAAATACCTGATGGCTATGAGGCGCAGCTACAAGGAGGCTTGGACACAGCTGCGCAACTCACGGATGTCATCGGACCGGGCGTGGTAGTGGATGTCGAGCAACAGCCTTGCAAGCACGGCATAGGCACCGAATGATGTCGCGGAACAGCAGCTACAACGGTTTTTAAAAAGCAATTGCGGAGGCGCCTGTGAAGTGAGCGCGACCAACTCTCTCTCTCTCTCTTACTCTTACTCTCGCTCACGTGTATCTCTCAAAAATTGTGTTCTGAAAATTGTGAGAGCCCCCATTAAAGGGTATAGTCACATATTTATATTGAAACTCTATATTAATTGACCGGATTTCCTAGTCCTAATGGGCTTTGGCTTAGGCTTTATCCTTTGATTTTTATTTAATTCCAAATTGGCTGAATTAATTTGGGCTTTTCTTTAATTAAGCTTAATGGGCTGATTTAAGCTTAAATTAAGACAACCAAGGCCTTTTAGACTTGTGATTTTCGGCCCCCGTCTTCCGAGTGAACTAAGTTTCGTCCAATGCTCGAGCTCGGTCGCGCGATGGATTTTCAATTCACTTGCCACCGCCGGTTCGATGTGGAATGCAACTAACCTACATGAGCTTATACTATATGCTATGCAATTTTAATATTTTTGTTTAGGGGTTAAAATTTAATCCCTAATTTTCTATGCAAATTATTATTAAATGGTCGATCAAAATTTAGGTGTCAACAGCTGCCCCTCTTTGAAGGTGAGCTCGAAGAGATTGCATTCAAAGACTAAATGATGCCTAAATTTTGACCATGATAATGCAATGAATGTTATTTTTGGTGGGAGTATGAGTCCCATTTTGAAATGCAATAAGAAATGATGCATGCCGACATGACTAAAACATACCTGGAATTACTCACCTAACTTGAGTGGTGAAGTGATTTGAGGCATCGCCATGATTCTTGAAATTGTTTGGCAAATATTTGGACTCTATCCCAAAGATATTGCCTGATGAATGCTGATGTACTCTAGTGACCTGCAATTCAGTCAAGACACGCGAAGAAAGCTCGACGTATCCAATTATCATCTGGGGTTCTCGAGAGAAAAATTTAGCAAAATGGAAAATGTTCCGACCTTTGCAAACTACCTATACATCGCCATAGGTATTTGTAAAGATTTAGCCGCTACACCTAATTATCATCGTAGGTGTGACACGAGGAAACTTTCCGAGATCAAGAGGATATTCCGACCTTTACGAGATACCTATACACCGCCATAGGTATTCATAAAGATTTGGCCGCTGCGCCTATACCTTTCCTCATAGGTGAGCCGCGGGGGAACATCTGGGATCGAGAGAACATTCCGACCTTTACGAGATACTTATACATCGCCATAAGCATTCGTAAAGATTTGGCCACTGAGCCTATACCTTTCCTCATAGGCGTGTCGCGGGGGAATCCTCTGAGATTAGAATATTCCGACCTTCATGAAATACATATACCTTCCTCATATGTACTCATAAAGATTTGGCCGCTGCGCCTATACCTTTCCTCATAGACGTGTCACGGGGGAATCTTCTGAGATTGGGAGAGTATTCCGACCTTTACGAGATACCTATACATCGCCATAGGCACTTGCAAAGATTTAGCCGCTACACCTAGTTATCATCGTAAGTGCTACACGGGGGAATCTTCTCGAGATTGTGTGAAAAATGTGCCTAACAAAATATCTAGTTATCATCTAAGATATTTGAAAGGACTTGATCGATAAATACCTGGACATCGTCGCAAGTACTTAACGATTGGCTGAACCAGGGGCTCCTTGAAAAAGTACCTAGATATCATCAAAGGTACCTGGTGATATCTCCGACTCTTGAGGGCGTGTCTCCTGCTGGACACGATTTTAGGCAACATGTAATATGCATTCATTGACAATCAAAAACACATATACTCATGCACTATAAATTCAACTGGTTTTCATGCATGACGATTTTGTCAAATCAGCATTACTAAATTTCACTGGGGAAAATCATGATAAGACAATCCGAACTCACAAGTAAGTGTCTTGAAAATGTCAAATGAGGGACTTTCGGTCCAAAAGGGCTTTCTCTCACTCTCATCGAAAAGTGGATAATTTATGAGAATCACTCTATCTCACTATCATCATGTCGACAAGGGTCAGAGTATTCTCGCAAATGGTACGACTGTACCAATCTGAGAGGTCTTTATTAGGACTGTAACATTGGCTCGGTCAATGGGTTAGCAAAAGGGGACTCTTCGAGTCGAGGCTATTGAAAGAAAATAATCTGCAATCATCTCTAGGTTTACAAGTCAAGAACTCTGCAAAATGAGATAAAAATGGACTTGCTCGCACTTCTTCGAGCTAAGCTTATAAACATCCGAATCTTACGTTAGTTCAAGTGCCATAATCTGTGAAGAGACTTTGTAAAGGATGTAACGTAGGCTAGGCTCATGGGTTGAGAAATGAATGGATCATTAGGCTCAAAATGTGTATAATTGGGGTGAATAAGTTGGTGATCATCTTGGTATGGTCACTAGTCTTCTTCTTCATCCTCAAGTATTGTCATTTCGATAAATGCTTCATTGGGCTTGAATACTCCACTTGATTCCTTTGAGACTTGTAAGACCACTGCTCCATTGGGATTCATGACTTTGACATGTCGATATCTTGACATTTTTCTCTAAAATTCTCCCTTTTTTTTTCGACTTTCATTTCTCTTCTTTTTTTTTTTTTTTCGGCATTGGCTTTGCTTTTACTAAGCACACCGCTTTTTCATGCCCCCTTTTTTTTTTTTTGGACTTTTTGACGACGACACGGTCTACAATGCACATATTGGCTAGCCACATTTTGGCTTGTTTTGACTGAATGACTAACATTTGGATTTTCAGGGTCTTCGTCTTCTATCGGCGCTCCAAATATGCTGCGTGACAAGTGATGGCTTTTACCTTGCCCCAAAGGTGTGGGGATGATCACCAACCCGGGTTTAAGAAATGAAATTTACAGGCTCAATTGGGCTTAGCAAAGGATAAAGTATGTATAGGATAGAGAAAGAAATGCTCTTCGTCATCCTAAAGCACTTGAACTTCGTGTGAATTCTTCTGAAAAAGCAACACTCGAAGATTGATGCAAGTGAGAGCAAGAAAATCTCTATTCATTTTTCACCTTATAATGCTGACTTACCTCCAGTTTGCCCCGATGTGGGGTGGTTCTTGACAGGGGTAATTTGAAAGGATTTCTCCAAGCGTTTAGGCTCAAAGTGGCAAAACAATGGATAACCTGTAGTGTTTGGAATAGAGAAATGAACGCCTTTCGTCACCGGGTTGCCATACCTTTTTTGTAGATAACCCTTTACCTTAAGGACATGGAATTTTTTCACTCAACTCATTGGGGATCAGTGCATGGGGACTGTGTATAGGATATGGCTTGCCTTTCATCATCCCGATGTATCTCATTCAACACATTCAATTCATTCCACATGAGTTATCATATTGTCCAAATAGATTCCCCTTTTTGAAATCAATGATGCAGATCGACAAAATGATCAAGCAGAATTTAAAGTAAGTGCACGATTCCATCTTTAAATTGATTGAAAGCATTTATTCATAAGTGAAATATTTGTGACTCAGAGTATAAACCAGACATTTGAAAACTTTTGCCGAAAAAATGTTAGATCCTATAAGGGATAATACAACATCACAAAGCATCGAATTAACATGAGTAGAAAACTTACAACCTTCCATTTCTACGAGAATCAGGGCACCTTTGGGGAGCACCTTCTTAACTGCGTGTGGACCGATATAGTTTGGGGCCTCCACTCATGCGGCAACTAAATCAGAGTTTCGTCTCACTCTCAGGGGGATTTGCCCCTCTCTTCGCTTCTCTGGGTTCCTCCGCATCACCCAAGTGATAGTTTGGCTGCGCAACATTTCCGAGGAACCCTCAAAATCATCGGGATCATCAAGATTGTCATCGACTGAATATAATGCACCAGATTTGACCGTTCCCATACACTCGCATGTCACAAGATTACCCCTGAAACATAAAGTAAGGGATTCAAAAGGACAAACGGGGCTAAACATTGCATTTTTTATTTTTCTCTTTTTATTTTTTTTGTGACTCTTTTTTTCGAAATTCTTTTCAAAAAATTTTTAACACGAGGAAGCATGAAGAAGCCCAGGCCTCAGAATTCTCCTTGGACTATATTTTCTTTTATTGGTTGGATATCATCACCGGACTGGTTTGATGTACCTCAACATGCTCTCAAAATGAAAATAATTTGTAATTTCATTGATTGTCACCAAATGAATTACATTTATTGGAATGAAAATTGCAACAATGAAAAGTCCTAAAAGCAGCCCCGAGGAGACGGGCAAATCCTAAAAAGCAGTAAAATTCCCACGCAGGGGAGTGTGCGAAAAAAAAGTAAAGGTGTTACTCTTGTGGGCCATTGCCCATTCCCTCCAACGGTCCTTTCTCAATAGCTCCAATGAAGAAATCATCGAACAGAGTAGTGATTCCATCCATTGCATCATCGGGATCTCTATCTTTAGAGGTGTTGGATCATCCATACCTCCCCATCCATCCGGGACAATGTTACAGGTGGGTCAACATAGAAGCTCGAGGGGCCGAGTATTTCACATAATAATCGAACTTGCTGCTCGATTGCCCCAAAGTGTCGATCACCTCCTTTTCTTCATGCATCACTCTTGTAGGGCCTAGGAATATAGTGTGGATGTGTGGAGGCATATCCTCAAGTAGAGGGTCGACCTCGTCCTCTTCGGTGTTTAGCGTAGCAAACTCCCCTTCCCAATCAATGACCACTTTGGAGATTGTGGAGACGATGCCAATGTGATTAGCATAGACGATCATCCCGGCTTCCACCATTTTGGAGATTCTTTCCCTCATGACAGTTAGGGGAGGCACTTCATCATTCGGTAATAACTTTGCTCTCACTAACCCATCGAGACATCGGTGGTATACATCTTGACATTCTTGATTCGACCAAGATCGACACTAAATATGGCATTCACATTGCTCGGCGTGATCGGGGAGCGGGTTGCTCTGAACATTCGGCTTAGTGGGTTGAAAGGAAAATGCCTTCGTGTCGTGGAGGTTCCGGATTCGATGCTTGAGGGTAAAACAATCGTCGGTTGAGTGCCCCACCGCCCATATGATAATCGCATTTTTTAGACGGATCATAGTTATAGAACCGCGGGGATTGGGCGCTTTGGCTCGATGGTAAGCAAGCCTTTCTTCCGAAGGACCGCCAATACTTGAGACAACGATCCGGGAGGGGAGTGAATTGCCTCTTGTTGTTTTTCTTGAAAGGGGTTTGACCCGTGCTTTGTTGTTGAGCTTCCATTACCCGGATTCTTTGGGATAGGGTTAGCATTCCGCCCGGCTTGGTTGGGTATAAGTCACATTCACTCCAGCTGCTGGTTCTTTCTCTTTTCTTGTGCTAAATCTATTGGTCGAAGAAGATGGCTCCACAAACCACCCATCTTTTAGCCCTATCTCAATCTGTTCACCTATGGGGATGAGTTGATTGAAGTTGTCGGCCGGAATGGCTACCATCCGATTACGGTACTCAAACGGGAGAGTTTTAATGAACATCCTCTTCAATTCATTGTCTATAGGTTCCGGGACAACCTGAGCGGCTATATTTCTCCATCTGATAGCATAATCTTTGAACGATTCGGTCTTCTTCATCTGAGCACGCTCGAGGTCATCGCGGGTGGGAATGATGTCCGTTATGAACCTGTACTGCTTTAGGAATGCTTCACTAACTTCTTTCCAGGTTTTGAGGCCATTTATCTTCTTCATGAGATACCAGTTCAAGGCAGGACCCGTCAGACTTGCCTGAAATGCATGAATCATCAGGAGTTCATTATCAACGTACGATGTCATTTGTACGTGATATAGCTGCAGGTGGGCTTTTGGGCAGGAGGTGCCATTGTACTTGTCAAAGTCTGGCATCTTAAACTTCTTCGGGATTTTGATCTGTGAGTACAGAGACAAGTCGATCGAAGGTGAATCATGTGAGCCTTCCAGTTGCTTCACTCTCTCTTCAAGTTTGTTGACCCGTTCATCAGGTTTTTCCTTGTTGACGATAATCTGGACGGGGTCATCTACTAAGTCGGGAAGATCGTCATCTTCCTCACTATCGGCATGTTTCCCACCTTTATGCTTTGGGGCTAACGCCTCAGGGGATGTAGGAACGGGAGTCAGCCGAAGGGCTTTGATCTCAGCAGACATCTGTTGCATTGCGACGAGGAGTTGCTTCATTTGGTCCTCAATGCCAACGACACGATCTCGTAAGTCAGTTTGATCGGCCATTCTAGTTCTCGACCGCGTGCGAACAGGCGATCGTGATCGGTCCGTAATTACCTGATGTAAAGGAAATGAACCAAATAAGCACATGGTCAAGACAAGGTTGGTCCATGACACGCTTCTAGTCTTTTTTTGTTTATTCATGAAAATATTCGTATATGGTCGAGACTTTATGGAAAAGGGCTCTAGGGAAAGCAATATAAATAACACTCTAGACACAACCTAGGAAATAGACACATCAAAATCCCTATTCATAAAACTAGGAAAATAAAAAATTAAGACTCCTTAGAAACTATGATTTGAAAACAAATTCTCTGAAGTTTTTTTTTTCGTCATTTTTTGTTATAAAAACGATGACAACCTCTTGTGAAAATAATTACCTATGACACACCTAGGAAATAAATTCTCTAAAAAAAAACTTTTTTTTTTTTTTTTCAAAGGACTCAATGATTATGGCTTTCAAATTTAAAACCCACCTATACCTATCATGGAGCGACCGAAAAAATGCAATAACTAAATAAATTGCAAAAAGGAGAGTTCAGAAGACGTACTTTACCCGGTAGGACCATGGCAATCACATAGACATGCACATGAAATGTGGGGTTCGATTTTTATCTAGACTCTGGCTTGCAAAGTGGAGACGCGAGGATTACCGGGCTAAACCAGTCATGGTGGTGGTTAGGCCGGGGTTCCCCTGACTCCGGCTCAGTCAAGGAGCCGACCCGGGCTGCAAAGGGTGCAACCGTGGTGGGAACTCAATGACACCGTGAAAGAACTTTCGGGACCAAGGAGGGTGACCCATACCACGCGGGTGTGGTCGGGGTGTCCACTGTCTCAGTACCATCCTAAACCTTGTGCCGCCCAGGTCCGGCAGCGGGTAGTGTGTGCGGTGTAGTGTAAATGTAAGGCATGCACAGCAAGTTATATCATACAGCGCCGTGCATAAAATAAACCATACATCCAAACACCTCCCCTGCAAAACAAGGGTTAACAATCACGCCTCCCTTATATCTCCCATTCTGCAAAAACATTTAACACCTAAAATGTTGGGGACGCACAGGATCCTCATTTGCCAAACAAAAATATTTTTTTTTGAAAAGAAAAACTGGCCTAAGTCCACTAAGAGTTTTAACTCAAGTCCCCAGCGGAGTCGCCAAGCTGTCGCGACCTAAAATTTCCTCTCAGGCTAATGGATTGTTAAGACTAAGCCTAACTCGGGCCCTCCCAAGCCCTACCAATTCGCAACTTAGGATTTAAGTTCTTAATGTGCAAATGTTTTCATGCTCGGAGTCGCCACTAATCTATTTGTGGTAGGTCGATTAGAAACCTAAATAGAACATAGGGAGATATGTTTTATTTCTACGAACCAGAGATTCTAAGCTCGGGGACTTGATTACGCTAGATCTAGTCTAACGCCCTTTCGGTACCTTTTCTTTTCAAACAATATTTATGCAAATAGTCTGGATCCATTTTATTACCTAATTACTACCATGTGAGGTGTTCATGCGGGTGCGTAGACCACCAAAGTAACATCCAATAATCAAAACATTAAATAAATTGGGAGAATGGGAGAATTACTTACCTCGAAGCAACGTAAGCATCTGCATTGTTAGCTAGAAAATCACATCAACAATCCTAATATGATTTCTAATTAACAAGCAACTCATTCAATATTTTTTGGATTTTCAATTATTTAAATGAGAGCTAACCTACATGTAATGACGTGCAAAATTAACATGCGATTAATGCAGCCTAACATGCAAACTATATGTCATGCGACGACGTGACCTAATTCTAATGACGGGCAAATGATTTATTTTTTTTGGTATTTTTCAAAATGAAATTCGGAAAAAAAAATGCCTAAAATAACATGCAATCTAACAACTTTTTTTTTTTTTTGTTTTTTTTTTGTTAAAATTCGAAATTAAAAATTACCCTAAAATGAACCATCGAAATTAGGATAATATCTAAATTAAACTAGGAAATAAATTACTCTAATTCCTAATTTAAATTAAAAATTATCCTATTGACTTATTCAAAGCAAGTTATTCTAAACCTATCCTAAACATGCATCATTATCCTCTAATAAATTAATTCAAATTGCGTCTAATCTTTTTGGCTTTTCTTTTAAAGAAACAAAATCAAATAAGAGATAAACACCACCATCAAATCAATATCCACACAATCCGCAAAATTTTCCTTATCAAATTTAAACGAGGCAAAAGAATCAAACTAACAGTCATATCTATAGGGTTATAGATATTGACGGAAAGTTGATTGGTCAAATTTGGAAAGCAAATAAAATCTATTATCGTGCCCAAGTGATTATGGACAAGTTAATGATTTTCCGTATCGCCGCGTATCGTACCTTAGGGATAAGGTCAGATAGTCGTCCAGATACGTTGCTAAATTAGGCAAAATTCCTAATTTTAAGTGTTTCAAATATTGCGGATATCACAACTATTATTCTAAGATTTAACAATCCACCAAAGAATATCCACGAAATATTCAAACACCGAAAACTTAGGAAATAAAAGATTTCGGAAAATATTCGGATAATGGTCTTACCTAATTTCGAGATATTTCCAAATTTGAACTCGCGGATCGGGATTGCGGACCGGGACGACCGACGGCGGATGGACCAGCAGCAGAGGACCACGAACAGCTCGTTAGTGTCGCGGTGAGGGTGGGATGCAGAGCAATTCGCTGGACAGAGCACTGAAACGCTTGCAAGCTGGACTCGTCAAGGGATGCTCTTGAAGAACACGTTGATGGCTCTCTCGGTGGTGCTTGATTTCTTCGATTTGTCAATGGGTAATTGTGGAGAAGAAGGAAGTACGCCAGGTGGTCTTGAACTTGCGTTGACTGTGACCACCTAAAAACAATAAATTGCTCCTCCACTTATTTTTTCTTCTCTTCCGTCGTTCTTCCACTTTCTTGTAAGACCACCTCTTTGACTTACGACGCCCTTTGGATTTGTGCTATGTATTCCTTTTGGGCTCTTCACGTGCTGAGAGTGAGAAACGGACTGGACGATACTAACAGGACACGAGAGAGCGTAGGTCTTGGACTGTTTCGTTGAGTGCTCACCAAACTTGCTGACGTCGTCAAGAACCGAAACTTGGCTGGTCTGGATCGACAAGGAAGCTGTGGGACAGCCAAATACTCTGATGGCTATGAGGCGCAGCTACAAGGAGGCTTGGACACAGCTGCGGCAACTCACGGATGTCACTGGACCGGCGTGGTAGTGGATGTCGAGCAACAGCAGCGGCAAGCACGGCATAGGCACGAATGATGTCGCGGAACAGCAGCTACAACGGTCCACGCGGTACAGTTGCGAGGCGACGCAACTGTGAAGTGAGCGCGACCAACCTCTCTCTCTCTCTCTCTCTCTCTCTTACTCTTACTCTCGCTCACGTGTATCTCTCAAAAATTGTGTTCTGAAAATTGTGAGAGCCCCCATTAAAGGGTATAGTCACATATTTATATTGAAACTCTATATTAATTGACCGGATTTCCTAGTCCTAATGGGCTTTGGCTTAGGCTTTATCCTTTGATTTTTATTTAATTCCAAATTGGCTGAATTAATTTGGGCTTTTCTTTAATTGCTTTAATGGGCTGATTTAAGCTTAAATTAAGACAACCAAGGCCTTTTAGACTTGTGATTTTCGCCCCCGTCTTCCGAGTGAACTAAGTTTAGGTCCAATGCTCGAGCTCAGTCGCGCGATGGATTTTCAATTCACTTGCCACCGCCGGTTCGATGTGGAATGCAACTAACCTACATGAGCTTATACTATATGCTATGCAATTTTAATATTTTTGTTTAGGGGTTAAAATTTAATCCATAATTTTCTATGCAAATTATTATTAAATGGTCGATCAAAATTTAGGTGTCAACATAAAGTAAATAAGAAGAATCCCATATTGGACCGACCCCATTACATCCCCTTTAAAGAGCGATTCGATTTGTGACCCAGCCCAAATTCAATCATCTAAGTTCTTCATTTCCTTTTTGCAAACTATGGAAATTATAATAGCATATGATAGACGTGGTCAAGCGACATGGTCCACGTTTTGATACACACAAAATTCCTCTTTTTTCTAGGGGAAAAGATAATAAAAGGAAGATATCGTTGAGGCTAGGAGACATAGAGATCGAGGAAGAACACAATCTCAATCCTGATGCAGAAAGCAAAAAAGGATGATGGGGAATGCATAGGGCACATCATTAATAATAACCTAACTGGTGCTTGTACGTCAGACTCAGACATCGGGAGCATCGATAGCCAACTCCCATTTTGTTGCTGTTCTGTCATTTTGCATCTTCTTGCCAGAGGCACCGTGTACGTTGGCAATTCTAGACATATTAAATTATAAATTAAATTTTAATATTTTGACTGACTTTACACATTGGAAGTAGACGTTTATTAAACGGGTCGTACTAAAAAATGAATAAGAGTACATCACAATCACATTACTATTATTTTTCTTGTCAAAATATATTTTCATTCATTACCAAAATGATAGATGAAATGATTCATAAGAAATATCAAAAGTCATAATAACAAGGCAATCCAATAAAGATCCAAAACAAACCAAAAACAAAAAATCAAGACAATGTCATGGTTGGCAAAGATCATCAGACGCTCATTCTTCAAGAACAGATTTGCAACTGCATTCAAATGAAATGATCGGAGATCAATCACTAAATCACGCAGCATCATCGGTGATAAGCACACGTTGGGATCTGCATCTGTAGTTACGGCTTTACCTTTCGATGGTTGCACCTAAATTTGGCGTCCCCAACACCATCGTTGTACGTAGACAATATAAACATGTTAAATAAGATCGAATCTAACACATGTGAAAGCAAGCCTTTAACTAGTGCTTAGCGCCAAAGCTTTTAACTAAAACACGTTGAATGAGCACATATTTAACACCGAAGCTACTATGAACACCATTGAAACTGAAGGTGGAGTACTTATTCATTAAAACTCCAAAATCTAAAATTAGATTGAAAAGAAAAGCTCACATATATAAGATTGGGAGAGCAAAGTTCTCGGATCTAAAACTAGATCGGGAGAGTAAGAAAAGAAACAAAAGGAAATTAAAGGAAAAACAAGTAGGATGGGAGGGAGAGATCTAGGTCAAATCCCTCCCCACTAGAAGTGGAAGAGACAAAGAAAGGTTCGGAGGGAGATTAGTATAAAAAATTGGGAAAATGGCACAAGTAATCTCTTAACTTTGGCCCAATGTACAATGCGGCCTCTAAACTTTTAATTTATTCAATGTAGTCCTTGAACTTTAACCCAATGTACAATGTAATCCTTGAACTTTTAATTTGTTCAATATTATCCTTGAACTTTTACTATATATTCAATTTAGTCCCTAAACTATATGGAAATATTTAGTATAGTCCTTTCATTAATTTAAGTTTAAGGACTACATTGAACATTTTCATATCTTTCATGGGCTACGTTGAATATGTACCAAAAACTAGGAATCACATTAAACAAATTAAAAGTTCAATGATCACTTTGAACATTAGGCTAAAGTTCAAGGATTATATTGAATAAATTAAAAATTTATGAATCAAATTGCATATTAAGTCAAAGTTCAGAGGCTTTTGTGTCATTATCCCTTATATGGCGAAAGGCAATCAATAAAATCAAATATGTTTCGCTCCAATGTTGTATATGGGCTCAACTAGCACTTTTTCATTCATTTGGATTTGACCTGGGCCTAGTCCCGAGATACTAATTAGTATTGAGATTACCTTTTTCTTTTCCACTTGGTAATTGAATTTATTAATCTAGTGATGGAAATTCTATGCTAGTAGTACTGATGTATAATCGATATGAAACATGGCAATTAATTAGGAAATTGCGCATGGAGAAAAATCAAATATTTTCGAAATCGCTAAGAATTCCATAATACCAGCACACTCGCAAGCTCAGCGATATGTTGCCTGGCTTCACATGATCACGTTTTCGACATAGCTATGGTTGCACCACAACACCACCTATTCCAATGAGTTGCTTACACCCCGAAATTCTTATTGCCCAGGTAAAGTATCAAAACCAGAGCATTCCTCGTATCTGGGTTAACTTTTGAAATGAGTGTTGAATGGAATTTTATAGGAAAAATTTTGACTAGTCCTCATTGAACTTTTTCAATTTAAAGTGAATAGATCATTAGTAAATCATGTGGGATCGATCTAGCAGAAGATATATTCTTGTGACATGGATCGATGCCCAAGTAGGCAATGATGATAAAGATGGTGTCGGCCACTAAGCTCTGTTTTGGATGACTTTGGTACACGTGAAGACATCATGTGATTATGTGCGCTTCAATGGAGATATCATAATACTCTCATCCGAAAGTCAACCCCTTCTATTCCCCAAGAATCATGTGGGTCAATTTGAAAAGTTGGTGGTTGATTTGTGTCCATCTCCCAATCTGGCTGGCCATCCTAGAGATCTTCTTGGAAATCAGTGCGGAGAACCGGAGATAAGTCCCATCGGACCGTGAATTATGGATGAATCTCATTGATGGAGATATAACGAGAAAACTCGAAAGGGAAATGGAATAAGTGGGGTTTGGAAGTGAAGTTTATATGTTCAAATTATACTAATCATGTGAAAATTGTTCTAAATTAGGGTAACATGCATCGGCCAAAGATCTGGACTTAACCAGGTCATGAGATTTATGTATTTCACGAGTTTTGAAATAACCGAGTTTTTGTGCTCATGCCCCTAGAATAAATGGAGACATACAAAAAAGAGGGGAACAAGAGCATGTATATATTCGTTTTGAAACCCAATTTAGCATGTCCTTTAAGCAGTGCCACCATCAACATCACTAGTGGCGCCTCTCACGACTATTGCTCGGTGTTCATAGATCTCGAGTGATCATTTGATTCTTTTTCTCTCTCTCGAGATCTCAGGTTGCATAACCATCACAGGATTCCACCATTCTAGGCAAACTGCCAGTAGTGGTTCCGTTGTCTATCCAGCCACCATTTCTCATTTTGATTTCGAAGAGACCACCACCACCACCTTGGTTGCGGCTCTTCATATTCTCCCTCATCTACCAATGCTCTCTCTGATTTTGATTATAGTGGTGAACCACCATAGTGATTGCCGTCTCTAGATGTCATGATAGTCCTAGTGGCTACATCCCTAGATCTAGGGAATTTTTTCTTTACTCAGCAATTTATTGAACTATTTTTTTTCCGGGAAAATAATACTAGAAGTGCCAAAACTTATGCATGACACTTGCTTTAGTACCAAAAGTTTTTTTCGAATCACTTAAGTGCCACTTTTTAAAAAAAATGAATATTTAAATGCCAACTCTGATTTAAGTCGCCAGAAATCTGACATGGCCATATTTTATTAATTTCTCGGTCCTATGTGACACATCGATGCTACGAAGACAATATTTTAATATTTTTTCAATTTTTAAAATATTTTTTCTGATTTTTTTTTTTTTTTTCCTTCTTTTCTTTCTTCTTCTTCTACCTTTGGCCAGTGACCGGACACCGGCCACTAGCCATGGCTTGCCGCCTAGCTTCGCCCGAACGAGGCCACCGTCGACGACCACAGGTGAAGCCCGGCCGACCCCGCCTGGGCAAGGCGACCAATCCCCGGTGAGGGTCGACCTCACCTCGTTTGGGCAAGGGCGAGCCCCGACGAGGGCCTCCCTCACTAAATCTAGCGAGGTTGCTATGGCCTAGGCGAGGGCCGGCCTCGCCAAATCTAGAGAGGCCAACCCTCGCTAGGGCTCGCCCGCCTTCACCTAGGCGAGGGTCGGCAGGGCCTCGACTGTGGCAGGCGATGGTGGCCTTGTCCGAGCAAGGCTAGGCGGTTGACTATGACCGGTGGCTGGTGTCTAGTCACCAGCCAAAGGTAAAAAAAGAAAAAGAAAAAATCAGAAAAAATATTTAAAAAATCGAAATATACACATGGAAATACCACATAGATTGATTTCTTTTTTTTAAAAAAAAATTCAAATCAGATTAAAATTTTAATTATAAAAGTCACGTATTAATTTGTCCGAATTTTTCGTCGTTGGCACTTAAGTGATTGTTTTTCCTCCGATTTGAGACTTAAGAGAGCTAGCGAAAACTTTTGGTACTAAAAGCGTAGTACACAAGTTTTGGCACTTCTAATGTTTTTCCCCTTTTTTGTTTCCTAGTATAACATAGATGAACCAAATACTATCTGACATTATGTGTGATATTTTCACGGACACAAGGTAGGATATAAGCTTTTTTTTTTTTATCATATCCGAATTATTATCCTAATGATTAAATACATTTTAAAAATGTATCTAGACGGGGCTATTTCCTTTTTACCTATTCTTTAATATGGATTTTAGGTGGATTTTTTTTTTTTTTGGAAGGGCTGTTTTACCTGTTCTCAATTCATTCGGTATTGTATCTGAACGTTCGATAAATCGACATTTATCACGTCTGTTTCTAGCAACAAAAAATAGACTCTTAATAAGTGTGGATTCCTATGGTGGTAACTGTATCGCTTGCGGTGGTTTAATATTCTCTCTGAGGTACAAGATTTACCAAAAGAAGAAATAAATTTTTTGAATTGCATTATGGAATATTAGCAACCGCATATTCAATGCTCATGTTAAGACCTAAATTTTGATTATTCTATATAGTCACATATCATATAGAAATTAGGGATTGACCCCCCGATCCCTAAACAAAATATCATTGACATGCTTGACATTTGCGTTACGGGCATTAGGGACTTTTTTATTTAGTAAATAAATTGCATTTAAGTTGGTCTGATCATAAATTACCTTGTATTAGCCCAAAGTGCTGCCTGGGTTTGAGGAAAGAGGCCCTCATCTCATTTGAATTTCAAAACTACGCCCATTTAATTGGGAAATTTTGGCCAACCCATTTATCTCCCTCGCTTGGCCGAAAGTCACATGTATCACTTGATGTTCTGAACTTGGAAAGTAGGTGTTCTAAGGCAAATAATTTCAGCAGAACATAGAGTATGAGAGGATGATATTTGGTCATATTATGGGATATATATTACAAAATTTTAGCCATATGGGAGTAAGAGAGAGAAATATCCAAATTTTAATTGTATATTTGCTTGATCCAAAATAGGAAAGTAGGAAATTTTTTTTCTTACAAGAGGGCCTATTTTATTCAGTAAAAAAGAGAGGGATACATACAAATGATACACACGGAGAGAACACACTCGGAGAGCTCTCAAAAATTCTTAAACTCTCATTCTCCATCTCGGCAATCTTGAAAATCTCTCTCGGTAGCAAAAAGATTCCAGCTCACAGTTTCACGAAATCAACGAGTGAGCATTCGTCAACCGTTGGATCATGCTCAAACTTTGTGGAGAGTATGTTCAGACATTATTCTTGAGTTTGTCCAATGGAGATGGTAAGAAATTATAAGAAAGTATGTCTTTGACAAAAAAAAAAAAAAGACCGAACGAATCGGATTGTTGGATCAAGACAGGAGAGCCCAATGCGCGATCTTGCAAAAATGATGAGTACGTGTTCGTCCCAGGTCATAATGCGTTATATTATTGAGGAAACGTCTACAACACCTAGTTCTTTCAACCCCACCGAAGGAATCGAGCGTCAAAGATTCAGAGATCCTGAGATACGACCAAGAGGTGTCAACTATCACCGAGTCAAATCCTTGGCCTTGATTCACACCAATTCCGGTGGTCAAACCTGCAGTCAATAACTCCACTGCTCCCAGCCAGCCCCTATCACGTCCAGCATTAACTAAGTGGTGTTCATGATTGCTCCACATCACTGCCCAGCCACCGTGAGCCACCGTCCACACCAAGAGCACCGCCGGCCTCCAAATCTCTCACCGGCGGTCCTTGAGCCTCCACCATCGTGCCTTCTAACTGCGGGTCTCCCTTGGTGTCCCTGTTAGTCCTAATCAAGTTAAGTTTAGCAATTGCATAGATTATGAGTTAGAGTTAGATCTTGCGTCTTGATTCAGTGCATATCGTATAGTTGTCAAAAGGTTGGACCTCAAATTATGTCTTTCATGCATTATATATAGTAACTTGCATGAAAGATTAATCGAGAATATTATCTCTGCATCACAATATAATTATTGCATATCTTTGATAGATAATGATGATTCTTTCTGATATTGCATAATTTCCATGAGCATTGAATTATAATAGTAATGCTTAAAGTGATTCTTTGATCCTGTGCTTCCATTAGATAGTCTGCGCTTTTATCAAATTTTGCTCTTTTATCATATATTCATGCATGTTGTATATTTTAAGTTATATTCATCTATATATGTTTCCTAATATAGGATTTCATATATTTGATGCAATAGAAAACATGTAGTAGTTTAGTAAATCATGAATTCTAGTTAGTGCATGACTAGGATTTGATAAACGTAATTTCCTAGTTAATTTAGGTCATCATGTAGATTTAGGGTAATTTCCTATTTCTAATCCATAAAGAAAATTTCAAAAAATTTTTATTAATGACTCAAGAAGATTGTGTTTAATTATAGTATTAATTACTATTAGCTCTATATTATCCATATTGCATATTGCATGCCATTTAGTAAGCCACGTGTCTTTAGGAATTAATTTATTGGCATCTCACATAGATTGCATTTAGGACTAATGCATTGCATCACATGTCATTAGCATTTAAGGGATGGATGTTAGCTTAGATTATGCACATCATGTCATCTAAAAATTTAAGTCATGTCATATCATATTGCATTAGATCAGGTCATTTCGTATGCACGACATTTGTCATTAGGGGTTCAGATTAAGTCATTTGAATATGCCTTAATTAATCCATTCATTTTAGGCATCTTAGTCTAATCAGGATTTTCATGTCATTACATCAAAATGCATGCCCATTTTGGCCATAGTGTCTTAGGGTTTAATTTCATATTTATCATGGCATTTAAATGAGAAAATACCCAAAAAATATGAGTATAGGTTGCACACTAGTTAGTTTTGCATCATGATTGCATATTCCTACATAATCATGCATTTCATATGATCTTGCATATATCATTTGTGTATCTCCCTTTTGAGTCTAACTGTGCGAAATCCTTGTTTCAATTGGCGATAAATAGAGATTCGCTTATGCTTGCTCGTGCATTCCAAGTTTTTTAATCTCTTCAATACTTTTTAATTTTTTTGAATATTAGGTATTACATGATTGTTTGCACAACCTACATCATCATTTCTTACACATTAGTGGTTTAGGATTAAAGCCAACAAAGATTGCATGCAAAAACATTTTTGATATAAAAGAGAAACTGTACCAAAAGGGTGTCAAATTAATCTAACGTAATCACGTCCTATATCCATGAAGCTCTTATTCGTAAAAGTAAAATGTACCCCCGATTTTATTTTTGGGGTCTAATCAACCCATAACCGATTATTGGTGGCTTCAAAAGTTAAGATATGTTATGAGTTTAAATTGAGACCCCAAAAGGCAATTGAAATGGGCTTGGGAGAATCTGTACTAGGCGACGATACCATCTCTTTAATGAATAACCGTTTGTGCATGTTTAGTAATCCATTAGCTTTTCCTTATAAGTTCATCTCAAGAGAGGTCGCGCTCCAAGTACTTTGAGATCTCATATTTGAACGAAACTTTCTAGCTATAGTGAATAATCAGTTTTGATGATCTAAGCTTGCCAATTTGAAATTTGATTTGCGAACCCCAAAAAACCGCCTCGGTTTAAGCCAAACCGTACTTTTTCCGAATTACCCCCATCAATGCCGTGCAGAAAGTATCTTTTTCCAAAAATGCACAGATCGCGCTAATAGGACATTGAACGAGCGGATACAAGCTCAAGAAGACAAATGTAGATAAATATAAGGCACTGGTCTCCCAACTTAAGCCATTCCAACTTGTGTTTCTCTCTCATTTTTGCTAATTTGAGGAAGATAAATGTAAGGCATCGAGTTCACTCACCACATCACATGTCATGTCATTCCATTTTTAATTGCCACTTCATTTTGCCATGCCATCCGCACGTCATTTTACATGTCACATATCTTGTGTGTTACGTATGCTCCGATTTATACAATCATGCACATAGATGAGATCATGCCGTTTCGCAAGATGTTATAACTTATTTCAACATGTTGCAAACTAGCAAAAGTTAGACATTTTTTTTGGAAATTATTTTTGTCAATTTAGGATAAATGCGCGATAAATGCCATTGAGGACTTAATCAAAGACTTGTAAAACTGGAAAGGCGTTCTGGGTTTGCTAAACCTTTCCCGGGCGTAAACGAATTTTAGACCTGAGACTCTTGGTTTACGCAGATAAATTGGTCAGCTTGCACATGTCACTTAGATATCCTGAAATCTATTAAGGATGCTAGGTGCCGAAGCAACCTACGACTCTTCTACTTTCGAATTTCGAATAATCAACATAGTAATCAATTTGGATCTAGATTAGGAAAATCTAGGAATTGAAGGCACTACGAACCTACCTACCTCCGTACGTTTTGCAACATTCCGAGGTGCTAAAAAATGTTAAACAGAAAGTGCACGTTTTTGGCTCAATCTAAGCCTATCGATTCGGCTTTGAAGAAAGCCCAGATAGTTTCCAAGCAGGTCCAATTTGGGTCAGCCAATGTAAATTGGAAATGGGATGATAAATGAATGTGTAATTTCTTCGATTAAAGACTCAAATCATGATGCGATCCGGCAAAATCTCAGTCCTCACTATTGGTTAGGAAAATTAGTTAATAAAAAATGTTTCCATTATCAGTACAATATTTAGGCATTAGAACGACATTGCTTATGAAAGCATTTTTTAACATGACTGATTTTTCCTAAGGGATAACAACGATTAAAATTAAGAAAATATTTTTGAAATTATTGATTTTTCTTGAAACGAACGGATCCATGAAGTTGAAAGAATGGATTGACGAACTGCAAGACTTGATGGTATTTTGATTTTTGAGCAGTGCTAAATTCAGGCTGAACAATGAAGGCCCATGATGAGCTCATGACTTAATCTTTTAGCTAATTGGGGGCTGTTCAACTGCCTCTGATCCCAGATCTTAGCCCAAAGGTCTATATGTAAAGGAGATTTGGTGCTAAAATAGCCATGAGAAGGGAAATCATGAGATCCAAGAAAATCTCATGAAGACCGTTAAAAGCAGTGAGCACGATGGCCTTCCTCACTCACTCAAGGCCCATATCATCTTCACTTTGCACGTAATTTTAAGGTTACTCTCAGGAGCATAGACTTGTGTTTTTTTTTTTTCCGTAATCGCCCGATGTGGATGAGACGAGACGCTATCACAATCGATGAGAATTAGTCAGGATGAGCCAAGTGCTCCCAAAGTTACGGCCATCCATGATTAGAAAAAGAACTATATTATAGCGATAGATAAAATACAAGCAAGTAATTGACAATCGCAAAGGAAAGGACTAAAGTATATTGGTCATGGATTTGGCACTAAGTTGCCACAAAAGCTTGGATCGTTTCGATTCCTATTCGAAGTGTGCATACATGGGCAAGTTCATACTATTCTATCAATTTGAAAATGCAATTTGGGATTTTTCCTATTTGCCCTTAGTTTGTGATGAAGAATAACATACCTGTGGAATATAGGTATGGAAATCTGGCATTGATCAGAATTAAATAACATTCGAAATAAGTAAAATAAAATATTGAGTTAAAAAAGATTACATTATACAAAGGAAGGCCATATAACCAAAAACAAAAAAAGTTACATTTGTTATTTTTTCACTAAGAGTAAAAAACAACTGCTAAATTCCGTGCACCCCTCACGTTTTTTATTGGTTATTAGAAAGAATAAGGGGAAATTGTCCAATTAGTCATAAGCATATTGTATGACAATTCAATCCTAAACTTTTAAATTTTGCCAATTTAGTTCTAAACAATTACGCAAAATTTCAATATAGTCATTTAATCAATTTTCACGAAAAATCAACGACATGGTCATCGTGGGTCATCCTACATGCTATATGACACATTCTTGCGTTAGCGATTTCTAGCAAAAAAATTGATCGGAGATCTACTTTGGAATTTTGCGTAAAGGTTTAGGACAAAATTGATAAAATTGAAAAGTTTAGGACTAAACTAACATCAATACAATAGGTTTAGGACTAATTGTGTAATTTTCCCAAAGAAAAAACGACAAAGCAATATTTTCCATGGTTCATTTCATAATTGATAGTGTACGAAAATGAAAAAACACACACACACACGTTTCACTTCCCTAGAGACACGATTTAGTCTCTTAAAATATCTATATTATTAGTAAATAAGTAAAAAGAAGTTAGTTCTTAATGCGAATCATATAACGAATTTAATTTATCAACCAAGCCACAAAAAAAATGAAGTTGCCCATCTTCCTTTTTGTAGTCATGGCTTTCGTAATTATTTTCAATTGATTTATTTTCCTAGTTAGCTTTAGAAATATTGTCTCCTAATTAAATGTACGGTAAGTACCAAAAACATGCGTCTTTTATCTTATGATGACTTCCGTACCTCTACTTTTGAAAATGCATTTTCCATGCTTCTCAACAACAGCCCATCAATAGAAGACCAAATTACCCCTCAATCCATTATAAAAACCCCTAACCTTAGTTGTTGTTGGTCCTCAATTTGGGACCAAGGGAAACCCTATTGAGCACAGGACCAAGGAACCCAATGGGTTCGGGTCCGGTTTTCAACCCGGACCATGGTAATTTTTTTGTTTTATTTTTGTACTCCTTGAAAAGGAAAACCTACTATTTCAAATTACATATCATCGACAATGCGGCGATGTGTAACCAAACTATAAATACCATTACATATTTAACAAATTTAAGATAAGGCAACAATAGAAATTTCACACCTACTAAAAGTAAAAAACCATAAAAATGATTAAGACCACTCATAAAATATCCGCCCCGCCCCCCCCCCCCTCCTCTGCTCGCGGCGAGAGGATGGGAGAAAACAGAACGAAACAGAAATCAACAGTCAAATCTGGAATGGATTGAAAGTAATTCTAGAGTTCAATCAGAGATGGAAACGACCTGGCAAGTGCGAGTTTTGATCAATGAATTTTGTTATCGCCCGAATGTGGCGAGGAACCGGCTGTCTGTGGAATTTCTCCAGGCACATCTTCCTCAGCTTGTTGTTTCAGAATCGCCTCGCTCTCTGTTTCTCTCTTGCGCAATTCACCGAACACCTTCTGCTCAGAAGACGCGGCACGTTCAACGACCGGGAAACTCCGTGGTCAAGTTCGACCATCGTGGTGGGCGGCTAAACAATGAACGACGATCCTTTCGAAGATAGTTCGAGTCGCGGCGACGCCATCCCCCGTCACTAATTCCTCTCTGATTCAAAGTCTTTCCCCTCTCCTTGTCCTTCGCACACGTCTGGACCAGATTCATCCGTCCCGGGCCATCTTGAGCTCGCGCCTTTGTGGCTGCTGAACCATCACCAGGTCGTTCCAAACATGCTCGTCGACTTTTTGCTTTGTTCTGACCTCTTCCACTTCATCGCTGCCTTTCGAATTCCATTTTGCGTCCTTCGTTTCGCCCATCTCCGCCGCGTGCAGAGGGGATGGACGTCGCCTGGTATTTTGATGAGAGCTCATCCGATTGCCTAAGCTCAGGTTGAGATCATCAGGAGTCGCGGGAGGGGAAGCGCAAGGGAGGAGCGCGAGAGGTTTGGGGGGTGGGGGAGAAGGAAGAAAGAGAAGGAAAAGAGAATCCAAATCTTCTTATCAGCAGAGAGAGAGAATGGGCGGGTGAGCGCGGGCTAATTGGGAAGGAAGTCGAAATTTGCGACAGATACTTTTTCTTCCGTTGCAAATTTGCGACGGATTTATTTTCCGTCGCAAAAATTTGCGACGGATAGACGGATATTTTTCTTCCGTCACAAATTTTTGCGACGGATATTTTTCTTCCGTTGCAAATTTTGCGATTTTTTTTTTTTCGTCACAAAAATTTGCGACGGCTTTTTTTTTTCGCAAATTTGCAACGGATTCATTTTCCGTCGCAAATTTTTTGCGGCGGATATTTTCTTGCCGACGGATTCATAAGCAAACGAAACGGATTTTTTTTTCCAATTTGCGATGGATATTTTCTTCCGTCGCAAATTTGGCGATCGATTCATTTTCCGTGGCACCGGCAAATTTGACGTTTTTTTTTTTCCAGAGATCGCAAATTTGCGACGATTTTTTTTTTTCCGTCGCAAATTTTTTTTTTTCTTCCGTCGCAAATTTGCGACGGATTTTTTTTCTGTCTCAAAAATTTGCGTGGGTTTTTTTCTTCCGTCGCAAAAATGCGACGGATATTTTTCTTCCGTCGTAAATTTTTGCGACGGATTTTTCTTCCGTTGCAAAAATTTGTAACGGATATTTTTCTTCCGTCGTAAATTTGCGACGGATTCATTTTCCGTCGCAAATTTTTGTAACGGATATTTTTATTCCGTCGCAAATTGAGACGAAAAAATCCCGATCGCAAATTTCCGTGGCAAAATCCATGTTTTTTTGTAGTGATATATATCATTGTCAAATGAAGAGTACACAAACTTATTTATCATTTTTATAGGATGACTATCTAAAAGGGAAAATATCAATTACAATCAATTAAAGGAAATATAGGGAATCTTCTAAATATTTCTCTAATAGAATGCATGCCCTCTATTCACTCATCATTCGGATGTAACCCTTTAGGAATAATTCATCTAATTGGTTAGATCAAATTGGTTAGGTCTAAATAAGAATATCTCTTTTATATGATCTCCTATAGATATCCCCATATAGATACATTGACTTTACATTTCACACATCCAATTTGATTTCGATCTATTTGAAAATTGCCATAATTTATTTATCCATATATTTACGCATATATAAGAGCTACGTATGGAGGAAACAACAGTATTCAACTAAATAGATATCTCAGATTATCTATATTTAAGTCTTGAAAAAAAAAAGAAGATAAGATTTGCACATATCGAATCTAAAAATCTTATTTGGGACGAGAACATTTTAAGAGATTATCTAATATCTTGAGTTTATAACAGATCTTATTTAATTTGAATTTGTAATATCTAATCTCTCTTAGAATTGGACGTGTAGCAAATCGTCCAATCTCTTTGAATTTGAACTTGTGACAATCGGTCTCTACTTTCGTCCCTTAAAATGGTAAATTTCGTTGCACAAATTAGCGACGGAAAATAAATCCGTAACATAAATTTAGGACGGAAAATTAGTCGTCGCTAATTTGCGATGGAATTACTTGACGAAAATTTTTCGCCGCAAATTTGCAAATTTAATTTTGCAATCGATTTACTTTCCGTCGCCAAATTTGCGGCGAATTTTCAACGGATTTATTTTCCATTGCTAATTTGCGACGAATTTTGCCGAAAAGTTTAATAGGTCCAAGGCGAAAAATTTCCGTTGCAAATTTGCGACCACGGATTTATTTTCCAACCAAATTTGCGACGAAATTTTTTCGTTCTTAATTTGGACGGAATTAGAAATCCGTTACCAAAGTTTATCCTAAATTGGGACGAAAAATTTCCATTTTTCTGTCGCAAAATTCATGTTTTTTGTAGTGTTCACATCATTCGCATGCAGTTATTGAGTCGCCCCATCACATGCCCTGTCGTCAGCGTACATCGAGTTCACTCACCACATCATATGTCATGTCATTCCATTTTTAATTGCCACTTCATTTTGCCATGCCATCCGCACGTCATTTTACATGTCACATATCTTGTGTGTTATGTATGCTCCAATTCATACAATCATGCACATAGATGAGATCATGCCGTTTCGCAAGATGTTATAACTTATTTCAACATGTTGCAAACTAGCAAAAGTTAGATATTTTTTTGGAAATTATTTTGGTCAATTTAGGATAAATGCGCGATAAATGCGATTGAGGACTTAATCAAAGACCTGTAAAACTGGAACGGCGTTCTGGGTTTGCTAAACCTTTCCAGGCGTAAACGAATTTTAGACCTGAGACTCTTGGTTTACGCAGATAAATTGGACAGCTTGCACATGTCACTTAGATATCCTGAAATCTATTAAGGATGCTAGGTGCCGAAGCAACCTACGACTCTTCTACTTTCGAATTTCGAATAATCATTAAGGATGCTAGGTGCCGAAGCAACCTACGACTTTTCTACTTTCGAATTTCGAATAATCAACATAGTAATCAATTTGGATCTAGATTAGGAAAATCTAGGAATTGAAGGCACTACGAACCTACCTACCTCCGTACGTTTTGCAACATTCCGAGGTGCTAAAAATGTTAAACAGAAAGTGCACGTTTTTGGCTCAATCTAAGCCTATCGATTCGGCTTTGAAGAAAGCCCAGATAGTTTCAAGCAGGTCCAATTTGGGTCAGCCAATGTAAATTGGAAATGGGATGATAAATGAATGTGTAATTTCTTCGATTAAAGACTCAAATCATGATGCGATCCGGCAAAATCTCAGTCCTCACTATTGGTTAGGAAAATTAGTTAATAAAAAATGTTTCCATTATCAGTACAATATTTAGGCATTAGAACGACATTGCTTATGAAAGCATTTTTTAACATGACTGATTTTTCCTAAGGGATAACAACGATTAAAATTAAGAAAATATTTTTGAAATTATTGATTTTTCTTGAAACGAACGGATCCATGAAGTTGAAAGAATGGATTGACGAACTGCAAGACTTGATGGTATTTTGATTTTTGAGCAGTGCTAAATTCAGGCTGAACAATGAAGGCCCATGATGAGCTCATGACTTAATCTTTTAGCTAATTGGGGGCTGTTCAACTGCCTCTGATCCCAGATCTTAGCCCAAAGGTCTATATGTAAAGGAGATTTGGTGCTAAAATAGCCATGAGAAGGGAAATCATGAGATCCAAGAAAATCTCATGAAGACCGTTAAAAGCAGTGAGCACGATGGCCTTCCTCACTCACTCAAGGCCCATATCATCTTCACTTTGCACGTAATTTTAAGGTTACTCTCAGGAGCATAGACTTGTGTTTTTTTTTTTTTCCGTAATCGCCCGATGTGGATGAGACGAGACGCTATCACAATCGATGAGAATTAGTCAGGATGAGCCAAGTGCTCCCAAAGTTACGGCCATCCATGATTAGAAAAAAGAACTATATTATAGCGATAGATAAAATACAAGCAAGTAATTGACAATCGCAAAGGAAAGGACTAAAGTATATTGGTCATGGATTTGGCACTAAGTTGCCACAAAAGCTTGGATCGTTTCGATTCCTATTCGAAGTGTGCATACATGGGCAAGTTCATACTATTCTATCAATTTGAAAATGCAATTTGGGATTTTTCCTATTTGCCCTTAGTTTGTGATGAAGAATAACATACCTGTGGAATATAGGTATGGAAATCTGGCATTGATCAGAATTAAATAACATTCGAAATAAGTAAAATAAAATATTGAGTTAAAAAAGATTACATTATACAAAGGAAGGCCATATAACCAAAAACAAAAAAAGTTACATTTGTTATTTTTTTACTAGGAGTAAAAAACAACTGTTAAATTTCGTGCACCCTCACGTTTTTTTATTGGTTATTAGAAAGAATAAGGGAAATTGTCCAATTAGTCATAAGCATATTGTATGACAATTCAATCCTAAACTTTTAAATTTTGCCAATTTAGTTCTAAACAATTACGCAAAATTTCAATATAGTCATTTAATCAATTTTCACCGGAAATCGCTGACATGACGGTTTAGTCATCGCCAGTCATCCTACATGCTATATGGCACATTGCCACGTTAGCGATTTCTGGCAAAAATTGATCGGAAGATCTATTTTGGAATTTTGCGTAAAGGTTTAAGACAAAATTGACAAAATTGAAAAGTTTAAGACTAAACTGACATCAATACAATAGGTTTAGGACTAATTATGCAATTTTTCCAAAGAAAAAACGATAAAGCAATATTTTCCATGGTTCATTTCATAATTGATAGTGTACGAAAATGAAAAAACACACACACACACACACGTTTCACTTCCCCTAGAGACACGATTTAGTCTCTTAAAATATCTATATTATTAGTAAATAAGTAAAAAGAAGTTAGTTCTTAATGCGAATCATATAACGAATTTAATTTATCAACCAAGCCACAAAAAAAATGAAGTTGCCCATCTTCCTTTTTGTAGTCATGGCTTTCGTAATTATTTTCAATTGATTTATTTTCCTAGTTAGCTTTAGAAATATTGTCTCCTAATTAAATGTACGGTAAGTACCAAAAACATGCGTCTTTTATCTTATGATGACTTCCGTACCTCTACTTTTGAAAATGCATTTTCCATGCTTCTCAACAACAGCCCATCAATAGAAGACCAAATTACCCCCTCTAAAAACTCCCCAATATTTCAAATCCTTTAAAAACCCCCTAATCTCTTCTTCACCACCCACCACCATCAGCCGTGCCATCCTACGCCCACAGCAACCTACGACCACCGTCCCAACTCGGTGCGCCGTCCACCACCTTTGTCCCCCCTCGATTCGACGGGCTTTGTGTGTGGGTGGCAACCGGAATTAGGTATTTGGGTGGGGGTATTTTGGAAATGAAAATGACGTTTCCGTAAATAAAGAGGCACTACTAAATAATGTGAGGATGTAATGTTGTAGCTGTAGAGTTAAAATTTAAAGGTGCCAAGATATATTTTTAAAAGTCGATGCATGTTTCTTTGTTAATGGGTAAAATTTCAGACAAATTTAGAGTATTTGCCTCTAATAGTTATAGGCCTTGATTATTGATAGGTTAGCGAAGGGGAGAAAAGCAGAATCCATCCTGGCCGAATGCCGCGATTGACAGCTCTAGAGAGGATAAACGGTGTCTAGGGTTTGTTTTTTATAGCTTTTATCTCAAGGCTCCAAGTAAAATGGTCAAAGTGCATTTCATTAAAAAGTCTGTATAGAGTGCTATACTTGTTAGAAAGTAATGTTCTCCGAAACACGAACGAATAAATTAGCCAAGCAGTCTCACGTCACAAAAAGCCATACGACTGAGCAAAGAAATTATAAATTGTAAATTCTACTTCTTCCTCATGTCGTGTAATTTGATTGCAGTTTTTTACAGCTTACTTATTATATAGTTAGATGATCTATTTCCTTGGAAAAAAGTAACATGTGTTAGTCTATATGTGGTGAACATTGTCGCATCCACGATGAGACCAAGTTTAGTGAGGGTGGGACTAAAATATGGTGCCAATATTTATGTTATAAAGTAGTCCTTAAATTCAATTTGGATGATTTATATGATATGTGCCGTATATGATTAGATTCAATTTTGTTGAGAAGCTTTTTCTTATATGTTCTCCTTTTGTGATTTAAATTAAACTGAAGCCCATGCATCGCACACGTCTTTGACCAGTATATATAGGGTGGTTAAGGCTCTCTGAGCATTCGATTAATCATCATTGCATGCGGTAGTTCTTCTTGTATACGGGTGATCTTCGGGAATATGGGTTTGTCTTCCTGAGGATGGCCTTATCAATGTGCAAGTATAAAGACTCAAACTCAAAAGTGATGTCGAATCCGACTGTTCAAGACCAGTAGTAAAGTGTAGGGACTACAATCAAGTGAGCACATGTATCTGTTTTGCCACATTCGTGATAAGTTCTCTATCGACCTCTATCCATCTGAACTTGCATTTGGACTTGGTATTTTGGAAAAGTATGTTGACCCACCTATCACGATCAAGTAAGTGTTCGGACTAGTTGCCTTCTTTTTTCTTTTCAGAGAAAGCGAGAGACCAAGGTGCACCGCAACTGAACGGCTCGTCCATAGCAATAAGAGGCAAAGAGAATATCACAATGCAATAATCTAGAGCAATCGTTGATTTATCAATTCAATGGGTGTCCAGAATTCTCAAGCATCCGGCTAGTCTCTATCGGACATGGCAGCCCTCGTCTCCCACACACCCACCAGGTATTTCCTGAGACACACGGGTCTGTATTCCTAAGGGTGGCCTCAAAGGAACGTCCAAGTGTACTGATTTGAACTCAGGTGTTGAATGAGGAGGACAAATCTGCTCACCGCTTAAGTTATCATTAAGGTTAATTGACAGTAATTCTCGAAACATTGAAAAAGACTTGCAAAAATTGATATATCTAACAATTAGCTCTTTTATTTAAAGGATGTATAGAGAGAAGCAGGCTCGACATATGTCGTGATGAACTTGTTCAGGCTCGAATTGGAGAATCAGCTTCGTCGGCGCAAGTTGGAGAAAATCGTTGTTTCCAAGCTCTGCTTTCATGGCGGATCCTCATGCAATAGCGGCGGCAGAGCCTTCCGTACAGGCGCCTCTTCTAGTTCAGGATCAGAATTGCGGCAATCACCAACCACGGCAACGTTGCCAGGAGGAGGACGAGTACCCACACCTCCATCAGACGCTCCACAAGCCGGAGATGTTCGTCTCTTTCACAGGCTTCAACTAGTCGACTGTGCTCAGCACCGTGCTGTCATGGACTACATTAGTAGTGATCGGCGTGGTGTTGCGAGTGATCGTGCTCGAGCTCTCTGATTGCTCGGATGTGAGCAATGCTAGATCTGTGCGAGGGTCCCAACCCTTGCCAGTGGCCGGTGAGGGCATCACGACGTGAGCTCGCTGGTCATTGTGGGGAAAAAAAAAAACAAAACAAAAGAACGGAGGAAAGGAGAAGAAAAGAAAAATAAAAATAAAAGAAAAAATATTTAGAAAATTATACCACTTCAGCATTTTAGGATAGCTGGCGTTTACGTCAGCGATTTCCGATCCAAATTGGCCAAATGGACTCAATTGGCAAAACGTAAAAAGGTTTAGGACTAAATTGGCACAATTAAAAAGTTTATGACTGAATTGGACAATAAATTTAAGACTTTTTGGTAATTTTTCCATATGCAATGAGACCAAGTTTAGTGAGGGTTGGACTAAAATATGGTAGCAATTTTTATATTATAAAGGAGTCCTTAAATTCAATTTGGATGATTTATAAGATATGTACCAAATTTGATTAGGTTCAATTTTGTTGACAAGCTTTTTCTAATATGATCTCCTTTTGCGATTTAAATTAAACAAAACCCATGCATCACACACATATTCAACTAGTATATATATGATGCTTAAGGCTCTTTGAGCATTCAATCAATCGTCAATATGTGTGGTGGTCCTCCCTGCATACTGGGTAATCTTCGGGAATACGGGTTTGCATTCCTAAGGATGGCCTTGACAATGTGCAAGTATACAGATTCAAACTCAAAAGTGAGGTTGAATCTGACTGTTCAAGACCAGTAATGAAGTGTACGGACTATAGTCAAGTGAGCACATGGATCTCTATCGGCCTCTATACATCTAAACTTTCATTTGAATTTGGTATTTGGAAAAGTATGTTGACCCACCTCCACGATCAAGTAAGTGTTCGGACAAGTTGGCTTCTTTTTCTTTTCGAATAAAGCGAGAGAACAAGCTGCACTGCAGCTGAATGGCTCGTCCAAAGGAGAAAAAGGCAAAGAGAATATCACAATGCAATAATCTAAGAGTAATTCGTTAATTTATCATATCAATGGGTGTCCAGAGTTCTTGAGTATCCAGCTAGTCTCTACCGGACATGGCAGTCCCCATCTCCCACACACCCACAGGGTATCTACCGGAGACACACGGGTCTATGCTCCTAAAGGCGGCCTCGACAGAATGTCCGAGTGTTTCGATTTGAACTCTGGTGTTGAATGAGGAGCACAAATCCGCTTACCGCTTGAGTTATCGTTTAGGTTAATCAAGAGAATTCTCGATATATTAATAGACATGCAAAAATCGATACATTAAACAATCTACTCTTTTATTTAAGCGTGTATTTAGAGAAGAGAAGTAGGCTCAACATATGACGTGATGAATTATGTTTAGATATCTAGCACGATCGATGCATATCATCCATAGGGAAAAATGATTCAAATGGTCTCTGAACTTTAATCCAATGTGTAACGTGGTTAATGAACTTTTAGTTTGTTCAATGTGGTCCCGAACTTTGGCCCAATATGCAACTTGATCCATAAACTTTTAATTTATTTAATATAGTCAATGAACTTTTAATTTGTTCAATATGATCCATGAACTTTTGGTACATGTTCAATTTAGTCCTTAGACTATACAAAAATATTCAATCTTGTCTCTGTTATTAAATTAATGGAATAATATTAAATTAATGGAATGACAGCACTGAACATTTTCACATAATTCAAAGAATATATTAAACATGAATTAAGAGTTCATGGACTAACCTTACCAAAAAAAAAAGAGTTCATGGACTATATTAAACATATACCAAAAGTACATCGACTGCATCAAATAAATTAAAAGTTCAGAAATCATATTACATATTATGTTAAAATTCAAAGACCGTTTGTGCCGTTACGCCTTCCATGTACCAATTATTTCTTTATGAACCCACTCATCGCATAAAGGCAACGAGAGGATGACCGATTCCCACATCCCACCGTTGACGGGCCAGGTTCGTTAGGGCCCCACCACGAAAACCGCAACAGTATGATTGAGTAGGGGGGCCCAGTCCACGTCAAGTCGTCTCGAAAGGAAGGGCTCGGACCGCAGCGGGACCCGCGGCGCGCAGCGCACCATGTGGGGAGACCGTGGATGGTGGGGGAGGAGGAAGCGGAACGTTTTTGTACTCGGCACTGCGCATTTGTAGGGAGGGAGGGAGGGAGATGCAGATTGTGTCCGAACAGATTTCGTTCGGGGAAGAGGTGAACCGTCCCTTTGTTTGCGAACGGGCCCGGGAGTCAGTAGTGTGCTTGGGGGAATCTTTTGGAGCTGTGTCCCCCTCAAACGACGTTGCTTTTCACGTTATTCAATAGGTTTTCAATCTTTGGATCCGAGCAAGATCTCGAGATCATCGAGATGTGAAACTGTCGAAAGGTATTCAATTTTATTGAGGAAGGTAAATATAAGGGGGCATTGGGGACGCGAGACGTGCGGTCACCAATACATTAAAATAAGAAACGCATATGTGAAGCTCCAAAGTAAAATCCTATGCAAATGTCCGATTAGATTTTGTTCAGGAAGAGGTGGACAACCCTTTTCTGCGAATGCGCCTGTGAGTCTGGGCCCTTGGGGGAATCTCTGGAGTTGCGTCCCTTCAAATGTCATTACTTTTCCTGTTGCTCGATGGGTTTTTCTAATCTTTGCTTTTTGAGCCTTTTTTTCCCCGGTTGGATTCGCCGTCGATGGTTTAGAGGGACAATGAACGGTGTTCATCATATTCGATTGGGCATGAGATTTTTCTCGCTTTTGTAATGCCGCGAGCACGGCCGTGGGTTGAGATAAAGAGCGGCGTCGATTCGAAGTCTCAGTCTTGAATAGGGTAAGCCACCCACATTTTCTCACTATTCGATATAGGTTATGCTGTTGAATAGTTTTTTGTCCACTCATCGTCCCATCAGCTCCCTTCGCCGCCCATCCATCTCTCTCTCTCTCTCTCTCTCCCCGTGCCTCAGATTTGAGGTGCATGATTGCAATTCTAAGTCATTCTCGTTTCAAACCTAGTACCGTTGAAGGTCACATCAGTCGCGAGAGGGGAGGGGGGTGGTGGTGCTAAGGTCTTCTGATGGTGGTGATGTCCTCTCCGGTGGTGGTGGTGGTGGTGGTGGTAATAGCGGACGTGTACGGTGGTAATCATGGGTTCGAGCGGCGGAGGTATGATGGAAGCGGGTGTCAAAGATGCAGAGTTAGGTGCCATATTAGCAATTTGGACATGGCAGGAACATTTGGACTGTCTGATTAGATGTTAGTCCAATTAACAAAAGAGTGAGATTGCACCGATTTTAGGCGATACAAGAACTACATTGAACCACAAAAAAAAGATAAAGGGAACTAGATTGAACAAGTAAAACTTCAATTACATGCAGTGTCTCTGCCTTTTTTCAAACTCAATTGCACTTTAGATCCAAGATTATGGACCCATCTTAAAGTTGAAATTGATCCGCATTATGTTGATTGAGCTCAATCACTGGTAAGAAATTTTAATTCATCTCGGGCTTGAACTCAAGCCTTCATAGGAAGTTCCATGCAAATTTTCGGCCTCATTTCATTTGTGAAGATTTTCAGTTTTCCTATTCTTTCTTTCTTTTTTTTCCATTTAAGAATGAAAATGTTCCATAAGAAATGTGTGGTAGTATTTTTAAACAGTTTCCAAACAAAAATAAGGGGAAACTGTCATCAAAATCAAATTGTAATAAAAAAAAAAAAATTGAGACCATCATTCCAAAAGAAATAACAAGGGGGTGTGGAAAATTACAAGAATAGCCTCCTTACAATTATTATGAAAATATAAGCTTATTTTATTAGGGATGGGCATGGGGAACGATGCCCCATTTCGAACAGGGCAACCCCGCAAAAATGTAGAATAGGGCAATGAGCGGGGATTTGTTGACCCCTCCCCGCCCCTCCAATCCGTACCGCCAATAAAAATTCATATAAAACTATACTTATTGCATGTCTAAACAAAGATATATAACGAACTATATATATATATATACCTATATTAATTTATATATTTATATCTATTTATATAATAATTTAGAACTTTCTCTAGAACTAATCGCTTGGCTCAACAAAAGGAGAAGAAAAGTTGTGTTTTAAAAGCTTTGCCAGCTCATAATTTTTCGTTGCTCAACTAATAGGGGACAAGGCTTTTGGGAGATTATGTACAGGTCAAATGAAAGTATTGGTTTTATAGGAAATGCAAGCTTCAAAATTCTTTAAGCACGCTACGTGAGACCATTGTCTTCCATGTCTCATCTTCACTTTGTTTTCATATCGACTAATTTATGACAATGTAGCTTGCTTAACACTATAAGACCCCATTGTTTTTGAAACTCACCAATGAGACCCTTCTCTCTAGTTAAAAAAAAAAAAAATTGGATCTTGGAAGTGATTTGAGTTCACTTTTAAAAATAAAAATAAAAAGCCTTTGCGCAGCCCCGTTGCTTCGTGATGCAATAATCGCTCAATCCTCGTGGCGCGCTCACTTGGCATTGACATTCCAATTTTGTGTTAAGAGATTTATATTTTTTGTTTATTTTTCTTGGATTAATAACACGAAAAGCCTTAAATTGGTACATCTGTGACAAATTTATCTAAACTAATTTTTTGACTATCGAAAACCCCAAACTGATAAACCTGTGACAAATTTACCCTCCGTTAGTTTCCGTTAAATTTTATCGTCAAATTGCTGAGTTTGATGACACGTAGCCGTTGACAAATGAACTAGTTTTGGGTTTTACCCATTCGTTTGTCACAGATTTATCAATTTATGATTTTTCATGGTATCAATCCAATTTATCGAAGAGAAAATTTATCACAAGTGTATTTTTTTGGGGTTTTTGGTGGTCAAAAAATTAGTTAGGAATAAATTTGTTACAAATATACCAATTTGAGGATTTTTGTGGTATTAACCATTTTTTCTATAAATCCGGTCTAGTCTTGCGTCATGCTTTTTTTTTTTTCAAGTTAATCTATGAATTTAATCTTGTGTTTCCACCAAAGAAAAGGAAATTTGTACTAAGTGGAGCGTACTGCTATTTAACTAGAAAAGAAGGGGGAGTGTACTTTTGTAATTTTTGTACTACAAATTATCTACAGGTCTATCCCTCAACTCACGAAAAAAAAATAAAAAACAGCCTCTATATCTAGGATCGTGGTTGAGTGTGAGCCACATAGGTGTTTTTTGTTAGTTGTCAAAATAAAGATTTCTCGTTTAATTTTAAGAAATTTATGCAAATCGAAATTTAAATTTTAAGACTAATAACATAAGTGATAAAGTCAAAAACAAAAATCATTGTAAGTCTCTAGCGCCGGTCGGATACATTTATTTTTGTTTCATAAAAAATAAGAAATTATTTGACTCGTTTTCAGCATATTTAAACGTTTCTTAATTCAAAGCAATGTTTGGTTACGTCTAGTAATAAATTTTAATTTTATATCATTTCTTTTACTTTCAAAAAACTATTTCTATGTACTTAACTAAACCTTCGCCTTTTAAGCCAACAATTATCCTAAAATCCAATGACACTTATGGAAACCACTTTAACTAAATAAAAATTTTTGTTAAAAAGTTGCCATCGAGACACTAGTCAACCAACCAAATAAGGAAATACAGTAATTTTTAGTACATTAAAAGTATAATATACACAATCAATACTTTGAAAATTGAATATTTCCTCGTTAGACATGTTGAGCGAATGCTCCGAATGTACTCATTAATGAGAATTGTAAAATAATTTTGTTATGTCCACTGTAGTTGAAATGTTTATTTCCTCGGTAAAGTCAAAATATTTGCATGCGTTTGATTTTTCTTTTCTTTGAGTAACTATATTCATTTCATAGATAGATGGATCTACCTTAAGAAGCTGGTAATATCACCAGCACAACTTTTTCATGTGAAAGATTGGAAATATTTTAGGGCAGCCTCATTGACACCATGAATTTGAGTTCCACTCAAGTGATTGGTTTTGTCCCAAAAACTTATAGTTTATACACTTAATTTTTTTTTTTTAAAAAAAAAGCTTGTCTTGTTTAAAGTACAGACAAGTTGAATGGCCTAATTGCCTTTTGTGTCTAGTGATATAATAATTAGCACCTAAAGTATCCTTCAATGAATTTCCTAATTAATATGTACTCACAAGAGTGTCTTTACCACTAGCATATATATTCTTATAATTATGTCATACGAACATAAAGTATCTCATAATGCGTAATATTAATTTATATCACCTAACAACTTTAAAAATAGGCCCGATCATTAGGCAGGTGGCGAACGGGCCCGCCCATTAGCCGAACTCGTTTGCCTCGGAGAACTTTTCTAGGCTTGGTCGGTAGGCGGGGCTGGGCTTGGGCAAGTGCCTCGACATCCTACCCGCCCGACTCGCCCATATATTTTATACGTATCAGCACTAATAAGATAGAATAAGCCCCAAACTTCTACTGTAGTAGAGAAAAAATAGAATAAAAGTCATAGGTAAAGTAATAAAATAAAATAACACAAACTCCTAAACCTAATCTTTCATTTGTCTTCAGATTTGCACTTTTTTTGGCTGAAATCCTTTTTTTTTCCATAAAAAAGAAAGGTGGCCCCATGGGCGGGCCCTGTGCAGACCTAATGATGTTCGGGCCCTAGCCTGCTCAATGAGCAGGTCTAATTGTAAATGACATAATTACTCTTCAAGCCATAATACTTTAAACAAAAAAAAAACAATATTGTTTTATGTCAAATAAAGTTTATGATTGCCTCGACGGGCCAAAGGCATCCACAGTGTGGCAGCAACTGGCCCCACTGACTACGACTTTTACATTTTTTGGGTTTGATGATATGTTTTTCTTGAGAAGTATCAACTTTCTTTGTAATTTCCTTCATCTTGACTTTTGCTTTGGCTTGGGTTTTCCTTTTAATGGGAAACTGGACAGAAACACACCCATGCAAGTATGAAAGCAAACAGAGAAGGATTTTATCAAGCAAGTAATTAAGGTAAGTTTTTCATCTACTTTTTTTCTCATATTATGTGCAAATATTATTTTGAAGATTGTAATGTTCTTTATTAAGTATATTTAACAAGTGCCCCGGAGATAGTGACACTCATTTACAAGACCTAAAAGAGGAAACGAACGTTAATATTAGGCTAATTATTATTGTTTTTTGAGGGGCCATCATTTGTGAATTAGCCTAAATAGTGGATAGGCATTTTGATTCATGACGCTCTTCACTCGGAGACGTTGCAATGAATTTCTTCAAGTAACTGACAATTATCGCTTGTCACTTGAACAGGTGATGGTTTTCTTTTATTTTGGTAGAAGGGTGGCGAGCGGCAATCAAGGTAACTATTCCTTCGGAGCGTTACCATAAGAGTCTTGTATCCACTAGGAAATGTTCGATTTGAATCATAATTGTCCAGTCGACTTATAAATCTATAAGCCTATCACACCAGACACGTGTATATGCAATAGCAAGACATGGACTACACACCTATCCAAAACTAATCAAAACAAGCAGTGCTAAAAGATGAAGGGAAACTCAATGGAACTTGATGGGAAATTTTCATGAAAAAAGACAGCCATTCTATATTTTAATTGAATTCAAGATAAGATATTCTCTTTCATAACATTTCGAGACATGTTGAAGAATTGGTGATATAATTCTTGAAGAGTGTGAAAGAACCAAAGATTTTGGGTGATGATTTCACTGCCATAGAAGCCCTTGTCCAGAGCAACACTAGGAATCCTCCCTTTCCCGTTCCATGAACAATAGAATTGTTGTGGAATATCAAAGGGTGCATTAACATAACGGCTCATATTATTAACGTGCAAAAGTGAATTAGCGCACCCAGTTTCCAAATGGGACGGCTGGATCATATCATTATTTATGATTTTGCTGAGTTTGTAATGCTAAATCAAATGCTCTCACTTTTGACCTTCAAGTTTTTTATTATGCAACTCTTTTCCGAAGGATTTGATCCCCTTGCTAACCATTGTGACTTTTAATTAATTGTGCGGTTAGGAACTCGCCATATTTTATGGCTTTTGTTATTTGAATTATCAAAAATTAACAAAAGCCACCTAATTGCTTAGACGACATGAAGTGTTGTCACTATAATATGTTATATAATAGGACATTTCATAATTATATGCATATGGAATATTATGTGGTAACAAATTGTTTATACTTTTAATATTCATAATATACTTTAATTAACTCTTTTAACGCACTTATTAATCCCACAATTTTCACAGGTTTATACCTGTATCTACTTAAGTATTGAGTGGATGCGAGATGAGTATGATTCTAAACCCCGTAATCTACCATACACTCACCAGTGCTAACATTACAATGGTCCGGTCATGCAAGTTCTGCAGAATCCGTAGATTTCCTAGATTCTCTTGCGCAGCCCTAGTTACAATCATCTACGATGTCTGGAAACAGTGTTCCGCCTCATTTCTTGACAATTTCTCTTTTCTTGAGTGTCTTCTTTGATCCTTGATAACATTGCTAAAACGGCAACTTTGGCGTCTAATGCAACCAGTCAACCTAATTTCGAAGAGTCCGATGGGTCAGATAAGGGTAGCTTTCATTAGGACTTAATAGGAAGTTTCTTCTTCAAGAAACCTGCCGCCAGCCCCAATACTGCTACGTAATTTATTTCTGAATTTCTGACCAAAAAAAAAATTTATTTCTGAATTCCATTGTACTCCGAAAACACTTGTTCAAAGCAACCTCGCGTGGGACACGGCGAAAACAGCTATTTACTACTTCAAGTTATAATAATCCATCTAAAAATTTGAAAAAAAATATTCAAATTCATAATTATAATCTTTATGTATTGAAATAGATTTTGGAAGATTCACGTTTAAAAAATATTTGTAGTGACATCAGCCACAGAACTTAAAAAACGTAAAGGAGCATGAATCAATCTGGGGTGAGTGGCGCGTTGGAGTATTTCAATTGAATGTCAAGTGCTGTTCCTATTTTGGTGTTTTTAGAGAAATTGTGAAATAAACACAAAAATTAATAGATGTTGTGATTCAATATCAAATGCAAGAGACCGAAATTCTCAGAGAAACCAACAAGAAATTATAAGAACACTGGAGATTTACATGATCTGATCCGAGTATGGGTATCTATTCTACAGGGAGAGCCAATCGCAAAGTATTCTACTATGAATTTAGAGAATTACAAAGTCACAACAAATAAATAGCTCGAATGCTTTCCAACTCTAAATTACACTTAAAAGATTTCCAATTGTGTTAACGCCCGATCGCTCACATGTGTTCTCAGAAGAAAATATTCAGAGACAAAACTAAACACTCGGATAGAAGCTCCAGGTGTACAATACGAGCAGAATCCACTTTACTTTGGCGGAACCAAAAACCCACGTAAAGAAAGATTCCATCTTTGTATGTTCTTGCGTGACTTTTTTATTCAAACTTTTTTTTTATTTAAACTTGAAAACAGTTATTTTCTTTTTTTTTTTTTATAATCCAAGATCACACCCCATCAAATTTTAGACTCCATCGAATTTGCTTGGAGTTCAGATGCAAGTCAAACTTTACTTGGGGTGTGTTTGTTTTGGTGAAAGTGTTTTCTCGAAAAGTGTTTTCCGAATTTTCAACCGTTTGGTTCTTCGAAAATGATTTGGTCAACGGAAAATACTTTCCGGTTAACATAGATATCATGTTTAATTTTATGAAAGCGAATTCCCTAATTAAAAATATGAAAACACTTTTCGGAATTGCTCATCTTGAATTTGTTAATATTTTTTCTTTTCTTTTCTTCCTTTTTTTTTCTTTTTTTTTTATTTCCAAGAAGGAAAATATTCATGTATTTTCTTTTCTTAATAAAAATAATTTTATAATACAAATAATTTTAAATAAATTTAAAAATATAAAATTTTTGATAATTTTCACTATCATATTTTCTTCACCAAACAACTAAAAATACTTTCCAAGTCTTTTTTAGGTTTTAGCAAACACCAAAAAATGAACTCATTTTCCTGGAAAGTGATTTCCTGAAAAGTATTTTCCTGAAATAGTACATTTTCCGCAAAACAAACGCACCCTTAGTAAACACCACAGATATCCAAATAAGCTCGAACTTCAATCAACTCGGATTTCGATATGAGTCCATACTTGAGGCATAAGCTGAAAATATTGATACCTATCGTTGTTGAAAGGATAGAGATGAAGACAATCGCGGCCCAGAACCACCCCATCTATCCTCTTGAGTAGATGTTTGGTTTCAACACCACAAGAATATTCAAGAATCAATACATGAAATTTCAATCCCAATGTGGTCACTATATGATTTTCCATGGTAAAAGAGTCCTGAACAATTCGAAGCCAAACTAAATAAGAAGATAGTTGCAATGAAAGGAATTCATTGACCATATTGTTCTCCAATCAGAGTTTTGCTAACGTTTCCAACGAATTCATGGTCATATTCGTGAATTCAACATAAGAGAACCCGTCCATGGCTTGACTATGCTAAGGAAAGCTCCAAGGAAGTCAGAATAAGAGAACACTCGTCTTGGGGTGGCCTTTTTTTTTCACCTTTTTTTTTTTTTTTACTTTAAGACCCTTATATCTTCTCTTGTTTGGGGGCAAAAGCTACAAAAAACTCCAAACTATGCTCATTGTGACTCATTTATCTTAAATATTTTCTTTTGACATAAAAAATCCCAAACTTCTATCTATGTGACACATTTACCCCGTCAAGGTTCCTTAGATGATTTTTCAGCCAAAATAATAGCGTTTTTATTTCTCTTAAATCACGTGGGTGCCATGTCAACATAGTTTACTTTCTGGTTCCATGTAGGCAGATCTTTAGTAATTCTCATTGACAAAACTTTGATGAAAGGTCTGTCCTTTGTTTGGACAAAGTATTGTGAACAATTTAACTCGTGTTGTATGTAAACATTATCTTGAAAATTGTAATGTTCCTAATTGAGTGTATATAATAAGTGCTCCAGAGGCACTCATTTTCAAGACTTAAATAAGAACAGGAAAATTGATTTTTAGGCTACTCGGTATTGCTTTTGAGGGGCCATCACCTGTATTAGCTTGAAAGAGAGGATAGGCATTTTCAGTCATGACTCTCTTCAATGGAGATATTTCAACAAATTTCTTCAAGTAACTCACAATCATCATCGTCACCAAGCCACAGTGACACTCTTTTTTCTTCCCTTGGCAAAAAGAGGAGAGCGGCAACTTGATAGCTACTCTCTCTGGATGCTACTACAAGAATTTCATATCCGCTATGAAATGTCTGATTTGAAGTAAAACTATTCAGTGCACCCATAAATGCGCCATCACACGGGAGATGCAGTTGCAAGACATGGCCATGACCAAAATTGATCAACACAAGCACTGCTAAAAGATGAAGAGAAGCTCAATGGAATTTGAAGGGAAATTTCAGGATAAGAAAGCAGGCAGTCTATATTTTAATTGATGTCAAGACAAGGTATTCTCTTTCATAACCTCTCAAAACATGGTGATATAATATTTAAATAGTGTGAAAGAACCAAAATATTGGGCGATGATTTCATTGCCCTAGAAGTCTCTATCCATAGAAAAACTAGGACTCTTTCCTTTCTCTTTCCCCAAACAATAGAATAGCTGCGGAGTATCAACTATCAAGATTGGCAATCTCTATAATTCTTAGCAAATTGACTTATTTTGTCCCATCGAAAATCAACAATCTCATGTTCTTTTTTTATCTTCGATTTAAACAATTTTTAGATAGCCACAAGAAATCTGAGTCACTCTCTTTCTTTTCCTCGTTCAGATTCTTTTTCATTTATTGAAATGCACTTTTAGAGTCATTCCTAAATAGGAAAGATATTTGTCTTTTTTTGGCAAAAACCCTAAACTATGCTCACTCCTGATACATTTATCATAACCTTTTAGCTGTGATATTAAAAATCTCAAACTTGTACCTATGTGACATATATACCATCCGTTAAATTTATGTCAACAAGAACCATTAAAAATATGCCAACATAGACACCAGAAAGAAAATAGTATTGACACGGTGCCCAAGTGACTTAAGTGAAATAAAAATGATATTATTTTGGCTTAAAAATCATCTAATTGAACATTGGCGATGGGTAAATATGTCACATTGATGTATGTTTGGGGTTTTTTATGTCACAAGAGAAAATTTATGGTAAATATGTCACGGTGGACATAGTTTGAGGTTTTTTATGACACAAAAAAATTCAAGGTAAATGTGTTACGGTGAACATAGTTTGGAGTTTTTTTTTTGTAGCCTTTTCCCTTTTTTAATGAAAGACTCACAATTATTTTAGAGCCTTGAATCAAATCAGTTATTTCATAAAGTCGTAATTCCGTGATCATATTTCAACAAAGAAATCTCAAGATCGATGCTTGTTTCGGGTGGAAATTTCTATCACGGTTGGTCTGGCGAGAAGTGACCATGGACAGTTGGTCTGGTGACACAAGATAAAGACGATGGGTGATGCAATCCTAAGTTAGCAATTAATGATGGTTGTAGTGGATAAAAAAGGTCAGGATTTTTCCACAAAGGCAGTTAATGATAGTTGTTGTGCATACTTGCGGGTGCATTGCAATGACTTGGAGATTTAAATCAAGATAAGTTGATGCAGAAGAATACCTAAATTAAGGGGAACAAACCTAACAATTGATCTCACGCGTGAGGGGGAGATTGTTGAGATACACATGTAAGTTGTGTTAGAGAAGTCCCACATTAGATAATTAATGTGGTGTTGAGCAGTTAATATATCCTAGTTGGCCCATAACTCATTGGCTTAAGCTTTTGAGTGAAAGTGAGTTCAACTGGATATGTTAACGGGCTTGGACTTAAGCTCCCTCTTGTCAATATCCCTAGATGAAGGTATTGAGTTTCTGCTGCGTGCTTCCAACAGAAGCAACGGTTAAAGATGAAAAGAAACTCAATGGAATTTGATGAGAAATTTTCATCTCAAGACAAGGTATTCTCTTTCATAATCTCTCAAAACATGGCGCTATAATATTTAAAGAGTGTGAAAGAACCTAAATTCTGGGCGACGATTTCATTGCCATAGAAGTCTCTATCCATAGAAAAACTAGGACTCTTCCTTTCCCTTTCCACGAACAATAGAACAGCTGCGGAGAATCAACTATTAAGATTGGTAATCTCTATACTTCTTAGCGAACTGACTTACTTTGTCCCGTCGAAGATCAACAATCTCGTTTTTTTTTTTTAACCTTCAATTCAAACAATTTTTAGATAGCCGCAACAAATCTGACTCACTCTCTTTCTTTCCTCGTTCGAATTCTTTTTCATATATTGAAAAACCCTTTATAAGTTGTTCCAAAATAGGATCGATATTTTTTTTTTTTTAATGAAAGACTCGACTCTAATTCCAAATGAATTTCTGAAAATCAATTTGCAGCTATTTTATCATGTTAATAAAAAAAATTAGTTTATAATGTTTTTGGACCTTGGAGATCTAGACCCACTTCACCATCGTTCATCTATATATTAGATTCCTTTTATTTTGCGAAAAATAAATAATTTAAAAAATATATATTTTTAAAAATAATCACTTATATCGCTAGAAATAATCAGTAAATGAAAAAAAAATTTCATTATCGATAATAATTTATGTCTCGACGATAATAAAAATGCGTTTAATTCATTCATTTTTGTAAATAATATAAATATTTATTTTTCAAAATATATTATTTAAATTATTCATTTTCCACGATACAGAGGGAGCGTTTAGGGTGGCACATCATAATTTCGGAGATCGACCCGAGTCAATTATTTCGCGGAGCCATAATTAAAGCGACTCAAGCCATCACCCCTTTTGAATTAAGACTTTTTCATCGGATTCATCGATGGAGATGGCTCGGTGAAAAGTCATTATCAATCAAACCAACGTGAGGACAATGTACACCTCAATCATACCCTTTAACCTCCTCTTTCCTAAAGTCGGACGGGTCGAGTTCATCCGTGTTCCAACGCGGCGTAGCTTTCAAAGGCACGACGCTTTCGCACGGATCACGTTCTCGCCCTTTTCCTCTCATTTTCCCCCTCTCCCCCCAATTTGATCTCTCGAGGAAAAATGAAAGCCCAAGTTGACGTATCCACCACGTGTCTGTCGGGCTAATCAACACTTGCTTGTTATTTCGATTTTATCTCACGAGAAATGAATTATTTGAAATATATTTTCGTAAGAACGATTACTTATATCACTTAAAATAATTAGTCAATAAAAAAATTGTTGCCGACAACAATTTATAGAAGATGAAAATATTCTTCGTTCATTCATAAGTAAACGATACAAACGATCGTTTTTTAGAAAATATTTTCTCTAAATTCATTCATTTTTTGCGAAATAAATGGAACCTTATACTTATAATAACCTCACTCTCCTAAGGAGCTTTGCCTATTTGGAATCCGTTTTATGATACAAGCTTAGAGTTTAAACTAATTTTATTTTTAATTATACGTTTTTTTTAGTATCTAAGGTTCTTGATATGGAATAACCTGTGTCTTTATGGCCTTGTTGATCGATACATAATTTTTTCCTAATACGGTCATGTCATATTTTTCATAATTTCTAAAGTAAAATTATTATTCTATTATTATTTTTTTATTTAAATGAAAAGTCGGTAAGCATTTTTTTTTTTTTTATAAAATGGAGCCATTTAAAGAATATCTCTAACCAAAAATGACTAAACATTTCTAGAAGAAGTTCAAAATGTTTTGGGAAACTGATACAAATAGTCTCTAAACTTTGTCATGATATATAATGCGATCCATGAACTTTTAATTTTTCAATGTGGTCCCTAAATTTTTAGTTTGTTTAAGATGGTCCCTGAAATTTTTGTACATATTCAAACTAGTCCTTAGACTATATGAAATATTCAACGTTATCCCTAAACTTAAATTAATGAAATGATACCGCCGAACAATTTTATATAATCTAGAAACCAGTTTGAACATGTATCAAGGATTCAGGAACCACCTTAAACAAACTAAAAGCTCGGAGATTGTATTGCACATTAGGCTAAAGTTTAGAGATTACATTGAATAAATTAAAAGTTCAAAAACCACGTCACTTATGATAAAAGTTCAAGGACCGTTTATATCATTATCCCAAATATTTTGGCCACGGAATATCATATCGAAGTAAAAGACGATAGCGAGGCACGCGGGCAATGCCGTTATTACGCGGCTCCTACTTTATACCCACCGGGAAGGGCCCGAAATTTTCTCCTCACGGCACATACGGAACAAAATGAACCTAACTTCGCGAGTGAAAAGGACGGAGATCATCGAATCTTCTACGCCGCCCGCGACGCGGGAATCGGCCGGAAAAATTTAATCTGCCGGAAGAAATTCGCCCCGTAACGGGCGGTGAGCTTCGTCTGAGCAAGTAGGACAGACCGGGGGGGGCCTGTTCAGCAACCAAAAAACAAACACGAAGGAACGGAAAAAACGGTCTGCCCTATGCATTAGATGTCTCTTCGAAAAGATAATAAGCAATTTGCCGTATCGGCGAGCCTGTCGAGTTTGAGAGTATCGACAAATTTCGATATCGCGCGAGCGAATTCCGAATAAATTATCGAGTACGAGCCTTGAAAATAGCTTCCGGCTCCGTTCCGCGCTAAGACGAGGAGGGGGGCGAATCCGGCTCCAAGACGAGGAAGAGACGGCGCGGCGCGCGCCTGTTTCGGCTCGGCTCGGCTCGGCTGGGGGGGCGGTATGTTGCAAGACAATCCAGGCCGTCCGAACGTCTCGTCATCCAACGGATACGCCGCGCGGGAGATGGACCCCGCCCCCACCAGGAGGAACGAGCCGCGCGGGTCTATCCCCATCTCGGAACCGTTAGACAGCGCGGGTCCCACGCGACGCTAATCGTTTTGACGGCCGAGATGAGGTGAAATCATGTAGAATCGGGCGCAGGCGATGGTCACTCCCGCGGAGGGTTGGGCCCACCGCTCACGGACATCTTATTTCGGAGCGACGCGCGGGGATGGGATCGAGGGGTAGATATCGCGACACGTGTACGGTGGACACGTCCCCGGGGTCCCCCTCGCGCTATAAATTCCGGCGGCGCTTCATTCTTGAAAACTCGTTCAGCGCCGAGGAGAAGTTCAGGATCGACTTCGATACCGTCGTCGTCTTCGTCTTGCCTCCGCGATCTTTCCGAGCTCTCCGGCTGCCTGTTCACCCTTCCACCGCAACCCGAGGATGTCGTGCTGCGGAGGGAACTGTGGCTGTGGCTCTGGCTGCAAGTGCAGCGGCGGCTGCGGAGGGTACGTCTACGTCGTCCTCTGCTGCTCCCTACGTTCGGCGCTCGTCGATGCGCCGACGATTCTTGTTCTACCGCCGCCCTGTTTGATCCTTCAGTGCCTACTGAAAACTTCGTTGAATTGCTGGGTTTTTGTTTTTTTTTCCCTTTTTTGGGCTTAGTTGTCGTTCGCTTTGTCGAGTCTTGCGACGATGGGTGGCTGGAAATGAAACGGTGTTGTTTGTGTTGAGTGGACGATGACGATGATGGCGATGGTGATGCAGGTGCAAGATGCATGCGGACCTGAGCTACACCGAGAGGACCACCACTGAGACCCTCGTCACGGGCTTCGGCCCCGAGAAGTCGTACGCGTCTCCTCTTCCCCATTAGACTACGGAAAAAATCGGAACTTCATCGGAGACGTTTCTTTCCACGCGAACCTCTTGTTTTTTGGCCTCGAGCCTGTGATCTGTGATTTTGATGCGAATGTTTTATGGCATGCAGATACTTCGAGGGGTCCGAGATGGAGGCCGGAGCCGAGAACGGGTGCAAGTGCGGCTCGAACTGCAGCTGCGACCCATGCAACTGTAAATGAAACGGATCGCGACCTTGAATTCAGCACCGCCGACCCGCCCCCCGACCGAAGGCAGAGACCGAGAGATTGGAACTAATGCTTAGCTTTATGACATGTTGGCGTTTACTACGTGTCCTTCGCCATGTGGGTCTTTGTCTTGTGTGCTAGAATAAAGCAGCCGCGGGCTGGATGTGTGCGACTGAATCCTGAACTCCCCGGTTTAGGGTCTCCCCCCTTTGATGGAGGGGTTGGCTTCAGCCGTGACTGGCTTTGGTGTATTTTTTCCTTTTGTTCTTCCTTCTTTTTTGTCGTCTCTGTGTAAAGGTCGTGTCCGATCTGGGTGTCTCTGCTTCGGGTGGGTTGGTTTGTGTTGGGGTCAGATAATGAAATGATAAGGCGATTGAAAGCTCTGTTCTTGCGGTCAAAAAGGTCGGCATTCTCTCTTTAAATTCATTGCCCCCCACCCCTCCCCCTGTTATCATGGACAATTTTGACTAATGGGTACCACAAATATCTTCCCCTCTTCTTAAATTGAAGATTAGTGTGAGGAGACATAAAGATTAGATTGCAAATCACATGGTGTTTCTTGTCAACTTCGGGGAGACTTGAAGTGGACGTCGGGGTGGGGTTTGGGGGGTGAATTATTGGGAAACGAAGGAGGGTCACCTTCAAGTCCGCGGTTCAAACTTGAAACGTCTGCCTAACTTTATCCACGAAGCGTCGCCGAAGTCGGACTTTGTGTCTATCTTATCCAATCGCTGAACCCAACCAAATATGGCGTGCACGGTGCGTGCATCTTCCAAAACCGATTTGGCGTGATGCACTGTTTACATCAGATGAGTTGGCTCATTACATTATTGAAGTCTTGGTTTGTATGTGCTCCTGGTGGAAATCAATTTTCATTTTCATGCCGACATCGTACCCGGTTTCATCCGACGGCCGACAGCCAACAAAGCTTATTTTGTTTATTTTTTATAAGAGCACGATGGGGTAGACAAGCCCCGTCTACATGTGCATAGACCTTCGAAACCCTTTGCACTATAAACTGTCATTCTTTTAATTGTTCCTCCCCTTGCAATCTTTTACACGGATTAACGGGAGGGACGGGAACGGGGACGGGGACGAGATGCCAAAAATGCTTATCGACAAGTCACATGATTTGGGTAATGGACGAACGCAACAATGAGAGATCATAGGATCGAATGGGATTGTAAACAACGCACATGATCTGGATAATGGACAAACACAACAATGAGAGATCAAGGATCGAATAGGACATAAACAACGATCTGGATAATGGACGAACACAACAATGAGAGATTCACAGGATCAAGACGCTATTGTCTGTGACATTACATCCTTTCTGATCTCACAATTTATGGATTTCAAGATTCTTGTCAAAGCTTAGACGCAGCTTGTTTACAATCTCCCAAAACAGGGACGAGACAGAGACAACATGTGAGATGATTCAAGCAGAAATGCTCAACAACAGGTTGTTGCCGGTCTTCCGGATCACTCGAACGCATCTCTTGCGACTCTACCAAACATGTTATGAACCTGCACAAAAATCCGGGGTCACAAATAGATTGGTTGATGTCGAAGATCCAGAGAACATTGGAGATTTGTCTTCGATGGAGGTCACATATCTATGTATCTAAATACAAGTTTAGGTGTAACTAAAGTGCACCTGCTTAGAGGAGAGGCCGATCTTCTCCAAGTCATCTAACTGCATTACCCAGATAATCGTAATGACAAAATAAGTTAGGAGAAGAGTCTTAATTTTCACTGCTATAATCTCCCGCTGTCATAAACCGGGAGGGGAAGAAAGTTGACGGAAGAAAGTAGTCTTCTTACCGATTTCAGAGGGCTAGAGTCCCTGAGTTCAAGGATATAATCTGCTCTCTTCGGTCCAATGCCCTGTATCATCATTCAAGAGAAAATATCAAAGTGTTACAACACGAAATGTTCATTTTGAAGTGTACTTAATTCCTACTACATGCGTACCTTAATCTCGAGAAGCTCCTCTCTGCAATTGCAACAACCACAACACATGTTCAGTACTCACTGACAAGAATAAATACATGCTCTTAATACAACAGACGGCCACATTACCTGCTGGCGACATTCAAGACATCGATGAATTCTTTAATAAGACAGGTCTGCAGATCAGATACCGCGTGTTAGTTCCACCTCCACAGTACTTAAATGTTGGCAATGAAAGTGAAGCGGTTCTAGGTTATTTCTACTTACCTTCAAGTTAGAGCTGCACTCATTAAATTTATCAAGTGGAGTGACGAAATTTTGGAGCTTGCTTGTGCAGCTCTTGGAAGATGTAACTGGGGTCCGTGGCTCAAATGGCTCGGAGCATGTTACTGGAGCCCTTTGTCCGATGTTTACATCTACTGGGGAGAGTGCTTTTCTTATTGGGCTCTGCCTTGCACTTGCCGTATTGGTAACTCGATATGACTCGGTGAAGTCGACAGACGTTTTGGCTCTCTCTACTGGGGAAAGCACTTTTCCTTGTGGGCTCTGCCTGCCACTTTTCGTACCGGTAACTCTAAATGACTCAGTGAAATCGATGGATGTTTTGGCATTAGCACGGTCGCCCTTTTCAATTGGCGCACCTACGTATAATTACAGCCACTTTAAACGATAGCATGAAGCAGATATATCCCACGTATCGAAGATAATCCAAATTCCAGCTTATCTAAATTGACTACGAATAGAAAAATCCTTGAAGACTAGAGTACCTCGGAGGTCTATTCTTGATTCCAAAGTAACTGCATCGAGCACATCTTTCACCTTAATGTCTGTGTGCTCAGGTACATACTGCAGGTTCTGAAATGAACATTGTTTGACTGTTAGAGAAGCCAGTACATCTCCTTGTAAAAGTATATGCATTCTTCGTGATGAGATGCTTCAGATCATAATTGACAAGAAACCACTGTAATCATTGTAATATATCATTATAAATTACTCAAAAATTAAGGGACCAGCAGAAGCATTGAACGCATCACAGTGATAAAGAACAGCGGCATATGTAAGGAAGTCATGCAGAGTAGGTCCTCATTGCTGGTTGGAATTTCATTTTAAGGGACATAATGTCATGTACAAAACAGCCTCTTAAGCAAGAACGTACCTCTGCGTCCCTTTCCTCCAAACGTCCATTATCGAATAAATTTCTGGAGGAGACCGGCAAGATCCTGCATTTATGTGACCATCAGATAAAATTGAAGGAATAGTATGCCGTTTAACACTTTCATTGGCCGTCATGACCTTACCTTCGGGAGACAGAATTATCCTGTCTAGAGCTGACCTTCGTTTTAACAGAAGTATGACGCTCAGCAGTTTTCTTGACAGAAACTGGTGTCTTAAAGGCTCCGACTCTGTTTTCACTCTTTGTTTTGCCTCTTGATTCAAGCCAAGCACGCAGTTTTGCCTCCATGTCAACTTTCAACTTGGGAGTCTCTTGCTTTTGAGCAGAAGGAATGAAGTTAGTGATGTGGCGTGACCGAGCTGCCAAGCTCACAGTATGAACAGATTCTAGGTACTCTCCAGGATTCTATTAATTGAACACCAAACAGAAATTATATTTGTTAAAGATCCAATGGACAATCACAAATTCTTAAGGGGAGTTCCACACTTGAGTCTTACCAAACATGCAACCATGATGGCACGGCTGGTTCCACCAAGAGAGTCCTGCAGTATTCGAGTCAGCTTGCTCTCTCGATAAGGCACGCGAGGTTTGTTGTTGTTCAGAGCATAAATCACGTTGGATAATGCGAACAGCGATTGGTTTATCTTGCCGCTCTCCTGCATACGGATTCCCTCATTGCAGGTCCTCCTATTATCTTCGTTCCCTGACGAAAGACAATTATATAAAAAAACGTGGGCAAAAATGATCCGCAGTAAACAACTTAACGGTGAGGAAATTAGAAAGTACCGGCTAGATCTATGAGGTTCAACTTTCCGGTGACTACAGCATCAGAACCATCTCCACAAGGTGTGGTGACAGCTATAACGAGTGCACCATGGCTCCTGCTGGAGATGTCATTTAGACCAGTGTGTGCCGCTTTGCGCTTCTGGATTCCACTAGCAAACACCTCGTTAAACTTGGACATTGATTGCACATGGACCCGCGAGAGTCCCTTCAGGTGGATTTGCCCATCCTTGTCGTCCATAATCATGATTTCCTTCGGTTTCTCTTGCAAAAGGTCATAGCATCTCTCCATGTAGACCTCGTAGTACGAAATCTCTGCAGTGCTTCTCATGGTCTCACACATGGACAGGATCGTGGACATGGCCAACGGCATCAGGCCCGGCAGTTCATTGGTACCCTAAATTATTTATCATTTCGTCAATTCTCTTTTGGCAGAAACGCTAATAGCAGTATTCAAGCGAAGGAAACAATTTCAGTCACCATTAGAGACCGAATACAACAAGAAGAAAGAGATTCAAAAACCAACAATCCACCCCCAAACATGCTTATATATGACGACATTCTATTAGTATTCCAAGCAACGGGGCATTCATCATGAGGAACATAGAATTTGCTAGCTCTGCGACTTCTGTTCGCTGCAGAAAACTTTCCCCCCGTCCTTCCTACCAATTCTCCTGAACCCGACCCGAGACTAATTACATACAAAGTCAAACGAAGTTGAGCAACAGAATCATGATCATCCGGACGTTTTTCTCAAAAGCTCAAGCTGCATATAAATACGAGCCCATTATTCAATTCAATTTCCCCTAACCAGCTTCAAAAGCGCCCAGACTAACTTGGGAACTCAATACTTCCTTCTGATTTCACGTGAGTCTAAGTCACAATCAAAGCTCAAAAGCTGAAATTTTTTCAAAAATACAGTGCCAACCTGCATCGTGTAGGTTTTACCGCTGCCCGTGGCGCCGTAGGCGAACGCCGTAGCATTGCACCCATGGAAAACCCCAGCAATCAGGGGCTTCACTTCCCTGTCGAATATCTCCCTCACGTTGTCGTCTTCCTGGCCGAAGAACGAGTCCAACTTATAGCACTCGTTCCGACTGGCGCGCGCACGGCGAACAAAGAAACAAAATCCACCACCCGAAAGAACAAAAACACAAAAATCAAAACCCTACGGAGGCACGAAATCGGTCTCGGAGCAGCACAAATTCGAGCACGATCGAGTAAGGGGCTTTTTCCACTGACCTAGTGGCTTGGTCCTTGAGATGGACGGTGACCTCGTCGTCGGGGGACGACGATCCGCTCGCACGACGACCGAGTACCGAAACGCACGAGGCGGGTCCGCCCTTCCCCGAGGCGGCGGCGGCGGGGGCGGCCTCGTGAGGGAGGAAAGGGCGGACCCGCACGACCACCCGGACCTTGGAGGGTAAATCCGCGGACGATGCGTCCATTGGAGGGCGGGGGGGAGATTTGCGGGAAATCTGAAGAAACCGCGAGGCAGAGCAGGAAAATTGAAGGAACAGGGCGGAGGCAGAGCGGTTGATGTTGGAGTTCGACCGTTGGGAGTTTTCGGATTTGAACAGGAGGAGCTCGAAAGGGCTTCGGAGGTTGGGCCTCTGTCGTTTGTCCGGGTCGAACGCCCTTTCCGATTTGAATTGTGGACACCTGCAAGAACGCCACGTGGACACAAATCACCGTTTGGGGGATTCGGGGATTTAGTTACGCAATTTTGAGATCGGTATCATCCGGATTTTTAGCGTCTAATTAGCCCCGGCGCTTGTTAAGCATGTTTAATCGGGGAATATTTTTTTTTTTTTTTACTTTCCAAAGTATTTATTGCACGTAGCGTGGGAAAAATCATCTCGTGGGAACTGTTACAAACTTTCCTTATTCGATTATTTAGCGAATGTCCTTAAAATGGTATTTTAATAAAAGGGCCCCATCGATTCTCACCATGAATCGAGGAAACTTTTTAATTTCCAGCACACTTTCTCTTTCATTATATTATATTATGGGTAATTAATGCATCGAAACTCAAAACTTTATTTAATCAGATTTCAAGAATTACTTTTTTTTTTTATTTTGTTTGAAAGCGTGATTGCTCTTGCATTGTTAATTAAATCTCGACCATGTCATGAGTTTACCTTCAACTCCCACATATAAATTTCTTATGAAGTGGCGGGTAGTTTTACTATGTGCTGAGCTATAATTATGTCCTCGTTTTTTTGACTTTTTGTTTATTTAATGTAGGATCTTTGCAGAATGCTTTTTTTTTACATTAAAAAATATTGATAAATACTTAACAGAACGCTTCATAAAGTGCACAAATGACACTTTCGACTCGAACTTTTAAATAAAGAACTTTTAAATAAATATTGGTAAATACTTAACAATAGTGAGAAAAAAAATAATTCAAAAATGATTTATAAAATCCATCTAATTATTTTCCAGCAACAATTCATATCCTTCTTTTTTAAAGTTTAGTTTAAAACCGGTGCACTATGTGCGTTTAAAAGTACTTTGTCTAATCTAACTAAATTGTTCAAAAACTTTTTTTGTATACCAGTAGAATTCTTGTATGGTATACTTTCTTTGTCCAATTTCATCTTTCGATAAAAAGAATATAATGATCATTCAATTAAGTATTAACAACTTTAGAAAATATAATAAGAAACAAAATAGATATCTTCAGTAAATTTTTTAGATGAAAATGTGAAAAAAAAATAAAACTAAACCAGAGAAAAGATATAGAAGGGAAAGGGAAGTTGCAGGGCAACACCTCCGAACAATCGGCATTCCCATCTCACTCATAAGGATGATAAACTTTAGAGAGAAACTCCGGAATTCTATTATTTGTGAATGGATACAAATGAGAGAAATGAGACCCATTTATATACAAGTATTGGCATAACTCGTAAATCTCTCCTTAATCTAACGGTGGAGATTGCACTCCCCATCTACCAACTATTCACATGAAGACTCTAGAATATGGTACACCGCCCCTAGGAATATCCTAGAGAACTGGTCTTTGACGTAACTAATAATGATCATCTAGAGGGGGTGAATAGGTGATTTTAGATGACTTTGATCAATTTTTATAATGGAAAGAATTGATCACCAGTAAAGTCTAAATAATGTTCAGATTTTGAGCAGTTTATATAGACAATGTGCTAGTGTGCAGGATAAATAATAGAATAAGAGTTTAGGGATAGAGAAACTGCACACAAGAAGTTATAGTGATTCGGCTTAGATCAAACCTATATCTACTCTCCTACGCTAACGGCCTATCGACTAGATTTCACTATGTGATCAAAAGGGATTACAAGTTTTGAGTGATATCACCCGTGAATGATAGAACTCTCTATCTCAGACAATTACTCTTACAAAATGTCTCTCCAGATCTTAGTGTTTGGCTCAGGACAGACAAGTAGTAGAATCAAAGTATGCTTAGGCTACGCATAGCAACCATTCTGTGCCCGGGAACAAATTCTGCTCGAAAATGATTCTATTTTGTTCCATGCCGGGAACTATCCGGATTTTGGCCCATTTTTGGGAATTATAAAGCGTGTAATTAGAATTTCGGAAACCGATCACTCTCGGGTTCTTATTTTTTAAAATTAGAAATTTTGCTAGAATCTTTTCGATCAAAATTATTTATATCACGAACTTAGCGGTCAATTTAGGGAGTTTCAAAGCGAAATAAATTGGACGGTGTAGAAATTATTGTGGCCAATATCGACATTATCAAGATTAGTGAGAAAGTGAATTTTTGAACCGGGTGCAAATTTGGACTAGTAGACCCTCTCGTAAAAATTTGATCTAATTAATTTGACCTTTGTCCCTTTTTAAGTGCGAGGTCTATTTTGGGCCGGTAGACCATTTTCGGTTTTTAATTTGGGCCATCGGGTCGCGTTAAATATTTGAAATTCAAATATTTATTTTAATCTCTCTCTCTCTCTCTCTCTCTCTCTCTCTCTCTCTCTCTCGCCCCGGTCTGGTCAATCCTTTTCACCTACTCCCAACTTTTGGCTCAGGAGGTAAGTATTTTTAAAAAAAATGAATCATTCTAATTAGACTAATTTACAATTCTAAAATTTTTTTTACTATGATTAATTAATGGAAAATCGGGCGAGTTCGGGATTGTTTGGATTTAATATGTGGATTATTCCGTATTTGATTTTTGTGGTGGTCAATTGATATGATAAGTATAAAGCATCTTGATGACAACCATTGGCCTAGAATTTGGTATAAATGATGGATTTGATTTAGGTGAAGTGCGATCAATTTGGGGTTTAATTGGGCAATTATCGAGAATGATCGCTTCGTGCAATTTAAAGCCGTAGTTGTGGTTAATTTGATGATGCCATGTAACGTGTTTAGCGTGGTTGGGAGTGGAATAGCAATAAACTTGGTTGTGTTGTGTGCATGAATTGCGTGTTAAGTTGATGCCATGGTTGAATTGAAATTGATTAAAAAGTTACATTGTGATTTTGTGAATGCCCAAGTGTGGAATGAATAACCATGAATGTGCATCTCACGCTTTGTCAAACGGGATGTGAGAAAAGGATCGTTTGATGCGGGGTTCGAGATAATAAAAAGGTTGTGTGATCACCTAAGGAAACAATTTCATAGATGTTATGCATTTGGTAAACGGTTCTTTTAGCAAAAGATATATATTTCGAGTTGTAATTGAATTTGGGCGGGGAAAAAAATAAATACATGAGGGCATTTTATGCAAGAATGTGAGAATTAGTGCATAAGCAAAATACAAGCCACTTATGTCTTGTGATTATTATATAGGGATATGCCTAACCTGCGGTCGTGTAATTTCTAGATTAGTCATATATTTTGAATGTTAGCCTAGTTTAGGTTTAGGGAAACTATTTGAGATTTATTCTCACGGTTGTTGTAAAACCGACTTTTCGGATCCCCGACCTTGAGGATTTGTTTAATGCATTTTTGGGGAAGCCCCCGGCTAGTTGTTTTCAGGGGCCACTTATCCTTTTTGTTTTTTTGGTGGCTTTGAATTTTTTGATTTTTGGGGCTGTATATGAATATTGTAAATGATTCCGGGTACTAGTACAAGTGATGATTTCGGGTTACCCTTGGTTGTCGTTTATAATGCGGGTGGATTTAATACTCTTTGAATCCTAAAGAATTCTCCTTAGTAGCTAACTGAAAATTATATTCTTTGAATAGAAAAGTGATTTTAGATGAATATGGTATCAAAATTTTTTTTATACAAGAATTGATTCTTTTTTTTTCCCTTTTCATTTTTTTTTATTGAATTTTTTCTCTTTTTTCCTTCTATTCCGAATTTCCCAATGATCGGCAAGAAAGCTTTATCCATGGTGATTTTGGATGACTTTATATAGAATTTTTAGCCGTGGCTTCATAAACAATAGGCCTTGAGAGCTTTTAATGGATTTAGACTTGTTCATTCTTTTTTGCTTGAATCAAACCTGAGCGGATTTCAGAAGGGATACCTATTCAAAATTTCACTAAGACACGGAAAAAGTTTAACAAAGTGATTTCTTAGATGAAATCATTGACGAATTGGAACAAAATAAATGAGGATTTTCCGCTAAGGATCCAAAAGGAGGATATTCCAAAGACAGCATAGATAGATTCACTATTTCAAATCAAAATGGACCCTAATGAATCGGGTATTCAAAATTGTTCTCATACCCATTCAAAGAGTCCCGAGGGGCATGATCTAAAAAATCCATTGTATGCTAAGTTTAAAGGATCATTTTTTCAAAATTATTCCTTTCTAACCGGGCGGCTATTATCTTACAAAATTTGTATAAAATTGAAGTATGATTCGATTGCTTAGAGGATTGGGATTGATGCAAATGGCTCTGGTTGACCAGAAAGAATTAGAAATGAAAAAAATTATTCAATTATTTTTGTACTCAAATTTTTAATGGAAAAGGTTAATCTTTTCTTTTATTCGTTGGATGGAATTCTTTCTATTCCATATTCAATCCGAGCTGGAAATTTAGAATTTTTTAATATTTTCGCCCGATGGCGACATTGAGGAATTTGCAAGCCAAGAAAATGAACTTTGAGATTTGTAAGATTTTGAGTATGGATTCATTTAATTCCGGGATGGAATTTTGTCCTTTCAAAGAAGATTAAAGCTTTAGAATTCAAGCTATTTGTAAAATTGAAAGTCGTGGCCAAATGTTCTTGAAGGCACACTTGGTGGGGATGTTGCAACCATTTCCAATTTGGATCTCCATACAATCTCGGAAATCCTTTATAAGTAGAGGACTATTTAAATCCTTGATTAAAATGTTTGTAATCATTTTATAGGTAGGGCTTTCCATTGTGTTAAGTATTCCGGACAATAGAATCGAAGGAAATTTCCGGGAAAGATTGAAACAAAGATAGAGTCGCCAGAAAAGTTACGAGGACCGTGAAATTGGCGACATGTTTCTCAAGACTTGAGCAAGAAAGGAAAGCCGATCAAGTTCATTTGAATAATTGAACTGCCTATTCAGCTACACCGGGAATTTGTCAAAACTTTTATGTTGAGAAAATACGATCCGGATTTATGTTGAAATGAAGTAATAGACGTGGATTTGACAGAGTGTCAAACCTTTTAGCGAGAACAAAGGAGAAACAAGAAATAGGTTGGTCAAAGTCATTTCACGGGACGGAAGGTGCCACATGGGAAACGAGGAATGATAACACCAATTATGGGTTGGGATTGTCGAGGACGGAAATTTTTGTAAGGGGGAAAAATTATCATTTTTGGCCCAAATTTAAAAAATTTTCAAAATAATTTTGCTAGAATGAGAAAGAAGTTATTTAAGAATAAATTAAGAAAAAGAAGAAGTCCAAGTAATAAACCTTTGAATCGTAGAGAATTTGGACTATAGGAAAAATTTATCCATTTTTGTGTCTATTTTTAATTTGAATATCAATAAGTTGCTTTTTTTTAAAAGATTCTAAATCAAGAAGAATTTTGATTAATTAATGGAAAACAATGAATTCCAGAAGTTCGGGATTGTTTGGATTTAATATGTGGATTATATGGGCCCGTAATTTTGTGGTGGTCAATTGATATGATATTTGAGGGTATAATTGAGCATCTTGATGACAACCATTGGCCTAGAAAAGTGTCTAGCCTATTGCGATCAATTTGGGGTTTAATTGGCAATTATCGAGAATGATCGCCGTGCAATTGACCTGGCTAATTGAGCCGTAGTTGTGGTTAATTTGATGATGTCAATAGAAATGGAATAGCATGGCGGCCCCCTAATGCGTGAAATTTTGACTTGGTTGTGTGAATTATTGTGCATGAATTGCGTGTTAAGTTGATGCCATGGTTTTGCAGTGGGCATGATCTGTGGCGGTGCAAAAACATTTACAAAATTTTAACATGGACTTAAAAATTTTCAACTTCAAAATCGGGTTATCTTCCTTAAGTTTCCTCATCAATGAAGGAGATCGATGTTTCATAGTGACCTTTGGGCGGAAAGGCTTCCATGCAATGACTTTAATTTGGGCGGGATGCGGTGTGCGATGTGCGGTGTGGGCGGTGGGCGGGAATTTCACGTGTCAAGTCCCGACATTTGCATACATGAAAGCATGCAAGAATGTGAGAATTAGTGCATAAGCATGTGATTGGCATATGTGTGATTATGAGTGCCACTTATGTCTTGTGATTATTATATAGGGATATGCCTAACTGCGGGGTCAAGTAATTTGAAGGGGCACAGGTCATATCTTTATTTAGGCGTGTCTTTGTTTGTTTAATACTTGTCGGGAGGTGCAAGCCTAGTTTAGGTTTAGGGAATTTCCTTGAGATTTATTCTCACGGTTGTTGTAAAACCGACTTTTCCAGATGACCTTGAGGATGATAGGTGTCTTGATTATAGTTTAGTGCTTGAGCCACAGGCCACTTATCTCTTTTTTGTCGATGAGTGGCTTTGAACCGTTTTTTTTTTTTTGGTAGTTAAATTTTGTAAATGAATATTGTAAATGAATTACTAGTCAAGTGATATTGTCGTTTATCTATATAATGGTGGATTTAATTGCTTGTGCATGTGCTTTGAAATTTATAATCGAATTCAAAGGGTGTGACAATTTTTTAAGCATTTGAAGACATTTGGTAATTGTCCAAAATTTATATTCTTTGAATAGAAAAAGAATAGAAATGCTTTTGGTAACTACACAAAATTTCTTTTTATTAATAATATTTTGAATTTTTTAATATTTTTTCTTTCTTTTTTTTTTCCTTTTTCTTCTTTTTTTCTTTTTTTTTTCCCTTCTCTTCCTTGGCCAATGACCAGCCCAATCTTGGTGGCGTCAAACCTCACCAGTGGTGACGGTGGGGTCGACCTTGCCAATTAAAGATCTTTATCGTTCCAATGTATCGGTCCGACCCCTAAGCCTAAAAGTGGCAACAGCGCAAGTAAGGCGGAAGAAGAAGAACAACAAAAAAAAGAAGAAAACCAAGTCAAGAAAATGGAAAAATTGTTCGAATCGAGGAAGCTACTTTTTTTTGCTTCTTGATTCTATTCTAAAACTGATTCTGGGAACAATTTTTTACAAAATTATTCCCGAGCACAAAAAATTTAACAAACGCATTTCTGTTCCCAAATTGATTCTGGGAACAAAAGAACAGAAATTTTCACTATTTGGCAAGTTGCCAAATAGGCTCTTAGACTTTAGACTTGTTCATTCTTGAATTCGTTTACTACTTTCTGCTTCTCGTTAATCTTCTTCTATACCCATTCACATCTAAACTAGCCGTTGAACAGTTTTCAGAGGATCATTTTCCAATCTTCACCTTGGATAGATTTGTATAAAATTCATTGAGTAGCCGTTGATTGACAAAAACTGAATTTCGCTGAATTTGATCGCCCATACGACCAGAATCTTGGTTTCCATAAGTAGAGCTTTATCCATTGTGATGCCTTAATGATTGTTTGTCAATTAATTATATCCTTTTAAGATTGAATTAATCAAAACTTTCATTCTGTGAAATTCACTCTAGATTACTAACCGTTATGTTCGTTCTGAATAATTTATGATTCTTACTTTGCATTCAGAACTTAAGTCAGTGTGGATCTTCAGTAAGGTCTGACCCTTTCAGAAATAGAGTTTGAAGTTCTTCATCTGCTTAATATAACGTCTGAGTGACTTTTTCAGTAAAGTCTGAACTTCTCAATTCGAAAGCCGTAAAGTTTGAAATTTTCCTTCTAGTTCTCATAGAGTCTGAACGTCCAGAAAGTTTAGTTCTCTCGAAATAGCCATTTCCAGAATATATCTACATTGATCAAAAAACTTCAGAGCATGTGTCAGACTTAACATGGATAGTTTTGTCAACTTCAAAATCTATTAAGAAGTTTCCTCAATAATCTCCTCATTTTTTATAGTGACAAAACTTCCATGCAAGTTTAAAAAATTTGAAATAGACTTGATAATAAAGTGAGTGTAAATATCTATTAAGTAAATATCTATTAAGCGCATAGGGCACAGAGAATAATCATAAGTGCAAACTTTTAATGTTTGTGACCTTTTCTTTCTTCGAATAAGTCCAATAACCTGCATTTTAAAACATGTTATGTCTGCATATCAAGTAATATCAACCTGCATATTTATAATCTGCATACATTCTTCCCCTTTTTGTCATTAGAAAAAAAAAGAAGATAATCAAAGCATTAAACTGAATAATTCAACCATGTCAGTCACTAAAATAACAAACCAAGTCAAAGTGAACGATCAAATTACACATTCAATTGGTAAATTTTGAAACAAGAAAAGAGTTGAAGCAGGCTATTTTGTGATAGGGGTTTCGAACAAGTTGGAAATTTTCCAGGATTTGAACAGCTTCCTCAATCTTGGTGGAACACTAGCCAACAACTTTCTCAATATTGGATGAACACTGAGAAACCGCTTTCTCAATATTTGCTTTATCTTGTTTTGCTTGAAGGCAAATATTCTAGTTGTTTTTCTTAACAATTGCCTTAAGCTTCTTCATGTCTTCTTAAAGAACAGATTATTTTTCCTTAATTTCCAGCAAAAGTGACAGTATGGTCCTGTCCTGTGAGGTCTATCCCTAGACATTTTCATGTTTTGTTTGTTCAAATTCATCCCCTTTCTTAATTAGAATCTTCCCTTGAATATTTGCATGTTCTCTAGCATCATTCCTTTCCATTGTATGTTCATGATGTTGGGAGAGGAGATTGGCCTTCTTCTGTCTCCATAGGGACATTGCCTTGTTCCTATTGCTTCAAACCTAATCATTTTGGTTCTAGTTCCGAAGTCTTTTAAGCAAATTCTGACATCCTTGCAGCAGGTTTTGAAACTTCTTTTTCTTTCTCTATAGTTTCTTTAACAGCATTTTGTCCTTCATCAATGTTCTCTGTTTTATCCTCTTCATCTACGAGGAGGATCTTTCTTCGCTTTCTTTAAACTTGATAAGGACTTATTGAGAAAGTCTGCTTCTTCTTCTTTGTTGACTTTGCTTTTTTCCCTTCATTCTCCTTCTCTCTTTCCAGCAGTTTGTTCTTCTGACTTGTCACTAATCTTGCCTTTGGATTTACTTCTAGCAATCTCCTTTTCCTTTCTGATATCAATTTGCTTGAAATTCATTTTAGCAATCATTTTCTCCCCAACATATATCAAAGGAACAAATGTTTTGCACAGTTCATCAGGAATATCAATTTTAAGATAAATGAAAATCCTAGTGATTAATGCACCATAAGGAAGTTGTCTCTTGTTCTTTCGCAATGTTCTGTACATATAAAGAATTATAATATGAGGGAGAGAGAAAGGAGCCTCATTTAGGATTGCCCGGATTAGCTTGACCTCAAATTTAAACAGGTCTATCTTGGATGATGCTTTGGGCCTCAAGCAATTTATGATTATCTTATATAGAATCATTGTTGATTTTGTCAGATCAGAATAGGATATGTATCTTTTTGAACCTCTTGAGAAATTTGGATTTTCTGAGGTTGCCTTAGACGTTTCTTCTGCACTTACTTCAATTGATGTGAACTTGGTATGCTTTACTCCAATAATATCAACTAATGTAGTAGCATATAGATCATACTTTTTATCACCCACTGTAAAATGAATCCAGTTTGGAGACAAAAAGGAATTATTGGAGTAGAAGTAGGCAGTTAGTTTAGCATATACATGAGCAGATTGAAGAGAAAACTCCTGCATACCCAACTTTTCAAAATGTTGCCTTACCATAATACCAACACTTTCCAAGTAGGCAAAATCAACACTTTTGTGGTTCATAATTCCTCTATATAACAAAAGATTATGATAATTATGGTGCATTTGATTTCGGAACAGTTGTCCATTTCCTTTTACTCCAGAAGCAATGCCTACCCTAATTTCAAAATTATTGGATAATCTGGCATCATCGTCCTCCTTTTTCTTTTCAACCTTAGATTTTGAGCCACTTTGTACTCAGGGCTTGTAAAATTAGATATATTTGGAATAGGAGTAGATAATTCTCCTACATTTTCTTTACCTTTCCTTAACACACTCTCCTTCTTTTCAGGGCTTGTTAGATCCTCTCTAGAATGAACAGTTTCTGAATGAAACAAAGAATAGAATTGCAGAAGTTCTACCTCAAAGCGAAAACCATTGTCTCGTAAACACTTATTTAAGAGCGATTAAGATGCATTGTTGCTTTTCAACTTTTCATATGTCTTCCACACAAATTTAAGATCTTCGAAACGAAAATCTGTATTACCATATGGTTTTTGAGAAGACCGATGTTGAGACACTTGAGGAGTCGCTTTGGAAGGTACTTGGCTTGTCCAACTCTATTTCAAATGAATCTGTAATCTCCATGTATTCTGCTCTTCGGTGGACTTGGATTCTCTGCTTGGAATACGTGATGATTTTCTCTTATAAGGCATTGTGATTCTCAGAAGATTTTTAGAGGAGAAAGGTTGGATTTTGTGAACGAGGAGGAGCAAGGGCTGAAGTGGTTTAGAAATTGAGAATGAATAGTCAGGTTCCTATTAGGGTTTTTAAAAAGTAGACGGTTTTTAGAAATCAAACCGCTTTTGGAAGTTATATATTGAGACTCGATTTTTCAGAAATTTTGAAAAATAGACAGAAACATTTTAAGCACACTCAATCAATCAGATAATAATATTTGACAAGTAAAGATACGTACATGATTTTCTTCCAAAATTAAAATATGCCTGCCAAAATTTGAAATAAAGGACTTACCTTTCTTTTGAGTCCGGATATGGTGTTCAAACTTAGATAATCTAAGTCTGAATAATTCCTACCTCTAAAGAATTCTTCAAGCAAAAGGGTAAGTGATGCATAACTTATTACGAATAAATTCAAAGGAAGATTTTTTTAAAGGTTTTGTGAATATATCTGCTAATTGATTTTTAGAATCAATAAATTGAATATTTATATCACCATTCTAGACATGATATCTAATGAAGCGATGCTCGATTTCAATGTGTTGTGCTCATGAGTGGAGAATTTGATTCTTGGTCAGATTTATAGAACTTGTGTTGTCACATTTAATTGCAACACTTGATCCTCCAATCCCAAAATCTCGTCAATTATTGTTTCATCCACAGAATCTGAGCGCAATAGCTTCCCAAAGCCACATATTCTGCTTTTGCTGTAGATAGTGCAATTGTGCTTTATTTCTTTGAGTACAGGACACCAACATGTTCCCAAGTAATTAGCAAGTTCCTGTAGTACTTTTCCTGTCTACTTTACATCCAGAAAAAGGCATCAGAATAACCAATAAATGTAAAGTCTGATCCCTTTGAATACCATAGACCTAACATTGGATAAGTTATAATATATTTGATTATCCTCTTTCTTTACTGTAAGATGTGATTCATTTGGTTTAGATTAAAATCTAATGTACATACAGACACTAACTAATATATCAAGTCGAGATACAGTAAGATATAGCAATGATCCAATCATACTTCTATACACCTTATGATCAACCTGTTTACCATCTCATCCTTGTCCAATTTAAACGAATGAAACATTTGAGGGTCTGTTTTCTTGCCGTTCTACAATCCAAACTTCTTCACAATATTTTTTGCATACTTTTCTTGGCAAATGAAAGTACCATCCTTGATCTGTTTTACTTGTAGTCCAAGAAAGAAGTTTAGTTCTCCCATCATGCTTATCTCGAACTCATTTTGCATGCACTTTGAAAATTCCTTGCAAAGTACTTTATTAGAGAATCCAAATATAATATCATCCACATAAATTTGAACAATTAAAAAGTCTTTACCTTTTCTTTTAATAAACAGGGTTGTATCAACCTTACATTTCATGAAGTCATTCCGCGGAAGGAAATTACTTAACCTCTCATACCAAGCACGAGGTGCTTGTTTCAAACCATAAAGTGCCTTTTTAAGTTTGTAAACATAGTCAGACTATCTTGGTTTTTCAAAACCAAGAGGTTGTTCTACATATACTTCTTCTTTGATATAGCCATTCAAGAATGCACTTTCACATCCATCTAAAACAATTTAAGGTTATGGAAATAAGCATAAGCTAAAAGTAGCCTTATGTCTTCTAACCTGGCAACCAGTGCATAGATTTCATCATAATCTATGCCTTCTTCATGTAAGTAGGCTTTTGCTACAAGCCTTGCTTTGTTCCTTGTGACTTTTCCCTTATCATCCAACTTGTTTTTGAATATCCATTTTGTTCCAATTATTGGATAATTTTTGGGTCTTGGCATAAGTTTTCATACTTCATTGAGTCTGAATAGATGCAATTCTTCATGCATTGCTTTTATCTAGCTTTCGTTCATTGTTTCTTCAAATCTCACGTTCTCATCAAATCTCACGTTCATTGTTTCTCACCTTCGGAGAGTTTTTTGTTGAAAACTCTATATACCTTGCTTGTTACGGAGTATCCAAGAAAAAAATCCTTCATCTGCTTTCTCATCAAACTTTCTAAAGCAATCATTTGGATTTTTAAGTATAAAACACTTACAACCAAACACATGAAAATATGAAATGCTAGGTTTTCTACCTTTGTTAAGCTCATAGGGGGTTTTATCAAGAATTGGCCTTATAAAAACTCTATTGATAATGTAACAAGCTGTATAAACTATTTCTGCCCAAAAATGATAAGGAATATTACTTTCAATCAAATGAGTTCTTGCCATTTCTTGCAAAGAATGATTTTTCCTTTCCACAACAACATTCTATTCCGATGTACAAGGAGAAGAAAAATTATTTTGAAAGCCAGATTCCTCACAAAAATCTAAAAAATTTTGATTTTCAAATTCTCTCCCATGATTAGTTTTGATGCTGGAAATGGTATAACCCTTTTCATTTTGAACTCTTTTCGCAAATTTTGAGAAGTATGAAAGAGCCTCATTTTTGTGTGCAAGAAAGAATACCTGAGTGAATCTAGTAAAATTATCAACAGTAACTAAACAATACTTCTTGCCACCAATGCCTTGAGTTCTGGTTGGTCCAAACATATCCATATGTAGAAGTTGCAGAGCATGATTAGTAGAAACATGATGTATAGATTTAAAAGAGCTTCTAACCTGTTTCCCTAAGGTGTAGGCTGTACATAACTTAGTTTTCTTGTACTTCAAATATGGCAGATCTCGAACAAGTTTTTTGTTTGAGATCTTTGAAATTTGTTTCATGTTGATGTGCCCCAATCTTCTATGCTATAATTCTTCATCTTCCTTGATAGAATCGGAAGCATTGAGTAGAATCAGAATTTACATCCAAAAAATAGATATTACCATGTCTACATCTTATGAAGGTTTGAGAGCAGTCTTTGCTAGAGCCAAAACAGATGTTCTCTTGAAAGCTTATTTTGAAACCATTATCGCATAATTGACTTATGCTAATAAGATTGTAATTGAGACCTTTTTACCAATGAAACATCATTGATAGTAAGTCCTCCAATCTCAACGGTTTCTTTTCCAACAATTTTTCCTTTGTTATTTCCTCCAAAGGAAATACTCCCATCATTCAGACTTTGAAATTTAATACCAATGAAACATCATTGATAGTAAGTCCTCCAATTTCAATGATTCCTTTTCCAACAATTTTTCCTTTGTTATTTCCTCCAAAGGAAATACTCCCACCATTCAAACTTTGAAATTTAATAAACATGCTTGGATGTCTTGTCATATGTCTTGAATAGCCACTATCCAAGTACCATTTTCTTTTTCTCTTGCTAGTAACCTATAAAAATCGCATACACTCAAGCTTGCTTTGATACCCAGATTTGTTTGGGTCTTTGAGAGTTAGTGGTATAGGTTGTTTTTACAAAATTTCTCCGAATTGGTCTCCAGATCTTAGGACATTCATTCTTAAAGTGTTGTGGATCTCCACATTTTAAGCACTTGATTGCATTTCGACCAACAGTTTTTACAAAATTCCTTTTGTAAGGTTGTTTAGGAGGTCTTTGTCTTAATCTCTCCTTGACTTTTGGAAAATCAATTAAATGATCACTTTTCTTAACAAAATCGAGACCTGATTTGTTATAGTAAGGAATTTGTATGAAAAGAATATGTTTCAGTGTTTTTGAACCATTTGAAAATTTGGAAGTAATATCAGAAAACTTCTCCTTTAAAGCATAATTTTCTTCGGCAAGTAAATCTCGATTTTCCTTGATTTGATGAAATTCTTTTTTGCAGAAAATTGATTTTGTCTTTTTGAAAAATATCCTGTTGCCTCAGCACTAAATTTTCCTTTTTCAGTTCAAAGATTCTCTTAAGAGCAGCCTTAAATTCAAAACATAATTCATCAATATAATTTGACATTTCAATTGGAATTTCAGGATACTTTACCTCGATTTCAACTTCAGTATCAAAATTTGAGTATGAGTTTGAGTATGAGTCTGATTTGGCCATCAAACAGAAGTTTGAGATGTCTTTGTCACTATGTTCACATTTTGTATCACTCAAGGTTTCTACTTTCAAGGCTTTTTTTACCTTTTCATATTTGCTCTTCTTTTTCTTCAGGAGTGAACAGTTTGGTTTGATGTGTCCACACTTCTTGCAATGGAAGCAGATTACTTCCTTTGATTTTTTTATCTCATCAGAGATTTTTTTTTTTTTCTCAAATGGCTTCTTCCTTTTGAAGTTTCTTCCTTTCTTTTTCATTCTTTTGTACTTATTTATGAAAAGAGCTAGTTCTTCATCATCAACATCCTCTTCTTCTAAATTTGCATCATCAAAATCAATATTAGATTTTAAAGCAATTAACTTTTTACCTCTAGATTAAGAATTTGTTACCAAAATCTAACTTAAGCCTTTCACTAGTTTCTCTCCCGAATGAAGGCGTCTTGAACACTGTTCACCCGTTTAAACTTCCACCGATTTTGGTCTCGTTGGTTCGTGCTGTCCTTTGGGGTTGGGCTTCACCAGGTGATACTCCATCTTTTGCTCGAAGGATCTCTCAGGTTATAGCTCCTGCTTTTCGATAAAATAGATCTGGGTTTCGGCTCATTTGCTGTTCTTCTTTCCTGTTCACCCGTCTAGTTCCATTCTGATCCGCATCATCTTGACCGGTGATTTTGGGTGATTCTTGGTGCTGGTCAGCGCCAGAAACTATTTAGTCCCTCGTCTAGTGGATTTCTCGTTCGGTATTCCAATTATTGGGGAATCAGATCCGGGCTTTGGCATTTGTAATTTTCGAAGTTACTATTCACCCGGTTGAGTTTTCTGAGATTATGATGATTCCGATAGTCTGAACATTCTGGAATTTGGAGGATAGGGTCGCCTGTGACTACTCCCTCACATACTCTCAGGCTAAATCATTTTGTGCTCTTTTGTGGCTGTTGAGCGGATCTGGGTAATACCAGACCAGCCTGATTGATGCTTTTTCTCGTAATTGGGTTCTGCTTGGCTGACTATAGGTGTGGGTGCCGTGTGTTCTTCCCCTGCTGGGCGTGGCGTTCGTGGATGGGTATTAGTGAATGGAGCCTCCATTGAAGGCCATTACTAAGACAAAACAAGTAATGGCTGAACACATCTCTACTACTAAAGCCCCTTCAAAGGACAAATCTGGCAAGCCTAAAAACCCCTCTCAACCTATGATTCATATGGATCATGAGACACAAAAAACTGATGAAGCAGGGATGTCTATTGCCCCCCCAATCACCCTTCAATAGTTAATCTTGGCACTTCTAATGCCAATCGCAGACTATCCCCCTTGGCTGTGGCTGAATATTCTAAAGCCCAAGACCCTCAAGATCGAAGGTCCCGTAGTAGAGGCCGAAGTAGAGGTAGGTCTAAATTTTTCCTCTCCCGTCATTCTCTGAAAATTGCTGGAACTTCTCTAGACCAGAATCCAGAAGCTAGTACTGATCGTAACAGTAGCAAGGGGAAGACAATGACCAAGAATCCCCAATCTCAACCTGCTCAACGCTCTTGGGCAGCTGTCGCAAGGACGGCGGAAAGAGGATATGGCCTCTCATTTATTCCCCCAACCATGGTTGATGGTAAACCGGTGGTACAAATCTCAGAAGATATTCTGGCAGATACAAATCCTAAATGGAAAGAATGCCTTGTAGGGTATTTTGTGGGAAAAAAATTACCCTATAAACTCACTGAGTCCGCAGTGAAGAACATATGGGGAAGCAATCTTGTGGATGTAATGGCAAATATGGATGGATTTTATTTCTTTCACATCCCCGACGAGAGTTTTCGCCGAAAAATCCTTGATGGAGGCCCTATCACTATCCTGCGTGTGCCTATGATTTTGAAACAATGGCACCCCAATCTAAAGCTTGTAAAGGATCAACACCAGTCCATCCCAATATGGGTGAAGCTTAGGGATATACCCTATGCGTTATGGTCGGCCTCTGGAATAAGCGCTATAGCGAGTGCACTTGGTAAACCTCTTCATGTGGACTCACAAACTGAGAAAATGAGGATGCTTTCATATGCTAGGGTTTGCATAGAGATCATGGCCAACCAAAATATGCTGGAATCGATTGATGTCCAGCTCAATGGTGAAATGTGGCTTATCAAGGTTGAATACGAATGGAGACCTATCTCATGTGTACCATGCGGCACTTTCGGACATAGATGCCCTGAGCCAAGCAAGGAGACAACAGCCCCGATTATGAGCTCGCCCCACCCAAATGCTCCTCCAGCTCCCTCCCCTTTAGAGGAGGAGCCTTGGCAAGTTGTGAGCAAGAAGAATAGTTCGTGCAATCCCAGGAGCATGACTACTGCATCGAAAGCTGACTGTTTTAGGAAAATGGCAGAAACCTCAAATCTGCCCTATGCTCCACAGAACTCCCCAACTAGAACGATGATGAATGTGCCTGGTCCCTCTGGGCTTCCTTTATCCTCTCGCAGTGGCGACTCTTTATCCTTTGACTTAGGCGACAAAGATATGGCCAGCGATATGTCTAGCGACTCGGACTCTCCATCCCCTGGACAAAGAGTCCCCGACTCAACGCCCCCTACAAACGGGACCCCACGCTAAAAGTATTGCACCAGGTTGTGAATTAACTGGTTTGAAACCCCTCCCTTTGGATATGCCCCCATCAGGTTCTGGAAAGGAAGGAAATATAGATGCTTTGTCGGCCCCAACAGTTGTTGACCCCGCTCCTGTTTGCAAGCCCATTGCTTCTAAAATAGCTACCCCGAAATCCAGAAGGAGAGGGGGTGCAAGAAAGCGATGAGCCTCCTTCCCGTCCATTATGTTTTTTGGCATCTGGAATATCAGGGGTTTAGGCCAACCCCTTAAACAGACGGAAATTAGAGCTTTTGCTAGATCAAATAATCTTTCTTGCATCGGCATCCTCGAGACCAAGGTAAATCATTCCCATTTTGAACCCATTTCTTCTAGCTTATTATCGGGTTGGGAATGGTCTTCCAATTACAATGCCTCTCCTCGGGGCAGAATTTGGTTAGGATGGAATCCGCAAGAATTAGGCTTGGAAGTTTTGTCTTCTTCCTCCCAAGCTATGCATGCTCGTGTAAACCTGTTGGCTCTTGGTAAAACCTGTATTTTCTCGGTAATATATGGTGAACACACCTTTGTGAATCGCCGAACTCTATGGGCTGATCTAGTCCACTCTAGTACGCTGTTTTCAGAGCTTCCTTGGGTAATAGCAGGAGATTTCAATGCCATTCGTAACCAATCTGACTGAATTGGTAGTTCAAACACATGGATACCCGCCTTTGAGGAATTTGGCTCATGCATTGAAGAAGCTGGTCTGGATGATCTAAAATATGTGGGGCAAAGATATACCTGGTCCACCTCAGTCGGCATCCTTCGCAAACAAAGAAAAATTGATCGTGTGCTCATCAATGAATAGTGGAACCGAGATTTCTCTTTTTCTGAGGCATCCTTTTTAGCTCCGGAATTTTTGATCACTCATCCATGATCGTCAGAATTTTTCCCCCTCGAGTATTCAGGAAACCATTCAAATTTTATAACTTTTGGATGAGTCACCCTTCTTTTCTGGACATAATCAACCAAGTATGGGACTCTCATATTTCGGGCTCCCCCATGTTCGTTCTATGCAAGAAGCTTAAATTGTTAAAAGGACACCTTAAACTTCTTAACAGAGATTTCTTCTATGACATTTCAAGGCGAACCATGCAAGCCAATTTAGCTCTCTATACTACCCAAGTTTCCCTTGCCTCTGATCCTTTTAATATAGAACTGGCACATCTTGAAAAGGATCAGACTAGGATTTTCTCGGAATTGCGACTTCAAGAGGAATCATTTTACAAACAAAAGTCAAGGATAAAGTGGTTGAAAGAGGGGGATTACAACACCAAATATTTTCACCACTTTGTAAACAAGAGACACCTTCAGAACCGAATCATTTCGGTTTCAGACTCCAACGGTGTAATCCTTAATGACCCGAATCTGGTACAACAGCACATAGTTCATCACTTTGAAAGTTTCCTAGTGGGAGTCAATCCACCCTTTTCACCTAATAGTGTAGCCATTCGGAACTATCTTCATCATACGCTGGAGGAAAATCAAATCCTTCTGGTCTCTCGCGAGGTGACGTCCAGTGAAATCCGTGATGCTATGTTCTCTCTGGCCAAAGGTAAGGCTCCTAGGCCTAATGGGTATAATGTTGATTTCTTCAAAGCTAATTGGGATATTATTGGCTCCTCAGTCACTTTGGCAATCTCTGATTTTTTCCGGTCTGGATTCTTGTTAAAAGAGCTGAATCATATCGCTTGTGCCGAAGGTCCCCAATGCCCAATCAATGAATGATTTCTGGCCTATAGCTTGTTGCAACACCATATACAAATGTATATCCAGAATTTTGGCCGATCGCATCTCCACAGTCTTGCCATCTCTTATCAGCTCTCCCCAAAACGCTTTTGTTAAGAATAGGAGGATTGTTGATAATATTTTATTGGCTCAGGAATTATTCGCGGGTTTCCACCATGTGCCGTACCTACCGAAATGTGCTATTAAGATAGACTTTCAAAAAGCTTATGACACTCTCAACTAGAACTTCCTCGAATCAGTTTTGCAAGCATTCCGCTTTCCACCTATCATGATCAAGCTTATCATGAAATGTGTCACCACACCGAAATTTTCTGTGGCTATTAATGGTGAGCTGCATGGGTTCTTCAATAGCGGCCGAGGTATTCGTCAAGGAGATCCTCTTTCTCCCTATCTCTTTACTCTGGCAATGGAAGTATTCTCAGGCATCCTAAACTACCAAACTAGTTTGCCTGGTTTCAAATTTTTTACGTTGTAAAGGCCACAAGACTTAGCCATCTCTTCTTTGCTGATGATGTTCTCCTTTTTTCGGAAGCTAGTTTAGAGTCCATTAATCTCCGGGGAAGGACTCCGGCTATTCTCCAGCTAGTCAGGCCTAGCACCAAATTCAAATAAGAGTGAGATTTTTATGTCAGGTGGCTCAGCGAATCTTCGCACCCAGATTCTACACCTCTTCGGCTTCAGCGAAGGTACGCTTCCATTTAGATACCTGGGAGTCCTTGTCATTGCGTCTAGGCTATTCAAAACGGACTGCTGCTATTTGGTTAACAAAATCACAGCCAAAACCAGATCCTGGTCTCAACGTTTTCTCTCCTTCGCTGGACGATTACAACTCATTACCTATGGAAAGTGTTTTCACGCAACTCAGGTATATTGGGCAAGTGTTTTCACTCTTCCTAAATCAATACATTCGAGAATTGAGACTGTTCTCAGGCAATTCCTATGGAAAGGACCTGATTTGGGAGCTGGTAGCGCAAAAGTTCCCTGGAATGAAGTATGCCTCCCAAAGGCAGAAGGAGGGATTGGAATACGGAGGCTTGCGGACTGCAATAAGGCTGCAATGCTCAAATACATATGGCTCCTTTTCATTGATAAGGAATCCTTATGGTGCAAATGGATACACTCCAACTTTCTCAAGAATAAAAATTTTTGGGTGGCAACCAAATCAACTTTTTGTTCCTGGACCTGGAAAAAAATCTTGGCTTGCGGACTGCAATAAGGCTGCAATGCTCAAATACATATGGATCCTTTTCACTGATAAGGAATCCTTATGGTGAAAATGGATGCACTCCAACTTTCTCAAGAATAAAAATTTTGGGTGGCAACCAAATCAACTTTTGTTCCTGGACCTGGAAAAAAATCTTGGAACTTCGTTCGGCATTTCAACTTAACTTCTTGTGGAAGATGGGGGATGGGGCTTCCATCTCATTCTGGTTTGATAATTGGCATTCAAAGGGCCCTCTCCACTTACTATTTTCCTGATAGAGACATATACAATTCTGGTATCCCAAGAAATGCGACGATTTGAGACTTCTCTTCTTCTAATTGGCAAGCCTCTAATTTCTTGGCTGTCTTCAACTCTTGGGCAAGCGGTATCCTGGCTCTCGATACGGAAAGGCCTGATCGCTTTACTTGGACAGGCCATTCTTCCGGTGAGTTTTCCACTTCTTCCGCCTGGGATTTTATAAGGAAAAAAGGCCAACATGTTCCATGGAGCTCCTTCATTTGGGATCATGCCATTGCACCAAGGTACAGCTTCTTATTATGGCTCATCTCCCTTAATAGGCTCCCTACACAAGTCGTTTTGCTAAGCTACCAAAGAATTTCCAATGGTGTATGTGCATTCTGTAGAACCAGACCCGATTCCATCGACCACCTTTTCTTTGGTTGTGCTATCACTGGGCCTTTTGCGTTATTTTGGGCAAACAACTGTAGCCTAGTTTGGCAAAATAGATCATGGCATGAAAACCTCCAATGGGCCATCAGAACTATAGGGGGTCAGAACTTTCATCAGCAAATTGCACGATTTGCTCTTGGTGCTATGTGCCATATCATCTGGTTGGAGCGAAACCACATTCTATTCAGGAATCATCCAGTTTTCATGCCGGCCCTGTGCAACCACCTCACTAAACTGGTAAGAGACAAAGGCCTATCCATGAAGCTGTTGCTGATAATATCCATAACAGAAGAATTCAGCAAAAATGGGGCATCTCTCCTTCTATTTTTGAGTAATCTCCTGGTTACCTTGTAATTAGTCTATCGCTCTTTAGTTTGGTTGGTCATCTCTTTGGCCTTGCTGCTGCGCTCTCTTGCTTGTAGCCTTGATCTTAGTCGCTACACCTTCACACCTGTCGGGGCATTTTTTTTGTGTCACCTCAAGTGCGAGGTTTTTGTGTTTCGACTACCTTTTTTGTATGTTGCGCTCTGAAAAGTATATAAAATTCTTACCTTACAAAAAAAAAAAACTTTTTACCTCTAGATTCATTCTCCTCATTTAGTTGTTCAGTTTCATATGAGTGAAGAGTTCTAATCAGTTCATTCATTGATAGAGGTATGATCCTTTGAGTCTCTTGAAGTGAGGTTTTTATGTTGTCCCACTCCTTTGATAGTCCTCTCAGAAGCTTGTTCACTTTCATTACATCTAAGACTGGTTATCCTTGATATGCAAGACCGTTTACTATATCAGTAAATATATCATACATATCAGCAACTAATTCTCCTGACTTCACTCTAAAGGATTCATATTGCTTAAGCAATAGGTTGATATGGGTTTCCTTTGCTCGATCTGTTCCTTCATATGTGGTGTAAAGGGTGTCCTAGATGTCATTTGCTGATTCACAAGAAGCAATTTTCTTATATTCAATAGATGTTAAAGCACAATAAAAACAATAAATTGCTTTTGAATCTAAAGTTTCTCTTTTTGTTATCTCAGTTTGAGATAATGGAGGATCTACTAGTTTGCTATCATCTATCTTCTCTTTTGAGGCAGATGTAGATGCAGAAGGTTTTGGATTGACTCCTCGATGATAACATCCCACTGCATGTGATTAACTGATTTAATGAAAGCCTTCATCTTATTTTTCCAGACGCAGTATTCATTGCCATCAAAATATGGTAGTCTATAATTGCTCTGTCCTTCAACGAAACTTAGAGCACTCATGCTAGCTATAAAAATCATTAGCTCAGAAGTAAAACACTTCAATAAACAAGCAACCTGCTCTAATACTAATTGACGTAGCTAGTAAGGATCACTTAGAGGGGGATGAATAGGTGATTTTAGATGACTTTGATCAATTTTTATAACGGAAATAATTTATCACCAGTAAAGTCTGCATAATGTTTAGATTCTGAGCAGTTTATATAGACAATGTACTAGTATGTAGGATAAACAATAGAATAAGAGTTTAGGGATAGAGAAACTGCGCATAAGAAGTTATAGTGGTTTTGCTTATATCAAGCCTACGTCCACTCTTCCACGCTGACAGCCTACCAGCTGGATTTCACTATGTGATAAAAAAGGATTACAAGTTCTGAGTGATATCACTCCATAAATGATAGAACTTTCTATCTCACATAATCACTCTTACAAAATGTTCCTTAAGATCTCAATATTTGGCTCAGGACAGACAAGTAGTAGAATTGAAATATGTTCAGACTTTGGACTTATTGATTCTTGATTTCGTGCACTACCTTCTACTCCTCATTAATCTTCTTTTATACTCATCTACTTCTAAACTAGCCGTTGGACAGTCTTCAAAACATCATCTTCCATTCTTCACCTTGGAAACATTTATATAAAATTGATTGAGTAGCCGCTGGTTAACAAAAATTGAATCCCGCTGAATCTGGTCGCCCATACAACGAGAATCTTGATTTCCATAAGTAAAGCTTTATCCATTATGAGATACACACACTTGCCTTAATGTTTGATTGTCAATCAATTATATCCTTTTAAGATTGAGTCAATTAAAACTTTCCTTCTATAAAATCCACGTCAGATCACTAGCCATTATGTTCGTTCTGAATAATTTATGATTCTTACTTCACATTCAGAACTTAAGTCAGTGTGGATCTTTAGTAAGGTCTAGACCTTTCAAAAATAGAGTCTGAAGTTCTTCATCTGCTTAATATAACGCCTGAGTGACTTTTTCAATAAAGTTTGAACTTCTTATTCTGAAAGCCGTAAAGTCTGAAATTTTCTTTATATTCCTCGTAAAGTCTAAGCGTCTAGAAAGTTTAGATCTCTCGAAATAACTATTTCCAGAATATATTTACCTAGACCAAAATACTACAGAGCACGTGTCAGACTTAACATGGATAGTTTTGTCAATTTCAAAATTTATTAAGAAGTTTCTTCAACAGTCTTGTCGGATGGTTCATGGTCCTTCAAACATAAAAAACCTTAAGATCGTGATATATATATTTATTTATTTATAGAGGGAGGTAATAATCACCAAGATTTGCAAAAAAAGATGGCCATCGTCGTGTTCATTGACTTACCAAACCTAACAAATGTGATCTAATGTTTTCTAGCCTCTCGAGATCAACTTTCTCGTTCATCCTAGTCCAAAGAATCACTCCACTAGAGCCATTATCATATAAGAAGGCATGGGTTTGTGCATGTATTCCCTCAATTGATGTAAGATGCATCTGATTTAAAAATGAATAGATCTTTTTTTTTTTGGTAAGAAAAAATGAATAGATCTAAACACCACATCTTATAAGTGAATTTTTTTTCCCCTTCTTTTCCATTTTGACCAACGTTATTATTATTAAGAGACTAAGTCGAAAATTAAAAAAAATTGAGGGACTCCTTTTGTTTTGGCAAGCTATCGAGGCACGCTCTCACTTAACTTACAAACTAGGGATAAATTCACTATAAATTCTAGGGATATGTTCGCTAGAAGTCCTAAAACTTGTTAAATTGATTCAATTAAGTCCTAAAGTTAACACCGTCAATTTGTCTGACGGAAAATGCTGATGTGGCATTTTAAAATGAATTTCTCTCTCCTATGTGGCATTTATTATTATTTTATTCAAATCTTATATAAATTGAATTAAAAAAACTAAAAAAATTTAAAAATTACTTTAAAAAACAAAACTGAAAAAAAAAACTAGGGCAAAGTTGGGAGTTGTAGCCGCCGCCCATCTTTGGAGGGGCCGTGGGCAGGTCATCGGAAGTTGAGGTTGTTGGCCCGGGGGAGGGGTGGCCCCGCCAACCCCGCCAGTGAGGCCTCGCCAACCCAAGCAAGGAGCCCTCGAGGAGGGCCCCCCTCGCAAGGTTGGCCCAAAGGGGAGGGCAACCTCCCCGGGAGCCCCGGATGCTAGGTGCCCTCACCCGGCGAGGGGTCACCAACCCTATCAAGGCCGAGCCTTAGGCGAAGGCCAGGCGTCGCCCAGATCTAGGTGCCCTCAACCCAAATCTTGGCGGGCGATGGTCGCCAGCCCTAGGCGAGAGCCGGAGTCGCCCAGATCTAGGTGCCCTCACCCGAGGCTGGTGGGGGCTAATGAGGGTCGGCCACCCTCGACCAGGGCCAGCAACCTTAGTCGGCCCCTCCAACAACCTCCGCCAACCCCCCCTTCGTCGAAGCTGCTTCTCTCTTCTTCGTTTTGCCAATTTGTTTTTGTTTTTGTTTTAAATTTTGGCCTTTTAATTTAATTTAAATAAGATTTGAATAATAAATATAAATGTCATGTAGGAGAGAGAAATTCATTTTAAAATGCCACGTTAGCATTTTCCGTTAAACAAATTAACGGTGTTAACTTTAAGACATAATTGAATCAATTTGATAAGTTTTAATACTCGATTGCACATTTTGTAAGTTTTAGGACTCAATTGTACTTTTTGCAATAAGTTTTAGGACTTCTAGTGAACATATCCCTAAATTCTAATATTTATCGTCAAAAGTGAAATTAAATCCTTAAACTTTGTAAAATCACAATCAAATCCTAAAACTCGTCAAATTGATACAGTCGAATCCTTCCATTAATACCGATTCATTTAGCTAAAAATGCTGCCGTGATATTTTTTTAATTAGAGGAGAAGGCTTACGGCAGATCCACACTCTCAAAGGCACGTGCGATGCCCGTGCGATGCCTCCTTTCTCTCCTCATTTCAGGGTTTAAGGGGAAAGAAAGAGCTCTCATGGCGTCGTTACTGCGCCCGCCCTTAAACCCTAGTCGCAGTTGAAGCGATGGACAAGACCATCCTCGGAGAGCTGGATTCCCTCCCCGAAGAAGACAAGCTCCGGCTGAGAGCCTTCGTCGACCGCCTCCAAGCGCGCGACAGGTGAGCCCCTCGCGGGTCCCCGAGCTCTGGGGACCCGAACGTCATCTCCGACTTTTGTTTTGCAGAAGATGCATTCGTGACGCGTGGGCGCGCGGTGATTTGAAATTGCTGCAACTGGGTTTTCGTGCTGCGTTGTTTTCGTTTGGTAGTTTTCCTTTTTTGATGATCTCTGATGTCTGATGTGGGTGGATTGATGATGGGTTTCTAGTCCGTTTTCGATGATGAGACAGACGTGTTGATCGGGTCGAAGAATTTCGGGTAAAGGAAGGCTGGCTGTAGATGTAACAAGTCTTGTTATGCCAGAGCCTTTGATTCTTCGTTGCTAGAAATTTTTCCTCCTAAAGTTTCCATTTTCCAATTCGCTGTTTGTATTCCGCTGGAAAGTAATAGCGTCAGTCTTTGAATCGAATATGTACATACGCAGTGATTGTTAATCCTGTTCCATTCTGATTTTTGCCATTGCATTTGTTTGCGTTAACGTTGGATCAGTCTTCTTCTTCTTCTTCTTCTACATTTTCTTTTGGAAGGTTTCATGATCTATGATTCTGGTATGTGTCAATGGGTAAGTTTCTAGTCTGCTGCCGAGAATTTCAGGTAAAGGAACACTGGCTCAAAATGTAAATGTAACGAGTCTTGTTATGCAGAACATTTTCTTTGTTCGTGGCCACAAATTTTCTCCCAAACTTCCAATTTCTTATTATTTTTTCTGCCACAAGAAAGTTCACGCGATGCGTCTTCTTTCACTGGTCTTAAAATTAAGGAGGAGTGACTCTGGCCTTTTCCCGCTGGTTTGTCTGCATATGTTACTTCAAAAGATGTTGCCCGAAGCAAGAAATTTTCTAACCATTTTATCTGGGGAAGGGGCCTTCTTATTGTTGAGCAAAAACCGTGGAGTTGGTCATACCCAAACTGAAAATTTCTCTCTTCTCCTATTTTATGCCTTGTTCTATTCTTTTCTTGTTTGAGAGTGGCAATCTGAATTAGTCTGTTAAGTGTCTCTCTCTCTTGCCATGCATGCTGTCAGTTTGGAGTATAATACATGGTGTATGTGAGACCTCTTAACTGACTTTGTCCTTCACATGGCCTTGGCATCTTCTGGCAACGTCTGATTAAACCATCACATTCCACCTATGTTATGTCTGGAGATGACTCACTGAGCATCAATTGCTTTGATGTCTAGTTTCGGTAAAAAGTTTGTGCATGGAGAGGCAAAATTCTTTTTGTTTTGTTAAGACTAAGAAGTTTATTCAGTAAAGAATAATTACAATCCTGTGTGGATAAAAGAAATAGTACAAATAAAAGAAATCAAGACTCAAACATATGAGAGGTTTTTCCAACTAAGATATAATGATGCAGCCTTCAACTGATCTCTTTATCATGGTTATCAGCATAGATGGTTCCGTGGGCCAGGTCATTCTCCCTCGAATTTCTTTCGTGGCTTTCATCCAAATTTTCTGTGTGATGTTTGATTGTGTAGCTCATTATAAATTCCGGTCAAATCTGACCCTCTGTTTTCATTTCCAGTAAGAAGAAACATTTTGTGGCATTACCAGGAGCATTCCATCTTTCAATTAAAAAAAGTTCCGGATGTCATAGATAGAAAATGGATAATAATGTCATCCACAGATGGCTCTCTTCTTGCAAGGGAAGCATGGCTCGACATGGTAATATTACAAAGTTTAGTTTGAATTTTCCTAGAACTTGCTGTGCATTTGAGAGAACTGGCTTGATGGGGCTTTGACCTTCAAAATTCGCTGACATGAGAAACAATTAGGTTTATCTCCGCATGAATCATCATGAGAACTAAGAAGATTTCACACCAAACTCGTGTCCTGTTGATCTTCCATCGTCGCCTTCGTTCAGTTTAACAATTAATTCACTGGTGATAACTTTTCTGAGAACCATACCCAACTCCCGGTCATTGAAGTCTCTTGTGAACTTGGCAACACTAACTAATCGGGACATTATCTTACTCTAATTGATCCCATAATGGTCCAAGGATTATCAATTTGATCTTTGACCTCCCTTTTCTGCGTCCAATTCTTTTTCTGCTGACATAACGGAAGAAGAGATTTTATCTTCTGATGGAACAGCCTGATTCTTTTGACCCTTTCTTTTTCTTTTTCTGCCCATCCTTATTTATCTTAATCTTCAGAAGTTAGCCTGTTCTTTCTCATCAATTATGACATCAATCTAACCAGTATTCATGTTTCACTTTCGCAGACCCCAGTAAACCTCCAGTCATCTCTTCACTCCACTGTGATTCTATGAATCTTACTAATTCATTCAAACTTAAATTGCATATGCGCCCCTTGTTTATACTTTCATTTACATGAGTGAGGGTTATGCCATACGTGAGAATCTGATTTCTTTCTCCTGCTTTGGATATCTTATTGCAGTCTAAGGTTGTATAATTCTTTGGTGGAGAGATGCTTTATCGATTGTATCGATTCTTTCTATCGCAAGTCTCTCGGCAAGCAAGAGGAGAGATGCGTGCTTCACTGTGCTGAAAAATTCCTGAAGGTATCAGCATATGTTGGAATTAGACTGGCGGAGCTCAACCAAGCAGAACAGCAATCAAATCCAAGATGACCCTCACTTGCTGATAGGAACAATGGTGTTGTCATTGGTTTTTTTTCCCCTCCTGAGAAGATCCCCAATGAATGAGATGGCAGTGTCGTGTTGGGAGTTTGATGTAGCAACAGATATTCTTGCATAAGAGTGTAAAAGAATCGATGAACACAATAATCTTTACCATCCAATATCTTACTCGTTACTTCAACCGAGTGTAGCCACTACCGTGATTTTAGATGGAAATTCTTACTGTAAAATGAGCAATAAGAGAGTAGCTTGAAGGGGTCATGTTTTCATGACCCGCCTTAACAGGCAGATCTTTTAAGCAATAGCATTCCTGCTATACTTCTTTCTGGACGCATTTTAGTGATGTTTCTGTTCGTTTCTTGAATACTTTGATGCTCGTATGCATAGGTGGTTGTTACTTTTGAGCATGAGCATCGAGTTCAGTGTTTTTTGAACATACCCAAAGGGACTGCATTTTACATTGGGAACTTTCATTTATTGAAATCCATCTACCAGAAACGTGAGATTCCAGGATTCACTTGTCATCTACACGATTCAGAATAAAACAATAGTCGTGTATTAAACTATACAGAGTGACGAAACAAATTGAGGATAAACAAAGGAGAGTCAAAATTGTTTTCATGATGCACCTCCAGCACTTTCCCACCTCTCTCTCGTCTACTAGTTAAAGATTCGATTGAACTCCACAAGATGCCAACCGATCTATGTTAGCATCTAATGTTTACTTGCCAGTGCAAAAGCACTTGATAAGGAGAAATTAGATTCTCCTGGAGTTCTTGTTTTTGTGATACTATGGGGGCATAAATTGACCGTTCATTGCATATGAGAACCAAAATTTAATGAGATTTACGGCAAAGATAAATTTAGCTAAGCTTCGGTTATAGTCAACACGCCCCAAAACGATGTGACAATAAAAATAAGCACATTTACTGAAAAAGAAATTTGTTGGGAAAGTGACACAAGTGATTCCTAAATTTTGACCAAATATATTATTTAGTCCCTAAACTTTAGCTAAATATACAATGCCATCCCCGAACTTGAGTTGTACAATGTAGTTCATGACATTTTGATATATATTTAATTTAGTCCATAAGATTACATGAAAACTTCCAATGTAATTCTTTCATTAATTAAAATTTAGAGACACATTGAACAGTTTCATATAGTTTAAAAACTAATTATACATAAGCCAAAAATTTAAGAATCACATTGAACAAATTAAAAGTTTAGGGATGACATTGCACATTGAAATAAAGTTTAAAGATCACATTGAACAAATTAAAAGTTTGAAAGAAAATTACACATTGGACAAAAGTTCAAGAACCATTTGTGTCATTATCCCAATTTTATTATAAAAAGAGGGAGTCACGTCATTGCATCAAAAGGAAACATTGATAGTTTCTACTAAGCAAAGCGTTGGCTTTGAAACAACCCCATAGGATGGTCGATTCAACTTTCAGAGTCATTTACCACTAAATTACTTTGCAAAGTTCACAGATCCAGTCGAATTAACTTGATGCTTCCTGTCATTGTTCACTACAAGAAAAATGTCACCCATGTTTTGGAAACTAGAACCCCCATTGATCACCTTGCCTTGGCTTTTCGTAATACAAACATCTCAGCCAAAAGAATAGTGACAAATAATTTGCATCAAAAGGTCGATGCCTTCAGAAGCAACCAGGCGCCACCAAAGTCCTTCATAGGGAAGAGCTTACAGCAGAACCAATCAGCTTCATCAGCGGGGCAACTCTCTAACAGCTGTGGCTAGATTTTATATGCAACCAGAGTGGTTACCACATATCATGACAATAACCTAATTGATTGCATACTATGTGATTGTCAGAAACACGAGCTGAACAATGAGACTTCTCCACAATTTCCGCGTTAAAGAGTGAATATAAGAAAAAAAAGCACAAAAGCAATTGGCAAGAGAGATCAAGAGCTTAAATACTACTGCAAGAGCATGAGCCAGCAATCTTGTAGTTATGTCAAGATCATACAAATTAAGATCCTGGAGTTTACACCCTACTCAGAAGACTGATAAAAACGCATGTACAGACGAGAGAGAATGTACAGTACAAGTATGAGCCAGCGACACAAGATAAATTAGGTGCAAACAAACTCCGATGGATGGTGGAAGAGCAAAATTACCTGTCATAATAAGTTCAACAAGATGAGATAAACGGTTATAAATAACAGCTATAAATAACAAAGTGAGCAAAAACAGTGTAACTAGATAGATCACTGCTTCATAAAAAGGGGAAAATTACCAAAAAAGTCCTAAACCTTTTGCAATTGTGCCAATTCAGTCCTAAACCTTTTTTTTTTGCCAATTCAGTCCTAAACCTTTTACAAATAAGCCAATTCAGTCCATTTGGCGGTCGGCGCTGACGTGACGCCGACCGGCGACCACGTGTCAATATTTTAATATTTTCGAAATTTTTTTTTCTTTTTTTTTTTTTACTTTTCCTTCTCCCCCCGGCTGTCCGTCGGCTCGCCGTGACTCCGTGAGCTCGTAGCTCACCTTGGTGAAGAGCTCACCGGTGCGACAAAGGGCCCAACTCGCCTCATGGGGGCCCTCGCAGGCCCTGGCGAGCTCGCCCAACCAAGGCTCGCCCGGCCCAGGCCCTCGTCGCGGTGGGCTAGCCTCCTTGACCAAAGGCGGGAGGCTCTGCCTCATGGGCCGGTCGGCGAGCTCGCCATGGTAGGGGCGGGCTCGGCCTCGCCCGGGAGGCGGGGGCGGGCTCGCCCGACCATGGCGAACTCATCTCGCCCAGATCTGGGCGAGGCCAAGCTCGCCCTGCCATGGCGAGCTCCGCCTCGCCGGCGAGCCTCCCCCCTTGCCGGACAGGCCAGGGGGGAGAAGGAATAAAAAAAAAGAAAAAAAATTCGAAAATATTAAAATATTGTTACGTGATCGCCGGCCGACCAAATGGACTAAATTGACTTATTTGTAAAAGGTTTAGGACTGAATTGGCACAATTGTAAAAGGTTTAGGACTTTTTTGGTAATTTTCCCTCATAAAAAGCCGCACTTCCCACCAATTTCATAAAATGGGCATTGAAATTAATGGGATGTTCATTTCAACAAAGGATAGTAGAAAAGAAGAAACAAAGGAAGAGATCTGTCAGGATATTGCTTGATGAAGTAGTAGATGTAACGCTATAATTAATGACCAAACAATGAATACTGGAGATGAAAAAATAGCTAAGGGCGAATGACACATGTTTGGGGTGGCCATGACTGTTGGCTTTGACTTTATACTCCTAGCTATCGTTTATTTAGTCAAATGAGAAAATTGGGACGATATAAAAGGACTTGAAATAAGCAATAATTAATTGAACGGTATATCATCCACTCACAGGCTGAAGCCTTGGAATTGGAATGAGACGTTTTTCAGGTTAAAGTGCGAAAGAAATTGATAACAGCAAGCAAACTCATAAAAATTTACTCAAAAACTCTCCAAGAAATAGAAAATAAAAAGAGAGAGAGAGGCCATAATTTTAATTTAGTTGTTGCAACTCATAATTAATCGTGAATCTAAGCAATTATCATTTTTGTTTAAGTCGTGCCCCCCTTTTCTCGTGAATTTCCGCCTCCCCTTTGTTGAAAAGCATAGTAACGGCCTCTTTCATTCCCAGTTTCTATTCACATTGCTTTCTTATTCCAGATCCCCAAAGACCATAAATAAAAGGGATGAAGAGCACATTTTCGTTGCCAACTTTCAACCTAAGCATAAAATATATATCCTAGCATATAAAATGATGTTTTGATAGTTCCACCAGCGCACGTAACTTGACAAATTCTCCTTGCATTCTTATAATTCCATCATTCCCAATTGTAAGCTCTTGTCTCCCATCCTATTACCAGAAGCCCCCTATGTTCTTGCTACCTGAACTAATTAAATTTTTTTTTTAGATAATGCAAGTTGGAACTGAACAAGGATCTAACCTATGGTGTGTTTGTTCACGGAAAATGAATGACTCGGAAAATATTTTTCTAAAAATAATTGCTTGTATCGCTCACAAAACTAAATATACAAGAAATATTTTCATCATTCACAAAAATATTTAGACAAATTATTGCCGAAAATTTATACGAGAAATATTTTCATCGTTCAGAAAAAATTTAGACAAATTATTGCTGAAAATTTAAAAAAAAAATCATTGATTAATCATTCAAGCAATACAAACGATCATTTTTAGGAAAATATTTTTCAAATTATTTATTTTCCACGAACTAAACGGAGCATAAGAGAAACAAGCACAACTTAACACAAGTCAATATGATTTATTGACACAATAAGCAAAAAGTAAAAATGGATATTGGAAAAGAGAAGCTAGCACGAAAGGAAAACTGACTCAGTAAAATAAAAAAAATGATAATTAATGGTGGATAATAAAATATTAAAAGAGGAACAGCACAAATGCAAAGAACCGAAGGAAATCAAAGAAGAGAACCACTTCCACCGGTCTTACAAAGCAGCTAGAAGTTCGCCACATTCATGAGTTGCAGAAGAACGAGAAACAAGAAGTTATTCTTAACAACAGACGAGGAAAGATGAAGTTGATTGGAGGTAAAGATAAACAAGAAGTTCAACTTCAGATATTGTTGTTTAGAAGACAGAAGATGGAGTTAGACTCCCCATAAGCACCGTCTCTCCTATGGATCTTTTGAAGATGAAGTTCACAAGCAATATTTTTTCCAAATCTGATGCCATAATATTGGATCTCGGCCTAAAATATGATGAGGCATGAAAGTGGATTTGGGGTGAGCTAAAATTAGCCCCAATTTCTTGAGAAAACTAGGATCATATTCATGGGTGGATTGCTATCCTGTCCAACAACATTGATCCTTAGAATCTGCTATTTTCAATTTAATCTGGATCATGGAACAATACCAGATCATAGAATAGTACAATCATAATATGGTATTTGATTTGCTTTTTCTGGGGAAAGCCAAAAGTTTTGTTTAGAGGGATGAGAGAGAACAAGCAATTAAATGGAATGATCAGGAAGAAGAGATGGATGTTGACCAAAGTGGTATACTCATCATGCATGATCATGAATGCCTTAAAATTACAATAGATGAGGAGGACAATCATAAAAACAATCACTCAAGCGAGTAAGAAGCAAGATTAGCGTGTGTTTTTGCAAAAAAAATGGAGTCATGTAGCTTATCAATGTCCAACTAAGGTATTTGATAAAGACACGGAAACAAACATAGCGAAGATAATGGAACATGGGCAAAATGGAACCTAAGAACCTTTGAACTAGCTGCTGGAACTTCAACAGTCTTCTCTTTGTTCCTCTGAACCAAACTGTTCCATTTTTACTAATTTTTACTAAAAAAATAATGGAACATGTATTACTCCAAGATAATTTCCTGAAAAGGGGAGGTCCACGGCATATTTTTTTTCCAATAAAAGTGCTATGATGATAAAACTCATAAACGGTAAGTAGGATAATAAAATTAAAACACCTGAATTTCTAAGACAAGAAATGATATATTCATTTACCTTAATGGCATTTCCCAGCCTCACAATCCGTATTAAACAAAGAAATAGAAGCCGGCCTATTACAAGTTTGGTATGCCTGCCAAGCCTTTTTTTGTTCCCAGATGTCTGTTCATAAGAAATTGAACTACATAATATGCTCCTAACTAGATCACATACGAAAGGCAAAAGAGGGATTCAACTAGAAATACATGAATAAGGGCTTGTTTGGTAAAACCAGACAATAAATGCTGAAAATGTAAATTCTGAAATTTAAGTGTGAATAACCTTAAGTACTGAAAACAAGAACAGAAATTGTTTGATCATAACTGGGAATGGATTACTAAATGATATTAATTACTTTCTAAGTATGGAATTGCAATTATCATTGGTAAGTTTAATAATATAATTGGGATGATTCTAATTAATCAATTAATTTTCCATTAAACGAATTAGGTGACCCTTCTTTACTTACTGGATTAAGTGAATTTTTTACTTAATTAAATCTTTTAAGTTGAAATTAATTATGGTTAACAAACCAACTTAATTTCATTAACAGCTGAATTTTTTAATTTCAAACACTTAATTAAGATTATCAACCAGGCCCTAACAGTAGCCAAACAAAGCAAATAATTGAGCAACCTACCATTGTCCTGTACATAATTCATGACCAGTGGACCAGAGAAGCTTAACTGCCATAATATCCACATATCGACAACCTTGGCATATGCACAGCCATCTTGCCACCACTCAATATCACCTTCATAATGATAGTCCTCTGATATGATCAAATATCAGGAGTCAACAGGCTGCCCCTCAAAAGATGGAACAACGGCAAGTAAACAAAAACATGGGCTGACCTTTGCCGAAGTCCTAGCATCCAATCTAAAAGAATAAGGCACCGACACTTGTTTGACGAAGAACCTTGGTGCTTCGGTCTAGTCCATGTGAAGCCACCTGAAAAACAGACAATGTTTGATCAAGAAAGGTGGAAAAGAAGTAGCATTCATGCTAACTGAAAAAATATTCTGCACAAGATGGGCATGTTCTCTAAAGGACAATCACAATCAATGCTTTTCCTCATTTTACATCTGAACGTCACTGAATAAAAGAGAACTAATTTCTAAAGTTAATGTTATATAGATAACATTGGAAAAAGCATAACAAGAAAAAACCATCACCATATAGGTAAGAGCAGCATAACGTTCTTCGTTCAAGTACAGAGGCTTTCCCCTAAGCAAATCATTGTCCTGCAGAGAATTAGGACAGATGAGTAACATGTTATTAACTTATAGCTGACATTAACAACACTGCTGAAACTGAAGCTTCAGAGTCATTGTGCATTGGTAAGTCAAGATCTAGACGATGCAAAAATCAAATAACTGCTGAAAGCTAAGACTTTCGCATAGTGGTGCATTGACACATACTGCATCATATAATGAGCAAATGGAACTTAAACTAGTTGCTCTCACATTTAGACAACATACTTCTGTCATCTTTTTGTAGAATAGTAAGGTAAATAATTAAAAAAGCACCAAGGGAATGCCCAACCATTTACAAAATCAAGTAAGAAGTCCAGTTGGTCTAGAACGGCACAAATCTTTAGTTTATTCAATAGATAAAAAGTTAAACTATAGTTCACCAAGGGGGTGCCAACAAATACAAAAAGAACCCGAAAAAGCTCTCGAAACCAAAAGGGAGCTCAAATACAAGATATATCATCGACTATATCAACCAAGGCATTTACTTCCATATGCAATTTCCAGTCCACCAAAAGCATATTTCTAGGCCAATTTTCAAAAAAAATAGAAGTGGGAGAGAATCCTCTCCATCAAAAAACAGAGAGAAGAATTGAGGGAATCCTTTTTTCCTGTTGCGCTGTAAACAAATGCACTGCCCCAAAGCTCTTGCTGGATGAAACCTCCAATAACCCAAGATAAAACAGTGCAAGCATAAGAAACTCTCCAAACCATTCTCATCCAACAACAATGAACGAGGAGATACCACACTGACTGTCTCCTTTTTGCAGAGGAAACAGCTATGGACCAGTACTTTGCCTCTTTGTTGAAGGTTATCTAAAGTAAGGATTCGTCCCCAAGTTGCAATCCAAGCAAAAAGATGAAACTCTAGCTGGAAAACTAACTTTCCAAATCACTTTCCAAGGAAAATCCATTCTACCAGCAACCTCCCTATCTAGTAGTAAGACTTCGCAGAAAAGATTCCATCTCTTTCATTGTTCCACACCAAAGCATCCTCGGAAGCAGTTGAAATCTTCAAATTATAAAAGACAGCAAAAAAGCAGGCAAAAGCTTTGAATTCCCAACCTTGGGCTTGTCTCAAGTAATCAATCTCCCAAATGATCATTCTGTTGTTTTACCGATGACAGTCCACTACCAAAGCTTCATGCAGAGATCTGGGAACTGATCCCTTGAAACCGTTCCCCCACCAAACGTCAGAGCAAAAAATCGCTTTCCATAACATAATTTGAGTGAAGTAAACAAAATAAACTCACTCCAATCCTCTTTAATCCTCTTCTATATCCCAGTACGTGTGAAACTCTCCTATCCTTAGTGATCAACGTGCCTTCTCAAGGTTGAACAGTGTAGTCAAAGGCGCAACAGGGAAGCTCCTAGGTAGTCAGGCGAGGCGGTGCATTGGGTTTTCTTTTCCAAGAATGGAAAACTTAAGCCATCGCGCGAAAAGCACTAAAGCCCTTGACTGACCAAAAAGAGGCCAAAAGGAGTTATTTAGGCTCCGTTCGTTTGCGGAAAAATATTTTTCCAGAAAATATTTTTCACATTTTCCGGTGTTCGGGGGCGGAAAATGATTTTCGTGAGAAAACATTTTCCTTCCCCACCCCCAAATCCTTCATTGTTTTGAGAAATATGATTTCTTCTTTTCACAAAGAGGAAATCATTTTCCCCCAAAGTGAAGACAAAATTACCTATGGAAGGGAAAATGTTTTTCACGGAAGAGGCAGTTAATCACTGGTCACCGCCATTGGCCGCGGGTCGCCGCCGCCGGTCGCCGGCCGCCGGTCGCCGCCGCCACCGCCGGTCGCCTAACGCCGTCACCGCCGCCGCCGCCGCTGGTCGCTGCTGCCGGTCGCCTGATGCCGCCGCCCGACGCCGGTCGCACGACGTCGGCTGCCCGACACCGGCCGCCCGCCGCCAGTCTCTAGATGCCGGCCACCCGCCGCCGGTCGCCGCGGCCGGACGCCGCCGGATTGGCGGTCGCCTAACACCAGAAAATATTTTCCGAAACTTTTTCAAAATTTAGCCTAACACCAGAAAATTGTGTTCCAAGAAAACATTTTTCAGGAAAATGATTTCCGGGAAAATATTTTCGAACGGAGCCTTATATTCAAAAAGGCTTTTCAGAGTAGTTACCGGGAAAAAGCTTTATCCATAGTGAGGGTCAAGAAAGTAACTTTAAGACCAAAAAACTTTTCTGACTTTAACAGAAATTGGCAACCTGTCTCTATTGCCACTGTTAAAGGCTGCTAAAGCCTACAGCATAGGTCACTAGAAGAATTGACCAAAGTCACAGTACCCCAACTCTCACTTTCTTTTGTGTTTGACTCTCTCTCTCTCTCTCTCAAACATCTCTGCTCAGTTTATGTTCTTTTCCCTTTTTTGCGCTTCTCACCTGAGACGTTTTTTGGTCCTAGTGCCTGAAGTGCGCCTTTCGCCTATGACAACACTGAGGCCAAAAATAGCAACCGCTACTCTGCTTCCCAGATGTTCATTATCAACACTGAACTGCCAAAGCTATTTGCCAAGAAGAAACGTGTTGAATAATGAAAGGGACTAAATGGCTAATCCACCATTGCAAAAAGGTTGTTTATCTGCTTTCCAATTGACCAAATGGAACTTGCAAGCCTCCTCGGTATCACCCCACCAAAAATTATTCTGAATAGCTTTCAGCCACTTAGCCACCAAACAAGGGAAGGGAAAGAGAGACATAAAATAAATAGGAACATTGGACAGAGCCCTCTGAATAAGAGCAAGCCTCTAATCTTTTCCAACCAGACAATCTCTTCTCAATCTCCTCAAAAACGGGCTCTCAGATACTCTTGTTCTTGAAACTAGCGCCCGATGGAATACCTAAGTAGGTGATGGGGAGAGAACCTAACCAACACCCCAAAACGAACATAACAAAGTACCATGCACTCCTTCACCTAGCGGAATAAGCTCGCTTTCACTCAGACTGATCTTAAGCCCAAAAATTGCCTCAAAACACAAGAGTACACTCCTCAAATAAAGTAACTGCTGAACATTATGTTCACAAAAATGATAGTATCGTCTACAAAGAGGAGTTGAGAAACAATCATTTCCATGCCATGATTGTACACCTTTGAAGCCAGAAAGCAAACCCTACACGGATGCTTTGCAAAACATTTTGCTAAGGTCCCTCATTACCAGGATAAACAACAAGGGGGATAAAGGGTCACCTTGTCTAAGGCCTCGAGAAGATTGAAAACAACTGGTTGAGCTGCCACTACCAAGACCAGAGAAGCTTGGGGTTGAAATAAACCGTTTTATCCCGTCGCACCACCACCGCTCCCAAGGCCCATCTTCTTCAGAACAAACAAAACGCAATCCCAGGAGACATGGTCATACGCCATCTCCATATCAAGTTTACAGGTAACACCTTTCTTCTTTGCCTTTAGTTGGGAATCCACTAACTCGTGCAATGAAAGCTGCATCTAAAATGCGTCTTCCTTCAACAAAAGCACTCTCAAAAGGACCCACCGCATTGCATGTTCTAATCTCTTTGCAAGCACCTTAAAGAGAATTTTGTACACAATGCTCCCTAAACTAATAGGGCGGAAATCCTTGATGTTAAGTGCACTGCCTCTTTCAGGAACGAAAGTGATAAAAGTAGCATTGCTTCTACAGACAAATGCACCTCTCACATGAAAATCCTCAAAAAACCTTCATCAAGTCACCTTTCACTACTGCCCACTACTCCCTGAAAAAAGCCAAAGTGAAACCGTCTGATCCCAATGCTTTGTCCCCGTCTAGAATGGCATTTGTATTAACACTCAAGCTCCGCATACCCAAGAAATAAAAAAAAAAAAAAAAAAAAAGCCAAGAGTCCCTAATTTTTACAAAATGACTATGTATTATCGATAAATCTCCAGTTTCATTCCCGCCAAATCAGCCAAAAAAGTCACTTGGGGGATCAACTGAATCTTTTCTCTTTTCATACATATGCCCTGCAAAGCTCTCAGCTCTTCTTGCAGTCTTTACACTGGCCTGCTTAATGCCCACAACTGACAAAACCAAATTCCAAAGCATTCATGACCAACCACAGCACATCAATAAACAATCGACAGTTTCAGGCAACACCTATTAGCCAAGATTTGACCTCGTTTTTGCAAGTTGTCCAGGAAATTACTTCCATCATCAATCGAATTCAAACAAAAAAGTATGTATCATATGAGTCATGGACGAGAATGCACGATGCCATCATCCAGAATACCAAACAATGACTTAATTCACCGTCCAGCAGCCATCTCTCAAAGATGAATATAGATCCATCACTTTACGGGAAAAGAGCTAAAGAAACTACATGTACATTATACGCTTTACAAAGAGTAGCGAAGCCAATTGAAGCAGAAGATAGCACGAGTAATTGCAATTATCGAGTCACTCCAAACTATTTGATGACACATTTAAAGAACTGAAAACAGCATAAAGAGAGACGATACTCTCAAGCCAAGGCAACAAGGTAACATGCTCTTTTGATGAACTGAAGACTATAGTGTGTTTAAAAACTTCTAAAGTTCTTGCTCTTCCATTGAAACAAACAGAGACATACTCTCAAGCCATGGCAACAAAGTAACACGCTCTTTTGATGAACTGAAGAATGTAGCGTGATTAGAAACTCTTAAAAGTTCTTTCTTTTCCACTGAAACATTGCTTCCCCACCAAATAAGAAAATCCTGAAATTTAAAAATGGAACAGGAAACACTCCAAAATGATCCTACATGTCAATGTTTACGTGTTTTAAATGGTACAAGAAAAGATTGAACCGAAAGAAGAAAGACCAAAGCCTCTAAAAACACATCCTAAATGATTCTCTGCCTAAAAAAAAATCAACATTTATATCCTTCTGCTAAGATCTTGCAAAGCCACACCATAGCAAATTAGAGAAAAGCTACTCAAACATAATTCTTGCAGATAATAAGCCAGTCCCAAAGAAAATTAGCTTAAGTGAAAACACGAGATTTAAGCTTCCACCCAAGAATAAAAAATCCAAACCACATCCAGGTAAAAAAGCTAACCTCTTCCCCAAACGCATCTAAGAACGGAGATGGCCAAACTGATTGACGTGCAGACCTTTGGAACAAAATCATTGTCCTCTGCAACAAGAAAAAGAAAGTCCACAAGGTGAATAAGGAGAGGGAGAGACAGAGACAGAGAGGTCTTAAGTGGGATTTCCCACAAATCCACAAATAGCAAGTAGTCATACCCTGATCAGCAAGAATACTCCAATACCAGCACCACAGGCAAATGCATGACTTTGGCATCCACTTTTCCTTCAGGAAAAGAATAGACAAGGTCAATTAAGTTCGAGATTAAAACTTATGATTCCAGTCAAACAGCATATCTCCATCCAAACTATGTACTGCTAACTGAGGTGAATTGAGAAAACCTGCAGCATGATTTCCAGCTTGGTGAGCATATTCTACCACATAGAAGGCACAATGCAGGTTCCTCTATAACAGTATTGCAGTAATGGCATTGCTGCTTAATATACCTGTTCATACATTTGCAACATGAATGATGTATACTAGCAGGCAGAAAAGGATGGGAAAAAGTGTCAAATTCTTGAAAGTATTCACCATCCAAACAAACCTCTGCAAAAGGTCCTGGTATAGGTAGGGTAGTTGCATCAGCTTAAAAGGAACTGCAGGGACACAGCGTGCAATGCAAGTGATCCTACTAAGCTGAGCCTCATTGCAGAGATGACGAATCCACCTCAAGACAAAAAAGCGGAGCTTTTCATCTTTATATATCTTATCAATCGAGAGGGGATCTTGAACATCTTCTCAAGCATTTGAATCTCATTGAGCTCCACAGAACTGTCTGAGAAATGGGCAGCATAAAAAGGCCCATCTGAATCATTACCCCTATCAAAGAATGGGCTATGGGCAGACGAGTTCAGAAGCTTCCACAGCAATGCACATCTCCGCAAATAAGGTAAGCTCAAGTTACAGACTACATTGTCAATGCCCCATGATGGATCGACATGGTCAGAAACAGCATACTCGAAATCACATCCAGACTCTTTCATAAATTTGCAGACGTCACTGACCATACCATTATGAAGGCCTAATTCATCCATCTCACCTCTATGTTTCCCACAAAATGAAATTATAGCCTGCATATCCATAAAATTAAAACATAAGAATCCAGCTACGTGACAACAACTATATGCCACTGCACCAAAGAAAAAAGAAAAAAGAAAACAAACAAATAGAGCTCCAAATGCCAATGTAAAAGAAAATGGATGCCAGTAACAAACCTGAGTGATGGAGACAATGTAGAAAAGGTGCACAAGTGATAATAGGGACTCCTCGCATAGCAGGAAGGGGCAAGGGAGACAAAAGAGAACCCACATCAGAGATGAAAAAGGGTCATGAGCAAGGACAGGATCGGCAGCTCGTTTCCAGAAATGAAGATCAGGATTTAGTGATTCCCCCTTGAAATCTTCCAAAGTACACAACATACTGCCTATGAAGTGAAGACCCAAGAAATTCAACAAGAAATCAAGTGATGAAGTGAAAACTAACAACATGACCCAACAACTTATTTTAGCTGCTTGTCCAATACTATATGAGCACGATGACTATACAACCAAATTTTACCTCATTTCAAACAGATATAAAAATGATGTCATATAGAATCAACTAACAAAGGAACAAATTAAAAAGCTTTCTCAAGTCATGGCTGTTACCCTAATTCAGGGAATTAAAAGGACATTAGGAAAGAGAACCAACCGAAGAAAGAATAAAAATGGTAAGAGATTAGAAAGCAAAATCAACATAACAAAAAGCTAATCTAATCCAATAATCTAATCCAATCTAACTTATTTAATAACATATATGTAGAGGGGTGCTCCTTGGAGAAGTCTAATGAGGAGCAGAAATGTGGTCCTCTCCAGTTCTTTCTTTTCATTCATTCCCTTCAAACTCTGAAAACCAAAGCTTAAATGAAAATAGGAAAAAAATTATATATCCTATTTCCTCTTACACTTCCCAGTCCCTAGGTTCTAGAATAATAGTAAGTAGTAATAATCATAAAAAAGTAATCGCCCATGCTCAAAGTGAATGTGAGAGAGCTAAATTTTTCAAGTATATTAAAGAGCACCAAGGGGGGTGCCTCCCATTTGCAACTTAGGAGTTAGAAAATACATTAGAAATTCATTAAGACTTGGCGTCGAAGGATCTGCCACCACAATGCCAAAAATCAAGGTGGCAGGCAAACCATCCTCTACATCACCATTAGAACTTTCCTCATTTTTAAAAGCTCGCCAACTTCTTCCTTTCTAGATGACCCGTGAAAATGCAAGCAGTGATGAAAAGTCGTATTAGCAAACGGACAAGAGAGTGACCCTTCAATCTTTTTAAATGAGTGTTCTATAGCATGAGTTAATTTAGTATTAATTTTCATCTATACTATCTATGAAGGAGGACAAGAGAGTCATATAAATATAATTAGACTCCCTTCCATTCTTTTCACTTCTTCAACCAAACATGAAATGGTCATATCCCCTTCGTTTTCTTTCTTTTCTTTCGTAAGTATCTAAACAACAACAAATCAAATCCTTGCCCATCTTCTTTTTTCTCTTCTGAGGACATTATCCATGTCCTTTCCATTCTCTTCTAATCACTCCATCCAAACTAAGTGTAAGAGTAATCTCCACCACATGCACGAGAAGTATCGGATCTCTCATATGTTTTGTCTCATTTATGTTTCCAGGTAGAATTTTGACGGGGAGTTAGCACCCTTAAATGAGCAAAGCTAATCATTTTCTAGAATCAGGTATCAAATAAGGGAGAAGACAAACTAAAAGTAGACAAGGTTTCCATAATACAAGAATATTTAGAACTTCTGTTCTAGTTATAAAAGAATCAGGTCCAAAAAACTATCGGTTCCGTCTCCAATCCATTTTTGCATTGATATATAGACTATCAGAGATGTAAATATTGCACTGTTCAAATATCGCTAAGGAAATTAAGGAAAGATTTTTCCATTAACACTCCACGATATAAGAGCCTGCCTAATTTTCAACTTGAGACCTATTCTTACTTCAACTTTTGTTAAATTACTAATCTACTTTTACTACTCCATGTCGGATTAAGAAGTACTGTTAAGATTTAACAAGTCAATTAATTGATGATTTTGAATTGATTTTAGTTCAACATTTTTCTGAACAAAACTATAATGGCATGAATGGTAACTATTCTGTTCCTGAAAACAATCTTTGGCCAGAAATTTTTTATTTTTATTCCCTAGACGAGTTTCTGAGTAGAGACACGTATTTAATAACGACACAAAATTTCTGTTCCCAGAACATAAATTCATCTAATAACAACAATTTCTATAATTTCTGTTCCCTCAGTCGATCTATCGTCTGTAACGTCATCTTTTATAGATCCAAATGGGTACTCCAGATCTCCATATAGGAAAAAGTTCTTATCCCTCTTGCCTTGATCACGGATGTAATTATGCATAGCACAACATGCAATTATAATAAGTGCTTGCTTTCGAATTGTAAATAAAGGCCTGGGCCTCAAAATGAAAAAGCGATTCTTTAATGTCACAAATGATCTTTCAATGACATTCCTTAGTGAAGAATGCCTCTAGTTGGACAATTTTATTGTAGCTTGGTTTGAACACCCTTTTGGGTCTTGGCTTTGAGGAGGTATTCTTGTCCTTCCACCCCTTCAACAACCCACCGTTCTTAATTGCTGAATGAGCTTGTTCTTTGCCTCTTCTTCTTCTTCTTCTCCTTCCGTATCAGTGAAAACAGGGTGAGAGAGGATAATGTTGAGCAACTGAGTCCCACTCAGGGCATAGGTGAGTGGCTAGTGACCCTTAGGAGTGTCCTCCTTCAATTGGGAATGTCCTATAATTGTATTGCTCAACCTCCATGTCCAACTTCTTCATCCACCTGACCCTGACGAAGAACCTCGTGAAGTCCCTCTTGGCCTTGTCCCACAGCCTTTTCTGAATGTTGTATTTAAAGCGGTCGTTGCTGTGGCGACTCAATAGGTCATCAATCGCCTTGAGGTCGGCTGCGGCGATGAAGTGGGCCTCGGATAAGAAGACATAACCGCACTTGATGGCAGCATTGCCGGCCAAGGCGATGAGAAGGCAATGGGTCTCCTCATTGGCATGCCAGAAGTTCTTGATGGCAAGGTGGCACTCAAGGAGGTCGAGGGAGGTGGAGGGGGGCAACATTGGTGGTGATGGAGGAAGAGGAGGTGGTGGTGGTGGTGGTGGAAAGTAAGAGTTTTTATTTATGATTCTGTTCTAGAAATAGAAAAGTGGAAAATTTAAACTTCTCATTTCTATTCCAAACCTATTTTTGGGCTAAAAATTTGTCTTGAAAATAAAAAAAAATGAAATTGCATTACCAAACAAATTCCTATACTCGGGAACGAAAAAATAGAAAAACAGAAAAACAAAATGATTACCATGCGTGTCCTAAGATAGATAACCCCAAAATGTCCTTATTTAAATATAAAAAAAGGAATTCAATTATAATCTTATGTGTTTGAGTTTAAACAACATTTACATGATACTGTAGATAAGACATTTCCTCAGATAGGAAACATCTCCTATTCTTTGTATATTCAATAGAACATACATAGTTTTTCCATATAAGATGAGAATGTCATGAATGATGTTTAAGTTTAGATGGTTTAACTTTTATTTTGATTATGGTTATGGTTTTCGAAATGTTCAAACCGACAAATTTTGCTTAATTTGCAAATCCCACGAAACCTAACCAAAAACCAAACCAAATCAAATCAATACATATCAAGCACATGCAACACCATGGGGAAGAATTGTTAGTATACTTGATAGTAGGATAGTGAATTAGTTGCAAAGGAAATGCCAGACCTATTCATATAAAAGAAGAGAAGCACCCACAACACTACTCCCACCTCAATTCCCCATCAAAAACTAAAAAAAAGCCCTCCAAAAAGGCTGATGTGGCCTTCTTGATAGTTTTGCACTGGGAAAAAAAGCAAGTTTCCAGTTTAATCTGATGCAACAAACATTATTTAGATAAAGATATATATGAGCCGTTAATTTAAAACTTAACAGTCCATCTATAGAAAAATACAGATTAGTAAAAAAGATAAAGACTTAGAAATTAAGCATATTATATTTCTCCTCACCCTTCAACATACTGAATATACCAAATGAAAAAATAAATAAGACAAAACTGTTGTCATGAGGAGAAGAGAAATCAAGGATCAATCATATAGATATACGACAAGTATATCCGTAATCAGTCAAGGGTTGGGATACAAACGGCTCAAGCTAACAAGACATATAAAGATGATAAAAAGATATAATTTGATTCTCTAAGATTCATTAAGTAATGGACTAAATTGGCCAATGTATTTCCTGGATTTCGCACCATTTCCATAAATATGTTCGTAACATGTTCTTAATGACGAGCAAGGAAGATAACACGGACAGCTTAAAGAAATAGAGGAGAAGCATCCCTTACAGAGGACGCCTGACTACTATGATACAGTAAAATGGGGCAGAAAGAAAGACAACAAATATAACACTTTAATCATATAATAAGGAATTACCTTCTTTGCCATCAGGAGAAAATGGGCGATCCGTCGAAATGCCAAAGCAGATTGAATCTGCAAAGAGCTTAATGCCTCTAAATCTTTGAAGAACATCTAGGGTATCCTTAGTCCTCATGCTCTGAATGGCCCTCAAAAACAAGGAGAAAACAAACTTCCCAGCAGATGAAATTTCCTTGAACAAGGCACTAAGGCTAAGATTTGGGGTGAGAGACGTCCTTCCGCTACGAGCAGAAATTTCTGTTGATATAAGCGAGTAACGAAGAGTATCCCACATGATAACTGAGCAAGTTGCCTTAGCAGTCCTAGATGATCTTTTCTGTTGGCCTGGAAAATACATCTTAGATAGCAGATCACAGAGCAATTCAAGTTTTGATCTTAAGCTAGAGTTACTATGAAGAGGAAAAGCTTTAAAAAGTTCCCCCTTCTTTACTAAACCGGCTGCAGATTGCAACAGGCACAAGGCTTCCGGTAAATGAAGTGAAGTTGTGTCCCTGCTTGCACCAGGCCAAGGACATTGCGAAGAATTGGGAAATGAACTCGCTGATTGCTTCCACAACATCTGACCAACACCTGGTAGGGCAGGCAAGATTGAATTTGCCAGACGACGGCAAACAGGGCATAGAAATTCACCCTAACATGAGAAGAAACATATATTAGTATAGTACTTACAAGAGAAGTATAAATCAAGACAAACAGACATGTTCAAAGCGTCAACAGTTCATGATATGGATTGTAATATTAAAAGACAGTCAATTTACATAATAGGTTGAAGTAAGAATAAAATACAGACCCCTTCCCCCACAACAAAAAGAATATGTACATAAAAGTAACTTTTGTGCTCTTTAGACTTAGAACACAACCATGAAAAATTTACATCATCATCGGTGTTTAGGAAAAATTATTTTTTTACACAATAAGTTTGGTTCTAGTCTCATTTTGTTCCCATTAATATTTTGCCCCATTCAACCCCCCACCCAAAAAACACCAAATAAAAAAAGGAAAACAAAACATCCAGACAAAGCCTCACTAGTTTGCTCAATTTATTACTAAAAGTATTGATACCACTTGCTTTTTGAGCAGAATCATATCTTGCTCGACTGATTTGAAGTTCTTGACTTTATTTTAATGACCAAGTATGGAATGCAAATTGGTGTCAAAAGATTTGTCTGACTTGTCCAAATTCAAATACGAAAGAGAGTGAACCACTGTAACTTGTAGCCAAAAAGTCGGAAAAATGCAATTTAAACCAGTGTGAAGCTCAGGGAATATATTAACATAAACAAATTTTACAGGGAACAGGAAGATCAAATGTCAAAGAGCAAAAGAAATATGATCTAATTTTTATACGGAAAATACCACCAAAAACCCTAAACTATACCACTTTTGACAAATTTATCTTGAACTTTTTTTTTGTGACACGAAAAACTCCAAACTATGTCACTTATGACACATTTACCCCACAATACTTTGGCCCATGAGCATTTTCGTCTTTTTCCTTTTTCTTTTTTTTTTCTTTTTCACTCTCTTCCCTTTGTTGGCCATGGTGGAGGGAAGCTCGCGAGGGCTGCCCTCGCCGGCATCAGGCGAGGGCTGCCCTCCCCAATGCTGGCGAGGGTTGGCGAGGGCGACCCTCACCAGCATCGGGCGAGGCTGCCCTCGCCCTCGCCCTTGCCCTTGCCCAATGCCGGCGAAGGCAGCCCTCACCGGCTTCCCTCCGCCATGGCCGGCGGAGGGAAGAGAGAGAAGAAAAGAAAAAAAAAAGGAAAAAAAAAGAAGGAAAAAGACAAAAATGCCCATGGACCAAAGTATTATGGGGTAAATGTGTCACAAGTGGCAAAATTTAAGATTTTTCATGTCACAAAAAAAGTTCAGGATAAATTTGTCACGAGTGGCATAGTTTGGGATTTTTCGTGTCACAAAAAAAAATTCAAGGTAAATTTGTCACAAGTGGTAGAGTTTGGGATTTTTTGTGGTATTTTCCCTTTTTTATATTCACAATCAGTTCCTACCAGTGAGTTTCCCGTTGAAACTTTTTTTATCCTTATTAGCATTTCCACTAGCAGTCCTAGACCGTCCTAAAAATGCCCTCCTTGAGTGTTGTCTTCTCGGAAAATAAAAACTATCAAACTAACTCTCCAGCATCATGTACTAAGCATCTACAATCTCTAAGGCACAAAACATGGTGAACCGGAGTAGAATCTAACATTCACATCTGCTGAAGTATGTATGTTTTCCCTTTAGGTAAAATCAGATTAAATCATTGGCCTTTTCTTTCTAAACACCCCCCTTCCAAAAAAAAAAGAAAGAAAGAAAGAAAGAAAAGAAATCCTCGCTATTTAGACGAAGGTTGTCCGTAATGGTATCAGATCTTTCTCTTGCACTTATAAAAAACTTGCAATATTGGCAAGAATACAAAAGCTCCCCACGTTGGTTGTGCCAGGTTAACTTTTAGGGCGTATTAAATTGAAAATAGTTTCAAAGTCACAGAGTGTAGTCTCAAAGCCTACTGGTTGAAGGCAATAAGATTGATAGGGAAAGCTTGAAGAAGTACAAATGGACCTCGTCCCTCATCCAAGAAAAGTCATTCCAGCTCTCTGGCTACGATTAAGGGGGAAAAACACTGCCAAATAACGAAGACAAAATAAGATAGGGACTCTCTGGCTATGATTATAGGTGTTCGACAGTGACCTTTATAATTTAATGAAGACAAAATCTACTATAAGCAACACAAGTATCTAAATCCAATATAAACATCGATCAACAGCACTAAGAACTTGATGGTTAAGAGAAATGAGATGACTACCTTATGAAGCCTAAGCATAAAAAAAAAAAAAGAGAGTTAAAGGACATGCACCTTATCGAGATTCACAATGTGCCCTCCTTCAAAGATAATTCTTCTTGTATGTCTGCAACAATTGTTTCAGGAACAAGTCAACTTTGTCAGGAAAGAGCGGTACGCATGAAAAAGGAGATTGCTAATTGATTGGCTAAGCACAACAGAGAATTTGATAACAATTAGATTTGCTTTAAGCAAAGGTCCACTGGGATTACAGTCATCAAGCTGACAATATCCAGAAAGTTCACCAAACACAGCAAGACAAGGACAACAATTTGAACAATGTCTGAAGCTTTGCAAGAAAAGAAACTTCATATGTCACCTTTTAAGGCTGAAACACTATCAAAAAGTTGCCCACAAAGTTGATAGATGACCAATCATTTTTTGGTAGGTTAATTACTCAAACTGATCCTTTTCCCACAAGATGCAAACAACTAGCTAGGTAATGATTCGGCATTTTGCTTTGGGCAACCTATTGGTACATTCTATTAGTCTTGCAACACATTAGTGAATAAATCTTGCAGAATTTTTCAATTTGTACGAAACTAATCAACCACTCTTATATAAAATGATCATAGGCAAATGCCAGAACTTCCAATGTGGCATGACAATTTCTCGGCCTGAAATTAAAGACACTTGAACTTGACCTAACTAAGATTAAAGTGCATCAAAATCCTCAAAGCAGAAATGTGGTACATTCAACTTCTGTTACCCACAATCCTATATCACGTTCTACTGCAGACGACTTCACGAAGTTTAAGCTGTGTTAACATACCCCAGATGAAAGAAAAACTCACATCACGTCTAACAAAAAGAAATTACCATATTAAAATTAAGCAAGGCTCACAATAGCAGAAACTCGCCGATGCAAGTATAGCAGCTGCCAAAAAGCAGATAGCCATCACAATATGCATTTATTTTCAAAATGATAGCACGTGAAGAAGAATCATAAATTAACTATTGGGGATTAGATGGTGCATTTGTTGTGCTTATAGCAACTCTTGGCTTGGTTTTTTTGGGTTTTTTGGTCGAACTCCAGTGCAAAAAATTATTTTAGTTTAAAGCATTGTGAAAAATAATATGCAAATCAATCAGCTAAAATCTATAAATTCTGAATTATTTTTTGGTGTTTCATGCAAAATAGTCAAAAGGTATGAGCCGCAAGATTTAAAAAAAAAAAAAAGTTAAAGGTTAAATTCCCTCCAAACAAACCTTAACCAGACTAGAAAACTTTTGTGCAAATCTGTCTGGAATTACTTTCATCTTTGTTACAGTTTCCTAATTTAAATTTTGCAGCTGACGCATTTTGACATTTTAAACCCAAAATACCTAAAACTATCACCATATGCTAATTTTGACACGTAATTCACATATACTATCTTTTAGAATTTGAATAATAAATTAAAATTGGCAGTAGAGCAAAGAAGTAATTTTTGCTTTTATTTATTCAAATCAAAACAAAAAAGCTCATAATGTTTTTGGCAAAAGTTACTGAAGTGTCGCAATATAGCCACTCGTCCCTAGAGGTCGAGTATGTTCATCAACATTCTTGTTTTCTTTTCCCTTTTTTGATGTTGTGATAACGATGATGACACTTGTCAAGTGACAGGTGTTATCACTGCATAGTGCCAACAACATCCGCTATTGACCCAAAACATTTTTCTCACCGTCATAGCAACAGGAGCATTATCAGCAGCCGCTGCTTCCACTACAAAGCAGCCACTACTGGCCAGTATATAAACTTCCTATCAAGGCATGCCATAGCTAACATCTGATGTAGCAGAATTTTAAACTCATGCATAATGGGACATTTCATAAACCTCCAACCCAAAAAACACATGCACCAGTCAATCATTTTCTATCCTCCGGTTGCCATCAATGACAATGAAACCTGACCACCATCACAATCATATCACCAAACAAAGGATGAGAAAAGAAATTTTTAGCAGAACTAACCTTTCCTTCAATGAAGATAGATAACGTTCCAGACATCCCTGATGCACGGCGTGACCACAGGAAGAAAGAAATATTCCATCACAATCATCTGGACCAAATCCATCATATGCTAACCCTTGTTTAGCATTTTCTACTGAGGTCTCATCAATGTGCAAGTGTTCAGAAGCTGACGGATCTTTTGCTCTATCTCCTGAAAGGCAAGCTATATACTTTGCAAGCAGAACAGTTTCATCGTCTTCAAAATCCCCTGCAACCTCTTGAGATGTTGAGATATTTTTATCTCCCTCAGCTGACACTAGGAGATGTGCATTGTTATGAACTCCCCTTCGAACCATTTGGTACATATCTTCCTCTAGAGTCTCAAACATATATACAGTGCTTTCCTTTTTATCCTTAGACATCTGCGGCACTTCAAGGTTTCTCAACAAAGGGAAGCCAGCCCTGATAAACTCCATGAAAGCATTGACTTCAGAAGGTTGGGCATTATGCATGAATTTATTTATAGTATTGCGAACCAACTGCACTAACTTAGAAGGTGGATCTACTTCTGAACGACTAGCCGCCGTAACTTCAACTCCACTTTGTTCAGATTCCTTGTTCTTCTCGATCTGCATTGTTTCATTCTCTGGCCGTTGAACCATATCCCATGATGGGGGTCCTCTTTCAACAAGACTTAGCAGCCTAGATTTCTTATATCAGGAACAAAAACAGACATTAATTTTAAGAAGAGATGAAGAAACAAAAAATATATATAACTTGTTACCTGGAGAAAAATTAAGAAAGAGAGAGGATTCTCTGGATTAGAATCATGGCAAAGAGAGCAAACATCTTGAACAGATTCTCTGCTCTCACTAACAGCAGCTGAACGAGTTGCCTCTTCTGCAGAGGATAAGCCCTCATCAGTTGAAATGCTTGCTAGAAACTTGGACTGCTCAGCTCTCATTCTTGCCTGCAAAACAAACTTCAATAAGCCTAATAGGTTGAAGCAAATTTGTGCTGGTAATACAGCAACCTACGGAGCAAACTTTAGTCTTATATGCAACAAATTTATTTTTGCTGGAAACATGCTCCAACAAATTTAGCACATTTATTTTCCAACCACCAATCTTTGACCGTCCTGCAACATCATTTTCGCTCCATTAAAAGCTTCAGTTTATTGGATCAAGCCATATGCTCTTCCTATTTATATATCAATTCATCTAAAATACTTTTTGAGATGAAGTTTGCCCAGAGTCATGTAGTTTTAATACCTGATGTATAACAAAATAATGACTTGAAATATACATGTATGTAGACCACAGAGCACCGTGGACAGATTAAACATCACACAAACACTACAGCTATTTTGAACATGACCAAATCAACAATTAGGATAAAGACAACAACAGCCAACCTCAACTAACTTAGACCAAGTCTCCATTAAAATGCATGGCACTATATTTTACTTGTTACACCAAGCAAGCAGAAAAGATTATCTACATAGATAATGTCTCACATCCCTACCATTATAGCAGCCTGCCTTTCGCGAGCTTTGGCTCTGTGTTTCCCTTCATTAGAAGGAGATCCTGAACTTCCATTACTGCTGTCCAGGACGGACTGCGGTACTTGATTGAACACTTCTGGGGCTAGCCGTTGCAACTCATTCATACAGTAAGGATCGATTTCAGCAATTCTTTTCAATAAGCTTTCAATCATATGTGAAAGATTGGACCCATATGCATCCGTCTGATTCCCAACTCTCTCTTTCTTATGTAACATCATCAGCAAAACAAGTAGAGATAATAAGCTGAGTTTGCCAACACCATAAGATAATCCCTCATTAATTTCTTCAGCAACAAAAGATAGCATGGAATTTTGATCTACATTGAGCCATGTTCTATCTCTGGACTCTCTCTGCTGAAAACAAATATCTACGGCTAGAGAGAGCAAGTGCAATGCAACAATCAGGACACCATCAGGTGCACGTGAGTCACGTGCCTTATCACTGAAAACTGCATAAAATAGCACTGAGCGGATTAATTGAAGGGTCACTCTACAAGTAGCTATTCCAGCTATTCCTCGTAAAGGTGCATATATGTAGGTCCACCTAGGTAACTGAGCAGTTAATGCTGAAACACTGCAAAAGCGTGCATATCTTTCTTCTGCAAGTTGCAATTCTCTTGAGTTCCAACGCGGGTGATACAAATCCAGTTCTTTCCAGCATGACCATCGCAATGAATATGTACCCTACAAAAAAGAGCAAAATATTAGGACAATATCTGTCAAAGGCTGGTAGAGAGAGAGTGTGTGCGAGTGTTAAAAATACCTGATTAAGGCCAGAAGGATTGGAATATGAAGCAATAGTATCCAAAATTTCCTGCAGACCCTCAAACTTAGCCAGGTCACGGGGGAGTGACTTCACAATTTGACTCCGCGAGTGGCATCTCCAGTGGCTAACTTGTAAACTAACTCTCTTCTCAAACTTTCAGCCGTAGTCTGTCCACAAAATCGCCTTTCTTTAACAATTTGGATTATAAGAGTAAGCATTTCCTCTACTAGAACCGGTTCATACCTGAAAATCCATATCATTCAGTCTTAACACAAGAAGCCACATTTCCATATTGGATGGACAATCAGAATAGGTAACAACATACATGTAATATGTAACAGCCCAAGCCAACCCGTCTAAAGATTAAGAATTCCCTTCCCCTGCCCCCCCCAAAAAAAATCAAAAAAAAAAAAATGTTGCTTCTCCTACATCTGAAGTCTCTCACTCAAAATTGCATGCACATGCACGTGAACATAGAGGATGCTAAAAAAAAGTGTGATATTAATATGTAATTTCGCCGTATCAAAAACAAGGCAAGTAGATAAATTACAATCGTTGACACGTGCATACACATGTATTATATATAGCACCTAACAAGACTTTCTTATTAATAGGATCTGTTGAGGATTATAGGACCACTACCAATTCACTTCCAATTATCTGAAAGCTCAAACTTTCAAAAAAAAAAAAAACATGATAGCTGTAGAGAGGGAAAACCATAATTTGATTATAGGAGATTACATGGTTTCCAACCCTGGACTCGCGGCTTCAAAAGTGCATAATTGATTGTTCTATAAGCTTAAATTTATAAATAAGTGGAAAATGGTCCCACAATTGTAAACATGGCATGAGAAAGCGGCCAGACCATAGAAAAGGGGAAGTGCATGGTTCGGTTTTTGGTACAATTTGAAAAACTAGGAACAAGCAGCTTAGAATGAGGTCCCACTCTACACACTCCTAACCCCACCCCACCCCTAACTAGAGATGGCAATGGGTTGGGTTTAATAGAGTTACCGCCCTGACTCAATCTACAATAGAGCTTAAACAGGTTGCAGGACGGGTTGGGGATATTAGTTACAGAACCCCATAAGGTTTGTGACAAGTTTGTCATTTGTCATACAAGTAATCAAAACCCAAGAGCCATTTTACTACAACAGTTTTACTTTTCTAATGAATAGAAGGTCCCCTATTTAATTATATACAAAGATAATAGAAATTACTTATGCCCATTTACATTCTTTTGAACATTCATAGTTTATACATTATGTTCTATTAATACAAGAATTTGAAATTGAATTGGTTACATAATTTGGATTTCCACGATGGTGGATGTGTACTCACAAGGTTTACTATTTACATTGTGTTAACAATTTTTTTTTCATTACAAAATTATATAGGAGAAAATAACAATTGCAGAGACATTGAGACTCGTTGAGAACCCACCAGGTAATTTAAGTGGCGACGGGCTGGGATTTCATCAAAAAAACATATAGGGTTTGAGACGAGCTTGGGAAATAATAAAAAAATTAGTGGGATGGGGGTACAGAATCACTCATCCCAAATCCCAGCCCATTACCATCCCTACCCTAAAAAAATTCAATTTTTGAACCTATGTCAAATCCCCATGTCAGAGGAAGTGCTAGAACTTCTGGATATGAAACAACATCTTCATTTACCCCTTAAGCATTTGGAACAAACGGTTGTGCACACTGATCCAGTGGAACCACGAATGATAAGTAGAGAACTATTCACTTTCACCAGTAGCAATCATCTACCCATCAGAAGCTTCATAATTTTCTCACTACAATCTCCATTGGAACCCCCAAACCAACAACATAAGAATGGGATATTTACATTAAATATTCATGCAACAAACATTCTCTAAAGCAATTTTTGGACAAGCCAAGGACGAATTAAAAGGAAAAGGCAATATAATTAGAAATTCAGTCTTCTCATTTTCATAGGTGGACTAATGAAACCTGACTACTTCCAATTTCTAATAGATTTCTATGGCCTAGAACTCGTACAAGAGGAGCACTATCAAAAACCATTCCCTTTCTTTAATAAGCATGGCAATTCATTAACAAGTGGGTGAGAAGATTAAGTACCAATCTTACAATTACTGGCTAATGTACAAGGAAAAGCTGACAATATGCAAGTATACATATCAGACGTTTGGTACATAGCCCCCCCTCTCTTTCACTAACTTAAGCATCCTGATACTTATAACCACCCTTAAAGCAGCATATCTTCTGCAGCCCATCAGTTCCACCAAGATCACCAATGATACAACTCACGCCAGAATGTATGACCAATCACTGGCATCAAAGTAATCATCATTTAGTTTTTCCTCATCCTCCATTTGCATTCTCCCTTCTATTCACCAATTAGATGAAAAGCCATTTGGCTGCAAGCACCAAAACCCTTGGGGCCTTTTTTGATGTAGCTGCAGCATGTGGCTTTCAACTTTGGTAGCAAGTATTATTGGATGTGGTAGTATGTAGAAGCTCTACATTTGAAACTACTATTTTACGTCTTTTACTCAAAAATGACAAAATATTGTATTTTAGACATTTCATGGTTTAAGATGTAAAACTAATTTTTATCAATATTTCTGCCCATAAGCTGAATCGACAAGCTAGAACCTAGGGGAACTTCAACTTCCAGCCCATACAGATTAGCTCTTTACCGGCTTCTTAAACCCGGATGACTTGTCATTCTAGAAGCTAGTGCCAGGAGTTGGTTGTAGCATGTTCAGAGTGAGGAACAATTTTGACAAGTGAATTACTCACACAAAATGAAGATGACAACAATGATATAAATGATTACTTTATGCACTATCCAAAAGGATTTTTTATGAAAAGGGCCATAGCACAAAGTCCCAAAGAACAGATGGTATAATGCTCGATAACCATAAGTGAACATGCAGGGTTCTTTTGAAACATCTATCCCCTGGCCAAATGCTCTAATGTGTATCACCTTCATCAGTGATTGAAACTTTGAAAGAAAACAGAAAAGGAATACGACACAATGAAGCTCAAATTTCTAAGACACGGCCAATTCTTACTCCTTCTATGAGAATATGTTATAAGCCCAAGAATCCCTCCGCTGCTTTTTTTTGAGAGAATAAACCGAGGGCTGATGGGCAGCTTAACAATAGGCCCAAAAAAGAGGGACCACAAAGCAACTTCAGGCCATTCATTCTACCAGAAGATATATCTAGACTCACAGCAAAATTCAATATCCAAATAAAGCTATCCTACTTATTCATAAAAATGCAAATCTTACGATTCTCCTGAACTAAAACAGGTCGAGATGTTATTTAACAAAGGCATGTATGTGCGATTCAAGAAAGTATGTACATACTCGCTATCCCGTGCAGGCTTAAGAGAGAGGTAACTCAATAACCCAAAACGTTCTATTATTCTGCTGACGAAAAGATCAGCAGGGGCTACGGCCGCACAGAACTGCATCAGGAATAGGTCAAGCTCCAGACCTTGCTCGGACCTGCAGAAAAGCAAAATTAGGAATCGCCATGCCCTATAGGAATCTGTAATGAATAAAAGTAGGAAAATCAACATTGAGCTAGAAGGAATGTCTGTCACTCTGGCGTGTAAATCACACAAGATGAAGACCACATACCACCGAGCTGAACGATACAATTCACGAGATACGAGGGCTGCATCCCCATTCTTCTTCCACATTCCAGCATGAACCTCAGTGCAGAACACACTAATACGTAAAGGATGCTCCATGACAAGAGCAGAAAAACCCACTGGACTACAAAGACCCAAAAGGCACTTAAAAAAGTTGGAGTAGGGCACTGATGGCTGATAAGCAAAAGCAGCAGCTTTTTCATTTGATGCAGTTGTATCCCCATCCCATATTTTCAAGGCTTTAAGCAGAAGTAATGAGAGTAAGCGATGCAACGGAATGTGAACAGATATATCTTGCGAACTAACATCATAGACGATATTTGGCCAATCCTGCAAACTAAGAACACGCAAAGCACCCACTTCTGAAGCATAATGACCTTCCATTGCACAATTATCGGAGGCCACAGAAGCATTTGCAACATCACTTTCACCAACAGGTATGGACTTACTTTCAGTATCAGCGTCCTCCCCATTATCTATACTGGCATTGGGCAAATCACCATGATTAAGTCTACCTTGCTGGTCACTAGGACTACCAAGTCTACCAAATATATATTTACCTTTTCTGATCCTCAATATTGTCTTCTTCAATGCGGAAAAATGGCTAGTGGCAATACTACTGTTGGTCTGAGATAAATCAATTACAGTGGCCCCTGAAGTCTTATCAACTGATAACCAATTCTCAATGGCCTTCAAGCATTCATTTATTAGCCATGTGATAGACAGTGGAACTGATGGATGACTACTTTTTATAGTATCGACTTCAGCAGCCTTGGATCCAGATGCTGATGCCTTGCTCCTCCCCGAAGTGCTACATGCAGAGCTTTCCTGAGATAAACGTACTACTTTTGCATGTCTCAGACTTTCTCCATCATCCATGTCCATTTCATCAATCCCAGTGGTGTCAATTGTCTCTTTAGCAGGTTCATCAGAAGATGCTCCATCAACCAGCAGGGCGTGAGTATTTGCTATTGAACAGCATAGACCAAAAGGAAAATGTGTATCATCAATTTCTTCTTCTATAAGCATACCTGTTTCTCTTCTTAGAGGGTTCATTCCTTGCAGAAAGTTCAAAAGCCTCATCCAAGTCCGTAAGATATCCCGCTTTTCGTTAGTTAAATACTTCTGTACAACCACATGGCTCACAACAAATCGTATATCTTCAGCCACACGAATGGTTGTATCATACAAATTTTGCCACTTGGTGACCTGTCAACAGAATTTTTCAGCTATTTAGACATGGCAGAACAAAGGAAAAGATGTTAAAGGAAAAATCAAAATGTACTTTATTAAAGTACTTTTAAAAATCAAAACGAGACACTTATTGTGGATTTGCTTCAACAGGTAATATGGAAAACCATTAAAACCTACTTTTCAATGAAGCTCCTCTTCCATTGACACTTTGAAGCTAAAATAGAGATAAAACTTCATGAGATACACAGAACATCATCGGATAACTTGAATATTGCCTAGCCAAGCCATCAATTAGTGCAGTGAGGACACTGAATAGATGGCCAATCCTCGATACATAGAATACCAAGTGCTTTATGATATAAAAACTCACTCAATAGTTTACAGCGGCTGATACTACCAAAACAAATGGAGGACGTGATTTATAAAAATACACCAAATGATACACTGCATGATCGATTACCTAATAGAAACCTAGTTGATTGAGAAGGAAGTAGCATCAAATCAATTGTCAGAAGCAGCAGAATGAGGTTTGACGATAACACAAGTGATCCATAGCTTTCTCAATATTCCCTCATTGCAATATAGTAATGTAATTTCCAAAATAGAGACACGGAATTCAAATACTAACTGAAAAATGTATGTAATGCATGCACTGAGATTATACATAGATCAGATTTCACTAAAAGATGACTCCCTCCAGAAAGACTTCACTCAAAGAGCACTGATTTTGTCATAAATTAAATGTACTCTTATTTCCCAATATCATTCACCAATTCCGGTTGGTTAATGCATTCCATTTAACTGTTTTCTATAAGATTCTCAAACAGTACCATTGACATAAAAAGTAAATGATAATTCAGTAATTTATTAGACAGTATATAAGACTTTATATACGTCTTAATTGGAAGTATCTTTCAGTGTTCATTCTACATCTGTGCATTCTTGTTTAAAGTATCAACTGTAAGATGTCTAGATTATACTTAATCTACAAAAAAATATCAACACCCCATCAGTAAGGAAGAAACAATACCCTTCAAAGGGATTTCCAAAGAATACTTTCAAGTATTCTGAAAGCAGAGAACAACTATGGACTTCATTAAATTCCGAAAACAGCCTATCCCGCTATGAAACTATTCAATAATGAGAACCATAGCTGTCAATCATACACAAACTTATGATTTATGATATCTGTAAATAATCTAGGATCTTCAAGAGAAAGGGAGAGAGAAATAATCAAAGGCATACATCTAGCGGATATTGGCTAAGTGCTTAAGCAATTGGTTTGGATCTAGCAGATCCTATGTCCACAGCGTCACCCCTCGTTAATCTTATGGGTCATGCCTGCCACCCAGTGGAAGGAGCCTTATCCAATATACGTGAATGGGGCGGTTTGCATGGAATTTGCTGAGCCGCAGGGCTCAAAAACCCCGTACTATAAAAAAAGAAAGCACGCGAGATAGCTCTATTTATAGAACATGATAGACACCTAAAACCCTGATTACTTCATTTGAGACTCACCTACTAACTAATATTTAACGCCACTAAGTATACTCCAGTACTCACCGTCAAGCTAGAGTATCCATATTGCAACTAACAAGTGCAACTTTCTAGTTGCAACTTTCTCTTAAAGAATGTGATCAAAGCGCAATGTAAACTGGACCTTCCAATAGATAATGGATGTGGCAACATCCAACCAAATTCAAGACAATTTTGTGTAACCTGGTCCTTACATGACAAACTAAATACTTTCGACATCAATACTAAAAAGTTTACAGAGAACCAGGGAAGAAAGAAATGATCAAAAAGTTGACAACTCTTTCTCACGTGATGTTGGTTAAAATCATGTAAGAACCCAACTTGTATTGTGGCAAACCAAACTGCATCACCCCACAGTACTCGACTATGGCTGCTCAACAAATGTGTGCTTGACTCCAGCGCTCACGGCTAACTAGAACTTGATGGCGACTTTGCTTGTCAATGACGCACACAGTGTAAGAAGAGTCTCACAACTAATAGCATCCATAATAGGCTTGTTGAGATTTCAGAGGACCAAAATTGGAGAAATTGCCAAAGATGAGTCGCTGGATATCGGAGCAATTATGTATCTCTAGAAAATCCTTTTTTTGTATTTTAAACCTTTTCTCTAGGATTAGAAAAAGACATAAAACGGGAAAAGACCAAAGCAGAAACCAATGGCATCAGAGATGACAAATATTGACGGAAACCAGTGCTGGAAATAGAAAGATGAACAGGGGTGCATTTGGTAACATTTCTATTTCCGATAACAATTTTTTTTTAGAAATAGTTTTTTTTTCTATTTCTATTCCCTAGATAAGTTTCTAAGCAGAAGAACGCATTGGGTAACTCCACAAAATTTCTATTCTCGGAATAAAAAAAGATCAGAAAAGCGTTTGGTACGACCCTAAAAAAATTTTGTGACGTGGAATTTTTTTTAGTTTTTTAATTATTTTTTGAGATTTTTTGAATTTTTTCTTTTCTTCGCCGGCCATCGCCGAGGCCTGATGACCAGCTAGAGGAGGAAGAAGAAGGGAGAAAAAAAAGAAATAAAACTGACTTGTTTCATAAATTGTTCCTGGTAACAAAGAAGTAGGTTTTTTTTACTTCTTGTTTCTATTTCAAATCTATTCCTTGGCCACTTTTCTATTCTAGATAATAGAAAAATGAGCTAACGTTTCCCAATGAACTTCTGTTCTTTTTTTGTTCTAGGAAGCAAAAAAACAGAAAAATAGAGAAACGGGATGGTTACCAAACAAGCCCCTAGCGAGTTATAGAGAAGGAAGACGAGCAATCAATGAAAAACGAAAGCTCCCAACAAAGAATGACAGCAGCAAAACTTGCTAGCAAAGAGTTGTCCCCTTGATGATCAGTAGAGACAAATGAGATCTGGGCTGGAGAGATGAAGAACTCAAGAGCCAAGAGATGGACAAAGGGGACAACTCCGGTCGAGCAACTGGATATGGAAAGTGAAAGGTTGCTCGGGACAGAGGAAGAGACTATCAAGATGAGGACAACAGAGGCTGCGAGGGGGCCGTACTAGAGAACCAACAAAAATTACAAACAACAACTCCACAAAGCTTGAATGGACGCATGACTAGGACTAACGAGGTTGGCAGAGAGGACAAGGGTGATGACGACACCACTGAGCTTAAAGGGACGGCATGACTGAAGTTGACAATTTCGAGATAGCGATACTCTCGAAGACGACAAGACGTGGTTTGAGACAGGGACAATCTGTGGACAATGATGCTGCTCTTGAAGATGACCAGGTGTGCCTGCTCTCAAGGATGATGAAATGAGCAAAGAATTGTTGACAACAACAGGCGACAAACAGCGAGCAATGGCGGCAGCGCATAACGAGGTGATTGTGTTACTGCCCTTATGAGAAAACTGGAACAGGGATCAATGGGGCTGATAAATGGGTCTTTGGCATTCTTTTCTCTAAATCAATGGCAATGTGAAAAAAGAAATATTAGGGTTTTGATTTGGGTCCCTCTCTCTTGTGGCTCTTATACCATGTAAATATTCTAGGATCATCAAAAGAGAAGGAGAGAGAAATACTTATAGGCTACATCTATACTCAATTAATTAACAAAAGGGCACATTAGATGGCTCTATTTATACATCATGAGAGACCCAAAATCCTAACTACCTTGTTTAAGACTCACCTACTAACTAATTCCTAATACTACTAAATATACTTCAAATATCATAAGGCAAGAGGTATCTATAAGGAAAAGATTAAGGTTTCAATGATAATAATTAATCAAGTACCAATTGCTCAACCATTGAATGATTTTTTTATTCCATGGAAAAGCTTGAGTCTCAATGCACAGTGATTAAATAAATGCCCTTAATGCTCAGGAGAATATTTCATAATAATGTTCAACTAGAGTAGATCTGACATCCTATCAACTAAATCACTAAAGACTGCACAATTGTCAGTATTCATCCAGTGGACAACATCCAAGGCTTGTAGGGAGAATATAATAACCAAATAGGAGACAAACTTGTGTCTTACCTGTAAACGACCGTCTTCACCAGCACATGAAGTAAATATGTCTCCTAAGCATCCAAATAGCATTTCAAGTAAGTTCATTTCCTTCACAAGACGTGGAGTCAGAGTTGGCACTGTAAAGATCTGCACTGAAAATGTCGATACAGCATGCTTCTTAGAAACATCATCATTGCACTCTTTTATAGCTTCCTCTACAACAACTGGGTAGTAACTCAAAAATGCCTTGGCAAACTCATACTTGAACAAGGGCTCTGCAAGCAGTTTAAGAAGTAGTTCATAAAGTTTCTTCACAACCTCATCACTCAAGAAACTCTCACCCCTCACCAGAATCTCCAACAGACCAGCAGTTGAAAATATCCTAATTGAAGCAAAACTCAGCAAACTCTCGCTATGCTTGCAGAATTCTAGTAGCATCTCAGCTATCACAAGAGTAAGCTCATCTGCAACTTGACTACACTCTGCAGCATGGTCGCTTGCCCTGCTGTCTTCTTGAGTAGAAGACTCAGCAGACAACAGCTTGTTTTTCCAAAACACAAAAAGGGCATCAAGGACTGGCCCAGCAGAGTGTGCTATTTCCTGAGGAAGGGGTTGGATCTGTTCTGCACCTTTATGCTTCGAACAGAAGCCCTCTCGTCTCCATGCAGTCGCATCTCCACAATCGCAACAACCCCCTCCAGTATATATCATTGAGTAATCATGGTCCTCATGATTCCCATTTTCAAAACAAGGAACACATATTGCACATGTGGGGTCATTTCCGCATGTTCGGCACCTATAGGCAATATCATCGTTTCCCCACACAGCACCACAAACTCCCCTCTGGCCCACATCAATGTCCAAAAGATACTCAAGTACATAGGCAGGTTCATCCTTAAACATCAACCACTGCAACCAAACCATACTTTCTCTAAAACGCTTTCTCATGTCATTTTCTTCCGGAACATCTTCAGATCCCGTTTGCAGTTTCTGATGGATCTCTGCCAACTCCTCATCTAAGGGTAAAATTGCAGATACAAGCTGTGGGGTCCAGGACTCATTATCCTTGAGGAAAGAAACAACACCGGATTCAAAGTTGCAAAGGTACTCCGGTGGAACTTCAATTTGTGCAAGCCTCTAGCATAAATAACCAAAAAGGAGCATAAGATAGCATCCAATTTACCGAATTATATCCTACCTATATCCCACTGTTAGCAAATTGTCTCTTACGTCATATTATTAATGGCAAAATATTACCAAACAGCAAAAGAAAAGATCATCAGTGAAAGACTGGGCAAACAATGAAATTATTACAGCAAAAGTAGCAGAACCCTTATTACATCTCCATCCATTCAGCAGACTAAAAGATGAAAAAAAGGAAGAAGAAAAAAAATGGAAATGCTCACTTTCAAAATGCCCCTCGATGCCACAACCTAAGGACTACGAACACACTGCCCTCACATCCCATACATTTCCTGTATACACAAAGCTCACTTCACACTGCCATACACTAAGTCCTATTATAAAGCTGTGGAAAAACGAGGCAGCTCAAAAAAAAAAAAAAGGCAGTGATGAGAAATTACATTTCCAGCTTCAATTCACGCGCATACAACCTGTCAAAGATCAATTCCTAGCCTCTTTGAAGTAGAGCCGACACGTTTCGCTTCCAAAGACCAAAACAGAAGCTCTCAAAACCCCATTCAGACCGCACCACATCGAAACCGATGGCAAAACATTCTCAATTCCCAAACTTGAAAGAGGAAAGAAAAGAAGAAGCAAACAACAGCCAACGATCCAACGATTTCAACAAAAACGACGAAATGGAAACCGGGAAGAAAGCGAAAAACCAAAACCATCGGAGGAAAAAACCGCCGCACCTCCAGAATTCGATCTCGAGGGCCGAGATTGCTATCCTCGGGAGGACGATCGGTGTCCATGTCCATCTCGTGGCTCCGAACGAACGGCAAGATGAACTCCGCGCAACGCAAACAGCGCCCGAGCCCCGACCAGCTCTCAACCCCCAGATTCGCTCCCCAAACCGCCCCGCCGACGGCAAGCTTCACCGATCGGAGAACTCACCACGCGCCCCCCCGCACACGTCCGTCCTCGACAGCGCGGGCCACCACCAGCGGCGGCGGGGCAAAAGCTCCCTGAGTGAGGAAGGCGGCGCCGGACCCCGCCCAATCGCAGATGCCTCGCCGCTGCTCCTCCGGCGGCGAAGGTCCCCCGCGGTCTCGAACAATCCGGCGACGAGAGACGCCGACGGCGAAGGAGAGGAAGAAGAAGAAGAAGAAGAAGAAAGCGCGATCGGGAAGCGATGATGTGACGGTGGAATCTTTGATGAGAGCAGAAAGGAAAGAAGATCGGTGCGGAGTTAATTGCTTGCTACGTGTTTTGCCTTCTTTTTATGTGCTCGCCCTCGCTTCGGCGGCCTCTCGAGAGAGTCGGTGTCCAACTCGTGCCGAGCGTGGCTTCTTCCTTGCACGGGATCGTTGGGCCGGGCTTGGGCTTGGGCCCCTTGCTGAACGTTTGTGATTGGAAATCCCGTTCTGATCCATTTTCATTTTTTTGGATTGGATTAACCGAAGGCCGATAACCGGAGGTGTCGAAATGGGTTGACGACCCATTTTTTTAACCCGTTTTTTTATTAAATGGGTCGGATATGGGTTGGCCTGTTGATAATAAATGGTTGTTTGTGGGTTTAAAACCGTAAAGCTTCGATCAAATGTGGGTCTTAAATGGGTTTTGAACGGGTCTACGCTTTTGCCCAACCCAACCTACCTGCAAATCCCTTATGTCGGCGCGGAAGCTTTAGATTCATGTGGTCGCGCAGGATTTGTGTAGATGTAATTGTTAGGAGGAAAACTGCGATACACGTGCAATAAATATCAAATGCACTCGATGCACGGCTAGCTTATTCAAGATACAGGATGATTAGGTACTCTAATGTATCTTGTGGCCAGAACGCTCTATAGTCTTAGATTCAGGTGGCTGAAGTTTAGTTAACGTGAATGGCGGGGTAGAGCAATCCTTCCAGAGCCTCCACACTCAACCAACTAACAACTTCAGCTTAGTAAGTGCATTATAACATCTTCTGACCTGCATAATATTGGAAATAGTAAGTATATTGTATTTTCCCTCAAAAGAGGAGAAGAAAAAGTAGAGCTCGCATAGTCATGTTGCGTATTTTCCCCCAAATTGTCCAGTTTGGTTAGACCAAGCATTAGCTTGACGCAGCACAATGAGACTTCTGATAATGATATATGCTTGTGATATATCCTTGCTTGTACAATATTATATGCGGATGTTCTCTTTGAATTTTCTTCGTGCCTTTTGTTTTATTAATAGTTTTTTGAACATTAGATATATGTGACCTTGACGTCAAATTTTTTACACTTGAATTGGTACACCATATGATATGACTCATTTGATCTCGTCAAATGAATTGGTACAACATATGATATGACTCATTTGATCTCGATCAGTTAAGGTTAAATGGCATCCTACAAAGAGGCATTCATAGCAAAGTGAACCAAACCGTTAACCAATATGCTTGTAAGTTTGTTGGTAGAAGAGGTGAAAAAAGGAAATCGCACCACTTGTACCTATAGCAAAGTAGGGTGGAATAACATACTTACCCAATTTAATAAACAAACAACACTTTAGTTTAGTCTAGTTCAGTTGAAGAACAGGGTAAACAAACTGAAGAGATATAGTAGTTTTAAGAAGCTTTTTTCATAATTTGGATTTGGATGGGATAATATTAACAAAACGGTTGCTATGGAGGATCCAAGTGTATGAGAGTCTCACATCAAGGTATCACTTTCGTTGGGTCATTTTGTTCTTATTGTAGATGTAATCTTCAATTATGTTGCTGACGTATGTCATTGACAAAATTGTAGAATAACAGCGAAGGGGCTAAATTCCGAAAATATGGGTTTCCTTAGTATCTCGATTTGTGTATTGTGTTTGGTGATACATATGCTACGAGGGAATACGCAGCAGGAATTGCAAAGTACTTGGTGGTGTCGAAGGGGGAAAACAATGGTCTTAGTGGTGGCGGCGACAATGGTGGTGGTGACAATGATGGCAGCGGCGGCAGCAATGGTGGTGGTGGTGCGGTGGGTGATCAGGAGGAACTTAGTGAATATCCTAATGACGAGGGAGTCTTTGCACCTTATGTGACTGTGCCACGCCAGTTCGTGAGAAGCACAAGTTGGATAGAACTCCAAATTCAAAAAGGAGGAGAAAGAGTAACACATATGATGCCTCTAGCACCTTTAAAGCCATTCAAGAGATGATAAAATTTAGGATGACTCAATCAACAAGTGGCTCTGTCTCCTCACATCCCCCACCACCTGGAGATGCCTACTCCATAAGAGCTGTGATTGCTGTCCCAAATGGCATGCCTGACTTGGAGCAAAATCTTTACAACAAAGCTATGAACCAGGCATGCCTTAATGCCATCTGGAGAGAGGCTTTCATCATATATTTACTTGAAAGGAGACGTGGTCTTCTTGAATCTCTTTAAGTAGATGTTGAAAAATATGCTTGGATTTTTATTTGGCTTATTTTTCAAGCTAAAACTTATGTACTTGAGATGCTTTGTTATTTTTGTATGCAACTATGATGACATTGTGGCTATTGTTGATTACTCTTGAATTCCGTACTTATTTGTTGTGTTTACATTCTTAGTTCATGTGATTGCATAGGTCATATGGAGGGTGGTGAAAGTAGCGGGAGTATTGATCAAGTAGCATCAGTTGAATTAGTTAAACAAGGCTTTGATAATTTTGAACTTGATATAATAATAGCATATGTGACGCCCCAAAACGTCACGCGCAACACGTCCAATTAATATTATCTTTAATATGGCCAGCGAAAGACAAAGACTAAACATAAATATCACACAAATTTAGTCAAAATACTTTTTCTTCTCATTATTAAACCCTTGTCAGATTACAACCCAGACAAAGCATCATACAAGTACAAAAAAAGAAAAATTGGGTAGGTCAGGGTTGCCTATCTCTAACTAGATCCTACATCCAAAAGTCTGCCTAAAGTCCGAAGTTGTCACGGGTCGATCACTTCACCCTCTGCTGCGGAACCATCATTGTTTAGGTCGAAGCCCCTCAACGGGCCAATCAACTCGCTCTCCAAGTTGAAATACCAAGCAACAAAAAGATGAGAAACCCAATCCGGAAGCCCCACATCAACCCATATTATACAGCTACACTTAGTATATACAGCGTCAGACTCCAGAGACAAACACATCCTCATAAACAGTGTCAAAATAAACAGGAACTCCAAAATGTAAGGGGCTGTGGAACATCCATCCTACATGTTTGAAAAATAATGGAATGAGTCGAAACCTAGCAAATAAAATCTCCAATTTTAAATTAGGAAAATCAACTTACCACTTCACCTGGTATAAACACATACATATGCATAGCAAACGATATGCATAGAACTTGAATGTAAGTTGTACCTTTTCCATGGAAGTGCCGCCAAATCTAAATAATACAACATATTATGATATTTTCACTTAGATGCAAGTATGATGTAAAACATTTATGCTCATACGATTAGGTTTATTACTTCATCCTCTCGAACACTTTCGGGGCATCCCGACCAACGGGGCAGGCATCCGGGCACACACCCGAGGCATCCGACCAATAGGGCATCTCAACTCCCGAGACATCCCGAAGCACTCCCCGGGGCATCCCAACCTACGGGACATCCCGACACACGGGCATCTTCACACACCAATAAATGGGTGATGGAATTAATATTATTCCATGCAAGTCATGACAACCAAGTATTTGCATACATAAATCCCCTTTGGCCTGTCCCATACCAAGCCATCACGGTTTTTGTACTTTAAAGCCATAAAATGCATCATGCGAGAAATTTAAATATGAAACAATACATTTCAAACTCAAAAGCAAACTCAGCTCATAAGTAAATTTAGTTCAGAAGCAAATTCGAGTCATCAAAAGAAAATACTAGTCATTAGAAGCAAGTTCAGACTCAAAAGAAAGTTCAAACTTAGAAGCGAATTCGAGGACTCGGAAGTGGATCAGTGGAAGTGGGTTCAAACTCGAAGTTTAGACTCAAAAGCTTAATCTCAAACTCGTATGGGTTCAAACTCATAAACGCCGAGTTCAAACTTAGAATCGGTTCATGGCTTAATTGAGACTCGTAATGGTTTAGACTCAGATGCGTCTGCACAGGTTAATCTGCAAAGCGGTCTGCACTCAAAAGCATGTTTACTAAAAGCAAGTTCAAAAAGGGTTTAGTTTATCTGTGTTTAATTGAGACCTTGCATGGTTCTGGAATGTTTAATCTCATACTCATAAGGCTAAAGTCTGAAGGTAAAATTTAAAGGTAGAAAACCGAAAGCAAAGAAACTGAGGTAAACTATGAAGTAAAGTCTGAGTGATAAGGTATGAAGGTAAAGTCTGAACTTAAGGTCTGAAGGTAAAGTCTGAACGTAAGGTCTCAAGGTAAAGTCCAAATCGTTTAAAAAGTATACAGAACCAGATTTTAAGATTAAATCTGCCCAATTTCAAAAATAAACAAAATCATCATTTTGAGTAAAACGATTTTCTCTTCTGTTTAAACATACATAAACCAATAAGAAGAATCCAGCAATCATCTCAAAATTAACACTTACACGTTCCGATTTAATCATGCCGATTATCAACATATTTTAAGGAAACAAAACACATCCATTTGAATGTGCATAGAACCAGCAAAACAGATTCAACTATCATCACAACCTCATTATTGCACATCAAAAAAACCTTTCTCAAGCAATCAAGTAACAAGTGCTAAGTAGATTTACTTAGCTTAAATCTAGAGTTTTCACTTATTTTGCGCAGAATCTGAACACCCCAAATGTTAAAATTCTTCCACAGATTTTTGGATTGGTGATGATGAGAGTAAAAAGTGAAGGAGAGAGTGTGAGTTTGGATAAAATGATCTTCGTTAATTACCCATACGAAGATGAAAACTAAGTAGTATACGAAGGGGTGGGTAAATTCATTGTATTTACATGTGGCACCTTATCTCTTCATCATGGCCAGGTGGAAGAAATCAATGGCTTAATAGTAAGAGTATTGGCCAAGGAAAAATGATTACCCAAGGCTTAGGTGTCTAGCTCAAAGAGACAAATGGCATTCGGTCAACTTTTCCCTTAATAGCCATGTGAGAGAAAAAGAGTCCAGAGGATATTTTGAGAAGATTTCTTCCCCCTTTTCCTTACGGCAATAACATTACTTAATCAAGATTAATCAATAATAATAATAATAATAATAATAATAATAATAATAATAATACCCACTAATTACCAAGATGACGGTAATTTAATTAACACCGCACTACGATTAACGCACACGACAACGTCTAAATATTAAACACGTCGAACTCGGTACAATTACGTTTCGAATCCGCGCTTCGCGAAATATGATCCAACGAAAATTCCTACGCGTCCACACGAATACTAACTTGAAAAAAATAATACTTAGCTTTAAATCTAAGTATCATTTTCAAACATAGAAAATTTCTAACATCACAAATATATTATTACGAAATTTTCGGATGTCACAACTCTTCACCCTTAAGAAATTTCGTCCTCGAAATTCAAAATTACTTGATCATTTAAAAAGATGTGGATATTTGCTTCGCATATCCTCTTTGCTCTCTCATGTTGCTTCTTCAATGTCATGATATTGCCACAAGACCTTGACCAACAGAATGATCTTGTTTCTCAGAACTTGTTCTATTTTATCCAAGATCCATATTGGTTTCTCCATATAGGTTATTCTTTCGTCTACCTCGATCGTCTTAAAATCCAATACATGAGTAGGGTCCGATTCATATTTCCTCAACATAGAGACATTAAAAACATCGTGAATATTGAAAAGTCTGGGTGGCAATGCCAATCTATAGGCCAAGTCACCAATCTTCTCGAGAATTTCAAAAGGCCCTATAAACCTTGGACTTAACTTACCTTTCTTTCCAAATCGTGATATACCTCTCATAGGTTACACCTTTAAGAATACATGGTCACCAACATTGAATTCCAATGGTCTTCTACGTTTATCCGCATAACTCTTTTGTCGACTTTGAGCGGTTTTAAGTCGATCCCGAATCACTTTTACAATGTCTGAATTATTTCGTACTAACTCTAGTCCCGTTAATTTCCTTTCGCCAACTTCACTCCAACAAATAGGAGTTGTGCAGGCTCTCCTGTACAATGCTTCAAAAGGAGCCATGCCGATACTTTGCTGAAAATTATTATTGTAAGTGAACTCCACCAAATGTAAATGTTCATTCCAACTGCCTTTAAAGTCAACTATACAAGCTCGCAGCATATCTTCCAATGCCTGGATAGTTTGTTATGATTGACCATCAGTTTAGGGATGAAAAGCAGTACTATATTGGAGTTTAGTTCCCAATGTAGTTTAGAGACTTCACCAAAAGCTCGCAGTGAACCTTAGGTCTCGATCTGACGTGATAGTTATAGGTAATCCATGCAATCGAACTATTTATTGGACATATAGCTCAGCATATTTTTCCAATGTATAGTCTACTCGCACCGCAAGGAAATGAGCAGATTTCGTCAAACGATCCACTATCACTCAGATGGAATTGTGGCCTTTCGTTGTCCTTGGCAATCCTTGAACAAAGTCCATTGTCACATGCTCCCATTTCCACTCAAGTATTTCTAACGGTTTCAGCATTCCACCCGATTTACGATGTTCTGATTTCACTTGTTGGTATGTCAAACATCTCGAGACATGTTTGGCAATATCCATCTTCATTCCATTCCACAAAAAATGTTGACAGAGGTTTTGATACATTTTTGTGCTTCCTAGATGCACACTATAGTTACTTTGATATGCTTCTGATAAAATTTCATTCCTTAAGTCAATGTTATTAGGCACACAAAGTCGTCCATGAAATTTTAGAACTCCATCTTCTGATACCTAAAAGTCTGGCCTTTTTCCTTCTAAAGTCTCCTCCCTGACTTTTGAAATCTCAAGATTTGTTTGTTATAGGATCTTGATTCTTTGCACAATCTCAGGTTCAATTCTAAGTGTAGCTATCACATTTGAAAGACTACTCGTATCAAATCTAAATTCAGAATCTCGAGCCACTTCAAGCAAGGTCCATTCCTTAACCATCATATGGGCAACCATTTGGGTAGACTTTTGGCCGAGAGCATTTGCGACTTTATTCGCCTTTTCCGGGATGATATAAAATTTCGCAATTATAATCCTTTAACAACTCTATCCAACATCTTTATCTCATATTCAATTCTTTTTAGGAGAATAGATATTTTAGACTCTTGTGGTCTGTATAAATTTCAAACCTCTCCCATATAGATAATGTCTCCATATCTTCAAAGCAAATACAATTGCAGCAAGTTCTAAATCATGGGTCGGATAATTTAACTCATATGATTTCAACTGTCTTGATGCATAGGCAACTACTCTTCCAGATTGCATCAAAACACAACCAAGCCCTCTTATAAGATGCATCACTATAAATTACGAAACCTCCATATCCTGCCGGTATTGTCAATATTGGAGCCGTAGTCAATCTTCTTTTAAGTTCTTGAAAACTTTACTCACATTCTTCAAACCATTCAAACTTCACTTCCTTCCTTGTCAATTTAGTCAATGGAGCCGCAAGGCGAGAAAATCTTTCAACAAATCTTCGATAATATCCAGCTAGACCCAAAAACTTGAATCTCCGTTATTGTTGTCGGTTTTGGCCAATTTATTACCCACTCAACCTTCGATGGGTCCACTGAAATTCCTTCACCGGTTACTACATGACCCAAAAATACCACACGATTCAATCAAAATTCACACTTGCTAAATTTCGCATATAACTTGTGTTCACAAAGTGTTTGAAGCACAAGTCTCGGATGTTGCTCATGCTCCTCTTGTTCTTTTGAGTATATAAGGATATCAACGATGAACACTATTACGAATTGATCCAAAAACGGCTTAAATACTCTATTCATTAAATCCATGAATGCAGCTGGTGCATTAGTTAAACCAAAAGGCATAACTAAGAATTTGTAATGTCCATATCGAGTTTGAAAAGCCGTCTTAGGAATATCTTCCTCCTTAATCCGCAATTGATAATACCCTGACCTTAAATCGATCTTGGAGAATATTGACGCCCTTGCAGCTGATCAAATAAGTCATCGATTCTCGGTAGCGGATACTTATTCCTGATTGTGACTTAGTTTAGTTATCGATAATCAATGTAAAGGCACATTGACCCATTTTTCTTCTTCACAAATAATACCGGTGCACCCCAAGGTGATGCACTAGGTTGAATAATACCTTTGTCAAGTAATTCTTGTAGTTGCACTTTTAATTCTTTTAGCTCCGCTAATGCCATTCGATAAGGAGCTTTAGAAATAGGATATGTTTCCGAAGCTAATTTGATGACAAATTCGATTTCACGCTCTGATGGTAACCCTGGTAATTCTTCCGGGAATATGTCAGGAAATTCTTGAACTACGGGGATTTCTTCAAGTTTCATTTCTTCCCTTGAGTGATCCCCTACAAACGCCAAGTATCCTTGACAACCATTGTCAAGAAGACGATGTGCCTCGAGCGCAAAGATAAGCGGCATTGAAGGATTTGCTCCATTTCCAAATAATTCAAACTAGGATAATTAGGGGGATTAAATTGGATTATCTTCCAATAGCAGTCCACATTGGCCCGTTGCTTACGAAGCCAATCCATCCCCAGAATAACATCGAAGTGGTACATAGTCAATATGATCAAGTCTACTATTTGATAATGTCCACTTATAGTGATCTTATAGTCTTTACATATCAATATGGACATAATTGTATCGCTTAGCAGTGTAGAAACACAAATAGATATTTCGAGTGGTCTAGGATTTAATCTAATCAATTTCACGAATCATGCAAATATGAATGAATGCGTGGCACCCGTATCAAATAATGTATAAGCATTCTTGTTGCACACTGAGATGATACGAATATAACTGTCTTGGAGGCTTCAGCTTCCTCCTGTGTGACTGCGTAAAATCGACCTTGAGCTAGTGGCCACGGGGAATTTCCCTTGCAAGATCTTGTTTTGAGATGACTGCTGTAGTTGTCGTGAAGGTGTGATACGTTGTTGCTTCATTACTGGACAATCTCTTAATATGTGACCTCGCTGTCCACACCAATAACACTCCCTTAAAGCTAGGCATGGCGTACCTTCATGTTGCTTGCCACAAGTGCGACATATATTATTAGGAGATTGCATATGCATCCCCGGTCGATTGTTTCATGTGAATCCAAAACCTCCAATATTGTTCTTTTTATTTGGAACAAAAGGCCATTTTCCAGTTTGCATGGGCCTCTTGTCATGATGAACATTAGGTTGGAACGTTTAGCGATTAGTTCGTGCTCGGAAAGTCAATGTTGTCTTCGTTAACTCCGCCAAATCCTTTTCTACAAGTTGTGCCCGTTCGTACATCTCATTATAATCCTTCAAATTTAAGGGCACTAACTTATTTCTGATATCTGGTCTCAAGCCGTCTCGAAATCTCTTAGCTTTGTCTTCCTTGTCTTCAACCAACCTGGGGGTGAACCTTGAAAGTTATGCAAACTTGGCTTCATACTGGTCCACAGTTAGGCCATTTTGTTTCAATTGCATAAACTCCATCACCTTTTTATCCCGGGCACAGTCTGAGAAATATTTCCCAAAAAATGCCTTGACAAAAACGCCCTAAGTTTCATTAATGTCGGTTGGAAACATGGTCCCCTTGGATGCCTTCCACCAGTGTCTAGCATTTCTTTGGAGTTGGTATTCTGCTAGGGCTATTTTGTCAACGTCATTACAGTTCAGTAGATTGAATATCTTCTCCATCCTGTTAATCCACGCTTCTGCCTTTTCAGGATTTCCAGTTCCAGCAAACCGTGGTGGTTTCAATTTTAAAAATTGTTCGACCAAACCTTGTAAATGACGTTCGCCATTGCCAGAGCCAGAAGCAGCTCGTTGTAGTTCCTGCTTCTCCATTAGACTTCCAACATTGGCAAGCACTTGAAGGATTTCTTCCAACCGAGGATCCTTTCTACATTGCTATCCGAACTCATCTTGCGATACCTACATATATTGCTTACTTAACCATTAACTAATAAGTAACTGAAGTTACTGGTAGCGCAAAATCAATCAAGAGCAAACACATGCACTTGATTTTCTACACTCACGCAATCTACGTCAAGTCTACTACTCCAAATTCTAAGTGCACATTATCACTCCATTGGTAAAACCTGCTCTGATACCAAACAGGCTGTGACGCCCCAACACGTCACACGCAACACGTACCAATTAATATTATCTTTAATATGGCCAGCGAAAGACAAAGACTAAACATAAATATCACACAAATTTAGTCAAAATACTTTTTCTTCTCATTATTAAACCCTTGTCAGATTACAACCCAGACAAAGCATCATACAAGTACAAAAAAAGAAAAACTGGGCAGGTCAGGGTTGCCTATCTCCAACTAGATCCTACATCCAAAAGTCTGCCTAAAGTCCGAAGCTGTCACTAGTCAATCACTTCACCCTCTGCTGCGGAACCATCATTGTCTAGGTTGAAACCCCTCAACGGGCCAATCAACTCGCTCTCCAAGTTGAAATACCAAGCAACAAAAAGATAAGGAACCCATTCCGGAAGCCCCACATCAGCCTATATTCTACAGCTACACTTAGTATATATGGCGTTAGACTCCGGCGCAAACACATTCTCATAAACAGCGTCAAAATAAACAGGAACTCTAAAATATAGGGGCTGTGGAACATCCATCCTACATGTCTGAAAAATAATGGAATGAGTCAAAGCACAGCAAATGAAATCTCCAGATTTAAGTTAGGAAAATCAGCTTACCACTTCACTTAGCATAAACACATACGCATGCATAGCAAACAATATGTATAGAACTTGAATGCAAGTTATACCTTTTCCGTATGGATGTGCTGCAAAATCTGAATAATGCAATATATCATGATATTTTCACTCAAATGCAAGCATGATGTAAAACATTTATGCTCATGCGATTAGGTTCATTACTTCATCCTCCTGAACACTTCCAGGGCATCTCGACCAACGGGGCATCCTAACTCCAAGACCAACGGCACACACTCTGGGCATCCCGACCTACGGGGCATCCCGACAAACGAGGCATTCTCACACACCACTAAATGGGCGATGGAATCAATATTATTCTCATACAAGTTATGACAACCAAGTATTTACATGCATAAATCCGCTTTGACCCGTCCCATACCGAGCCATCATGGTTTTTGTACTTTAAAGCCATGAAATGCATCATTTGAGAAATTTAAATATGAAATAATACATTTCGAACTCAGAAACAAACTGAGCTCAAAAGTAAATTCGGGTTCAAAAGCAAATTCGAGTCATAAGAAGAAAAAACTAGTCATCAGAAGCAAGTTCGAACTCTAAAGCGGGTTCGGACTCAGAAGCGGGTTCGGACTCAGAAACAGGTTCAGACTCATAAACGGGTTCAGACTCAAAAGCTGAATTTAGACTCAGGAGCGGGTTCAGACTCAAAAACGAATTTAGACTCAGAAGCGAATTCAGACTCAGAAGTGAATTTAGACTTAGAAGCGGGTTCAAACTCAGAAGCGATTTCAAATTCAAAAGCGGGAGTTTAGACTCAGAAGTGAATTGAGACTCAGAAGCGGGTTCAGACTTAAAAGGCTAAAGTCCTAAGGTAAAGTTTGAACGGTAAAGTCTGAGCAGTAAAGTCTGAACGGTAAACTCTGAAGTAAAGTCTGAGTAGTAAGGTATAAAGGTAAAGTCTAAACGTAAGGTCTAAAGGTAAAGTCCAAATCATTTAAAAAGTATACAGAACTAGATTTTGAGATTAAAATCTGCCCAATTTCAAAAATAAACAAAATCATCACTTTGAGTAAAACGATTTTCTCTTCTGTTTAAACATACATAAACCAATAAGAAGAATCCAGCAATCATCTCAAAATTAACACTTACACGTTCCGATTTAATCGTGCCGATTATCGCCATACTTTAAGGAAACAAAACACATCCATTTGAATGTGCACAGAACCAGCAAAACAGATTCAACTATCATCACAATCTCACTATTGCACATCAAAGCAACCTTTCTCAAGCAACCAAGTAACAAGTGTTAAGTAGATTTACTTAGCTTAAATCTAGAGTTTTCACTTATTTTGCGCAGAATTTGAACACCCCAAATGTTAAAATTCTTCCATAGATTTTTAGATCGGTGATGATGAGAGTAGAAAATGAAGGAGAGAGTGTGAGTTTGTATAAAATGATCTTTGGTAATTACCCATACGAAAATGAAAACTGAGTAGTATACGAAGGGGTGGGTAAATTCATTGTATTCACATGTGGCACCTTATCTCTTCATCATGGCCAGGTGGAAGAAATCAATGGCTTAATAGTAGGAGTATTGGCCAAGGAAAAATGATTACCCAAGGCTTAGGTGTCTAGCTCAAGGGGACAAATGGCATTCGGTTAACTTTTGCCTTAATAGTCACGTGAGAGAAGAAGAGTCCAGAGGATATTTTGAGAAGATTTCTTCCCCATTTTCCTTACGGCAATAACATTACTTAATCAAGATTAATCAATAATAATAATAATAATAATAATAATAATAATAATAATAATAATAATAATAATAATAATAATAATAATAATACCCACTAATTACGAAGACGACGGTAATTTAATTAACACTGCACTACGATTAACGCACACGATAACGTCTAAATATTAAACACGTCGGACTCGGTACGATTACGTTTCCGAATCCGCGCTTCGCGAAATACGATCCAATGAAAATTCCTACGCGTCCGCATGAATACTAACTCAAAAATAATACTTAGCTTTAAATATAACTATCATTTTCAAACATAGAAAATTTCTAACGTCACAAACATATTATTACGAAATTTTCGGATGTCACAGCATAAGTGTGCACTGTTGAGTTTGATATGTCCATACACACGAAAGAACCTATTAAGGCCAGCGTATTGTCGGGACCCTAATGGATGAGGGAGGTTCTTTATGGACATTGAGATAGAGCATATGAAGCTTTTACAATGGAGAGACACGTGTTTCTCAACCTTTGTGAATTTATGAAGGCAAGAGGTTTGTTGGAAGATAATCGATATATTAGGGTGGATGAACAAGTTGGGATTTTCTTATCTATGATTTGTCACAAGAACTCGAATAGAGATTTATGTGAGAGATTCCAACATTCGGGACAAATTATTAGTAAATACTTCACTACAATGTTGCAGGCAATTCTCAAACTGGCAAAAGAGATTATCGTACCACCTTCCTTTGAAGTTGTCCCCGAGGAGATTCTTATGAATCCTAACCATAAACGCAACTTCAAGTTTTCATACATTCCTTTACACCATTAGTTTTATTTTGTTGATAATCTTGTATAATATTAGTATTTGCTTAAATGATAGGGCTGCATAGGCACTATTGATGGCACCCATGTTCATGCCTCTGTACCTGCGACGAATGTCAAGCCCCGTACCCCACGAAGCATGAACATCCGTGTATAGGTCGAAATGTGGTGCGACGCTCCCAGGTTATGTCACCGATCCGAAAACCCAAATCAGAGAAAACACGACACAAGCGAAAACGACGTGTATATATATATATATATATATATATATATATATATATATATAATATAATCATAAGTGTCCAAGGATCCGGGGATCTATAAAGAAAAGAGAAATAAATTTAGAAGAAACCTAAGTATATTTATAATTTGATTTATTCCACAAAGTCTCCAGATAAAATCTCTATGAAAACAATTTAAACAAACAGAAAAATTATAAATGTCAGTTGGAGTAGAAAAGGCTCTATTGAATGCGTTTATAAATAGCAAGATAGAATATATATATTCTACACAGAAAGAGATAATATAAATTAGATTAAATAAAATGGCGCGCATTGATGATAATAAAAATGCCGTAAGCAAGATAAAGGATCATAACAAGAACAATTAGATATTCTAAACCAACCATGTAGGTGGTATTACTATGCAAGGATGATCAAAAGTTAGAAATTACAGACCGTCCACAGGCGGTTCAACCTGCCGTTTGTGGGGTATGTAAATGCTATGAATGTTAATGTAAATGCAAGAAGGAAATTAGAAATGATTATATATAAATGATGGAATATTACATAAACAGTATTGAAAGATTATAATATAAATATTGAAGTACAAGTGCAGAAATATGGAAATCCTGTGGTAGAAATTCTCCCGTTACTCAGACTATATTAGTCTAGAACGACAAGATTTTCTACACTATAAAAGATATTAGACAAGATCTCTTCTAGAGATTAGAAACTTACTGGATAGAAAGATATTCAAAAGGGTGTCTTTGAATGATCTATTCAAAAGAGGGTTTAGAAAGGGAGCTGAGAATGTTGGATCAGAAGGAGAGTATGTGGTTTTTAGTTCTCCAGCCTGAAAGGTGTCCTTCAGAATATGAGAAGCACGGTTTTTATAGGCGAGGAAGGTTCCCGAGCAAATAGTAAAAGTGCACAGTGATACTCTGGTAATCTTGTAGCAAATAGTAGAAAGTGTCTGAATCTGGTGACATCAGAGCAAATAGTAAAAAGTGTACAGTAACCCAACATAATCATGAAAAGCGAGAAAAGTTTTGACGGACTCTGCTTTGGCAACAATGGAAATGCCAGAGTCTTCTTTCGGCGCTTTTTGTCCTCAAGAGGGTTTGGACAAATCTTCCGCCGGTCCTTCCTCAAAATCTTCTTCTTCTTCATCATCCTTTACACTGGCCCAATTGCCAGGAATGGGGGCAAATCCTGGGATGCCATAGCAATCATCTTCATTGGAATTGCCGTTGTGTTGAGAAGAGTTGGTTTCCTCTAAATCAGAAAGGGCTTGTTTCAGCATTCCTGTGAGTTGCTGATGGGATTTGGCAGAAGCTAATCTAGATAGTACAAATCCCTTATCATGCAAAAATGGGGGAGATATCATCACTTGTGATGGGTTGATTTTCCTAGAAATTAGCCATTCAAACGGCCTGTTTGGTGACCCTATCAAAAATTTGAAACCGTCCCACCATTTGACTTTAAAACATCTAATGAGAATGGGAATCCCAGTTTCGAGGGATTTTTGGTAGTCAAAATACCATCCGAGGACCCATGATACTCCAAAATGATAGAATAGAGCATCAACTTAGGAAAATTTTTCTCGGAAGGTAGTGGGATAAATTTTTCTAGAAAGAGTTCATAACCGGTTCGAGCCTTGGATGGATTACATCCTCTATTTATCCCATGTGTTCCCACCATCGGATGAACCAATAAGGAGCAGAAGAAATATCAAAGTTTTGGAAGAAAAATAGCCAAGTATGGGTGTTGTTGGTGTTTTTTCTCCGAAGGTATTCCACCAGCTTGTTGGTAATCAAAATATGAAAATGAGGTCCTGTATGGAAGGGCTTCATTGGTTTTGGTTTCAATTTATGCAAGGCCAAAGGGTCTGCAGTTTCCATTGAAAAAGGGTGGATGACCCTAAGGATCCCGGCCGTGGAGTAATTCACATGGCCTTTGTCTTCAAAATGTACGAAATAAACAGACTTTGTTTCTTCTAAAATCCTCTCATAGAATTCGGATGTCTTGAAAACATCGTGAGGAGTGTAGAAGAAATTTTCAGAAAAACATATTTCTAGCAAAAACATAAGGATCTGCATTATAAAATTCATTTTCTACATTGCAGATGTTTTGAAATATTGTTTTATAAAAGAATTTTGATTTTGGAGGGGCAACTTGAGTAGACCAGGGGGTCTGAATAGGTTGGATAGCTGGGTAGACTGAATCACCACCTCGCTAGAAATCGTTTTTTCCTTTACCTTTTGGGTGGCTAGGGGAGAAGGGTCGGGACTTACCAATGCCATAGAAGGCTGTGGTTAATTATTAAAGGCTTGTTGAAGAAGCAGTGCTTGCTCTTGGGTCAATTGGGTTATGTCAATAGAAAGAGGTTTATCTTCAAAAGGTTTGATTGAAACAGGTTCTTCTTTACTTTGATTGGAAATGGTAGTAATAGAAAGGGGTTTTGGAGGCGTTTGGGCGCTGGAGCCATGTCCCGATATTGGTTAATTTTTTCGGGCGGAGGTTCTGCAACCTCTTTCCTTTTGTCTCTCTAGTTGGCTTTTTGGAGGCATTTTCCCTGCAAAAATTCTCTCTGAGAAAATCGAGAGAGAGTTTGAAGAACCATTTATAAATTCTATGTCAAAATCAAAACAGATAAAATAGCTTGCCATCTAGCAAAAATCTGTTTTGAAGCAATGTTTTGAACATCCTTTTTGCAAAGCATCTTTTGCTGATTTACAATCGATTCGCAATAGAAATTTTTGATTCAAAAGATCTCCTTGGAATTTAAAAATAGAAAGTACAATAGCAAGAATTTCCTTTTTAATGGTGGAGTAGTTCTTTTGACAATCATTCCAATGTTTGGAGACAAACTGAACAATTTGTTCTTTGTTGTCTTTAGATTGTTTGAAAATTCCTCCGTAACCAATATCAAGCGTCGGTTTCAACAATTTTGAAAGCAGTTGGATCTTCAAGATGCAAGCAAGGAATTTCCTTTGATAAAGTGCATTTGATTTGTCTCACAATGTCTGTATGAAACGTGTCCATGGTGGAGGGTCTTTTTGAGCCTCGATGGAGTGGTTTCTGATTATGTTGACACGTGGGAAGAAATCAATAATATAATTTAAACTTCCTAGAAATCTTTGTAGTTGAGTTTTGTCTCTAATTTCATCGGGAAACCCATTTAAAACGAAATTGATCTTTCAATAGGGATAATGGTTCCATGATGAATATAGTGACCTAGAAAACGGATTTTGGTTTTAAAAAGGGATATTTTGGTAGGCGAAACTACCAAACCATTTTTCTTCACAACATTTATGAAATGATTGATGTGTTTGAAATGCTTTTCTATGGATGTAGAAAATATTAAAACATCATCAATATAAACAATAATGTAATCGAACAATGATTAAAAATGTCATTCATGATCCTTTGAAATTTAGAAGGAGCATTTTTCAATCCAAAAGGCATGACATTCTATTCATATTGACCAAAAGGAAGCAGTGAAGGCTATTTTGTACCGATCCTTTTTCGCTAACTGGAACGCCAAAAATCCGATTTCATATCAAATTTTGAAAAATTTTTGCATCATAAAGCCTATTCAACAAATCTTTTTTTGTTCAGAATTGGATATCTTATCCATTTTAAAGCTATATTCAAAGGTTTATAATTGATAACCAATCTTGGGACTCCTCTTTCTAGTTCAAAGCATTCTTGTTGACATAGAAAGCGAGAGCAACTCCAAGGTGATTGGCTTTTCCTAATGAGCTTCTTCTCAAGAAGTTCCTGTATTTCCTTTTGACAGAAATTTAGAACTTCGTGATTCATTTGAGAAGGTCTGGCTTTAGTAGGAATATTCTTTTCAGAAAACTCTGGCTCATAAGGAAGATCAACTATGTGACTTTTTGCGAGACCAAAAAGCATTTGGAATATTAGAATATATAGAATCCTTGATTTGAGTCTCAAGATTAGAAATCTTTTTTTTGAAGGTTTTTCTTGAAAGGTTTTTATCAATTCTATTGTATTCAAGATCTTCTTTCAAAAATTGAAGGTGTGCTTCTTTGTCTTGAATAATACAATTAATCTCAGAAATTGAATGTTCTTGAAGAGTATTCAAGGTTTTAGTATGAGGTTTAGAAATGAAATCGAAACATATCCTTTTTCCCAAGGTTTTTGTTTCAATTCCTTTTCGATAACTCTAAAAGACCGTAGTAAGTTTATGAAAGGTGATCCTAAAATAACATTTCGTTTGATATCCTTGACCAAAGAGAAAAGGGGTTTTAAAAGAGACTTGGTCTTTTTATGACCCTCGCACAAGTTGATTTCAGAGATTGATGGGTTTTTCAAAATACTTGGTTGGTATGGAGACCTTCTTTTATACAATTAAGGTCGGCACCAAGATATCAAAAAAAGGGCTGTTGTTTCCAAAACAAATTCATTTTGGACTTTTATGGAAATGTTGATAATCCATTTTCTGGTGGTTATTTTGAAAGCATCAAAAGAAAATTTGTTTCGGAAGAAGAAGGAAGTTGAGGGATCCTATCTTAGGATCTTCTTCCTCCGGGTTCCTTATTCAAAATTTTTAGTTTCATTTCAAAATGTCTCTTTGCATAGAAATTTGGGCTGTTTTGAGCTCTTGAATTTCTTGTTTTTGCTTGTTGATTTCTTGAGTAAGATCATTCATAGAAATTGGTTTAGAAACAGACTTTTTGATTTGCTAAGGATAGTAGTAATATTATAAGGGTTATCGATTTGGATGAGAAGTTTTGGTTTTTTGAAATTTATTCAAATATTTCAACTTTGTTTCAGGGTCAGAAATTTGGTCAAAAGTTTGTAAAAGATTTCTTCTTCCTTTGTCAAAACATTTATTTCAAAATCTTCTTCTTCATTATCTGAAGTAGAAGAAGACGAGGTTTCTAAATCATAAATCAGAGGCCTTTTTTCAAAACCAGATTCATCGGAGAACTCTTGTCGGTTTCAATCATTAATTGATTGAGCTGATTAATAGTCTCTTCATCTAAATCTAGTTCATTGACCTTCTTACTGATTTTGCAAAATCTAGAGGTATGGCCCTTTTGCCACAATTGTAGCAAGTGACATTTTAAAAATTTTTCTTTGGGGCTTTGGTTTTATTAGAATCTTCTTTTTCCTTTTCTTAGAAAATTTCCTTTTGTAGGGTTTTTCCTCAGAATCATTCCTTTTGTAGGATTTCTTATAAAACTTCTTATGTTCTTTTCTTTTGGAAGAACATTTGCCAAAACATTTGGGTTTATCAAAATTTTCAAAAGATGGATCATATTGGGCACAAAAAATCTCCCAAACCTTTTTCGAGAAAGTTTCATTCTTTCTTGATGTTTTGAGAGCGAATATTGGTGCACAATTGTGTTCCTATTTTATAAACATAAGAGGTTAATTCACCATAAGAAAGATGGTCATATGGAATTTGATTTCCATATTCTTCTCTTATCTTACTGCGAACTTGTTCTCCTATGAGTTTTGGTAAACCAGCAAGAAATTTTTCTTTCCAAAAAGGCGATCATGATCATTCTTTGGAAAACTCTTTGCAAAAATATTTCTTTATATTCTCGAAATTCTCCTAAAGATCTGCATTTCATATTGGATAAAAGATCTTGATTTTTATCGAGAATATGAGAAGAATCTCCTAGAAAATGCTGAGATATAGAAAATATCAAAGTATTGACAGCATCTTGTATAGGTTGCTCATCATCATCAAGAATATTTTGACCAAAAAGGGTCGAGTTTGTAAGCATTTAGAATTTGTGACCTTTGCTCCTCATTCAGATAGTTATCCCACCATCCTTTGAGTTGGCCTGTAAATCCGGCTATTAGAAGATATGCAATTGAATGATCGGAAGTATCGGGAATGGTTTTATAGGTGTTTGCAAGCATAACCATTTGGGTCAAAATATTAATAAGATTTTGTTCAGAAACACCATCTATGTTCCATTCATAGATAGCATCAGAAGAATATTTATTTTGGACTTTAGAAAAGGTTTCTTCTAAGAGAATATCTGGAGGAGTGGCACGAGAGTAATATAATTTTGAGGATCTTTCCAAGTGATACGATTTATTTGGAAGGGATTGATGATCGATTTGTCTAAAAGATTGATTTGATTAGAAGCTTCTACACGGTGCGGAGTATCTTTGACACTCAGATTTTGTATTAAAGGAGTATCCAAGACTATAGGTTTTTGGGAATCAAAACTGCTTTTCCTTTGAGGAGGTTTTTCCTTTCCTCTAAGGCTTTAGCAAATTCAAAACTAGGGTTTTTGGAATTTGAAATTCTTAAAAGTGGTGGTTTCAAATCCTTTTTGGAATTGTTATTGAAGAGGATGAGAAACTATTTTGAGTAAGATTTTCAATTCGATCCAGTTGTTTGCCTATGGTGTGAAGATGTTGATTTGAAAAGTTGTTTTGCTCAACAATCTTTTTGATTCCTATACCATCTATTTGAAGCGGTTTTGAAAGGAGAGGCTATTATCTCGTCTCTCGATGTTCAAATCTGATTTTTCTCAAAGGAGGATGATTAGACTCGATAACGTGGTCATCGTCTAATTTCCACTTATAAAATTGATCAAGAACAAAGATTTATTTTTCTTTTAAAAATATGTTTTCAAACCAGTCAAAGAAAAATACCTCGATTTCATGTTGATACATGTAATCATAATATTCTTTTTGATTTCAAGTGCTTGGTTTGAAAACTAGTAAAAAACCATTCTACGATTTGTTTATTTTCAAAAGAATTAAATTCTTCGTTCAAAAAGATTTTATTGGGTTCAAAAGCTATTTCCAAAACATTGATTTCGGATCTTCCATTTCGGAAGGAGTAGGATCGGGTAAATCGGGGAGTATGTTGATAAACCGCCCGGAAATTCCAGATCATTATCTATACCGGGCTGATGTTTGGAAGAGGAGGAGCACTTGCGGATGCTTCTCCTGGATTATTTAAAGGAATATTAGGGGCTGTCTCTCTCGACCTTGAGAGGAAGTAGAATGCCAAGAAGGAACCGATCTAATGTCACAAGACCTTCTAGGGATGTCAATAGATCTTCTAGAAAATTGAATAGTCACTCTACCTTCAGGATGTTGAATAATATTAGTAGGATCAGAATTTTGAGCGATCGGTTGGGGAACCTGGTTCTCGAGTTTCCATTGATCAGGAAGTGTTATATGATTCCAAGGAATAGTCCTAGGGATAGTAATGTTTACTCTAGGCGTGTGTTTGTAATGGAAGAGTTTCTCTATTGGAATTTATTTTAAAAGCTTTGCTACCAAATCGGAATTTAAAACTTTGTAGTAAACTCAGAATGAGAGCAATAGGAATGGAACCTTCAGCTATGGAATAATTATGAGTTTTTATTTGAAGAGTGAGGGATTTCAAAATATTTTTGTCTTTGAGAGAAATCGTGAGACCACTGACGACTATCAAAATGGATTGGTCCCTTTGCATAGACTTGTCTCTACGGCTCCTAGAATGGATTCATCGATTTTAAAAAGTCTTGCATCTCTCAAAACAAAAGTAAGGAAGTATCTAATCCTTCTTTGGTAAGGGGTTTTGCACCAACTTTGTACCAATCCTATATGCATATAATTCCATTTTCGAGAATGTTTCTTTATAGAATCTTTATTCAAAAGTTGTATGGAAGCAAAAGAATTAGAAAGTGGAACATCACGTTCTTCAGTAACAATGACATAATCATTGTTTCCAAAGAGTTTGAATTTAGAATGTTCATAAATCTTATCGAGCTTCACTTTAGGAATAAACCAGTTTTCAATAGACTTATTGAAATCTTCTATATTTATTTCTTCTCTATTTATTGGTCCTTGATCTAAGGACATTTGTGATAAAGAACTAGAAGAAGACTCAGATCTTCTCAATAAATTCATTGCAAAAGACTACTTTAAATCTTTTTTGGATTTCGCGATGCTTACCAACGGACTTACTATCACTCGGGGTTTTCTTGCTCGGAATACATCAGAAATCACCGTAAAAGATCTCCACGAAGGAAATCGTCTTTCTTTGCGAATAAATTTATATCAAATATCTTTATATACACCCGGATAATTTATAAGCAACCATGAATAGCAAAAGTCAACAATTTACAAACGATTAAAAACAATATATACATTCTTTATAAAACTTATATACAATATCCATTTATAAACAAAATGTACATCAAAAGGGCATGAAACAAAAAGGGATCGGTGGCCTAGGGTATCGAACTAACTACCAGAGGGCTACAATCAAAAAGTGTCGGCCCTCTTTCTTAAAACTGATATCTAACCTACGGTACCTAGTCGGGTCGAGGGCAAAGCGACTCAAGAACTCTCATCACCGCCTCCCGGTCCTCCTCGAAACTCATGGCCTCTGACTCGGTCTCTCGCTCCGGGTCTTGCTCCTCATCATCATCTACATCCATCGGCTTAGGGGCCTCAGCGTCCGCCTGCTCCGGAACAGGATCTACTACCTCAGGTTCAAAAGCTAATCCACCTAACTCCTCATGTTCCTCCTCATCCTCCACAATCTCGTATTCAATCTCAGAGTCAGAATTGTTCTCCATATCAACATCTATTACATCACCATCCGGATACTGACGGTCCAGCTGATCCTCTCCTACAAACGGGACATCGGCGGACCTGATGGGACCAAACTCATCTCCAAAACGGTCCCCGAAACACCAAGCTAGGTACTCGTGAGTTTCATGGTGAGCTAAGCCTACGTCTGCCCAAACTAAAGTATAATGTCTAAGGTACACTTCGTCATTCCCCACTGGATGAACCGTCAACGTGCGCTTGATGTGGGTGGGGATTCCAAAATGTAGCGACGCGTCTTTGAAATTCATGGCCGAGGATCTGAAATTTCGATTTACCACAACCGTGAGAAAACTCAGCAAGTATAAACCACTAATCATAAACTAGACTAACGTGCACCTCCAAACAGGTAAAACAAACACATCAAGCAAAGAACCAGTATATCATTAAAATGTTCCCGAGCTCACAGCCCAATTCACTATCTCAGCCTTGCAGGTTAGACATTTAATATCAATATAAATCAGATGCAATTATACAGACCCGAAGGCCCACAGTTGAATATAACGACCCGTAGGCCCGACCCGAAGGCCACAATTTGATATAACGACCCGTAGGCCCGATCCAAAGGCCATCGGTTTGACAAAAAAAAAGGTCACAATTGATAAATCGAAAGGCTGACCCGAAGGCTAACAGTTTGATAAATCGACTCGTAGGCCTGACCCAAACGCCACAATTTGATAAAACTCAGGCATGTATATCGTTGCATTCAATTTCAATCAATCACAACATGATATGCAAATCATATGCTCGGAAATTCAAGCCAATTATCCAAGCCAACATGATGAAACAACTATCCACCAAGTCATTGAATTTGATGCACTCTCGGTACATTCATTTTATTTCTATTCTAGTACAATAAATCCGTCATTCATTCCGTGTATTTATTCCAAAGTAATTCAATGCGCCTAAGGCCCGCCTTGGGCAAATCGATCTCGTTAGTCGTTCTCACCATTTCGGGGTCATCCAAGAGGATTTATAAGAGTCCTAATCAACCCCTAAAAATGCCTAATTCCTTGCCATTAATCAATCATCCATTAAATACTCAACTCGGACAAAATAAGGCATTTTCGGTACTGAATGAACAGTACCAGGTCTGAGTATCAATTAGGCCTTAATCCATGTTTAAACCATCTCATAAAGCTCTAATCACAATCACTAATTACCCAACAACCAAATACACTTAATTAAGCCTTAATTAAGCCTAATTAGTCCCTAAAATGTCCAATTCAAAGTCATTAATCCATGAACCCACTTAATGCACAATTTAAGTCATTTTAAGCAAATTCGGTACTGATGAACCCTACTAGGGCAGCACCTTCATTAGGCCTTAATCCACCTCTAAACACTTCATTAAGCACTAATTAGGTCCCCTAATCAACCCACACACAAATACACCTGATTAGACCATAATTAAGCTTAATTAATCCTTAATTTACCCCTAAATTGCACAATTAATCTAGTTCGAGGTTTAGGGATTTTTACTCTTTGGAATGAGAACGCAGCGATTCAACGGTAAAAATCAAACCGTCATGGCGGTGGGTTGGGTCCCAGTTCCAGTGAGGCGGGGGATGAGGACAATGGGAAGGGGGGGGTCGTGGTGGAACGGGCGGAGTTATTTCGGTGGTGATGATTGGTGGTGGCCTCACGGTTCCGCCAGAATGGTTCAATACACCAAATGGAGGCATTCTGTCATTTGTGGTGGGGTGGGCCGTGATGGTCATTCTTCTCCATGGTTCGTGACTGGTTTAGAACAAAGGGTTAGTCCCCAAAAGAAGCAAAAATGGGCATTTTCGATCGGCCGAAATTTCGGGGAGTCCAGATCGAGAGAGAGTGACCCGAGGAAGAGCAGGTAAAAAATGTGGTCAAAAATTGTCAAGTTTGGAATCCATATATCACAAATCCAAGAGCTTGGACCAAATTTTTCCAATAAAAAATCCAATAAATGTAATTTGTGAATTTCTTTTAAAAAATGGTTTAGCCCCATTTAACCTTGGTTAGTCCCCAAAATTTGATCAAAATTTGGAATTTAAAAATGACCTAGGGCATTTTGGAATTTTGAAATTTTTGTCCATACGGTCCTATATTATTGATATGGATTCCCAATTCGAATCCTTAAAAATAAATTTTTTTAAAAAAAGCCGAAATTTCGAAAAATATAAATTATAATAAATTTTATCCGGTAAAAATTTCAATTTTTGACCATATGCACTCTCAAACATGCATGGCCACTCCAAAATGGCATCAATTTAAAAAAATAACCCTTTGCTCTTTTGGCCTAAGAGGCGGACACTTCGAGGTCCCTTAGGGCAAAATTGTAATTTTCTCAATTCGATGTGGGACTCTTTGAAGGCGCTCAAGTCGAATTTCAGGTTTATAAAACCCAAACCTGAACTAGTCCCAAACATGAATGGCCACTCTAAAATGACGTTCAATTTTTTTTAAAAAAAAAAATGAAATTTTTAAAAAAATTATTAATTATATTTTTTTAAATAATTTTGAAATATCGGAACCGCCCGGTTCCGGTTCCAATATTTAGAATCGGAACCGGGCCCGTAGGCTCGGGCTTTGCGGTTTTAGGGTCGGGCCCGGTTTGAATGGGCGGAAATTTTGTTTAGGTGTTACGCGTATCGATCTAAGATTGTCCAAGTCATAATAGCCTTGAATATCGAGAGAACGTGAGGAATTATCACTAGTACCGGAGGTCGCGATCGTTCGGATTAAATTTGGGATTTGTTTGTTAGGCGTACTTTCAGTCATGCGGAATCACTCGCGATCCGATTGTACGTTATTGACTATATCAAATCTGTTATCTTCCTAAGATCGGCCCATATTGGCTCAAAATATTCCATCAATGTTTCTCGAATTCGGTGTCCAATCGCGATCGGGTCCTCGGTCCACGTACTTGTTCTTCTTTAGCCTTTCCCATTTGGTTAGTATCCTGTGATTGATCAAGTCCAGACGAGACTTACTAAAATCACCCGAGAATTATTATACACTTTATTGGTCCCGGTAACAGGTCAAAATTCAGGATGTTACAACGAAACATATCCCATTTAGAGACAGGAAAGGAATAATCACTCAAAATGTGATGTGTATTTGTTCATTTGACATGAAATTTACTTTTGTGTATACTGGTTAGGAAGGTTTTGCCAACAATTGTCGGGTCTTATTGACAGCACTTAATACTCCTCGCTTGGAATTTCCTCGACCACCATCAGGTTTTTGCTTGTTCTTCATGGGATAAATTCATTTATAATTGTATTTCGATTACAAATCATGACCAACATATGAATACCATGTGATAGACAAATACTACGTGGTAGATTTTGGTTATGCTGCAACTTCGGGATTTTTAACTCCTTTCAGAGGGGAACGGTATCATCTAAATGATTATAAGGGTACAGTGAGACGGCCAAGAATAATAAGAGAATTGTTCAACTATAGACATTCTTCGCTAAGAAATGTCATTGAGAGATCATTTGCAACATTGAAGAATCGCTTCTTCATTTTGAAACACATGCCTCCATTTACAATTTAAAAGCAAGCACGTATTGTAATTGTATGTTGTGCTATCCATAATTACATCCGTGATCAAAATAAGATAGATAGGAACTTTCCCTGTATGGTGATCCGGAGTACCCGTTTGGGCCTACACAAGATGAGGTCATAGACGATACATTGACCGAGGAACAAATTGAGATCAACATGCTTAGGAAAAATATCACCAATAAGATGGCAAGAGATCATAATATAACAGAGATTCCATGAAATTCTATTTTCGACTTTTGTAATGTATTTCAATTATTTTGTATTTGAGGATTTCCTATGTTAGCTCTTGTAATGTGATGTGGTATTTAGGGATCCTATATGTTCGGTCTTGTAATATGATGTGGTACTTAGTATTTAGTAGAGTTTGCGGATTTGTCATTTTTTCTTAGAGATCAGTAACTTTTGGAACATTTATCTTTGTTGCTTTAAATATAAGTGTGAAATTGAAAGAGCATCATAAATGCATTTACGTACTTGGGATATGCTGATAGTGGTGTCTTTTTCTCTAGATTCATTCTAGCATTTTGTATAGGCCAAATGATGTAAAAGCATGGTGATTGTAGAGGATTGCCTCAGCATGTGGAGGCATGTAGGAACTGGAACTTGGTGCAGTTGTTGACTCACATGCGACTATTCTTTGTACTTACAAAGCTCTAATTAAAACACTGGCTTACGTAGCAAATATGAAACCACAAAAAGTCTTCATATTCACAAATGAAGTAGCTTATGGATGTTTTCTGGATCAACCCTTTGCTGTTTCTACTATGTAAGAGCAAGATTCTAGATGGAATGGGAGAATGCTACCGTGAAATGTGGATTAGTTGGACTTGCCAGTAGTCATTCCATCTGCTCCCATGTGCAATTCTGAAGGTTAAGAGCCTTGTGAAGGTAAGGCTAGGTAATACAATTTGCTTTCACAACATACTAGAACCGAATCATAGTACATAAGTTGTATGCTTGATGAAATGCCAATTTACCGTCTTTCATTCATTTTAAGAACCGAATCACAAATGCATTTACTTCATTTGAAGAAGTCATGGGATATGCCTGTCTTGATCCCGTCTTTGGTCAGATATGCGAGAGGGGCAAGGAGGAAACTTGTATCGAAGAATGTGTGATTTGTGAGAAAAAAATAATAATAGGCAATGGTTTCTTTATTGGACATTTTTTGCAAAGTCATTTCGAGAGATTTGGTGTTACGGGGGAGTTTTCCCATTTTTTGAAATTTTGGAAATAAAAATTTATATTGTTATCAAACGAATTTCTATTCCAAGAAATAGAAATTATACGTTGTTATCAAACGAATTTCTATTACAGAAATAGAAACTTTAGGTCATTATCATACACGTTTTTGTAATCAAAAATTTATCCGAGGAATAGAAATAGAAAAAACTATTTCTGGATAGAAATTGATTTCTGGAATAGAAATGTTACCATGAACGCCCTAAGTTTCTTTCATGCATCTGATTATGAATGTCTTGCCAGTTCTTTTACAGTGGCACAAATTCTTTATTATAGGCTGATTACTCTTCAGCGGCTCTAGTTTTGAGTGTTTTGGATATATTGAAATTAAACTTCTTGTAGTTCTTTTGGTTTGCTCGCAAGTTATTTGAAAAAATGTCAGTTAGGGCTTTCTCATGGAAATGGTGGATTAGATAGTTTAAGAGGGTGAGAATTGAGCTTGCGAACTATGTTCGTGATATATTGCTTCATGAACTTATAGCTAATAGGATCCATCAGTGAGGTTGATATGAATTTGTTAAATTTCTATTACCAATCGACGTGATTGTTTTGCTATGCCTTCTCTTGTTTAAAAATAATAATAAATAAGTATCGTGTCGTGTCTGACAATCTAGGGCATCATAGCCTATTTGGTATTAGAGCAAGTTTATCCATGGAATAATAAGGTGCAGTTAAAGGTTGTAGTTGTACAATGGTCATGACTGTAAAATATTATATGCACGGGTTTGCTTTTGATTAATTGTGAGGTATAAATAACATTAGTTACTAAATAATTAGCACTAAGCTAATTAATATATTTAGGCTTTTGCAAGATAAGATGAGCTCCGGTGGCAATTTGAAGCAAGATCCTCAAATGGAAGAAATTATTTAGGTGCTTGCAAACGTCGAAAGCCTGATTTATTTATTTTTTGGTCAGATGTCGAAAGCCTGATTGAAAGGCAAGTAAAACAGCATGCAGCTTCTAGTTTGGGAAATGGAGATCATTATTTACAAGGTTTAATCAAGCAATTTCTGAAGATGAAACCACCAAAGTTTGCCGGAATAGGAAATTTAGAAAAGGTGGAATCATGGATTTGATGGGATTAAGAAGATATTTGCTTTGCTAAATTGCAACGAAGCTAACAAGATAGCCCTAACTGAGTAACAACTCTAAGATAATGCCAGTTTTTGGTTGAGGGCATATAAAGAAGTGGTTTTTCGGTTGGTGCACTCATGACATGGGGTGGCTTTGTTAAAATGTTCTTTGGAAAATATATCTTGGATTGTGCTCGAGATAAGGAAGTGATGGAATTCATAGAATTAAAACATAATAATCTAACAATGGATCAATATGATGTGAAGTTTGCAAAATTGCCAAGGTTCACCCCCAAATTAGTTGGGGATAAGGAGGACATGGCTAAAAGATTTCAAGATGGCCAGAGGCTAGATATCAAGAGCAGATTAGTGCCCTTGAATCTTGAGAACTATAATGACCTCTATGAGTGTGCTCAGCCCATAGAGAGAAACTTTTCAGAGTTAGCAACAGCAGCAACTTTCACGACAAGACCAAATCATAAGGTCTTTTGACCAAATTTACGTTGTGGCAAAAGGCCCATACAAATTGGAAAGTGACCATTTGTTTCGATTAAGAGGAACAATGCTAGAGGACAGTTTGGGTAAACACATAATAATCAACCGATGGTGAGGATGCAATATCAAAATAATGTATGTTGTACTTGTGGAAAGCCACATGGAAATGCGCCCTGCCTGGCTCACACAGGAGCCTTTGGATGTTGACCGAAAGGTCACATGACAAGATAGTGTCATCTGATGGCATATCGATAGCGGATGAGGCCACCACAACAAAACCAAGCCTCACGGCTAGGAAATTTCTAGAGGCCACTAGCCCAAGGCGACTTTGTGCTGTCACGCAAGAAGAAGCTAGGGCTTCCAAAACTATTATATCTATCTTTGTATGTGACAACAGTGCTCATGCATTATTTGATACGAGTATCACACATTCATTCAGATATGCACCATTCTCATAATTAATTGGAGTAAATCCCAAACTGCTCAAAGCACCTCTTAGTGTCTCTACACCATTAAAAGATGCAATTTTGTTCACTATGGTATGTAAGAATTGTAAGATTACCATTAGTGGACAAGATCAAATGACAGATTTGGTCGTATTGACAATGTGTGATTTTGATGTTATTTTGGAAATGGACAAGCTTAGTAAGTAACAAGCCAATATGAATTGTTATCGGAAAGTTATTCAGTTCAATCCACCTGATTGTTTTGGATTTGCATTCTTCGAAAATGGGGCAGATCCTTCAATGCCACTCATTTCTACGCTTGAGGCATATCGTCTTCTAAATGATGGTTGCAAAGGGTATTTAGCATTTGTAACAGACCAATCAAAGGAAGAAGCACAACTTGAAAGAATTCTCATTATTCGAGAATTTCGTGATGTCTTTCCAGAGGAATTACCCGAATTACTGTGAAAGCATGAAGTTGAATTTATTATTGAACTTGCTCTAGGAACATAACCTATTTCTAAAGCTCCATACCGAATGGCTTTAACGAAGTTGTAAGAGTTAAAAGTGCAGCTACAGGAATTACTTGACAAAAGTTTTATTCGACTAAGTGCATCATTTTGGGGTGCACCAATGTCGTGTGTCAAGAAGAAAGACGGGTCACGCGCCTTTGCATTTATTATCGGTAATTAAATCAAGTTATGATTAAGAAGAAGTATCTATTGCCTAGGATTGATAATTTATTTGATCAGCTACAAGGAGCGTTAGTATACTCCGAAATTGATTTAAGATCGAGGTATCATCAATTATAGATAAAAAAAAGAAGGATATTCCTAAGACGGTTTTTCGAAGCCAGTAAGGTCAGTTATGAGTTTTTAGTCATGCCTTTTGGTTTGACTAATGCACCAGTAACATTTATGGATATGATAAAAATGATGTTTTAAGCCATTTTTTAATCAATTTGTGATAGTGTTCATTGATGATATTTTGGTATATTCAAAAGGCCGAGAAGACCAAGAGCAGCATTTGAAACTCTTACTTCAAATGCTTCATGAGCACAAATTGGCTGATAAAAAATTCAGACTTATGGTAAAATAATTCAGAAAAAAAAAAAGCCATTGTTGGTGTAAGAAATAATTCATATCTTCGCCATTGAATTGTCGACTTACGAAAGAATCTGATTACAAAACTCATTTCAAATACACATGTCACTCATCCAATGATGAATCTATAAGTATGTTTTTCCCTTGACAGGGGACTTAACGATAGTCCTCCATCTAAAGCTAATTTACAATCGTGTTCGAAACCCCAATTACCAAACACTATTCGTGATCAATCAAAAGACTTGAATTCAGGTCTCTTTCCATTAAGGTCGTTGTGTTAAGGTCAAAACATTTCCAAACGCAGCCCCTGGTGGTCCCCAATCCGGTGCGGCGACTCCGCCTAATCTCAAGTTTAAGAATCCATTCATACCTAAAATTAGCAATGTGGTACACCAAGAGACAAAAAAAAAAGTCTTGAGCGTCCTCTCTCGGCGGCAGTGTTATCGGGATATGCATGCATTGACATTTGAATTCACCATGCGTTCATCGTCACCGTTGTACCACGAGAGAATCGTGTTAAAGAACCCAAGATTGACTTTTGATTGCTTCTCTAAATTTAGGAGTTCACCCTTTTGTTTTGTCGATTGAACGAGGGCAATTTTCTTTGATATTGTGTAGATAACGTCTTACATATCGGGTTGCTTATTTCAATCGTAAGAGAAAAGAAACACAGGTGAAAAAAAAAACATAAAAGAGGGGAAGAAATAAATTGTTTACAATCTACAAAATTATTTATGCCGTGAAAATTTAATTCGGCATGAAGTTATTTAAAATTTGATGATATAACGCGCGTAACCGTTATATAAATAAGAATACTGCATGGTTTCTTCATGTTAAAGAACCTGAGATTGACTTTTTATTGCTTCTCTAAATTTAGGAGTTTACCCTTTTATTTCGTCGTTTGAACGAGGATAATTTTCTTCGATATCGTGCAGATAACGCCTTACATATCTCAGGTTGCTCATTTCAACCATAAGAGAAAACAAACGCGGATTAAAAAAAAATCATAAAAGAGGGGAAGAAATACATAGCTTACAATCTACAAAAGTATTTATGCCGTGAAAATTTAATTCGGCTTGAATTTACTTAAAATTCGATGATACAACATGTGCAACCACTATATAAATACGAACACGGCATGTTTCTCGAGGAAAATGAGAGTGAGTTGTCCTTTGCCAACGACGGTCGCTCTTTGTCAAATTTCGACCAAACGCCAAGAAGCAACTACTATGCTCGTGTGGGGAACGATTTTATAAAAAATATTTTTCAGAAATGTCGAATTTTCCGCGAAATATGCCGAGCCCAAATAGGAAATGCAGTCTCCTCTTCCGCGGCGGCCCACGTGCCCTTCTTGGCCGGCCTGAAAAAACTGGAAGGGGGTGACGTCATCTTGTCAACCGCAGCACACGCGGTCACACGGTAAGACAGCATGAGCTCTCCCTGCCACACCGTTGAGTGAACATAATCAAGCCGCCCGCGTTGACCCTGACTCGGAGGCGTCCATCTTGATGGCCCGAGCCAACCGCAGACGACGCCCAGAAAATATAAAACGCTAATCATAAGATTAGCACCATCTTTCTTCTTATTATTTTTTTTTTATAATTTTAATTGCAATGACAGTGACATAAAAGTAGACATGGCCACGGGCCGGTTTCGGCCCGGAACTGGCCCGGGACCGGCCCATTGACCAGGCTCGCGGTTTGGAACTGGAACAGGCCCATAGGCCACAGGCCGGTTCCGGTTGTGGTTCCAACAATTTTGGAACCGCCCGAGCCACCAATTCGGTTCGGTTCAAAAAAAAAAAAAATTGCAAATAAGTGAAGAAACTCTTTTTTTCTCCAAATTTGATGTCAATGTATATTTTGATTACATTTTATGTTGAATAATTTATTATTTCATAATTTGATAATTCATTATTTTTTTATTTCATAATTTATTTTTTTAATTTTCACCGGCCGGTTCGAACCACCCAGTAATCAAAAACCGCCCGGAACCATGGGTTCGAACCATTGCCATGTCTACATAGAAGAATGAAAAGAGGAATGCCATGTTGACCGTACGTATTGTGCAAGCGGAGGAGACCCCATGACTCGGCAACGTCATCCATGGCGCGCTAGAAAAAACTTGAAGTAACTGTATATTATATAGTTTCCATGTTGTGAATTTTTCGTCCGAAACTTTGGTCTCGCCATGGGATTTTGACAAAGGAGCTTTCAGCATTAGAACTTCCATCTTTTACTATTCTAACGTTCTGGAATCGTAAAGAATTTATTGAAATTGGCTTTTTTTTTCTCCTTTTTACCGTTCTTGTATGGAATAAGATTTCCTCACGAATGTCGATTTTGACCGTGCCCTCTGCGATAATCTCAAGCTCATCAGAAAGCTGGAGTAATTCGGTCCGCGTAGGGCAAGCTTCCATTTTTGGGGGGGACAATCGAGGCTCTGCAACGACTAAAATGCGAAAACTTTTGCATGTGTATTTCAAACCAGCCAGACTTTGCTGGTCCTCTAAAACTTGTTCCTGATTTATTATTGATTGTAACCCTCAAATACAGGAACTTAAGTTTAATCCAAATAGAATCTGAAAAAGATATGGACGACGACGAAAAGGCGCGGTTGGCAATCCGCAATCTATACCTAGATCGAATACTAGCTTCGAAGGTTCCGACAAAGTGACGTGCGGGTTTTCATCGGGACCAAATGAATTTGCCACTAGGATGCTGGTTCGAAGTGTCTTCATTTTTGTCTCCAGCTTTCCACGTGGAGCTGTAATTCCTCCGTTGATCACGTGCGTGCTCGGCCCCATGCATTTAAGACGAGAATGGGCGGTCGAACAGTTCGAGAGGAAGTCGAGGCAGACCTGTCTACGAGTTATCTATTCTTTTCTTGCTAAAAGACCTTGTTTTGACTGTATCGGCCCGAGATAGGAGAGGAGAAAGCCACTCGGGACAAACGCTTTTACGAAAAGAGTCCAATCGAAAAATTCCAACATCTTATGTTACGAAAGAGGACGACGGGAGTATCATCTTTATCTACGGGAAGCATCAAAGGATTTTCTTGCTTCCAAAAGAGAAGGGATGATAAAAGTTCGTATGCTTTTCTTGGCAAGATCCACTCCAACTCTTTAGTGAAATCTACAATGTATTCTTCTTTACGCCATATGATTGATCTCTCTCGTGTTTTGGGGAATCATGGGGGCTGTCCGGTAGACGACAAGGGGAAAGCCAAATGTACCGAGTCAAACCTTCACGGTGGTTGGCCAGAGAGGGTCCAAAAAGGCTACCAGGAAACACCCAAATACCACTGCTCCACGCTCTTTCTCGCCGGGCCATCTCTCTCTCTCTCTCTCTCTCCTCTCGATCCGAAAACGAAAGAACCAGGAACCCCACAAAACAAAAAGGCCGGAAAGGCAACAAGGGTAGAGAGAGAGGGGGGGAGGTATCCTAAAGTCGGGTCTGCTCTTTTTCTTGTTTCTGCGCAGGATTAGTCTGAATCTTGGGGAGGGTCTGCTGTTTGGAGCAACTTGCACCGATCTTCACGGCTGAGAAGAGTTATTGGGTTCTGAGAGAGACGGCACAAGATCTTTAAGCTATCTTCTTTAAGGGGGAGCTCACGGACTTGGTGCTGTTCTGTTCAGATTCTCTGCACCTGAAGAGAGAATAACATAGCTCTGTCTTTGCAAAGGTTTGTCGGCTGGAGCTGAATATTCAAGCTTTTCTTGTTCTTGATGGGTGTTTGTTGGAGCAATAGGATCAAGGCCGAGACTCCTAATCACACAGGTAACTAACTACTGATCTGTTCAGCTTCTTCGGAAGCTTGTTTCTGCTGGGTTTTTGCTCAATAACTTTGACTTGGTTTCTGAGCTTATCTTGGTTAATCATGTAAAGAAGTAGGCTCTGTGGTTGGTACCATCTTGGGTTTTCACTGGTTTTCTTGAGTTTAGTCAAGGATCCTCTTGTTTGACACAAATTGCGTAAGATTTGGCTGTTATGATTTGAGGGTAGTGGCCGATGCTGAAGTTGCTAATGTCAGGTCTAAGAGGTGTTGAATATGTGATCCCAGCTAGAGCAAATAAACGACCTCGGCCCACGGCAAACGCGTGGTGTAGATTTCCACTCGTTAATTTAGACTGAGATTTGGATCTTCCAAAATAGAAGGGAAGGATGGTAAAGAATTTCCTTTGGACTTGGATTTGAATTTTATAAAATGTCTTGCCGGCGGTAGTGCCCTACGGATCCTACTTTCATGAATAAATTCATTTAGATAATGAGAATCTATACTTGGAATGATTAGTTAATTTGGGCATGAAAGATACAAAACTGGGCTGAAAGACTATGTTGTTTGGTGGAAGGAGACTACGTGCGTGTTAGGCTCATTGCCATCCCGCATTTAAGCATTGTGGATACACGTTAACTTGGACTAAGGAATTAGTCTGCCATGGTCCCAAACTCAAATATACAAAATGGAACCTTTGTTTTTGTCGTAGACTTACTGAGTTGATGCTTGGAAATGATGTATGAGCAGGGGTGAACTCTAAAAATGTCAGCCATGATGTGAACGACTTGAGCGGCAGAATCTCTTCTGCTTCTGGACCTCAGACTCCCCGAAGCGAGGGTGAAATCCTTCAGTCTTCTAATTTGAAGAAATTCAGTTTCAGCGAATTGAGAACGGCTACGAGAAACTTTCGCCCAGACAGTGTGCTCGGAGAAGGTGGTTTCGGGGCTGTTTTCAAGGGGTGGATCGATGAGCAAACGTTGGCTCCTGCCAGGCCTGGGACTGGCATGATTGTTGCGGTCAAGAGGCTAAACCAAGAAGGGTTCCAGGGACACCGTGAATGGTTGGTAAGTATTATCACCTTCTCATAACCTTGCGAAGCTTTTGTTTCTACGGTGCAATCCTCCTTTCCAGTTTCTGATTCACGCAGACTCCTGTGAGTTTTATTGAGGTTTTTCTTTTTAGGAATTTTAGTAACAAATGCCTCCAGGGCAGTTGTTAAACACCTCAACAAAGAGAGTTTGTCATCTTCAAGGCATTGTCTTTTTCTTGTCAAGTGTAATCGGCGTACTTGTCTCTGTCAGAATGTAATCCATGTGTTTGAAATGAAAACATTTGCTTATTAAGACTGCATTTGTTTAGCAAAAAATGAACGATTGAAAAATTATTTTCCTCTAAATGATAGCTTGTATCGCTTATAAAAATGAACGAACAAAATATATTTTCATCGTCCACGAAGATCTTTAGACATAAATTGTTGTTAATAATGAATTTGAAACAATACAAGCGATTATTTTTAAGAAAATGTTTTCCAAATCATTCATTGTTTGCGAAACAAATGGAGCTTAAGTGTGGTTAACCAGTACTCTGAAAGCACTCGTTAACAAGACTCTTTTTTCAATCGTTTGAATTTGGAAGAATTATGACCATTGAAGGATAATCTTTGTCCCCACAATCTTGATATCATAGTGCAAGCAAGCCCACAATGACATGGATTCATAGTGGTAAAGTCTAATTTTCTGTGTGATTTTGGAATATGCAGGCCGAAATCAATTACTTAGGACAGCTGCATCATCCTAATCTTGTGAAGCTGATAGGATTCTGCTTAGAGGATGAGCATCGGCTTTTGGTGTACGAGTTCATGTCCAAGGGAAGCATGGAAAATCACCTATTCAGGAGTGAGTATCTTCCACGGTCTTGGCTTGCTTTTCTTTTTCAACCTCAACCGTTTTAGTTACTGTTGGTTTTTCCGTTGTCCCTTTTTCCCTTGCTGAGAAGCGAATATCTACTTGCCTTTTCTCATTATATATCGTTGCTTGAAACAGGAGGGACATACTTCCAGCCACTTTCATGGACTGTGCGGATGAAAGTTGCCCTTGCTGCAGCTAAGGGGCTTGCCTTTCTTCACAATGCCGAACCAAAAGTTATTTATCGCGACTTCAAGACGTCAAATATATTGCTTGATTCGGTATGTGATGATGCTGTCATTTGCAATTTAATACCTTTGTCTCTGTATCTTGGTTGAAGTGCATAGTTTTGGTTCATCACTATCTTTCGGTTATTAATGCCATTTGGCTTTTCTTTTCAGAACTACAATGCAAAACTTTCTGATTTCGGGTTGGCCAGGGACGGGCCGACTGGTGACAAGAGTCATGTATCTACTCGGGTCATGGGAACTTATGGTTATGCTGCTCCAGAGTATCTTGCCACAGGTACTGCTTAGCGTGATCATAATCCCTCGTGGAAGTGGCTATAGATCCTTATAATCAGATTCGCTCCTGTTCTTTGGAGCGGTTAGATATTTCATTTTCATGTTGAAGGAAGTCTTCCCGTCAATTGACGTATTCTTTAATCAGTTTTAACCTGCCATGGGACTGTCAAAAGTTGGCTAAAATCCTCATAATACCTTTGGTCGACTTCTCTACTACTTTTTGCTTTGTCTTTCAAGATTCTTAAGCAAAAGCTAGAAGAGATGTGGCTGGTTTCTGATTTTAATCTCACTTTTCAATTGAAGGCCATTTGACTCCCAAAAGCGATGTCTATGGCTTTGGTGTCGTTCTTCTGGAAATGCTATCTGGCCAGCGAGCAATAGACAAGAACCGACCAGCCGGGCAACACAACCTTGTGGAGTGGGCAAAGCCATACCTCACAAACAAGCGAAGAATATTCCGCGTCATCGATTCCCGTCTCGAAGGTCAGTACTCTATGGATCAAGCCCAAAAGGCGGCGTTCCTCGCACTTCAGTGCATAGCCACAGAACCCCGGATAAGGCCCACCATGGACGAAATCGTGACGTCCCTAGAGCAGCTTCGGGAGTCGAAGGGCACGAGGGGTACTCACAAGGATCGGCGGTCAGCCGGTCGCAGAAGTTCAAATGCTGCCCCAAGAGCCTGTAGAAGCCGCACGGAGGAAGTGTCTGCTGCTGCATACCCGCGGCCTTCTGCTTCCCCGCTTTATGCTTAGAGATGGAGCACCACCGCAAGTGTGTTCTTGATGTTATTCTTTTCTCTTTCTGAGTTCAGGGCATGTAGTTTGTGTGTGCCTTCTGCTGTTTCAGCATATTGTACAGTAGTTGTCTAGGCTTAGTGTACTAGGTGCTGCCTTTTGATTTGCCGATGTAAGCAACAGTTTCCGAACGCGCGGTGGTGAAGGAACATTGTTGTAGTTTTGCCATTGTCGATTCGTTCAGTCGGTCTGTTAACATAATTGAGCTCGCGCTTCTTTCCGCCTCCCTTTCCAGTAGAAAATCGTCTGAGGATGTCGCTACGATTCACTCGACAATTTTCTGCTCGCCGCCACGCCGGGGCTGTCGGTGTGGTCCGGTCTTTGCCAGTTGAATCTTGGAGTCTCTGCGTGGTGATGCACTGTCCGAGAGGCGGACGACCTGCATCAAAAGTCATGGTTTTGGCCATCTATCACTTGTAGTAAGTCTGCAAGGATGAGAAGTCGGATAACTTCACCAAGGTTCCGGTAGTTTTGGAACCTTTTAATTTGTTTGATTGGATCCTCGAAATTCTTTTGTCCTCAAACCGGAAATGCCGACTTGTGATGCCACGTCAATTCCATGTCAGCCGCCGACTGGATCAATTAGGGTGACTTGCCAACGTGGACATCAAAAAGGAAGATTAAAGAACATTACAAAATTAAAAATAAAAAAGCCCCCGGACTGAAGAAGCTGTGGTTGCGCAGCCTTGGCTCGAGCCCGGGAAGGGACGCCAGAAACCTCGCCCTGCTCGAGCGGCCGCGGCTATGGCAACCGCCGCAGCTCCCCGCCCCTATTCAATTTGGAAAAAGTTCGGGAGCTGCCGATACTTTTATCCCCTGACCTTTCGTGTCTGTCATACTGGTCGTGGTCTTTGGGCCATGTATCCTCTCGATTACAAACTTTCATTTCTAGTCGCGTGCAAAGAGGATTTATTCGAGACCAAAAAGTCCTACGCCTATTGTACGACGGCAAATTCACTCTTAAACTTTTCAATTGTGCCGATTAGTCCTGAACCTTTTGATAATTTGCCAATTTAGTCTCAAACCTTTCAACTATGTCGATTCAGTTCTAAACCTTTCGAAAATTTATCAACTCAGTCCTAAACCTATTATTTGGGTATTTGGCTAGAAGTACTATATTTACAAATCGTCCAAAGATTTAGAACTAAATTGACAAATCTTCAAAAAGGTTTAGAATTAAATTGACAAATCGTCAAAATATTTAGGACTAAATTGATATAATTAAAAGGTTTATGGCCGAATTAGCCGTCGTACGATAGATTCAAGACTTTTTTAGACAATTTTCTAGCTTTGCAAAAGTCAAAATCGGAGGACGTGGGAATGGGGTCGGCAAAAGTCAAAATCTTCCATGTGAAGGTTTGCTTTCTTGACGATGCCTTTTCTTAACTCAGCCCTACAATGTGAAGGTTCTTTTCATCTCATAGACCTCTTCCAGAAGCAAAAGAGTCATCAAAACTCAAATCTGTCCTTTTTTTTCGCCGCGATCTATAGACATGGACAAGAAGGCCGTGCATAGATTCCGGCATCGGCGCTATCGGAAATGGTTGCAAATGGAAACGGCGGGGTCGAGAATTGGCGAGCTCAAACAGAAAAAGATCGTTCTCTCGAACAACATCCAAAATTCCCTCTCTTTCTATCTCTAACTTTCTTCATGGACCTCAATGTCCCATTCCTGCGCTACACCCAATTGGAAAGGACAGTTTGGGGTGGCAACATGATATCCCTGGAATATTTGGTCTCCATAAGTATGTAAGTTGGACACCAAAGTCGACATCAATATCGGCAGTTCAATCGCGCTGCATGTACTGACAAATATAGCTAGATATTTTTTCGAGCTAATACCACGAAAAACCCCAAATTGGTATGCTTGTGATAAATTTACCCAAGACTAATTTTTCGAGAATCGAAAACCCCAAACCGGGTACGCCAATGACCAATTTACCCCAAATTGATTTTTTGACCAACAAAAACTCCAAGCCTGGCACATTCGTAACAAATTTACCTTCCGTTAATTTCCATTAAATTGGATTAATATCACGAAAAACCATAAACTGGTCCCAAATTGGTACACCCGTCAACTGTCATATATGTTATTAACTTAGCAATTTAATGGTAAAATTTAATGGAAACTGTAAATTTATCACATATATACCAGTTTAGAGTTTTTTCGTGCTATTAACCCTATTTTCCTTAGTTTATTTAACATTTTCCATTTTACATTTTTACCACTTGAAGCAAAGACTTTTCATGCCTGCCGAAAGTCCAATTTGATGATAAGATAAGAAGAAAAGTAGATGTACCCCCCAGCTCTTTTTCCTTGGAAACAAAGGAAGATATGGTTTTCTCCCTTTTGGCGTGGGGGGGCCTTTTGGTAATTTCCCCCCGGGATGCTCAACTCGGCACCGGCCTGCTAAAAGTAAGCCAGAAAAGAATCGTAGAACTTATCGAAAAGAAAAAGAACTAATTTCCTAAAAAAAATCTCACCTTTATGTTAAAGTCCAAATATGTCCCAAACTTTTTTTTTATCTTGAAAAAAACTCAAAATTTTAAGTCAAGTCTCGAATCTGCCCCGAATCTTATTTTGTACTAAAAAATCACCAAAATTTCAATTTATTTTAAAAAATATACTCCCGTGATCCGATCCTAACTTGACGTGGCACTTTCACGTCGATAACAAATTCATATCAACAAAGTAATTGGGCTTTTTTTTAGAAAAAAAAAAAGTTAGGAGCAAATTTGGATTGAACCTTAAAATTAGGTTTTTTTTAAATTAATTTTTTTTGGGTGGATAATTTGTTATCGTTCATAATTTTCATATCCTAGAATGGTTTTGTTTTGGAGAATTTCAGCAATTTTTATTGGGTTTGATTTGTTATCGAAGTGGAAATGCGACGTCGATCCATACCTATCGCCCCATTACTTTGCTAACGTGAATTTGTTATTGGCGTGGAAGTGCCACGTCAAGTTGGGATTGGATTACGGGGTGTATTTTTAAAAATAAATTGCAATTTGCTGATTTTTTTTACACAAAACAAAATTCGGGGTAGATTTGAGACTGAACTTAAAGTTTGGGATTTGTTTTAGACAAAAAAAAAGGTTTGGAACAGATTTAGGACTGGATCTAAAGTTTGGGATTTCTTTCGAGACAAAAAAAGGTTCATGATGGTAGATTTGGGATTTGATCTAAAGTTCGAGGTTCTTTAAGGAATTCACTCCAAAGAAAATAAGAATGCGGACACAAAAAGTACCACATTAAATTCATTTTACGCAGCGCGACGATGCGCCCAACCTCCATGCTCAACTCGAACGGGGATTTGCCTATACACGGAAGCCCCTGTCGATCAAGAGACAGAGATATCCGAATCGGCTAAACGATTTCGACATCTTCGAAGATCGTAATTAAGGGCGTGAAGTGAGAAGAAGAGTCGCAACGCACATGCCAAGACTATGGCACGGTGGTTAACGTAGTAGGGATCTTCCGTATTTGCCAAAGAACTTCATCAAACTTTTTGCGGCGCCGCGTATCGGATCGTTGAGCTATGATATCTCAGATTCCACATCGAACCAGCAAGATCTTATACGGTGTTATTCATAAACAAAACGCACAATCCCCGATTGATCGACACCTACCTCGACCGCCTCTTCTAAGTTTGCGAAGAGCATGCCGGATTGCCAGGCAAGTTACCGAGCCGTCTTCAGACAAGCTATTTTCGACGTCGTTCATGCCCGGAGACGAATTCCGGCCGGTGACCAATCACCGCGCGCCATTCGTCTCCCTTATCGCTTGTCATCGTAGGTTGATGACACGGCAAGCTCTTTTTCACCTAAATAAACGCATCATCAAATCACACAAATCTTCCATGGATAAAAGAAGCGGCAAACATAGACAAATCAAACGTACACATATATATATATATATCATATGAATTCTTCAAATTGAGAATATTCCTATATGATAGCTGCGGGCTGCACACCATCCTATAGTTGCAGCCGCTTCAGCCCTAACAAAAAGCTGGTCGGTCTCAAACTTTCATCACCAGCCTTCTCACCGGAAGCAACTTATATCATATGAATTACCCACCACCCCCCCAAATTCATACCCTCTTACACGAACTGCTAAAGTTTTAGTCCTATCTATAAAATTTCCCCAACTTCCACGATTTTCCCGGGAAAAATTTGGGAAAAAAAACGGGAGGGGGGAGATACACGCTCCGATTCGAAAAGCTTTTCCCCCCGGGGCGAGCTCAGACCCGGAAGTTCTTGCCCGAGAACGTCTGCCCGAACTGCCAGTTGGCGGGGGCGACGTTCCACGAGGTGGAGGTGCGCCGGTCGCTGCCGGCGACGCGGAACGAGAGGGCCTGCCCGACGAGGAGGGCGTCGGACTGCCAGTTCTGGCCCCAGTTGCGGCTCATGCCCATCCACCCGGTCCGCGACCCCTTCACGCTCACCCGCACCACGTCGCCCGCGCCGGCCACGTTGGTGACCAGCACCAGGTTGAAGTAGCGGAAGCCGTTGATCGTGAACCGGATCCCTCCTCGCTTCCTGCACGGCACCCTGCCGGACCAAAAAAAAAAAAAACACGCAAGAAACAAGATTACAAATAATCAAACGCGGAAATTACTGAACAACGCAAGCGACCGTTGAAGTCCGACCGGTAGAACCGGTAAGGAAAAGGGCCGGAAACGTGGCCCGATTCCCGTCGACGTCGCGCGCCGGGGCGGCGTGATCCGACCCGGTGCCACGGCCCACCCCGGTTTCCCGGTCAAAAACCCATTTTAATTCCTTCTTCTTTTTTTTTTTTCTTCGAGTTATAAATTTTTTGGGCTGGAAAAGTAAATTGGTTACATTAACTGAGTCGCAGGCGACTCGGGGCCGTAAAAATTTATAATAAAAAAAAAAAAGAGGGGGAGAGAGAAGGAAATGACGAGAGTGCCCTCGGGCCCGAGAAGCCCAATGGGCCCAGTTCCTCGGGCCGACCCGGGAGGGAGCGGGGGAACGGGAGAGGGGAGGGCCCGCCGCCAACCACCGCCGCGTCCGTCGCGCGGGAAAAGACGGAAGGGAGGGAGGGAGGGGCTGACCGGCGGAAGGAGACGGGGACGATGCCGGCGCGGTACTGGGCGATCTTGAGGAACATGGGCATGGCGAGGTCGAAGTGGGGGCGGGGCGGGTTGCACCACCCGCCGTCGTCGCCGGGGAGGGCGAGGTTGGGCGGGCAGAAGTTGGTGGCCGTCACCGTGACGGCCGGGCTCCCCGGGTTGCACCAGCGCGGGTCGTCGGCGCACCGGATCTCGAAGCACGCCCCGCAGCTCAGCCCCTCGTTGAACAGCGCCGTGCTCAGCGCCGCCGTGTTCACCCCGTACCCCTGGCTGTACAGGTCCCCGTACCCGCAAGCCCCGCCTGCCACGACAATGCGCACGCGTTAGACCTCTCTTTTTCTCTCTCTCTCTCTCTCTCTCTTCCCAAAAAAGGGACGAGACTCCTCCCGAGGATTGTGAAGGCGTACCCATGGTGCCGGAGGCGTCGCTGCCGCCGTAGAAGGTGGCGTGGGCGCTCTGCCAGGCGCCGCCGGTGTAGGCGCCGGGGATCCGGGCGGTGGCCGCCGCGAGGAGGGAGAGGAGGGCGGCGGCACAGAGCGCGATCGCACGAGCCATTTTGCCTTTTCCTCGATTCACACACGCACACACAAACAGACGCGGGCAGAGCGAGCCAGCGAGAGAGAGAGAGAGAGTGAGAAGCGAATGGGAAGCGGGAGGGAGGAGGTGGGGGGCTACTTATGGCCACGGCCATGAGGCCGTAAATTTTGACTTAACATGTAACGTGATCTTTTAATTTTTAATTTATTCAATATGATTTTTGAATTTTTTATACAAATTCAATGTAATCCCCGAACTATATTGAAAATGTTCGATTAAAGTTCAAGGACCGCATTGAAAAAGTAAAATGTTCGGGGACCGTATCGAAGACTGAGCTACAGTCTGGAGCCTAAATTAAACAGATTAAAAGTTCGAGAACTATATTACACGTTCGAGTAAAGTTCAGAGAGATTGACCGTGTCATTTTCCCGGTTATTAATGCTCCCTTCCCTTTTCTCTCACGGATCTACCTATGTTGCTAATTTTTTATTTTCTTTTTGGCTACGTTTTGTCTACTTTTGCTTCTTTTGTTTTTTTTTTCATTTAATGTCGGCATGGGAATTTAGTTTCTTCGATAGCAAGTTTATTATTTTTTTTTCATTTTTTTGACAAATAAATTTTTTTTTTTATAATTTTTGGGCAGTGTGGGGTGGGGCGGGATGGGGAAGGGAGTGGGCCAGCAGCGACCCATGCATGCTTAATTGCTTAGGGTGGCCGGAGACCAAGGAGATTGTCATCAAGATGACATTTAGGCCCAAACATGAGAGCCTGCTGCTCCACAATAGTGCCCGAGCTTGGCGGCCCGCCATTGCCTCGTGGCATTCAGGGTCGGGAGCTCGAGGCCCGTGACCGGTGTCCCCGGGTCGTGATCCAGCATATGACGGCTTGATCCACTCGGTCGATTGAATTCGCGGGGGCCACGAAATGGGAATAGGGATCTGCGCGCCTAGCAGCGAAGTTAAGGCACGGGGTCCGGCGAACCGCTCGACGACGGGATATACGGAGAGATGAAATGAAGGATGCTTTCATTTGCACCTGCAAATGCTAGGAAGCATCTTGACCTTAATCTGTAAAAAGGGCTCCATATCCTGCTGTCGAAAAGCATCGATGCGCAAACTTCCACTTGCTTTGGTCCTTCCTAAATCAAGCTAGACACCGTCACTTCCAACTTTCACAACTATTACACCCTTAGGTTTTACTTGGAAGACCAAAATGATCATCCCTAGGTTTTCCATCCATGCCGACCGGATTGCTCGAGACCGTTGGTTCGGGATCCCGAGCGTCGATTTGGCGGGCAAAAGCGAACTCAATTCAAAGAACCTCGAATGTCTCGATTTCTAGGATCGCGCATCTCTCTTCTTCTTACTCTTTTCTCCTCGCCAAAACGGACCGAGCCCTCGATATGGACGGCTAAGGACAGCATTAGTTCGCGAGAAATGGCATCAATTCACCGTTCCTGCCCTATGGCCTTTTGATTTGCGTACTTTATGCTGCGCCTATGGCTTTTCTCGTGCACCGTGCCTCCGTGAAACGATAAAATCATAAACGTCCAGGTCCGGTTCGTTAAACGATAAACATTGAATGTCAATCTAACCATAAAATTAGTTAAACGATTGGTTCCCGATTCGATTCTCAAAATCGAGGATCGAACTAGTTGGTTCTAAGACCGGAGTACCGGTTGGGTCCAATTTCGGTCCGGTTCATTAAAACCGGTCACGTAGGATTTAGTTTACATTTTACTAATTTTTGTCAATGAAGTTCACTTACAGTTTAGTTCACATTTTACTAATTTTTTAAAAAAATAAAAATAAAAAAGTATATATAGTTGGTCCGGTCCGATCGGTCTAGTTTCCCCTTAGAATCGGGAACCATGTGTCTGGTCTAGTCAAGGCGATTTCCAGTTTGGGCGGTCCGTTTTGCACGCTCTTGATATTTATTTTAATGTTTTTATTATCAATAATAATTCGTGTTTAAATGTTTTCGTGAATAATGAAGATATTTTTTATCAATTTATTATGCAAAAGATTTTCTTTATTCATTTTTTGGGAAATAAACACACCTTAAGATCAGGACATGTATGTGTACGTTTTTTTATTGTAACACCGACAGTAAACTTAACAAATAATCATTGAAAGATTATCTCTAATATTTATTGAACAAAGTATAAATATTTTTATTTATTAATTTGTCCACGTTTAGTTTATTTTTTTTTGATGATTATCAAATGTTACTTAAAAAGCTGCGCAATTGACCTTATTTTCCATTAATTATCAACTAAATAGACTAGTTAGACCACTCAGATTGTATTAAGGGTTAATATCACAAAGAATCCCAAACTAATACATCTGCGATAAATTTACCTCAAACTAATTTTTTGACCACTAAAAACTTCAAACTGGTATACCTGCGACAAACTTATCTTCCGTTAAATTGTATTAATACCACGAAAAATCATAAATTGGTAAATATGTGAGAAGCGGAGGGGTAAACCCTAAACCGGTACACCCGTCAAGTCACGTGTCATCCAATTCAGCAATTTAACGGTAAAATTTAACGAAAACTGACGGAGGGTGAATTTATAGTTTGGGATTTTTGGTGGTCAAAAAATTAATTTCGAGATAAATTTATCACAAATGTATCAGTTTCAGATATTTTTGTAATACTAACCTTTACATTAATAAAGAATGAATTGATTTTTTTTTAAATAAAAATCGATCATCGACGAAAAAAAAAAAGAAAAAAGCAGAAAAAACACATTCGCCGAAGGGCCGATCGTTCTCGAGTTGCACCGTCCATTCGCGCGGCGGTGTCTCCTCATGTCATGCATGCACCACGCTGTGGACGCCCATGTGCTGCCCCCATTCGCGGTCTTGCTCCCTCATCCTCAACCCTCTCTAGTCAATAGCATGAATTTTCTCTCTTTTTCTGGTCGGAATATAACATGACTTTTCATCCAGGGCAAAAGTTACCAAAAGTGTCGAATCATGCCCATTGCCATACATTTATTTTTCAAAAAAAAAAAAAAAAATTTCCGCGACGCAGGAATCTCAAACTCGTACCATCGTGTAACATGTAGTTCCGTCGAGATGAGGACCGTTAGAAATCTGCTTACGTCGATGGCGGAAAGCAAACATCGCTGGCATGCATGCTTACGTGACTTGAGCGAAATAAAAACGGCGCTGTTTTGGCTGAAAAATTATCTGACGGGACCGTGATGAAGGGTAAAAGTGTCGCACGAGTTTGCGGTTTAAATTTAAGACAAATGTGTTACGGTGAACATAATTTGGAGGTTTTTTATATCACAAAAAGAAAAAGTTCATGGTAAATATGTCACGATAGGCATAATTTAGCATTGATTTTTTTTTTCCCGTGGCTTTTTCCCTTTTAATCACATGAATTATTTATTTTTTTCCCTACCCTATTTAAACCACCTTATCCATCCAAAAAAATAAAGAAAGGAAATTAAATCCGCGGTGCCCATGTGATCACCGAACCAAGAATTTGGCAGCTTGCTCTAAATCATTAAATTTGGAGCCCCCACTCCCCATGTGCCTTCACTTATTGCTTGCCTCGTCTCTTCTCCAATCGCCATTGCGTACACGCTTCCTAGGGTTTCCTCTTTCGAGATTGCAAAATTTGCAATGCACATTGTCTCCTTTTGCTCGTTAGATGGCGACGTCTATTTAGATGGCCTATGATGTACAAGCCCGAACGAAATTGTTTCTTAAGCTTGATGGTTTGATCGTCGAAATATTGCCCAGCTCGGCGTTCCACCATCGTCCTCCTTTCCGGCGATTCCAAATTCATCGTGCTACGTGCTTCCCTTCTCCGTCGATTGGTGTCGGAGTTAGATTCATACTTCACCATCTGGTAGCGGAGCAAGTTCTTTGTCTCTTCGTCAATTATTATCAAATCTTGTTCCGTTCTACGCCATAGCATCGGAGCAATATCCATTACGCATTATTCGGTATAAGAGAGCAACTTTCGTCTTATTCATCAATTGGCACTCGTGCAACATATGCGCATTATTGTTGCCCATTCTAATAATGATAGGGGATCATATGAAGTCTTGATCTAGCAAATAATTGCTCGATTCCCAAAGTTTTCTCTTGCGCACAAGGCTACTAGCCTAAAGCCATGTGAGAGTGCATGAGAAATGTGGCTGCATCTATGCAAGGCTTGCTCCAAATTTAGGGAAACCCTACGGTGCCAATCACAAGACAACTTCTTCATCTCGACCACGTGAAAGTCACGATTGTTGATTAATTACAACCTAAATTCTGAGTGTATGAGAGAGAATCTGAACGTTAAATTGTAGTGGGTGTGAAATAAAATCAACTTATGAACCGTGTTTAAGAAAAAAAAAATAGTCTTTTTTCTAATGCCAAATGGGTATCCGAGACTTGCCGAGTATTCGAGTAATCTCCACTGGGGCATGACGCTCTCCCGTCCCACATGAGCACCGGATGATTGCTCGAGCCACATATGTCTATGCTCTTAGGGCAGCCCCAAGAGATTGCGAAAGCGTAATGATTCGAACCAGTGTCTCGAGCGAGGAAGACGAACACGCATACCGCTCGAGCAATCCTGATTAATAAAGAATTAGCTGGTTCCATCATGAAAGTAGCTTTGGCCAGAGAGCTGAAATTGACAACTTGCGAACGGGAATTAACTCCACCATCTCATGATGAAATCAAAGGCTGTTCTTAAAACGGGTGAATGTTTTGGACATGAACGGCGAGTCAATGGCATTTGAAGGCTAATTATAGATGTACTATGTCTATGATTGATGAAATTATTGCCTTTTCCACCTCCATCATCAACCGTAGAATGATGAGAGTTAAGGTGGTAGTTTGGTGCAATTAGTTTGGTGCAATTTAAGTTGTCTAACTCGTAGGCCCAAACATTGCAAATCCACCGCGTGATTTATGTTGGTCACCGATCATAATCCAAATATTCGTGAAGCCCTAAAACTCAGCCTGACTCGAGTCGCTTTCTAGTATGCTTTTCATAAGGGAGAAATTAGGAATAAGATAGAGAATCGGTGAAACTAGCTCGCGGGTTTGAAAGATAGAGGTGAAGTGCATATCAATAGTCTGAACTGCTACACCGAAAGGAGAGATCTAGATGGTCTCACCATCTTGATTCTATGGAACTAGGCATATATGCACGAATCACTTAATTGAGTCACTAAAACAACTTAAAAAAAAAAAAAAAAAAGAGAAAAAAGTTCCATTTTCATGGTACCTCCGTTTTAGTATCCAAGTAGTCATGTAATATGCTTTTTCCCTGAAGACATATAAACTGACCAACATAAGTTGCTCAAGAGTCAAAGTTACAATGGTGCTCCATCGGCTCTGCCAAAATCTAGCCTCAAACTCACCCACATCGACTTGGCCAAAATCTCGATGCAAATCCGCGGTCAGCCCTGCTAGTGCACTCGCCCTTCCGGCCTCCCCACGATCTCCCATCAGCCTCGGCCGGGGTTACCATGGAAAATTGCAAACCTCGATGGCCAAGGTTGTCCATGGCATTCCCGACCTCATTCAGAGGTCGCGATGCCATGGGCAACCTGGAATAGAGGTCAACCAGGAGTGATGCGATGAGCATAAAGAAAGAGAGAGAGTTATGTTGATTTGATAAATTAGATTTAATGTATCTAACATTACTTGAAAAGGAGAATTGTTGTTGCCAATTGTCAATTGCACTTGCTGTGCACGACCTTCGTGAGAAGAAGGGCCAAATTTAAGAGGTGAGACGTGCTTCTTAGGTTTGCATAAATCAGATTCGTGTCTACCATTGACCATAAGGGTCTCACGTGAACTCCGCACATAATTAAAAGTTCAAATTGCACTCGTTTATGAATTGCGATTTCCTTTTGTATCTTTCTTGCGTTCCAATCTTGTAATTTCCAAAAGCCTCTCGGTCTTCCAATCATTCGTCTTTTATATCTTTCTTGTGCTCAAATCTTGTAATTTCCAAATGTCTCTCGAGTGTCCAATGACTTATCTTTTTATAATAGTACAACTTCCTAAATTAAAGTTAAAAAATCAACCTTAGTAGAGCCCAAGTTGACCACTTCAGTATTTTATTTGAGATAAATTCTACTTTGGCCATATATTGAGAAGACGGCCCAATTTTAGAACCTCATTTGAAAATTTTCCTTTGATTTTTCACCATAAGAACGGAGCAAAAAGGTCGGATGCCTCGTGTCATGACAAAGAAACATTGATTTCATCTTTTGAAATTGACATTGAACCCATCATATAGATTAATGGATAAGCCTATGCTGAACCAGCATGCTACAAGCCGACACAATTTTTTATTATTTATTATTCGGGACCGACAGAAATATATTGATGAGTGTGCATGCTTTGACCGATCTTTAATCACTATTTATTTTTTTATTTTAGTTTAGTCAAATAATTACTCTTTATTTAGTTGCTGGACTTGCGTATGTTTTCCACACTCAGATCTAACTTACCATTGGAAGCCATTTGTATATTTGTTTATAGAGTGATTGAACAAGGATTGATTTGATTCTTTTTCTAATCAAATGCCAGTACAGAATCTGCACTCTCACCGTACCCCTTAAAGCACAAAAATTTTCTTCACAATCACTTCAAATTGTATGTCCTCCTAAAAAAAATAGAGTCTCACATATTAATTTATTTATTGGAATTAGAAGGCATAGCTCCATAGGTTGTCAACAATGGATAATATGTATAATCTCCTGCGTGCGACTGATATTAAATTAACATGGAAACCGAGTAAAAATATGATTTGACTTAATCACCCATCTTCGTTTTGTGAATAGAAATTTTGCAACAACTTTTCAACAAGATGAAAGCTGAAGTTTTATTTATATATTATAGAGCTCACAATGTCAGTCGCCAGCTCCAAAGTGTCAAGATGGCCTACGAGAATACATCAGCGTGATGATTCGAATCCACGCATAGAGCGAGGAAGACGAAGGCGTTTCCCACTCGAGCAACTCCGATGGAGTAAAGAAGGAATTAAATTTTCCCCGTGGAAGTAGCTAAGGCCAAGAGAAAGCTGAATAGACACAGCTTGCGGGCATGAATTAAGCCCCCACCATCTCATAAATGAAAGTAAAACTTCTTAAATGAGTCGGTGTTTTGGGACGTGAATGGTGGGCCAATGGCAATTTGGCGGGGTGCTTCTGCTTTCTTATTTTTCTGATACATAAAAAAGCTGCAAAGATGTGCTTTTCTGATACATATCGAAGGCTAGTCATTGATGTACTATGTATATTGTTCCCGAAACTGTTGTCTTTTCCTCCACTTTGCATCATCAACCGTAACATGACGTGCTTTTCGTTGGCCGGCATCTGACGTGCATCTCCCGAAAGTGGCACATGTGATGCATGTGTTCGCCCGTCGGTAAAAATTTGATGATCAACGAGATCGGGACCTTATTAGAGATAAGGTCCATTCCGAACCCCCTTCTAAGAGAAGGATCCCACTTAAAAATCTTATTTGCAAATTTTCCTTGATTTCACCTCGAGAAACGGAGTGAAATGGTCGGATGCTTCGTGCTACAGAAAAAAAAAACATTATTGATTTCAACTTTGTTATTTCAAAGATTAGATTGACATTTAGTGGGGAATGGAAGACATATAGTTAACGAGTGTGCTTTGACAGTTCAAACATTCGCTATTTATTTAGCAGGTGGTCTTTCCTATGTTGCTCCACCAGAGATCTAACTTACCTTTTAATAACATGTAGATGCTCAATATTTAAATTTGATCCTTTGAATATTTTGTTCATGGAGGGAATTGCGTATAGATTAATTCGATTCTTTTTTAAAGCAAATGCTAGTACAGAATGCGCGCCATACCCCTTGAAGTACAAAGAGTTTCTTGATAATCAATTTGATTTTTTATGCCGTATCGAAAAGGGCCTTCACGTATTATTAGCTTATTTATTGGAATTAGAAGACATCGCTCATTCGGTCATCAACATTGCGTAATGTATATCCTCATCGACGGCGGCAGTGACAACCTATTCCTTCTATCGCTCTCGACTAGTTTGGCCCGAGAGGTTGTTGAGCACTTCCGTGGACAACTCAGAGACAAAACCATTGATATTGTCTCTCTTTACTCGAAAGGAATCGCCTTCGGAGCGAGCCGTCATCATGGCCGAGGAGAACCAAACCCATGAGCACAATTCACGGGGACGAACACCAGAACAAGTAGAAAACTCATTTCGGTATGTGTTCTTTCTGTTTGAAACGTTCTCAAAAGACCCTAGAAGTCACAAAAGAGATTCAAAAAGGCCAGTTCACAAGCGTATAAGTCGTGATCATTCATGTCATTGGGGAAAGCAGGAGTTTGGTACAGAACTTCATTCCAGAAGACTAAAACTCAAGCAGACTCAATGGTACGATCATGTAAAAGGCCTTGGAAGCACAAGGAAAATAGCTCTGCTTTGCTTTCTCGACTTGTCTTCCTTTTGGCTTACATCAATCGTTGTATATTACAGAATCGATACAACAAAACAAATGGATTTTCCAAATCTTGCTCACCAAAATTTGCGCTCGACTTTCCCCATGGCCTACCACCTCTTTCCAACGCAGAAGTTCGGGAGCAAATTTACTGCCAGATGCACTAGAATGAATGAATGAATGAAGAATGCCATCACCTGTTGGAAGTGAGAAGTGTCCGAGACAGTGTAAGGTGAATTTTCTTTTATTGTCCTAATGGAGCAAGATGAATTACCAACCGCACAAAGACAATCTAACTCTCACGGTCAGCCCGCTTCTGCTGATTACTCCAAAGCGCCCATCGAGAAAGCACAGCAATGTGAAGAAACTCGTTGAAAAGATGTTTCGCCCACAAAAGCTCATTATATGTGTAAAGTGAGTCATCTGAGGTCTGCTGGCTTTGGGTTCCCAATTTTCTGTCAGTGGGTGATAGCAGCAACTCAGAAAAGAATCACTCTCTGAATTCATGTTGATAAAAATGAGAACAGAAACTTGCTTTCTGATAATCAATCATGGACTCCCAACGTGACGAAAAGGTGTTGATAAGCCGTCGAATATATCTCTGTATGCCTCAAATGACCTCCCTGAGAGAAAGAAAATCGTCCCGTGGATGAGATTCTTCCACCCAAACTACTATTTCATCCCCAATGTCCCTCCCCACAGACACCCATGCCGAAGCTTGAAGTCCGACCTGAAACATAGTCCCAGATATTACTCAACAGAAGCATTCTTATTCTTACACGATAGGAATGTAATGACGGCCAGATAGCAAATCGAAATTACACCATTCCAAAAGGATTGCAGATACAACTCCGCGAAAATCAAAGTACTTATAGGAGATTGCCATGGATCTTTTGTATCAGCTAACAATACTTTCTAAAAGGAAAATAACCTTATTTAGAAATATTAAGACCAATTCCATTTAGTTTTAGGTTGGGGTGCGGCAAATCTACCATGTGACGTCATAATGAGTTCCCCAACAAACTAGACAAGATGGTTTTGTCATATTAAAATAAGTATCCAGCCAAACGTAAATGATATAGACACAGTTGCTGTCCCATAGTCTGAGTGGTTCAGCTTCAGCCACTTCGCCACCTTCTATGAGAAAATCCTTGGATCCTTCCATGCCACACTGCTGTCGTAGACACGGTTTCACTCAGAAATGAATAATAATGCACTACAAAGCAGTCACCTTCCCTCACCCCTTCCTTTTGTGATTATCTTTCTAAAATTTCCTTCCCTATATAGGGTTTGGCAATCAAACAGGCTCATCCACAAACTGACCCTTACCAGTCTAGATAGGTTGACACTCATATAGAAGGCAGATCTTCAAAAGCACATGCTCAGTTCCTAAATCCTAACATTGAAGGGCAGGTTTAAGGCTAAAGATTCTAGTTAGCCATCTGAACCGACCCAGGACTTGGAGTCATAAGAATAAAGAAGTTAAAACTTACTCTGTTGAGACGGTTAGACTGATTGACAATAAAATTTAAACTTGCATCTACTTGTAGAAGAATGGGACACTCTTCCAATCTGATCATTCCTACAGCGCATTAAACCGAAACAATAAAATAAAAGGTCCTTACCCTATTTTCTCTTTCAAAAAAATGAAAAAAACATTTTCCTTGTTTGAGAAAGATAATCATCTCAATGGCTAGATGGAAACTGAAAAGAGATAAACCACCCATCATGCCATCCTCATAAATTTCTCAGCTCAACTGAATAAACCATACTCTCCAGCATCTCATAAATCAATGTCAAGGATCTAACATAATAATGCCAAGTGACAAACCGTTTTAATTAAGTAATTTAAAGGCAAATAACAAGCACTCGGTACATCTTATTAATGTTAAATATACTCATTTGTCTCACACAGGCATAGATATATGTAACATAGAGGAGATGATGAACTATTTAATCACAAGACGCTGAAGTTGCGAAGGATGCTCACCTCAACCAACAATAATGCTGCAATTCTGTCTTTAATAAATCTTAGAATCAGTGCATGATATCTCTTTTCCTTTGGTTGCCTTCTCAAAAATTCCAGTATCCAATAACGGAGACTCGTGTTGCAGATCTTCTTAGCAAGCCTAGCATTCATATTTACACTTGACGCAATCCCTTCAAGCTGTCCAGCTGAAAAAGGGAGAGATTCACCTCGAAGAAATGCCTTCAACTGCACAAGTGGACAAATCTAATTTCAGAAACCGGATAGCCCCTCAGCCAGGATAAATAATACAGGTTAAAATCCTCTACAATTCTTCTGTGGCTAAAACAATGACAACAAAATCACACTAGAGAGAAAGATCAAGAAAGTAGTGCTTTGAAGCAATCTCCTTAATCCTGGTGAAATTATGCTTCAGAGTCCATTTACAAGATAATTATTTCCTCTTTTTTGGATAAATAAAGAGAAATTCACTATTAGGCACCATGCGGGGTGATAATGCATTCACAAAAAAGAGCTCGAGGACAAAAAATTGGCATACTATGAAAAATATCTTTGCGAACAATGAATTGCATGGGAACGCAGCTTGTTAAATCCATTCTTACTTATATCACAAAGGATAGCATGTTTTCTTAATATTCCACAACAAGCAATTACAGTGAAATAGAAAACACTACCGACTGAATAAGTGCTACACTTCCCTTCCGATGACCCTTTCAACTCCCAGAAGCTTGACCATATAATTAATCATGAACTGAAATGCTTAGGTGCTTCTTGAGTCCTTTCTCCATTGTAATAATAAGCAGGAAAGATGGCTAAGGCAGAGTATAGTGCTTCTATATAAAATTTCTCCTTTTGTGGCCATTTTGTTTTCTTGACTTTTCATTCTTAATGGCAGGGTTCGGAATTCAGTGTTTCGAGTTTTGCCAACTTCTGTGAGGCTGATTAGAAATTAACGAAAGTAAAAGAACTCACCTGATAATGAGCAAGAAGGTCCATATATCTACGGATAGGAGATGTAAATTGAACATAACCAGGAATTCCAAGAACGCCATGGCGTACAGGCTTCCTGAAGTCAAATTCTGCGGCACGCATAATCTTAACCAAAGCAGAACTCCTAACTGGTCCTTCTGGAAGGTGCGAGAATGCAGATACATCGATATTCGATTGTGGCTGCCCTCTGTAAGGCAAGGGAATGTTGTTTTGAGAACCATAGGAGGCTATAACTTCGCCGCAGAGTATCATCATTTCAGAGACGAGTCTCATTGCAGGGTCAGCTTGGTCTTCCACATAGAGTTTAATTTCCGGTTCTGGCTCCTCAGGATCAGGCACCTTTACGCGTGTTTCCAGAGTTGCTGTGTCTAATGCACCCTAAAAGTTTCAACAAATTAAATTCGGAAGAACGTGATAAATCAAGTCAAGTGAAGGAAAGATTACTGCAGATTTACATATATATAGTCACTCTCAAGTCTAGATATTCTAGAAGCACATACAGATCTATTCTTACATCTATCTTTCAAACCCGGGCCTGATTGATGAGAAATGGTATCAATTCAGGAAAGATAGATGAATGATACAAGCAAACTGTTCTTGAGCAATGTTTGGTTTTTTATCCCACAAAACCAGGAAAGACTGTTTTGACACATCAACTCACCAGACACAAATTGTTTCTTGTTTTTCTGGCTTGGTCATTTTCAAAACAGAACGTACTTGCTTTAAGAAATTCATTATTTGATTCATTGATCAATTTTATGCATTCTAATAGTGGAATAAAACCTCATATACATGACAACTAATTACACTAATTCAACCAAAAACCTAAGATTCAACCAAAACAGGTTGAAGCACTCTCAAGAATACATAAGATCCTCCAGAAATTTTACATTCATCGTCCTTGAAATGAAGTAGCCAATATTCTCAGATATATCAGGCCAACCTGTTGTCGACGCCATTGCAGTCGAAGAGTGGCTGCCTCTGATAGAATTTTCAATTCAATCTCCTCTTCTAAGCTCAGATGAATCAGCTCAGACGCACTCTCATAGGTCAGCATATACGTTGGTTTGATGATAGAATTATCAACTGCGAATTCTGCAATGCTATAGCACCACAATTTGAACTGTGTTATCATCTCTTGGAAATTCAAAATCCACAAGTTGACCACAAACAAGGAATGGAACACCCTATTACCATGAAGATGATAAATTTGAAGAAAGTAAACTAACATATATATTCATAGTTCAGATAGTGAGATAAGATTCCAGCAGTGTAAGCATTTGAATAATCCTCGTGCATGGCAGTGATGGGAGGGGTCCCAGGAAAAATTAAGGTTCAAAACTCTGAGGGTTACCTCTTTTACCCACTTAAATTATTCCATATCATGGTGTTCTTGCTTTTAACTGCACATAATCCAGAGGAACAAAGTACATACTCCTCTTTTCTTACAATAGTAAGACAATCGCCCATAAAATTAACAAGCTCCAGGCCTGGAGTTAAATTTATGTCTGGCATAAAATGTTTCCATGTCACAGAGAATATGAGATTCTAACAAATAGAGAGCGCACTTGGACACAATGAATTTAGATGCTCACGGATAAATGGGCCAAAAAACCCTAGAGATTACCTTCCATCAGAGTGCAGGACAACAGAAACACTAACGGCATTGCAGAGCTCTCCTTGTTTCAAACTCATTCCCGCCATAGCAAGTTTCTCAGGGAACATTGGATAGGTGGCCGTAGGCAAGAAAATAGAAGTTCCCCTCTTCATCGCTTCCCTAAATATCACAGACACATAGAGGATGAACCTCTAAATAGTATTTCTAGCCATATCAACTAATGAGTTACCAAAACTACCTATCAACTAAGCTTCCGGGTCGAACAAATCTGGCTGGGTCCGCAACATGGATCCAGACTTTGATTCGGCCATCCAGCAATCTTGTTGCACTCAAGGCATCATCAAGCTGCAAATCATTGCCAATTAGCCATTTGAGGTCACAGCATGTGAGAAAAACTCTCATTCTTTTTCTAAAACAGCACATCCATTCGAAATGCTTTAATTTGCTTGCCTTTTGTTTACACGTGATGGGAAGAAGGTAATGAGGATAAATATGCTAGTTACCCTTATTGTTGTTCAAAGCACCCAATCACCCGCGAAAATTTTAATAGGGCTAACAATTCGTGTAAGCATGTCATAATGGCGCTCATAATTAGTGTCGATTTTTGTTAGAATAAAACATCATAATGTTGATTCTACATGTCAAATAGTTAATTTATGATGGAAATGTGTTAATTCGTATGATTCGTGCCAAAATATAGGGCTGTGCGTATCATGTTGCGTCATATTTGAGTTCTCTTTCTGTAATTCATCTGTGTAAACGGTCCTGTCCAATATTACCAGCCCTAAATTAGAATCTAAACTTTTGCTCTTATCTGGAAACATTTCACATATCAAACAGGTCCCTAGTTCCTTCCAGCGTCCCTCCTACACACCATTTTCCAATCAAGTACATCCATCCTTCCTGCACTTACTCATATGCTCATATCTCACAGAAACAGATATTGGAGACTATAGTTCAAAGAAGCTAACAATAAATCAATTGATGCTCACCTCATCAGCCTCATCAACATCGATTGCATACACCTTCAGGTCAGTGAGATCTTTCCGGTCAGTCTAAACTCCAAAAAGAAAAAGAATGAAGGATTAAAAAATCAAATTGAGGATTTAATAAAGAAAATAAACTTAATGGCCCATAACTCTGGTGGTTATTCGTGAATGCATTGCTGTTAGAACCTTACCCACAAATAGGTGGAAGCAATTGTTCCATCAACCATAGATGAAAGATTGCATACAAAGTTAGTTTAACCAATCTCAGACCTAAAAAGTGATTTCATTAACTTCGAAGCAAAAAATGTACATACCTCATCTAGGTCAACTGACTGTGACAGAAGAAGACTCTCAGCAGCTGATATTATCTCATCTGAATGCACGGTAGGGACATTCAGTTTTAACAGATCAAGATTGACATGTACGGGGAAATAGCCAATATCTATGAGAAGATTCACTGCAGATGAAGCTGTTTTTGTCAGTCCCATTGCCTTCAGGATCTGCCCGAACAATAAAGAAGAATAGTTACCATGTGACATTGCATTCATGCCAATAAAATGGAAGCGATCCTAAGGCATAAATGGCTAAAATGAAAACTGATGCTCGTGAAATTGCATCACTAGCTTTGCTTCACCCAACCAAAAAAACTATTAGTGTAATAAGTAATAATTGTTTTTCCCCTCATCATTCCAAGTGAAAAAACCCAGAAAAAATCAAAGCCCAACACCACTAGTTCCGCCCACCCCAAAAAAAAAACAGAGCGAGAGAGACCGGTAAAGGGTTAACATGGAACTAGAAATGTACCACGCCCGCTAATTTCCTCTGCTCATCGTTTTTGCATGCATCAATTGCGTAACATTCAAGAGACTCTATTTTCTTTCGAATTTTCTCTTCTGTAAGCCATGAAGATTTCCGAGGTTTAGCAGGGTAAGGCATCAACTTAGCAGATGTCAACAACTGAACAAACTCCTCAATTTCCTTCTCAGCAGCTTCTCGTGCAAGCTTCCTACGGATCTGTTCTTCCACCTAGCATATCATGAAGCCATAACCAGTGTTAAAAAAGGAAAACAAGAGAGAGAGTTCCGAAGATAAAAGGATGCAATATCTCATGTTTCAAATCCTTGAGAACACTTAAAGTCGAAGTTACTCAAAAAGGAACCTTTTAAAGTTTTACTCTTGAATAATTCAAGGTGTCCGCATTCAAACTATACAAAATTAGAGTAGTCACTCATTAATTAAAAGTAGTATATTTAATCAAGATGGTGACTGGATACGGTTTCTCAAAAATGAAAAGTTTTGTGCAAGAGTTTTCAGAAAAATGTCATGCCCTCATTAATGCTATAAATTGGGAGAGATTCAAAATCATCTCACTGAAATTGCACTCTCCTGATAGAAGATATTCCAAGCGAAACTTCCTCCATCTTCACTGAATCAGCACTCTTTAGACATATAGTACGTTACCGACTACAAAGCTAACTATTCCATCAATTTGTCGTCCAAATCTAACATGATATATTTTAAGAACAATAGTTTCTAAGAACAGAATATTCCTTCACATGTTATTCCATCCTAGTGCAGACATTCTCAGTGTAGGATAAGCAACATGTACCTGTGCAGCAGGCCGAGGACCATAAATTCTACGCGAGCCTTTTGCTTCAATGACAGTGAAGTAAATTTCATCCTTTGAAAGCAAAAGATGCGCACAATAGCTCTCCAAGGGTTCTGAACTGCCAAAGATTATCTGTAGAATAAGCCGAGGTTATTAAATGAAACGGCACAGCTAGCATCCCAAAATGCATCATATAGTACCTCCGCCAATTCTTCCGCTGTCACTGACTTATTTTTCTCCAGAAGCTCAACCCAAGCAAATTCAAGCAATGTTGGGTCCTGTATGAAGCCAAACAAAAACTTACTTGCCAAGGCAAAAACATGCGCGTGTTTGGAATATACAAGAGGAACTAACCAAGTTATCTTCAGCCCTCTGTAAAAAATCTGAAATTTCTTTCTGGTCAAAATTTTCAACACCGGGAACAATAAAAGTAATCTGCTGTGGCTTGATCGACGATGATACACCATTCTGACATCAACCCGGGAATGAGTTAAGTAGCTACAACAATAGGTTCACGAAAGAACATTTATTGCCAACAACTAGCAACCTATGTGCTTTAGTTGTATCAAGCAAAACCTGATCAGAAACCATCCAATTTTTCTTGCCATCGGGCCTCTGAGTGACTGCCAACAATACTTTCTCAGAATCTTTTTTGAACTCCAGCAGCAACCCTTTCTCCAGTGCTCGGTTCACAAGCTTATCTTGCAAAAGTTCTCCGCTGCTGGTGAGCGCCATTCTGTGATTAACAATATGATATTGAAAAATAACCAAAATTATCGAAGTAACACGCCACTATCATCTATACCAAGCTCAAATGAGACGTAGGAATAGGAATTTCAACCATCGCGCACAAGAGCTGGAGAAATGATAGCCTATCAGGAGGACAGCTCAGATAAACTCGTCCGACGAGAAAATACTCTTAAGCAACAACTTATCGATACCAGACTGACCAATGGCATCAGCAAATGGACATGTGTCGATAGAATGATCAATAATTAACCTAATCAGACCGAACTCGACACAGAGACCTCGTCATTTTCGGCCCTGTCGCGACTCGTCTAACACAGCTTCATCCACCCACCATCACGGAGTGTCCTGCTGAAGAACACCAGCTCGGAAACCACAATTACGGAAGCAAGAAAACGAGAGAGCAGGACTTTTACTTGGAAGCAGAGCAGGCGAGCCTCCGCCGGCGCGACTCCCTAATCTCCTCGATGACGCCCTCGACGAGGCTGTGGACGCAATAGCTCCGCTCGCACCGGAGCGAGGCCACCGCCGACGACCACCGAGCCCTCGGTCGCGCCGCCGCCGCCGCCGCATCCGCGTGGGGGGGCGTCCCGGGGGCGGCGGCGGGAGAAGCAGAGGCGGCGCAGGGCGCGGAGTGGGGGAGGGGAGCGGAGCACGGAGGAGGAGCAGCCATTGGCGGCCCGAATCGTCGTCGTCATCATGGTGGCTCCGACGTCGATCGACGGTTATCGGCGACGGACGGGAGAGGCGGGATTCATATCCGATACGAGCATCGAGCGAGGCGTGTTTTGTGCGCGCGGTTTGCTTCTGTGGAGTGGAGTGATTGCTGCTTCTGCTTCGGTTCAAGCTTTTGTGTGGAAATTGCTCGCCGCCTCTAGTTTTTTCTTCTTTTCTTCCTTTTGCCTTTAGGAGAAAAAAAAAATTGAGATAAATATACTGAAAATCTTAAAATTTGTCAAAACCTATCAAATCAGTGCGATCAAATCTTTCCGTTAATTCTGTCCAATTTGGCTAATGAGAAATTCTAGCGTGGCTTTTTTTTAATTATTTTCTCTATCCTATGTGGTGATCTGACGTGTTTAAAGGTGATCGTTTCGATCAAAAAAACCTTTTAATACAAATTTTATTTAAGTTAAAAAATAAGCAAAAATTTTAAAAATACAAACAAAAAAGGATGAAGGAAGAAGCAGGCGGGTCGGCAAACCAGGCGACCCCCAGTGGTGGCCCTTGAGGGTTGGCGAACCTAGCCCAGTTTGAGTGCACTTGCGATCAGCGAGGTCGCCAAGCCTTGGCCAACCATTCCCCACCATCACCGACCATCGAGCCACTGAGAGCGAGAGCGAGAGAGGGGTGGCGAGAGAGAGGCGGAGGAAGTCATCGAAATTCACAATAGAAGTGGGGCAGTTTGTCAAAGGGGAATAAAGGATTTAGGATTTGAGTTTCTGTGATGGGTATGTAAAGAGTGACTTTCACACGTTGAGCATGCTGATGGGTTATGTCCTAAACAAAATCAAAACAATCATATAGATAATAAAAAAATCGACACACGACTTTACCTAGATTCATCTCAGAATAGGACTACGTTCTACAAAGGGATTCCACTATGATATTTAGGTTTTACAATCACAACCACTCGTCACAATGATATCTCATATAAGTACAATATATAGGACTTAAAATGGGCCCAAAGCCTAAGTATATCCGAATCCCTTTGATCCCACAATAAATAGGTCAGCAAACCCAATGTTGTTTCGAAAACCCCCGTTGTCCGGGCAGCGGAACTCCCGACATTCCGTACGTAGGGATCATATGTTGTCGGTTCATACTTCGATTTCCCTAAACTCATGTGGGCATGTCTGGTATGAGAAACAAAGGTCCCCAAAGTATTCGCTAACTTCAACATTCTCCCACTTGGTGGATACTTCACGCAAACGAGGCCATACCAACATCACTCCTCTTCAATCCAATTGCAGCAGAGTACCATTCAAACTTCGCAACCGTAACGGCTTTAGCAAGAAAGTTTGAACTATTTTTTACCGCGTCGATCTTTTCAAGTTGAACTATTTTCTTCTCCACCTTCTCTCGGATAAAGTGATATTGTATGTCGATGTGCTTTATACGTGAGTGAAACGCTGGATTCTTAGCTAAATAAATAGCCCCTTGATTGTCGCATCTCACCTCCACTGTACCTTGCTCAAAACCAAGCTCCAAGCACAACCGCCGTAACCATATGGCCTCTTTTCCGGCATGAGTAAGAGCCATGTACTCAGCCTCCGTAGATGAGAGCGCTACCACGCTTTGCTTCCTACTCATCCAACTTAGCGAAACTCCAAATAATGTTAAAACATACCCTCTAGTAGACCGTCTACTATCAATGTCTCCACCCCAATTTGCATCTACATGGCCCACGATATCGAGGATGTTTTCATTCCTTTTACCTTCAAAACATAAAGAAAAATTCCAAGTTCCACAAAGATACCTGAAAACCCTTTTTACTGCATTCCTATGTTTTCTACCCGGGTTTGGACATATATCAGTTCAAGACTCCCACTGCTTGGGTTATATCCGGACGCGTGCACACCATAGCATATATCAAGCTACCCACTGCACTTGCGTACGAAACTCGGGCCATCTCTTTAGTCTCCTCATCCGTTTTAGGGCACTATTCCGCAGATAATTTGGTCCCTAAAGGTAGGAGGGTACCAACAGGCTTGTAGTTCATAATGTTGAATTTCTTCAACATTTCTTTAATGTATTTCTCTTGCCCTAGCCATAGCTTCCGTTTCCCACGGTCCCTGGTAATATGCATGCCCAAAATAAATTTGCAGGCCCTAAATCTTTTATATCGAACTTCCTAGCCAACAAATTTTTTACGGATTTCACCATCTTCACGCTATTCCTGATTAACAACATATCATCCACGTATAGCATGAGAATGACAAACTGATCGCCCGCCCTCTTCACATAAACACAATGGTAAGAATTTAAATGCACAAAATCAACCTGTAGCATGTACGTGTCAAACTTCTGGTACTACATCCTCGGTGATTGTTTCAGCCCATATAAAGACATTTTCAGCTTGCACACTAGATTCTCCTTTCCTTTTGCTTCAAACCCTTCTAGTTGCCTCATATAAATCTTCCCCATGAAGGAAAGCCGTTTTCACAGCCATCTGTTCCACTCAAGGTCGTATGCAGCTACTACAGACACAACAAATCGTATCGAGGTCAATTTCACCATGGGGAAAAAATTTCATCATAGTCAACTTCCTCGATCTGAGAATACCCTTTGGCTACGAGCCTCGCCTTGTACTTTTCCATAGTACCATCCGGTTTCAATTTCCGCTTGAACACCCACTTAGACCCAATTGCTTTTCTATCCTTCAGCAATTTACACAGGTTCCATGTCTCATCATGATCAAGCGACTGCATCTCATCTATCATTGCGAGCTCCCATTGATTCGCGTCATCCATGGATCTCGCCTCTTTTACAGTACTATGATCATCCCGGTAATGCTCAAGGCATGAAACGTACTCAATGCATTAAGCGAGTATCGAAGTGGTACTCGCCTCTCCCGCGTTGATCTCCTAAGAGCCGGCATGCTATCTATGTCCAGGTCTTCATCCGAATCTGCAACCTCAATTTCATTAACCAAGTTCCCTTGTTCCGGATCAGAATCAGAGTCCACTGATGTACCTGGTGGAACCATCTCCACAGTTTCAACTTTTAGGTTTTCTTCAAGCACTATTACTTTCTTGGGCTCATCATTTTCCTGTGTGCCTACTTGGGATTGTTTTTCATGAAAGACAACATCCCTGCTGTATACGATGGTCTTTGATTCAGGATTCCATAGCTTATAGCCCTTGACCCCTTCCTTGTATCCAACGAATGTGCACTTTTCGGATTTATTGTCAAGCTTACCCCTCTTCTTTTTGGGCACATGAACGTATGCATCACACCCGAACATGTGACAGATTCGGCTTCTTCCCAAACACTGCCTCGTATGGTGTATGGTCCTTCACTGATGAGGTTGGTGATCGGTTTTTCAAATAAATGGCTGTGGCTACGGCTTATGTCCAAAATTCAGGTTTCAAACCTACCCAACTCAGCATGCATCTCGCCTTTTCTATGAGTGATCGGTTTAATCTTTCCGCCACCCCATTCTATTGAGGTGTATATGGGGTCGTTTTCTGCCTAGCGATACCATTATCCACATAGAACTGCTCGAACTTGTCCGAACAGAATTCACCTCCGTTATCCGTACGAAGTACTTTGATTTTCTGCCAATTGGTTTTCAACCAAAGCCTTGAATTCTCAAAATTTTTCAAATGCATCTAATCTACTTTTAATAAAATAAATCCAACTATATCTCAAAAAATCATCTATGAACAATACATAGTACATGGATCATCCAATAGATGGAGTCAAAGTAGGCTCGGAAACATCATTGTGAATCAGCTCAAGAATCTCTTTTGCTCTTGTACCGATGTGTTGGAAACTAACTCCATTCTGTTTTCCATGAAAACAATGTTCATAGAACCCGAAACCCATAGAGCAATCTAGTACTCCCTCTACCATTTGACTCAAAGCTAAGGTAGACAGTCCCTTTTCATCAATATGCCCTAGCCTCTGATGTCACAACATGGACGTATCATATCCATCTTCCTTTGGCTTTTCAAAGATGAACCCGCCGTAGCAATCACTGTTTTTCCGAGCAGCTTGTACAGTGTCCCATAACAAACTCCTTGTGCAATCACAATAGAACCTCGAGTCATCTTGCACGAATTTTTATCACAATTGAAAATAATCTCTTAATCAGCCATCGTACCAACTGATAACAAGTTTTTACTCATCGAGGGTATGTGCATCACGTCCGAAAGAGTCTTCACTGTGCCATCAGACATCTTCAGCTTCACCCAGCCACGCCCGACAATCTAAAATGCAGTATAATCTCCGAGCGTGACATCTCCACCAATATATCGCTCATATTCACAAAACCAGTGTCTATGAGGCGTCATATGATATGAAGTACCGGTGTCGACGAACCAAATATCCTTGTCTGACTACGCCATACATGCAGTAGCCACATACATATCTCCTGTCTCGACCCCCTTCTTCCCAAAGGATGATTCGGCTTCTTTCTTAGGAACGGGCTTGTTTTTACGGTCCCACTTCACATGGCCCCACTCTTCACATCTCCAACACTGTACCCTCCTCTCCCTACCGTTCGTTCCCCCACAAAATTTGGATTTGGACCCTTTCCGATTTAGTCCCTTCTCTGCTGGCCTACCCCTAGCCACCAGCGCCTCTTTATCGGAACTCTCTGACCCCTTTCTTCGTGTCTCCTCTGATAACAAGGCCGAACACATGGTCTCATATGACAGTTCCTTATCCCCACCGCCGATTACTACAATCAGGTTATCTCATGAATCCGGCAATAAACAAAGTAGTGTTATCACCTTATCATCATCCATGGAACTTAACACTGATTGATACGAGTTGGCTTATCAACGTGTTAAAGTCATACGGATGTGCAAAAAACGAGTTGCCTTCGTGCATCCGAAGATTATATAGCTTTTTCCTTAAGAACAACTTATTTACGAAACTTGCTTTGGTACAACGACTCCAGTTTTTGCCATAAATCCCTAGCTGTAGGTTCGTTCATCACGTTGGTCAGAATGGAGTCCACGAGACAAAGCCGGATCAAACCCTTTGCTTTCCGATCGATCCGATCCTAGTCCTCAATCTTCTTTGGATCTGGCTGTTTGGGAGTTTCATCCGCTTCCTTACCCGCTTCCTTGCCCATCACGACACTAGTCGTCGCAACAACTGGCCTTTCTCTTACGATTGCCGACCAAAGATCTTGAACACAAAGAAGATCCTCCATCTTCATCTTCCACAGATCGAACCGCTTCCCATCAAAATTTTCTATCTCAATCCGTGACCCTCCTGACATCTTGGATAAACCCTAATTCCTCGAACTTGACTCTGATACCAATTGATGGGTTATATCCTAAACAGAATCAGAATAATCACACAGATAATAGAAAAATTGACATACGAGTTTACCCAGATTCACCTTAGAATAAGGTTACATCCTGCAAAAGGATTTCACTATGATATTTAAGTTTTACAGTCACGGCCATTCGTCACAATGATCTCTCATACGAGTACAATATATAAGACTTAAAATGGGCCCAAAGCTCAAACCTATCCGAATCTCTTTGACCCCACAATAAACGGGGCAGCAAACTCGATGTTGTTTCGGGAACCCCTGCCTGCTGTCGACAGTGGAACCCCCGACATTCCATGCATGAAGGTCACATGTCATCGGTTCATATTTTGATTTATCTAAGCTCACGTGAGCGTATCTAGTATGAGAAACAAGGATCCCCGAAATATTTGCCAACTCCAACACACGCCAATCATTGATAATGTGAAAAATCAAGATGGGTTTCCAACCGTGAAAAGGACAAAACGAATGTCATGAAGTTTTCAAACTGCAAGTTACTGGTCGGATCCGCACTCTTCACACAAATTGCAAGCTTCCTCATGAATTCTAAAGAGTAATATGAGATCCTAAGATAGAAATTCGCAGGTATAAGTCTTACTAGGCTACTTGGTATCAGACTATAAGTCATCAGGGGAACATACGATATGATTGATACTTGGAAAATCATGCACTTCGAATAAGGAAAGCATCGACCGTCATTTGAAGAACAAAAATTGAACTCAATCAATAATCTATCACTCTTAGCAGTACATGTAATATGAAGATTCGAGTTAATGTTCAGATTTGTAATCTAAAAGCACAGTCTCTATGCCCCCCCAGAAAATTTACATAAATTCGGTAACCCAAAGTCGACACGACTTTACAGCAATAAAAAAAAGAAAGGTGATGCCTGCACGCACTGTGTTTTCTTGATAATCAACTGCAGAGCTGAGAACACAGCCCCTGAATCTGAGACTGACTTGCATCTGGCAACGTGTAAAAGCCGGATTTGCCGTTGGTCAAGCATGTCAAGTTCACCTGGCTTCCCAACTGTGTGGACTGCATTCAAAAGCAATTGCAACACGGGTCAAGGGGTTATGCAGTTCTCGAAATAGATAGTAGGAGAGAAATGAAACTGGTCTCGCATGACAAATACAGAGTCTTCATGTGCAAAAGACACGAGTTTAACGCTCGGTGCTACAAACTATAGAGATCGGCAATTTCATTTTTTTGCAATACAAATGAAATTAGAGTTCAAGCGACAGAAAATTCATATATTAAAGATCTGCACCGTGCATAGTTCTTATATTATCTGCGATAGATGTCATTGAATAACTAAGAGACCTTACTTCATAAACCGAAATTTTGATTTGTTTGGCTTTACAATAATTATAACCATGAATTGCACATTAAGGTTATCTTTACATGGGCATTTTCTAGTCCATATAAAAGGTTGTCCAGTCTCAAATGAATGTTCCAGGATTTTGCAAGTTAACTGAATATACTGAAAAGTGTAAAAAGAATGGAGAGATTCCTTACATTGCAGTATCCCGGATTTGAATTGCAGCTCCATCTTGAAGTTGGGACACAAGACAAATAATGGCACCAAGAACAATGATCATTTGCGTTGAAACCCCCCGGAGCAGTAAAACCAGAGCAACGGTAAACCTATTAAGAAAGTGTAGATATCAAATTAGAACCCCTAAAAGTATTTTATAGTCCAAGTACTTGTGCATAATGAAAGCACCAACAACCTGAAAAAGCAAAGAAACACTACGATGGAAATGGAAGGAGGAAGCAACAAACAAAAATATTCAAGAGATGATGTTTTAGAAGCATAATTGGTGGGTAGAGTGACTGTCATTACTTTGCTAAGCTTTCATCATTAAGCTATGCAGATTTCCAACACTTACGTGCATAAACTCAGCACAAGATCATATGCCATATTGGTTTACGCAATTACTTCCAATTAACCCAGAAAATCAGCTAACTATCGGCTAATGCCTGGAAATAGAAATTTGGCAGCTTTCTTGGTCTCAAGATCATTAAACGGTCATCAAAGTCGGCTTGTTTATAAATTCTGACAATCCTCTCTCTCCCTTGATTGTTAAGAACATGTGTACTGGGTACTTACCCAACTATGAAGATGATAAGAGAGGAAATCCACAGGACACACTGATACTTCTTGAATTTGGATATAACCGAAGTCGTCAAATATCCAGGGGGAGCATATCTTTGGCTAACCCATCCAAACTGGGGCCGGATCAGAAAGACAAATCCCAGAAAAAAGCCGGAAAGAAATCCTCCGATATGGGCAAAGTTGTCCACATGAGGAAGTATCCCAACAGCCAAATTTAGCACAATGATAGACAAGAGGGTCACAAATGCTGCAACCTGGGAAAAATCAGTTAATGTTAAAAGAAAGAGAGAAGTTGCTGGATAGTAATACACGGGTCGTGAAAAAGTATGCATAATGGTGCTATACCTTGTTGGTGTAAATGCTCCAATTAATAATGAGTTCAGAGAGCATTCCACCTAGTAATCCAAATAGTGCACCAGAAGCACCAACGGAAATGTTTGACTGAAGGAAAAGAGCTGACAACAGACTTCCACCAATTCCTGAGATTATGTATAGCAAACCAATTCGCACTGCAAGAAAAGCTCTAAGTTAATGGAAGCCGCATAGATGAATGAAGCTTTTCTGACAGATCCACAGATCTTAGTAGCATGAACGAAGATATTCCATGGATACAGTGATATACAAAGTAATTGTCTCCATTGAACTACCTTTGAATCCGAACCAAGATGAAGTTGCATAATGAGGATGATGCAAATGCCATGTTTCTTCAGAATTTAAATTGCAAAATGAACATGAAAGACAAAGACTTTGCAGATTTAAGCATCGCCGATGATGGCATTCGAGTTGCAGATACAAAAATATTGAACAAAATGTAAATGATAGAACTTAAACAGGTATAAGGAGGAGGAGTAGATCAGCAATGTTCTATTAAAATTAGCCCATGAAAGAATGTAGGCATCATGATATAGGAAGCTAACAAGAGGAGAGTGTACAAAAATAATACTTGCACATGATATAGGGAGCATACTAGGCTAAAACAAAACTAACATATCATGGTGCGCATGTTGATTAGGTAAGAAAGAAGAAAACCTCAGTTACATCCTAAAGCTGAAATTTACATTTTTTGGGATACTGGCACATGAACAATGTATAAATCATGATACATCATAACAATGGTAGCACCAAGAGCAATGAATTTCACATGCAAACCAAAAGATTAAGGCACATGGACCATCGGAAAAGAAACAAGTTCTGCTATCCACTCCCCAGTGAGCATTTGGAAACATCTGAGCAGATCAAAACCAAAGTCTATCCATACCTTGCATTATCAAATTAGATACTTGTCTCCTCACAAATTTTTTCCTCCACATTGTTTTCAGAAGTCAGTAACAGTAGGTAAAGAAAAACAATCATTTAATGCTATCCAAAAAAACTTGCCTAAAAGCTATTGCTACATCGCAAATCATCAGATGTTATTAGTTCCTTCACTTTTGATGCCAAACCATATCTATGTAGATGGCATCTCCAATGAATTCAATGTCTCCAACCCCTCCACATGTTCTCTCCCATGCAAACCCCAGGTCAGAAGTTCTGAGTCAGAACTGAAGCAAACTCCAAGAAATTTAACAATTCTACATACACACTCAAATGGATGTTCACCATCATGAGATTTATGACAATAATGGGAAGCTTTGGACAATGTAAGAATTTTACATGAGATGGGAAGTTTCGTTAGAGAAGGCTGGTATCCAGAAGATAAAAGTGCAAAGAAGCAGAGGTGGGAAAAGCAGTTTATACATACCAAAACCAAATTCTTGCTCAAGCCGAATGCCAATAACTAAAAGACTCAACATATTTGCCAATAAATGGAAAACTCCTCCATGTAACCAAATGCAGGTGACAAGGAGCCACACCTGGTGCCGGTCAACCACTTTACTTGCCACTAGACCACCCATCTTCTGAAGCCTAAAAAGACGTAGCATAGACTTAAATTTGATAATTACCAATCAGCAAGGAAATTACCTAATAGAGGCATGAAACAGCAGTCAAGTTGAAAAAAAGAGTCTGCACATGATTGCATATTCGCTATGAAGTGTGGAGGTAGAAATATCTATAATCTAAAATGACGAGGCAATTACATAAGATAGTCGTAAAACGGCAGTCAAGTCGAATAAGGTCTAGCATCCTTGACGATTGCTTATTCACCAGAAGTGTAGAGATAGAAATAGCTGTCATCTAATCTCACAGTCACTTTTGGAGCTAAGATAGTAGCCCGTCCTTCTTTTAGCTTCATCATGAAAAATCAGCTGACTAATACTCATGATAATGTGGACACAATCATTAATGCTAAAAAACATCTCTAACTTGCCTCGGTATAATTTCCCATATTTAGTACGTAGGCTAGGCAGCGGGACTACTCCTCCCCAAGAGCTCAAAATACTTCTTTCTTTGAGAGATCATTACACTATATGGCTTACACAGGCTTCTTTAGTCCATAAACAATAACCTAATCCTTGGAAACAGAATCCCAGAAATCCGCAGACCGAAACATCACGAACATTGTCCGGAAACCGAGAGCAGCTGTCTTGCTTGCTTCGTTCCATGATGGTTCAGAACACTCAACGCACCAAATTTTGGACAGGACAAGCCTAAACTCGCACCACCCATTTCGAAAAAAAAAATTCAAACTTTAACCAATCAAAGAGGCCAAAGAAGGGGAAGCTCGAATCGCAGGAGCAAGAAAGATCAATTCGACTCACGTAGCAGAGGAAGGGCCGAGGAGGGGGTTCTCCTTGAAGGGCTGGAAGGAGAACCGGCCCAAGAACCTGGCGATGCAGGACACCGAGTTCTTGGGGCAGTCGTTCACGTACATGGTGATGACCAGCATCACCGTGTTGGCCACCACGAAGGTCGGCACCAGCCACGGGACCCAGCTCCTGAAATGCTTCACCTCCCGGAACACGACCGGGCTCGGTGCCGCCGGAGCCGCCGCCGCCGCCGCCGGGACCGGGGCGGCGCGGGCACGTCCGCCACCGGGTGCACCGCGTTCGCGCCCCGCCGGGAGTTGACACGGACGTGGATCTCGGACGCGGACGCGGAAGCGGAAGGAGGAGGAGGAGGAGGAGGAGGAGGGGGGAGGAGGCCGGGGGCCGGGCTCTCCGCGTGCCGCCGCCATTGGAGACGCCGCCGGTGACCGGAGCTCCGGCGTGTGTGAAAGAGGAGAAAGGGAAAGGGAAGGAAGGTGAGAAGGAAGGGGAGGAGTTGGTCGGTCAGCCGTTCATCAGAGGTTGGCTGCAGAGGTCGGACGTTCTCTCTTCTTTCTCCTTTTAAATATTATTAAAACAAATAATCTGGCCAAAAAAAATTATTAAATATTTATCTCTAGATAGGACACCTATCGAGAGTCAAAGTATGCTTTGAAAATGTAAAATATTCGCATCCTAGGTAAGACGGTTTATTTCAAAATTTTCATTTATTGCTCGACTTTTAAGCTGCGTTGTTACATAGGTTATTGCAATCTTTCAGCGTCTCGAAAAGTGCTTTTAGAATACTCCCTAACAAAATTAAATTAGATGGCGAGTATTTAATTTTTTTTTTTCGTGGTGTAATAATAAATAATGTTAGATACACTAAAATTAGTTCGAAAATCAAAATACCTGTCTATTGAAGATATTGTTAACCGGTGTCGTAAGGGAAATTGTCGCATACTTTGATAAGGAACGGTATCGATTAGATTACAGATAAATATAAAAGAAAGGATATATCAAAACACTCCGGGCTTTATCCGCATAGCTCTCGCGATGCCACAAGGGCATCGTTTAAGAAAGCTCTTTTATCAAATATACTACGCACCATCTCTTTACAGATTTGAAAAACAAAGAGTCTATTTATTAATATTGATAAGCTCCTTCGCTAGCGGCTTTTAAACAATTATCTTTGTGACATCACACTAAGTAGCGTCGGTAACACAAACAACACTGGAGAGCCTATTTACAAAAACGTAGCACAAAAAGTATATAGCTATACCAAATAAATATTACAATTTCTGGTCCGGATCGAGCATTGAATACGATGTATTAGTTTATAAAGAGAATGACACAAATGATCTATGAACTTTGGTTTAATGTATAATGTGGTCCCTTAAATTTTAATTTGTTTAATTAGTCCAAAAACTTTAACCCAATATTTAATACGGTTCCTAAACTATTGTTAAAAGTTCAGGAACCATATTAAATATTGAATTAAAGTTTATAGGTCATATTAAAATATTGAATAAATTAAAAATTTAGGGATTATATTGTACATCGAGCTAAAATTTAAAAATTAATTGTGTTATTTTAAAAGTTTTAAATATATATATATATTAAAATCACGCGTCACCAAAAGAACAATCCGTGGGAATATTTGGGCCCCACAGAATAAAAAACCGACGAGATCCGGCGGTGGATCCCACGCGGGTCCGGGGCTCCGACCTCCCGACAGACGAGCGCGCCGCTCGCTCCCTCCATGATTGGATCGAGTACGTTCCCGCGTTTTCTTGTCTACGCTCGCGCACGTGGCAGCGATTTCCCAACCACCGCGCCACGTGGCGTTTCCTTATTCGCCCTGTTTCCAGACGAGATTTGACCTTTGCTCAATCGGTCGGTAGGTAGTTGCAGTTAGGATTAGAAAGTTTTTTTTTTTTTTTTTCTTCCATTTGGAAAATGGACCGCATTAATAGACCAACTTACTAACGGCGGAAGCCTCGGTTCATCTGCGATATGAAGTTTCGGTCGTGTTACGGTATAAGGTAAATCCTCAGCTCTGCTTTCGGGACGGCGGCGATGGGCTCGCTCAAAATGAGATGTAATTGTGATTTGAGTCGAACATCGCGTCGTGGGTGTGGAGCTCCTGAAGGGTTGCCGACACTAGTCGCCTATTCCCGCTCATTTACTTGTGGAAAAAAGGGAGAATGTGTCCAGAGTAATGGGCATGTCGCCGTGCTTCTCAAATAATAGGTTTTTTTTTTATATGATGGATTTGTTCTTTTTCCTTCTTTTTTTATTTTGTGGGGTCAATGCCTGCCCTACTTCTTTGGGGATGACGGAGAGCAAATTCATGATTGAGATTAAAGAATTATGTGGTCCGGACACAAAAGACGCCAGGGCTTCAACTGCACCACAAGATCATAAGATAGATACAAAGATAATATTGCAATGTCTGGACCACTTAGTGTGCTAGCCATAGTGGTAAATTGATGATATAAAGGCGTGAAAACGTATGGTGATTGTCTTGACCCTCTTATTGGGAAGTGTTCATTGTCTCTAACCTTGGCGGACCATGGATGTAAGAGAGATACCAAACAGAAATAGCACTCATGGACACAATATACACCAGGGGTAATATCCCACTAGAATCACAATCCTATCCAAATAGTAATACAAGAAAGCTGAAATCAATTCCATTGTACATTGCAATTTTTTTCGTTCCATAATTCACGGATACGAGCACAAAGACCCAATTACTTAAAGAGATATGGAATACCTTACAAGCCCCAAAAAAGAGTTGAGTTTACGTTTTTTGGCCCGTACAGGTGGCCCAATCTAGAGCAGTTTGTATCGGGGGTGAGTATGATTCAGAGATAGAATCTGGAATTTGAGAATCTGACCAGTGGGAACTTGTAGGTTCCAGGTTCTAAAGTATACAGAAGGTTTTAGGTTCCAAAATTTTGGGAACCTGTTTCAATGGATAAGTTTCAAGTTCTAGATAGGTGGAACTTTGAACTTGAAACCTAAACAAGTTTTTTGTTTTTTTTTTGTCTATGTCTTCGCATGATCATGCGGTATTTCATGGCATTAGATGATAAGTGTATAATTTGGAACCACTAGTATAAGTTTTTATTTTATGACTTGTTAATATTTAATATTTTTCGTGTGTCTAAATATAAGTTATAAATAGTGAATCATAACAGAAAGTGGTGGTTGTTAAAGATGATAATTCATTGTAATTGCTCAATTATTAATATAGGTGGAACTTGGGTAGATCATGAAACCAACTCTTGAACCTGTAATATGGTAGGTTCCAAGTTTCAAAAAATGAGGAACATATTATCATGGGTAGAACCTATATGGAACATGAAATCGCTCATCTCTAGTATTGATTCATGCAATGACTTCTTATTTTAATTATATTTATTTGAATCGTAATGACAGGAAAACTAGTATTTGAATGACAAGCTTGTTCAGTATTATTACGTTAATGAAAAAAAAAAAGAACCTATTAGACCATAGAACTTATCCTGAAACCTGTGATAGGATAGGTTGCAGGTTTCGAAGGGTAGGTTCCAGATTTTAAAATGAGAAATATGTACCCGAGGTTAGGTTCCAGATTCTAAAAAATGAAGAATTTGTACTCGATGGTGGGTTTTTGATTTCATGTGAAACCTATAAGGAATTTGAAACCACTAACTCCTAATTTGTGTGTACTTAGTGGGATTTGAACAAGTGATCTACAGTTCATGAGCTGAAAATTTCCTGACGTAATATCATCGTGAATAATCTCAAGTGACCTAAACCATTTGCTGTTTGGACTTGAACTCCATTAACAACCTATCACATCGAGGATGATAACTTTGCTAAGTATCCCTCTACAGTGTCGTATGAAAGCTATAGGATAAGTGCACGAAAATTCCTAAAAGACTTAAAATCGTGCCATCATGTCTTAGGAAACGAATTTTATTAACTTGGTCCAATTTAAGTGAAGGAAAATCGGCATCTTTAAAGATTTTTCGAAAACACTTAGCACTGATGTCGTGTCAAGTGGGCGCCGTTTATAAGAAAAGGGCCCCCCCAAAAACACATCACATGTTGAAGCACGTGGGCAACGACAGCACTAGTTTCACCTAGCGCTCACGATAGGAAGTTGGGACTACAATGGCTCATTAGACGGGCCTGAGCGGTCCTACCCAGGCCCGCCCATCAAGGCACCTTTCTTTTTCTAATTTGTTTAATGTTCAGCCAAAAAAAAAAAGTAAATAGAATTGGAAAACAAATGACGAAAAATACCTTTAGGGGTGTGCATTGTTTCACTTAATTACTTTTCTCGTGAGTGTTATACAATTTTCCCCCTCCTATAGTAGAAATCTTTGAGCTTATTCTATGCTACTATTGTTTATGAATATTAAATATTAACGTATAATTGTTAACAAGATATCTTTTATAATCCCTCTCGATAAATATATGAGCGAGCGAGGCCGCTTGTAAGTTTATAAATATTAAATTTTAATATAGAATTGTGACATCTAGAATGCGTTGCCGATTTTTGACGGGATTTAAGCAACGTTCTCGATCAGGACGTTTAGGTGTTGCCTAAAAAGAAAAAGCTCATCCATTGACCTTTTCTTGTAATTTGGAATGATAGGTTAATTTAAAAATCACATTTTGATTTTGCCAAGTAATTAAGCAGATCAATTATCCATTAACATTGTACAAAAAAAGGAAAAAAATCACAAGCGACATCATTCATCGTTGAATTTATGATTAGTGAGGAAGTTTATAGTCAAACTCTCATATTAAGTGTGGATAGAATCGGTTTTGTGTCAAGTTTTCCTTAAATTGATGGAGCATGTTTAATTTTCCAGTAAGATCTGCTGATAAGGCCATATATGTTAAGAAAAATGATAGACTTATTGGGACTGATTTAAAATTAGATACATTAAGTCATGCATTGGGCTAGTATTGATTATTGAACATGACCCACTTGTTTGAAGGATCCGTCAGAGTCCGACTTGCCACCAAACACATCAATTTTGTAATTATCATAGTAGGTTTGGTATCGCTCATATATGTCATAGGGGTGAGGAAAAGGACCGGATCGAACTGGCCGATTTCGAGCAGTTCTCGCAGGAACAGTCCTAGTTCCGGTTTCTAAAATATGGCCGTGAATATTTGTCCGCTTCCTGATTCTAAGTGTGGACCCACCCACTCGGATCGGACCGATTTTTTTTTTTAATTTTTATTATTCCAAATTTCCAAAACCCTAATTCCCATTTTTTTTCTCGCTTAGACTTGATCACGCACGCTTGTCACTTATGCCTCTCACTCTCACTTCTATTAGTCTCAGTCACGTAGCGCTCACACCCTGACACCTCTTCGACTTGATTCTTGATTATCATTATAGCTTTGTTCATAGAGATGATTATCATGTTTAGCTTATCACGAGCTTGTTCTATTATCAGTCATGTAATAGTTTAGATTATGCAACAAAACTTATAGTCTTATAAGAAATAGGATAAAAGAAGAAGAAGGAGATATGGCCGCTTCTTGGACCCACTTGGGAATTGGACCGAATTGGCCAGTCTAGTTCTTGGGTAGGTCTAGGATTAGGTGGGTCGATTTCTAATCCCACAAACAAAAAACTGGTTCCCAGCCTTTCTGATTCGGTTCCCAATTTCAAGATGGCCCAAACTGCTTTCTTTCGTGCTTTGTCGAGGTCTCTATTTTTCAGTGGTTTGTTAGCTCACGTAAGGATGGTCCCTAAATCTAGTCGTTTTGGGAATTATCGTATGGCTATAATAACTCCTGTACTTCTTGAGAAAACTTTTGATCGAAAGATTTTGTAATTTATTTGTCTTAAATTTAGATTTGGTAGATATTTGCAGGGCACATTAGTTGTCATTCTCATTATCCGATAGTTTTTGAACGTGTAATTCGAAACGTGTAATTGACAATCGAGATTATCCAGACCGGAATTTTCAAATTAATTATACTATGAACCATTCATGCGTTATGCACCTGTTAAATTAAAGATAGATGTTGGGACATTGACGATGTATGGTCATGGTTTCTCGAAGACAAGGAATTATGACAAATTTCAAAGGTAGGATAGCGCTACATATAAAATTGTGTGATGTGTGAAGTAACCAATCAACATATCGAATTATCATTTATCATATTTAATATACCCCTTACCATTTTCACGCCGAAGATTGTGAATACTGGTATTTTTAGTTTTTTAAAGGGTAGACACCTACTATGAAATTTGACCTTATATGGAGTATAGATTATATAAAACCGAATCCTTCCAATACGAGTAGTTGAGACGAAAAATGAATTCTGCGAATGGATTTGTGTTTATAAAGAGTATATTCATAGAGCTCTATTTTTGGGTTGTTTTAATTGTAAGGTGAATTGTAATGACTAATTGCTTAACGTAGGTTATACAAAAGCCAAAGTCTCTACTCTCTAATCCCAATTCGCCAATAGGCATGCAGCCCTCTTGGTAAGAGATTGGGGAAGTGAAGATGCTAGTATCATAGATACGAGGTTCGACTCCTGTTTCTGAAAGAGACGGAGCAAAAGTCAGAGAGAGAGATAGAAAAGATGCGAGGTTCGATTTCCATGTTTTGCAAGAGACAGAACAAAACTTAGAAAGAGAAATGGGAGAGTTAGAGATAGGATAAAAAAAAAATTTACAATTTGTCTTTGAAACATTCCTTTTGGAGATTTTAATATTTTTTCTGGCGTCACCTTGTTAGAGTTCGAGTCAAGTCAATTGGGTCGGGTTGCCTGCATCAACAATCAACCGACCTGAATTTTATTTAATTTTTTTTTGGCTAATCCCAAGAAAAATCATTAGAAAAATGAGAAATTTAAAATAGCCGACAGAACACCAAAGCAATAATCTAACGTTTTTAGTGGCTAAAAAAAATACCACTTAAGTGTTATCGCCGATTTGGGACGTCGCAAAATCGACGTGACAATATTCTAACATTTTTTGCAACTGATGTGGCTCATCATCATAAAGAGTTAGCATAAAATGACCTAAACGATGTTGTCTAGCACATGATTGCCCTGAATTCAGCCTCATCTTCAAATCTTAACCTCACAATGGTCGATTTGGGGAACATTCAGCCTTTTCCTCAAATCCTAACCTCCCAACCGAGGATTTGGTGCAAAAATTAATAGCTGAAACTTGTAATGGAGGTCTCTTGAGTCATTTGTGCGATTTTGTTTCACCGGAATTGAAAATTTTATATTGGGATTTTGAGAATGGATAATAACAAAGACGAGCGATGAGAGTAAACAAGGAGATGTGATGAATGTTCAAATGCTAGGAAAAAGAAACATAGCGAGAAACAAGCAGTTCAGATTAAGAGAACGAGGGACAACTAATTAGTGGTGGTGATGATAGCGCCGAGGGACATGATAGTGAGGCAAACGACGGGAAATTAGATAAAGTTGGAGGAGGACGATGTTGCCCTTTCGGATGCCCACGGTGGAGAGGTGGGAGGCGAGGGAGTCGATAGAACGCTAAGGCTCGGAGAAGGGTATGTGGAGGTCTAAGGAGGCGTCGATGAAGGCGATAGAGCCGCGATCGGGAGGAGATGGAGGTGGTGATGTTGAGGGAGGGGAAACTGGAAGGGAATGGGCTTGCGCTTGCTGTACAAGGTGGATTTGGAGCTGCAAAAATTGCTTCTAGGGTCGATTTGAAGCAGATAGGTGGCCATTGGAGATGAATCATGAGTTCCTGAGAACTTATGTTTCAAGGCAAACGATCTCTCTCTCTCTCTCTCACAGATTTGTCTCTTTTGTAATTAAAGATGGATAAAATCCCTTTTGTGTAAAGTTTTATTTACACCGATAGTATATGTTGTGATTTTTTCCTAAAATTTACTCACGAAACCATATATTTGTCAAGGAAAATGCTAGACTTACTGGAACTGATTTATATAATTGATTTACTAAGTCATGTGCCAGGCCGTTACTGATTATTGAACATGACCCTTTTATTTTAAAGGATCAGTTACAATCCGAGACACTACTTAATAAATCAATTTCGTAAATCAGTCTAAGTATGTTTGGTATTTGCTCATATGTCAGTTAATGAAAAGATAGAAATGGTAAGTCGGTTTGGCGATGTTTGCTTCATTAACTATCAAAGCAAGGCGTTAATAGATCACATCAGCAAAATAAAGCAAACTTGGTGTAAGGATCCTCAAAGAGCAGCCTCCATTCTCTTAACTTATGCAACGCAAGCTTATAGATCGACAAGATACTACTAACTAATAAGAACAAAAGCACGTCAAAACATTCCAAAAATCAAAATCCTATCCTTATCTGTGTTGTGTTTTCGAGGGAACGCAAAATCTGAATACATCTGGATAAGATAATCTCAATTGGGATATAATCCGAATATGTTCGGATATTACATCCTCATCTGTCGCGTTTGAATGCTCGTCACCGCCTCCAGTGGTAGCCACTGCAGCAACGGTAGTTGCGGTGGTGGCTGGTTTTTTTGTAATCCTTTTTTGGCTTTTTTCAGTACGTATTTTTGTTGTAATTTTTTTCAATCATATATTCTAGGTGTACTAAACATATGACGGGATTTCTCACGATCCAAAGGAATTTTAATCCCACTTCATTCTATTCTATCCCAATCCATGTTCAAATAATCAAAAGCAGCTAAAAGTTTATCTACCCGGTATAGATCTCTTGACCCATACAATCTCCCAAGCAGTTCATATGTCTTCCACAACCATTAACCTTTTATAGTCGAAATGCCTCCACAAGGAAGAACCATTGCTATCTAGGAGATCATCACCAAAGTCAGCCGTGAATGCTGAACCGTCTTCGTGGGCCAACGACAAACCTCTGATGGTGTTCGCTCCGTTCAATATCGAATCGTCGGAAGCATTATTTGCAGGATTGAAGTCGACCGCCGCAGCTTGATCAGTCGGGGTCTGTTGTTGTCCACGAGTCTAGGAAATAAAGGGTGCGTGTGGAGGCCAAGCTACCGAATCGGTGGGAACATTAGGATAACTGTAGTTGATTGCACCATCGTTGGCCGTCTGCTGTTGCTGCTCCTGAGTCTCCCACCAGTCGAACATGTCCAGAGGCGGGGCATTAACTCCCGGGTCATCGAGAGTGTCAGCGTCTTCAAAACAAACCGTGCCTTTCTTTGCTGCCTGCGGCTGTTGCTGCGTCTGATCAGGCGTGGGAACGCCGCCGCACACGCTCGGAAGCTCGGCGATAGGAGCCTGGCCCCAGGGCTCGAGTGGCGCACCGTCATTCGGTCCGGGAACAGGAGACGAACTTTCAGCATGACTTCCATCATTGCCCGGATCTTTGTGTGGAGCTTTGCATCCATCCTTGGTTGAAGCCACGCTCTTCCTCTTCCTCTGGCCAGTCTTACGGCCCTCCTCTTTGTGGTCGTCCGATTCCGACTTGCTCCTCTTCCTGTGTATCTTGCATATCACATAGCCCTCAAGCTGAACAAAAAGACGTATCAATCCATAAGGAAACAGTTTTATCACCACGCAAAGCGAAGTCACATTCGAACTTCAAAAGTTTTTAATGCTACGCTTATCGAACTAGTCGGTTGCAGAATGTTAGGGTCCCAACCTGCATGTCGTTCTCGCCCGTCGTTCCCTTGTGATTGTTGTTGCTGTTGCTGTTGTAATCAGCGTCCTTGGCTGTGAACTCGTGCATGATCCAATCGGTCTTGACGCTGTCCTGAGGCTTGCCGTGGAAGTACACGAGCGACCTCTTCCAGCCGATGACTTGCCCGTCGTGAACGATTTCCTCCGCCGACCCGCTGGCCCTCCAGAATCCGCCTCCGGCCTCTCTATTGGGTCGCGTCCCGTTCTTGTACTTCCGGTCTCTCGTCGTGAAGAAATACCACTCTTTCTCTCTCTCTCCACACCCGTTCAGTTCTGCGTGTCACCAAGAACGAGAAAGGACAACTTGGTATTTCAGAAGCAACTACAAAGCACATGTACCAGAGCAAATTGACCTTGTAAAATACACGAGAGGATGAGCATGCCATCGTTACAAATCAAACTAAAGAGATGAAGACACTGACCGGAGAGCTGTTGAGGGGTGTGCTTGTAGACATTGAGGTCCATGAAGGGATGAGGCGGCCGGAGAGGCCGGCCCGAGAGCTTGCGGCGCAAGAAGGCGATGAGCTGGTGGTCGAGCGGGTAGAACACCAGTCCCGGCGGGCGTCGCTTCGCGAATGAGGCGTGAGGCACCGGTCTCTCGCACCCGCATCCGCAGCTCTCTCTTCTCTCCGGAGTCTCCATTGATGGCTGAAACTCGTCTCTCTTTCGTCACTTGTTGAGGTCTCTATTTTTCAGGGGTTTGTCTCCTCACGTACGGATGGTACCTAAAACCTTGTCGGTTTAGGATTCTCTTATGGCTATATGAACTCCTGTACTTCTTGAGAAAAATCTTTGTTCAAAAGATTTAGCAATCTATATTTTTTTAAAATTTAGATTTGGTAGATATCTGCAGGGTGAGTTAGTTGTCATTCTCATTATCCGATAATTTTTGAACGCACAATTCGAAACGTAACTGATAATTGAGATTATCTCGAATCGAAATTTTGCAATTAATTATAATATAGACCATTTACACTCATAATGCAACCCTCTAAATTAAAGATAGATGTCAATGGTTTCTAGGAGAAAAAGAAGGATGCCTAATTTCAAAAAATAGGATATGTGCTATCTATGAAAGTGCGCGACTTGTGAGGTAATCCATCAAGATATCGAATTTCCATTTATCATATATGCAACATACCGTTTACTCCTTTCATGTTGAAAATTGTGAGTAAGGGTGTTTTTGTTCTTTTGAAGGGTAGATAGACACCTAATCAAAACTCGACGTTATACAGAGTAAAGATTATACGCCATGCTGGAGTTCGGGTCGAGTCAAATGGGTCGGGTTGCCTGCATCAACGATCGACCGACCCGAATTACTTTATTTTAAATTTTTTGGGCGGGGGGGCTACTCCCGAGGAAAATCATTACAAAAAATCGAGAAATTGAAAGGATGAATTTTCCCGGCTTACGGCTCCTCCCGGGAAACCGAGCCGAGCCGAGCCGAGCCGAGCCGAGCTTCATCCTCTTTCGTTCGGCTCCGCTGAGGGAGAAGATTCAGGGCGACGGTCGGATGGGATAGGGACTCGGGTGCAGCTGAGCGCATTCTCGGGAGCGATGGCTGTGGCGACACGTGTCCCTTCGGCCTTATCTACGGCACCACCACCGCCGTCGCCGTCGCCGTCGCCGTCGGCGTCACCGTCAGCGTCACCGTCATCACCGTCATGGGTGGGTCGACGTCATAAATTGAGTTCGGTGGCAGCTCGCGTTATAAATCCCCGCGGCCATCGCAGCGGCACCAGCACCAGTCAAATTGGGTTCTCTCCGTCGCCTTCGCCGCTTCGTTTCGCTTCGCCTGCTCCGTCGCCTTCGTCGCCGTTTCCTTCCTCTTCCTCTTCTTCCTCCTCTTCTTCGCCGAGGAGGCGGTTCCAGACCGTTGCTGCATCCATGGCCGGCGCGCCCCCGCCGACGGTGCTCATCACCGGTGCCGGTGGTCGAACCGGTGAGGCCCTTCTCCTCCTCCTCTTCCTTCGTTTGCGATGCCTTTTTCCTCTTTGGTTTTCGAGAGCTTTCGAGTTGCGAACTCCTGATTGCTTCCGCTGTTTGGGGCTTAGTCTTCGTAATTTTTCGCGTTTGATTCTTCAGAATTGACGTTACCCGTTTTCTCTTTACTGAGGTGGATGATGGATTAGGCCTTATGTGCGTGCGTGCGTGTGTGGAAGTTTAGAACAGATCTAGCGCGAGAAGAAGGAAGGAAGAAGATGCAGGCTAGCCTAATTCCGACGCTAAAATATTTGCGAATTGAGCGGATTGGATTGGAATTCGGATCGTTTCATCGATGTGTCGGGCTGCAATTGCCATTTCTTTTGTTCTTACTAAGGGGAAGTAAGTGGCATTTTGAGGAAAAGGTTGGGGAGACATAAACCCTGACGAAAAGCGATTTGGTCTCGCGAAGGATCTCCTTTGCTCCCTTCCAAGTGAATTGGATGTGGTGGGTGGGAGGAAACTTTGAGGGAAGATGCATCATCCACTGTCAATAAATTTTTTTGTGTTTTTTTTTTTTTGCGGCTGGCATTTCCGATTAGATTGGGCATAAAGATCATTTGGGTTTGAATATTAGAGACGTGCATCGTTACTCTGTGGATTTATTATGATAGATGATTACGTCGGTGCGCGATCACGAAACAGAGCATGGCAAACCGAGTAGCCGCTTGAGGTTAACAAGTCCACGACGATAACGATATGTTAAGTGATGAACCATCATCTGCAGAAAGGCGGCAAAAGAGTGATCGAAGCTACAGTATGGTTGGTCCAACCGAATGATAGGACTTAGGACGATCGTGCAAGTTCATCTGTGGGTTAATAGTTGGAAGTTGCTAACTGGTAAGATCATACTAAGTGATGTCTTATGCGCATCGGTTGCGCTACTTGGATTTAAGAGGCGATGTAAGAGCGCTTCAGAGTGAGTTTTTGGGAGATTTGTCCGCCAACTGATGGCCTCTAGCTTGAAGGCTGGAAGCCAGAAGTTGTGGTACCTAGCTTCTGGCTTATAGTTTATGTCTTTTTCTATGGATGAGGTTCTCAACTTAAAGGTAATCAAAATGAGCCATAATCAATAATGAAAAGCAAGCCAGCCATCTTCCAAATGCCGAAAACCACTTACTAAAAAGTGAAATGCTAAAGTGACAACTCAAAAAAAGTGCTAATCTCAAACGTACGATTGACCTTTTCAAATGTCATTAGAAGTGCAAATCTCATATATAAAATCTTTATTTTCACATTTGCAGTGATATTCTACCCTCTTGTTTGATGCCTTTGTATATGTCCATTCATTGGACACGAATTGTTTGAAGGGGGAGGTACCTGTTTTTTCCCCATGCTCCACTAGCACTGTTCCTAATATATTTCGACCATTGGATTTAGGAAATACGGCATTTACTTAAAAGTCTTACGCTTGACAATTTAGATGCACCAAGAGAAATGCTCCTAGAGCACCTAACGATTGTCCCAACTTAAAAGCTAAATAGCTATTTGAGCAGATTTTAGGAGGATATGAAAGACATTCTTTATGGATAAATATTCGGCATGCAAAAGAAATTGAAATACTGCTGCTTAAGATCTGGTCTATGGTGATTCCTGTATTTTAATGGCTAGATTTCTAAGAGAGTATTTATGTGCGCACGCACGCATGCACATGCGAGAGGTGCTAATTTTCTATCTCTAGTTCTCAAGTTTTTCCCATCTTCATAACATTCCAAGAAGAGACAGAATGCGGAGTTTTCTAGAATCCAGATGCAGCTGTCTTTACCTCACTTTCAAAAAGTCACCTTTCTTTCTTTGGGTTTTAAGGTTATCATTATTATTTATTCTTCGAGATAATTTTGTCTGACAGGTCAAATAGTTTATAAGAAATTGAAGGAGAGGTCAGACCAATTTGTTGCAAGAGGTCTCGTCAGAACAGAAGAGAGCAAGGGAAAAATTGGGGGAGCTGATGATGTTTATGTTGGTGATATAAGGGATCCCAGCAGTATAGTACCTGCAATACAAGGCACTGATTTTCTTATTATTCTCACCAGCGCTGTTCCAAAGATGAAGCCTGGTTTTGATCCCACTAAGGGTGGAAGGCCAGAGTTTTATTTTGAAGAAGGAACTTATCCTGAGCAGGTCATTTTACATCTCTGTTTACACTCCCTGGGGACATCCACTGTCCTTTTTATCTGCTCTGACAAAATATTTTGCATCTCAGGTCGATTGGCTTGGACAGAAAAACCAAATCGATGCTGGTCTCTGTCTCCTGCCCATTGGAATTGATTTTGTTATTCTGAGTTCCTTGGCATGCCTTTTACTGATAAATATGGTTTCTTTCTACAGCTAAAGCTGCAGGAGTAAAGCAAATAGTTTTGGTTGGTTCAATGGGCGGAACAAATCCCAATCACCCTTTGAACAGCTTGGGGAATGGAAACATTCTGGTTTGTAATTCATTGATCTCCACAAAATCTCTTGAAATGGTTTTTGATCTCTTTTTATTTGAGCATATAATTTGTGATCGAGCTTCCATTTAATTGACCATCACTGTGGGTAATTTTTCTGTGTTTGTTTTTACTGGGAGGAGGGGGAGAAAGACAAATAAATGGAAGATAGAAGAAGAGGGAAGAAGAGGAGGGAAGGGGGAGGGGGAAGGGGGAAGGGGGCGGAGGTGGTGAGGATGGGATGTTCGGCCTTCTTCCACTACCGAAAATGTATGCAAAATGCAAATCACACAAAATCTTTTAGTCGAGTATGGTAGATGCTGACTGACAGATTGTGGAAATTTGCTTAAGATAAATCGGTATTGTCTGATGCCTATTTATGCCATTGGGAAAGCAACCATGAGCCTATGGTAGGGAAAAGTGCATACAGTCAAATGCTAAAAGTTAAAGTGGTTGTTCACATAGGGACTCAGACTACTGTTTATTTCTGTGAGTTTCTACCAGTGCTGAGTAGCAGCTTTCCTGGTTTGAATCGTCTTCCTTGTCTCTTGAGATAAATGTCTTTCTTTAATATCATTTACTGGGTCAATATGTGAGTAAGGAATTGTATATCATGGCAAAATATTAGCTTTGCTATTTTACAGGTGTGGAAGAGGAAGGCTGAGCAGTATCTGGCTGATTCTGGTATTCCATACACAATAATAAGGTAGATTTGAACTTCTGAGATCTAAATAGTTTTCCCAACAATATCACTGATTAAGTCTCTCTTCTCTCTTGCCTGCACTTGTGTGCATTACCAGAGACGAATGGATATTATAAGCCACTTTTTGCAATACATCTTATTTGTGGTATCTTTTCTTCCCAAGTGGCATGAAAACATTTTAATAGGAGAAGTTGATCTTATTTAATGTTCTAAACTGGTGATTAATCACCGATTGGTTAGTCATGAGCATCCCAACTGTCAACTACAAGGAGTATTGGTTTAGTAAATAGCATTGCTTATTGGCTGAAGATAGTTGCAATTTTTGTTGCATTCACTAGACTAGAACATGCCTACTGATGTCTACCTGATTCAGGGCTGGAGGCTTGCAAGACAAAGAAGGGGGTATCCGTGAATTGATTGTGGGCAAGGATGATGAGATTCTTGAGACACCAACAAAAACCATCACGAGGGAGGATGTCGCAGAAGTTTGCAGTCAGGTAATTATTTATGCTGTTATGTATTTCGTTCTCTTAGTTTTTTTTTTTTGGTCAGATTTCGTTCTCTTAGTTTAACTTGCGAATTTATATTTTCCAATCCAATCTTTCCCTCAAAAATAGGCGCTGTTCTTTGAGGAGTCCAAGTACAAGGCGTTTGATCTGGCCTCGAAGCCCGAAGATGTCGGTACACCCACAAAAGATTTTAAGGGTCTATTTGCCAGCGTGACCACTAAGTTTTAAAATTGCAAGTGGCCATAGGTTAATAGTTGCTCTTTCTAAGTTTATGGAAAGGGGGAAAGAGAGACATGGCAAATAAAAGTAGGTGTAAAAGAATATATGTCTCCACAGTATATGTTGCAAGTCTCAATTCTGTGGTTGACTGCATTTGATGTGGCCCAAGAATATGATTAAACAACAAAATTGGGCATTATTTACTTGTAAAAACTGCACGTCTATATGACTAATGTGCAGTGGAAGTGGTCATGGTAAGAAGATTGAAATCCTCGTTAAGTGATCATGGTCTGTTTCTGATGCTAGCGGTTATATGCTTACATCTCTCCCTTGTGTATGCCTGACCAGCCGTTGTTTGGAACGTGTGTCGATGGAAAAAGCATCGCATGGTTTAAAGATCATGTAGATCGAACCCATTTGGATTGTTGACCAATATCGGTCCGGCTGTTGGACCTGCATGATTAATGGTTCAGATGGTATGGATCCATTATGGCCTATGAACCATGCTATCTTCCATGGGCTGATAGGACTATTTTAGTCGAGTAGGACGGACCAATCTGTTCAGAATGAGATGACTATATTTGAATTTGCCTGACGTAAAGTCAGGTAAGAAGATTGAAATCGTAATGTTAGTAAGAAGCATTGGATTTCGATTGAACTAAGGCAGTATGGATTACGTGTTTGGAAATCTGAAAGCTGCGGAAGGACGGAAATGGGAAACTACTCTCAGTGCATATTTGCCAGATTCACAATTTGGTCCATTTATGCTGGGTTAGGTCGAACAAACAGGTGCCTTTATACATCGCGATCCTTTTGTTCGCCTTTTCGGTTAAAACTCGATTCGTATTTTCAGGACAAAATGTTTTACATTTGCAAAAACTGAAGATGTTCGATATGAATAGAAGTTTCGGACACCTGTTATTGTGAAAAGTAGTTTATGATATTGGGCCGTAGCCAAGAAGTCACAACCAAGGGAACAAAGACGAAAAAGAAGGAACGAGAGTTGAAATGCCTAGAGATACCTCATCACAAATCCAAGAGCCACATCTGCAAGACTTGTGTCTGCAACATACAAGGAAAACCTAGGCCACACGGGAGTGGCCTTGGCCCTTGATGGCAGTTTCTAGCCGGCGGGCGAATTGATGAGTAACAAGATTTTGGTGATGAGACAGCGATATGGTGGAATCGGGGCATGGAGTCGCGGATTGATTGCAGATGAAGAAGTTGCAAGGAGTCGTGGTGATAGGAACCAAGGTCTCGTGACAAATGATGAGGACCGTGGGCAGCAGGGTACGATGGTGAAGGGGAGCGGAAGTTGCGTTGGGTGGGGAGCAGGGTACAAAGTTGCGTTGGGAAGGGAGCGCGCGGTGGCAGCAACCATTAAGACGAGGTGGCTAACACGATTGGTGCAAAGGGTGTTATACGGCAAACGGCCTTTAGGTGGTTCCGAGACAGGGAGATAGCACCCTTCTCTCTTTGAGGACGTCCTCATCCTCCGTAAGCGAACACATGGAAAAACAAAAAGGACCTCAATCAGATGAAACCCTACAAACAACATTAAGTTAATTTTATTCCAACAGCTAAAAAATGATACTAAGGACAAAATTTTCAATTCAGTTATAAACTTATTATATGAATTTCAATATAATGTTAAACCTTTCGATTGTTCCAATGTAGTCCTAAATTTTTGCGTGAAATAATCTTTTAGGATAATCTTCACTTGAAATTGCTGACTCTAGTTATTGTCGATTATTCTACGTGGCGTAATGGGCGATCTAATATTGACGAAATGAATAGAAACAACTTTGTTTCGTAGAATTTTCCTATATAGGCGTGCGGGAGAATCTTAAAGAGGACCGAATACTGTGGAAATTTGGAGGGGCAAATTTCAATTGAAATTGTCAGATTGCATTTAGGACACGTCAAGTCACCGACAGAATGACCACTCTTTTTCGACCTGATAAATTTGGTTGAACTGTCCCACTTTCAATGTCGGTTTTCTTTTTTTTGGGTCGGACTTTGAATGTCGGTTGAGAGTGGTCGAATTTGATGATGCGCTTGGACATGAGCTAGAAAATCTGAATTATTCGGAAATGTGCAATTTGTCTGAGGTTAATACCGCGAAAAACCCTTAAACTGGTACACCTGTTAAAAATTTTTTTCAAATTAATTTTTTGACTACAAAAAATCCCAAATTGATACACCTGTGACAGATTTACTCAAAACTAATTTTTTGACCACTAAAAATCATAAACTGATACACTTGTGGCAAAAATTACTCTCCATTAAATTGGATTAATACCACAAAAAATTACAAACGGATAATTTTGTGACAAACAGACGGGTAAAATCCTAAACTGATACACCTGTCACCTTTTACGTGTCATCCAACTCGAAGAATTTGATGATAAAATTTAACGGAAACTAACGGAAGGTAAATTTATCATGGGCCATCCAGTTTGGGATTTTCGGTGATCAAAAAATTAGTTTAGGGTAAATTTGTCACATGTATATCAATTTAGGGTTTTTTGTGGTATTAACCCATTTGTCAATTGCTTGCTAGGCTATTGGGTCTATCAAGATTAAAAGGGCCTCCGATAATAGAGTGTGCAGAGTTGCAAGCACTAATTGAGACTCAAAGTTTGGAGAAATTTGAATTGTTGGAGCATTTGTTCTTTCATAAATGTGGTTCCTTAAAAAAGTTGCCGGATCTATCAAAGTTACAGAAGCGGCAATGCTTGAATTTCACACATTGTGAATCACTGCAAAATTTGCATGATCTACGTCTAATAGACACGTGTCCTCTCGACATCGCAAACTGCGGGAGGTTACGTGTCTTCAATGGCCATTACAAAGATTGGAAGAATACATGCAGTCATAATGTGGAAGATATCAACGGGCGACTCTAGAAAGGGACAACTATCTCTTTCTTGACTTTGATCTACGTCTAACAGACCCGTATCCTCTCAACATTGCAAACTGCGGGAGGTTACGTGTCTTCAATGGCCATTACAAAGATTGGAGGAATACATGCAGTCATAATGTGGAAGATATCAACGGGGGACTCTAGAAAGGGACAACTATCACTTTCGTGACTTTGATCTACGTCTAACAGACACGTATCCTCTCAACATCGCAAACTGCGGGAGGTTACGTGTCTTCAATGGCTATTGCAAAGACTGGAAGAATACATGCAGTCATAATGTGGAAGATATCAACGGGCGACTCTAGAAAGGGACAACTATCACTTTCTTGACTTGCGGTGTTTCTACCATCTTATTGGCTCTTGACACCTCGTATTATATTGAATTGACTACATTATTTATCACCTTTGTTTTTTTTCTTCTGTTTCAATTTTACTATAAACGAAACTATTCATGCTCCTATCAATCAGCGTTTATTAAGTTAAATGGGGGGCTCACTTTTGATTTAAGATTATTGCTTGCCTTCATTTCTTCTTTTTTGGTTTTTTCCTTTTCTTTCTCCATTTATGAAAAAATTGGTGTACTTCTTTTCCAACAAATAGTTTATTTGGTGGATAGCTATCTAATTAACGTGTTCATGACAAAAAAAAAACTAATTATTTTGTTAATAAGTTGTATATTTCTTCTTCTTTTTTGTACTAGGAAACTATTATTTAAAAAATAACTCAAGTACAAGTAAGAGTAAAAAAAACCATCTAATTTTGTTAATAAGTTGTATATTTTTTTTTGTGTACAAGGAAACTAATTATTTTGTTAATGTGTTGTACACTTTAATATGTGTCATTAAATTATAGCCTGTGTCTTTTAATTGCTCAACTTTCATTTTATCGGTGAATCTAATAGTCATTTTTCAATTATTTATTGTGTGATGCATTCAATATTTTGAGTGACCATGATCCGTTCTTCATTTTATAGCAAAGTACCTCAAAGGACATTAGATTCGGTTTTTCTTCTATGATGTGCAATAGAAATATTATGTCAATCATGATAACTATTTCCCCTATCACAACTGAGAAGAACACATTTGTCTCTCTTTGACTTTTTTTATTGAGATAAAATAACCTTGAGCAAGAAGATACGTTCGCACATTACTCAAAAGATACTCTTGCTTTAGAAAATTACCTGGTAAAATTTCAAATGAACTTGTTGAGATGATTGATTGCTATTTTCTCCGTTCACAGTTTCATCATAAATAGGTATCTTTAAGTAGAAAACAATATTGTACTCCATAGCAATTACTAATTGCACTACAAGAAAAAATACAATCAAAGATGAGTAAATTGTGGATAATGTTTACATCAACCACAATATTCAATCTTTGAGTAAATTTGTACCAAAAATCGAAGTTGAAAAATTCACAATCGTGAAGATAATCTAGGGAAATAATGTAAACACTTTGCAGATAAAATTAACATTTCTTAACTTCGATATATGATTAGTGCTTGCTAAGATTATAACAGTGGAGAACAAGTTCAAAAGAAGATAAACATGAAGGAAACGTTGAAATGCAATTGGTGTGGAAAAAGTGGCTAGGGTGAAAACAAAGTTATTTGGATGTGGGTAGTTTTGTCTTTTAGTAAAATTGGAAAAAAAAAGAGAAAAAAGGTAATAAATAATCTTAAGTCAAGAATGAGACCCACAAGGGATAATATAGTCAATTCAATATGATTGGGCATGTTAGGAGTCAATAAGGGGGTGGAAATAGCGTGAGCCTTCTTTTACATTTGGTAAAAATTTGCCGCCTTCTTTCCTCCGAGCAATTTTCTGTTTTTTTTTTTTTTTTTGGGTTTACATCATGCATGTTCACCTTACCATTGAATAATTGAAGCAACAATCTCTTTGCAATATTCAGGATTTTCCAAAGAAAGGGAAACGGAAGAAATAATTCATGACTCATGGCTTAATATTTACATTATTGTTGAAATTATATAGCCGTTCATAAATGGAAAAATGTCTGTAGACTAAGTTGATGAATCGTCATTTGATTGTGTTCTCTTGTCTGTTGACTAAGTTGGTAAAGTACTACGATCGTCAACGTGAATAAACAACAACATAATTGACCCACAAATGTTCTTGTAGGGAAACAATGCAATTTTTATATTTTAATAAAAAAAATTTGGTTTTATTTCTTTCCAAAACATACAATAGGCCAAATCATTGGTAGAATCGGGAATAGGAACAAAATCGACCAGGGCAGAAACTAGCGGTTCAAGAATAGATCAGTTCGATTCTTGATTTTAGGTAAAGAATCATGCTTTGGGCGTTCAGGCCAATAATTTCACCATTTATATATAAAAGGATGACTTTTCAAGGTTTTCCGAAATGATGTCTCCTTTAAAAAAAAATTTTTTGAGGGCGGAGGATCTGGTGGAGAAGCTTTCCACATTAAGGCTCCGTTCGTTTGGCGGAAAATATTTTCCTTTTGGAAAATATTTTCCTCAAAAGTTATTTTTTCCGAAAAATATTTTCCGGAATACAATTTTTTGGTGTTTGGCTAAAATTTGAAAAAGTTTGGAAAATATTTTACGGTGTTTAGCGATCGCCGATCTGGTGGTGTCCGGTGGATCGGCGGCGACGGTGGTGGCGACCGGCGGCATCGGCGATCGGCAACTTGCGGCGACCGTCGTCGGCGGCGATTGTCGAGCCGACGACAGCGGCGATCGGTGGCCGTGGCAACAACCATGCGGCCGCGGCGCCGGTGACCGGCAGCGGTGACCCGGCGATCAACTTCCTCTTCTCGGAAAACATTTTTCCTCCCATGGTCAATTTTGCCTTTACTTTGGAGGAAAATGATTTCCTCTTAAGCTCCGTTCGTTTTCGAAAAAATATTCTCCTTTTGGAAAATATTTTCCCGGAAGTCATTTTCTGAAAAATGTTTTTCTGGAACACAATTTTCTGGCGTTTGGCTAAAATTTGAAAAAGTTTTGGAAAATATTTTTACGGTTTCGGCAACCGCCAATCCGGTGGCGTTTAAATGTTGGCGGCGTTCGGCGACCGGCGGCAATCGCGACCGTGGCCAGCGAAGTGGCGGTGGCGGGTGGCGCGGTGAATCGACAGCAGGTGGCGGTCGATGGCGATGACCGGTGATCAACTTTCTCTCTCATTGAAAAATATTTTCCTTCCCATGGGTAATTTTGTTCACTTTGGGGAAAATAATTTCCTCTTTGTAAAAAGAGAAAATTATTTTCCTCAAAACAATGAAGGATTTGGGGGTGGGGAAGGAAAATGTTTTTCCATGGAAAAATATTTTCAGCCCCGAACACCGGAAAACGAGGAAAATGTTTTTTCGGAAAATATTTTTCCGAAACGAATGGAGCCTTTAAAGAGGAAATCATTTTTCTTCCAAAGTAAATGCAAAATTGCCCATGGGAGGGAAAATATTTTTCGTGGGAAGTTATTTTCCGCCCCCCGAATACTGGAAAATCCAGAAAATATTTTCCTGGAAAACATTTTCTGCCAAACGAACGAAGCCTAAGAATGTAATAAAAGCTCTTCACATTGAAGAATGCAAAATTATTTTTATCGTAATTCTTTTAATTTCCCGAAGATTCTCATAACTTTGAATCTGATGATTTTCTTCAAAATTTTACCAAATTCATATCTTGGAGTGTATTTAACACGAAATTCTTAAAACATATCAATATAAAAATATAAACATGTTATTGTAATTATTAAAAGCTTAAACAATTTTACATTTTCACATTTTGGAGAGAGAGTCTTAGAAGAAGTAGAAGTAGTTGATAAAAAGTACCAAATATGTTTTTTTTTTCTTGTTTGATAAATTTATAGTATTCAATGCAATGACTTAACGTACATTTGACGCTTTTGAAGTTGTCAATATTGATGGGAAAATTACTAAAAAAGTCCTAAATCTATTATAATTATGTTAATTTAATCCTAAACCTTTTAATTTGGTCAATATAGTCCTAAATCTTTTGACAATTTTCCAATTCAGTCTATATATATGGCTAGTTGTGGCTGAAATTACTGACGTGAACAATTTATATATATAATTATGAATTATTTTTTTTATCTTTTTTTTTTTTTTTTCACTATGGCTAGCGAGGGTCGCCCTTGCTTGGCTGGCGAGGCTTGCCCTCACCGGCCATGGCGAGGGCCGACCTCATAGCCTCTGGCGAGGGCTCGAGCCTCACTAGGGGCTGGGCGAGGCACGACCTTGCTAGATTTGACAAGGTTAGGCCTTGCCCTAGCGAGGGTTGCCGCGTGACCAGCCTTCATTGACCATAATGGAAAAAAAAAGAAGAGAAAAAAAATCATAAAATTATAAAAAATTATAAAAATTATCCATATCAGCGCTAGTGGCACCACATAGGACCGTTAGCGTCTAAGTCAGTGATTTCCGATTAAAATTGGCTAGATGAACCAAATTGACAAATTGTCAAACAATTTATGACTAATTTGATTAAATTAAAAAGTTTAGGACTGAATTGACGCAATTGCAATATAATTAATACTTTTTTGTAATTTCCCCGATATTTTGACCGTTGACCAAAAAAAAAAAGCACTTATGCCACTTTGGAGGACTGTCATTGTAAAAAAAAAAAAAGCACTTATTTTGACCGTTGACTTCGTCGCTATTTTTTATTATTTCCGTGCTGAGACAAAGCAAACAAATCCAAGAAAATACAGCCAAAGCACATTGCTATTCTCCTGCCTCCGTCGCTTTGCTAATTTTTCTTGAGGAATCCCAGGTCAGAATAAGAAGCAAGGACTCCACATCTCTCTTTGATCAATCTGGTTGAGATTATGAGCTCCTGAAGGAGGATGAAGAGAAAGACGGACTCACCAGACGCAGTGACGACATCTGCATCTGCCGGTGACTGCGATTTGTCATCGGGGGCTGAGTTTGAGGTGTTCTTAAATTTTAGAGGCCCCGACACTCGCCTCAACTTTGCCGATTGTCTCTATCACTCCCTGATTGGAGCTGGGATTCGCGTTTTCAGAGACTACGAAGAGATCTGAACAGGCGAAGTGATTGGAGACAAGCTCCTGCAAGCCATCGAGTCCTCCAAAATATACGTGCCCATCTTCTCTAGGGACTACGCATCAAGCACGTGGTGTCTTCGCGAGCTTGCGCACATGGTGGAGTGCTCGAGCAAAGAAAACGGCAAAGTGATCCTACCCATTTTCTACGACGTGAATCCCCACGACGTGAAGCTCAAAACTCGATTATACCTCGACGCTCTGAAGCAGCACGAGAAGAAGTTTGGCTGCGATGATGTTCGGCAATGGAAGAACGCTCTGACCGAGGTCGCAAGAATCAACGGATGGGGCTTGAAGGACAAAGGGTACGATTGTGGGTTCGAAATTAAAAGCATGATTATACATATTCACTAGAGAAGTACGTTTTTTGTTGAGATGATGATGCGTTCTCATGATGCTTTACTGCTTACTGTCCCAAAAGAAACAATGCTACACTGCCTTTATAGTTAATTTATCTGATGGAGAGAAGAGCAAGGAGGAGAAAAGAATTTTTCCCCACTTCATAGTTAATATTTTTGAAGATCTCTACACTAGTGAGATGATCATAATGAATAGAATTTTCTCCCATTTTTCCTCTTTTAATTATTCCTACCAAGCATAGGATATTAGTCTATTCTTTTTGTTTTCTTGCCCGGGGCTGGCGAGGGCCAGCCACCCTCGCCCAGGGCTGGCGACCTCCGCCGGCCCATCCGGCTATGGGTGGCGGGGCCCCACGGCAAAGCTCCTTCTCTCTCTTTTTTCAATTTTTTTTTTAAATTTTTAGCCTTTTTAATTTAATTTAAATAAGATTTGAATAATAAAATAATTAAAAATTCCACGTAGGAGATAGAAATTCATTTAAAAATGTCACGTCATTATTTTCCGTTAGACAAATTGACGGTGTTAACTTTAGGACTTGATTGAACCAATTTGACAAATTTTAAGACTTAATTGCACTTTTTAAAAGTTTTTGAATTCAATTGCACTTGTGCGATATGTTTTAGGACTTATAGTGAACATATCCATTTACTTAAGAAAGTGATCTTCTTTTTGGTAACACCTTGCCGATTCAAAAATCCAACTAGTTTTGTGTCTTCAATGGTTCCCAACTTAAGAGTTTATCTGCCATCTGTTTCATGCTAAGATTCTTGTGTCAATATGGCAGCCGCGGTGAAATCATCAACAAGATTATTGACGAGGTTTTGACCAAGCTGATGAAAAGAATAAGAAATCTGCCCGATCATTTAGTTGGGATTCATGATCATATCGAAGCTATCATGGACTTGTTAAATGAAGGTTCTTGTGATGTTTGTTACCTAGTCATCTATGGAATGGGCGGTATCAGTAAGACAACTCTAGCAAGTGCTATCTTTAATCGAATCTCCAATCAATTTCAAGGCTGTAGCTTCCTCTTGGATGTTTGGGAATCTGCGCAGCATGGTAGAATTATTGACTTACAAAAGACAGTTATTATCAGAAATTCTCCAAGGCAGATCTCTAGAGATCTATAATTCTATTGATGCGATTAACATAATTAGAGAAAGGTTTCGTGATAAGAAAGTTCTCATTATTCTTGATGATATAAATAAGTGGGACCAACTCTCTAAGCTTGCAGGAAAGAGCAATTGGTTTGGTCAAGAAGCAAAATCATCATCACAACGAGGGACATCAACTTTTTGCCAATCAAAGAGAGGGACAAAGAAAGTAGTTTCCCAGCAAGTTATGAAGAGTTTAAAATTTATGAAATGACAGAAATGGGTTCTTTCCATGCTCTTCAACTTTTTAGTAAACACGCCTTCAGGTTGGATTTCCCACCACCTGACTATGACGAAATCTCACGCAAAATTAATAGCAAAACATGTGGACTTCCATTAGCTCTCGAGGTAATCGGTTCTTCACTTTGTTGCAAAAGCAAATTTTTTTGGAAAGACACCTTGAAAAAATTAGATTTGGTACCCAAGCAGGAAGTCTTCAACAAATTAAGGATTAGTTATGACATGTTAGACCATAATCAAAGAGAAATCTTTCTTGATATCGCATGTTACTTCATTGGAAAGGAAAGACTCCATCCGTATTATATGTGGAAAGCTTCTAACTATTTCCCAAAGAGTGAAGTTCTTGTCCTTACCCATATGTCTTTGATAAAGATTGCTGAAAATGACACATTGTGGATGCACGATCAACTTAGAGATCTTGGAAGAGCACTTGTGCAGCACGAAGATGTCAATTTTCCGGGGAAACGCAGTAGGTTGTGGTTACCGAAGATTGCGTTGGACGTGGTTCAGAGGACAGAGGTAAGCTACGGTCACCTTGCTATTTTCTTTAGGAAAAAATCGACCATGCATTTACCAACAGTGTGGAGTAAGTTTCTTGCAGGTAAATATTTTTGTTCAACTTTCCTTTTCGCAAAGAAAAATGGAAATGTTTTTATAGGGGTTTATTGATGGCTATATCATTATATTATATAAAAAGTGTTGCAGCCACCACTCCGAGGGATACCAAAATTTCTAAACAAAATGATATGAAAACAGGTGCAGATTGCGTCTTCCTTTTTGCTAAGTTGGCAATCATTAGCGACATTAATCTAAAACGAGACATCGTCGACCACATCTTACTGGAAATTTGGGAATAGAATTAGAAACTAATTGCTCCGTTTGTTTTGCGAAAAATGAATGATTTAGATAATTATTTTCATAAAAATGATCGCTTAAATCGCTTAAAATAATCAGATGATGAAAAATATTTTTATTATCGATAATAATGTACATTCAAACATTTTTGTAGACATTAAAAATATTTTTCGTTCATTCATTTTTCTAAACGATATAAGTGATTATTTTTAAGGAAATATTTTTCAAATCATTCATTTTTCGGGAAACAAACGGAACGGTAATTTACTACAATCTCTTGTGTATAGGCTGGCAAAACTTTCCTGCAATATATGGATTTAGCCATTAATGGTATATCTCTAACATTTCAAACAATATAAGGGAGACTTTCATGAGGTTGGTTGAAAATCTCTACTATTATGAAAGCATATCTCTTTGGTACGTTGATCCTTTGTTCTGTAGAATCCGCAAGAAACTCCTAAAACAAGTTTGACTGTCCGGTTCCTGTGCCTTATCTTGTAATAAAACTCATAAGAAACCTAATAATAAAGTGACCAAGCAGGAATCCATCCACAGAGTCGCAATCGGTTTACAAACTCAAGACATAGCTAGGAATTTGGTCTCGCAACTTTTTCCTATATTGCAAAGGGTTAACACCACGAAAAACTTCAAACTGGTACATCTGTGACAAATTTACCTCAAACTAATTTTTTGACTACAAAAAATCTGAAATTTGTACACCTGTGACAAATTTACCATCCGTTAGTTTTCGTTAAATTTTACTGTCATATTGCTTTATTAAATGACACTCAGCAGTTGACGGATATACCAATTTTGATTTTTACCCTCCATTTGTTATAGGTGTATCAATTTATGATTTTTTATGGTATTAATCTAATTTAACGGAAACTAACGGAGAGTAAATTTGTCCCAAATGTATCAGTTTAGGGTTTTTTATAGTAAAAAAAATTAGCTTGGGGTAAATTTGTCATTGGTGTATCAGTTTGGGATTTTTGATCAAAAAATTAGTTTGGAGTAAATTTATCATAAATATACAAGTTTTAGATTTTTCATGGTATTAATCCTTTGCAAAACCATTGCAGGTTTGTTATGTTTTAGAAACATTAAATAATGTAGGCAGTATTTTCTATCAAGCTGTTTTACCCAGTGATAATTAAGTTCTTTTTTATCACCTTGTGACAGAAATTCACTTAAACTGATTGATTAGTAATATATTTATGCTTTATACAGTATAGAAAATTCTTTTCAGCTGTACGAAAAAGTCGGATTAACTTGATTAGGTCTTTCTTGTTCTTTTCTCAGTTTAGATACGTACGAAGCAATATTGTATGTTCCATTGCTGACAAAATCATGTTCCTCAGACTTGTACAACACCGTGTTTGTCATTCAATTGAAATGTTCAATTATGCTTTTCCTATCACCAGTGGACAGATAAAGTCGTAGCACTCAGACTAATGGGACTCTCCAATGTGCATCATTTCACAAAGTGAAGAATTTTCAAAGCTGCCCAATCTGAGATTCTTGGAATTAGAGGGGGGAACTTGGTAGGGGACTTTAAAAATCTTCTCTCCAAGTTAACATGGCTCTCTTGGAGTTTTTGCCCTTTGAAATTAAACGCGAAAAATTTAAGTCTCGAGAAATTGGCCATGCTCGAGCTCTCAGGAAGTAACATTACTGAAGATTGGACCGGATGGGGGCCATGCCTGGTACAATATCATACCGTGCATTTTACTTTTTCTGGCATTTGTCTTGCTAACCAAACTTACCCATTTACCTTTCTTGACTTGGCTGATTCTTGGTTTGTTATTCCAGGCGAGCGAGAACTTGAAAGTTATGCGAATTACTCATTGCCCAAACTTAAAAAGGACTCCTAACTTCTCAAAATGCTTGAATTTGAAGATATTGGTTCTTCAAGGTTGTACGACCTTGCTAGCGGTTGATGGCTCTTTCTCTAAACTAGAACACCTGAAGCACTTGCAAATTGAGTCGATTGATATGGTAGGGGAAGACGATTGGGACATTTTTGCAGTGTCTTCCATAGGTGGTCTAGAATCCCTGTCAACGCCAAAAGTAAGAAGGAAGGAGCTTCAAGTACATAATGATCATGTTGCACAAATTAATCATCTGTGGTGTTTGGGTTTAGATGATTGTTCACTTTTTACACTTCCAGAGTCCATTGGAAGGTCAAAATCACTGCTTGAACTGAAATTGGATGCCAGGGGAATCGAAGAATTACCTCACTCTATCAGAGATCTTAAAATGTTGAGGAAGATGAGTCTTCGTAGAACTCGGATAAAGGAGCTACCAAAGCCAATAGGAGAGCTCGAATCCTTGATTGAGCTAGATTTATGGGGAGCTGATATCACAAAATTACCTGCTTCTGTTGGAAATCTCAAAAGGCTGGAGATTTTATGTCTAGAAGGGAGTGCGATAAGAGAGCTCCCAAAGGCAGTAAGGATGCTAGAGAATCTTAAAGAGTTGAAAGCCCGAAAGTGTAGAAATCTGGGAGGGGAAATTCCAAGTGAAATTGGGGTGGTTCTATCATTTTTGAGGATGCTAGATCTAAGAGAGAGCAAGGTTAGGAGATTGCCCACAACTATGAATCAACTTTCTCATCTCCAACATCTTTGTTTGGATGACTCTAATGAATTAGAACAGTTGCCAGAACTCCCTGTGAGTCCGAAGGAGTTAAATTTCTCATCTCATTTATTGTGGACAGCTCCTGACCTTTCATACCTAGCTAATTTATCCAATCTTTATATATGGGACAACACTCCTCAATCGTCAGAATTCAGATAGAGCTCTAAAAATAGAGTGGATTGAGGGATTATCTAATTTGGAGAGCTTGACACTAGTCATGGGAGATGCTGCGTTTCCTTTTATTAATTTGGTTACTCTTTCTCGACTTCTGATTCTTAAGATAACTTGTGTTGACCTTCGATTTCTGATGGGGCTTCCGTCTAGTCTTGAAAACTTGGCTCTATATAATGTCAAGTCACCAATGGAAGGGTCACTCTTTTCCAACTTGACAAATCTGTCCAATTTGGACCTTTATGGATGTCGGCTGAGGGAGGTTGAATTTGATTATGTCCTTGGACAGCATTTGGAGAAACTCCATAGTTTGTATGTGAGGGATAATGAATTTCTTGAGAGGCTATCAGTATCAGGATTGAAGGGGCTCCAACGGTTCACCGTGCTTGATTGCCCAAGGCTTACGGAGATTCAAGGTGTAGAGAAATTAAAATCATTGCTTGAATTGGGAATTTATAGGACGGTAATCACGGGATTTGCCCGATTCTATTATAGATCTTAAAATGTTGAGGAGGATGAGTCTTATTGATACTCGGATAAAGAAGTTATTGAACCCAATAGGAGGGCTAGAGCTCTTGCTTGAGCTATAATTATTTGCTTCTGTTAGAAATCTGAAAATATTGGAGGTTTTAGGTCTAGACAAGAGTGCAATAAGATAGCTACCAGGGCCATAGGGATGCCAGAGAATAAAAAAGTGTTGCATGCTGGATCCTGTGAAAATCCTGAGGGGGAAAATTCCAAGTGAAATTGGGGGTCTATCCTTTTTTGGGACACCAGACTTATCAAGAAGCAAGGTTTATCGACTGCCCACAATTGTGAATCACAGCTATCTCATCTCCAAAAACTTCATTCGCATCAATATGATGAACTTGAACAGATGGCGGAACTCTCTGTAAGCCTGAAGGAGTTGAAATTCTCATCTTATTTAATGTGGACAAGCCCCCAACCTTTCATATTAACTTAGTCGATCTGAACAGACAGGGCAACACTCATCGATTGTCAAAATTTGGTTAAGGAGCTCCGAATATAGCGTGGCTCGAGGGGTTATCTATCCTAGAGAGATTGACACTCGTCATGGGAGATGTCACGCTTCCTCCAATTAATTTGGCTACCCTTTCTCGGGTTCTTAAGATAACTAGCTTGTGAAGAGCCCCTGCTCCTCGATAGGGGTTCCGTCCAGTCTTGAAGAATTGACTCTGCACGGTATAAAGCCACCGACGAAAAGGTCATCGTCCTTTACCTTCTTGACAAATTTGTTCTATTTGCTGAGGAAAGGTGAGATTGATGATGGCTCCGACAGCAGTCGAAGAAACTACCATAATTTGGATGTGAGACGATCTGTGAATTGCTTGAGAGGCTATCGGTATCAAGATTAAAAGGGCTTCAATGGTTGACGGTGTCTGGTTGCCGGGGGGCTAACGGAGGTTCAAGGTGCGGAGAAATCGAAATGTCCAGTTTAAGGTGCGGAGATTCAAGGTGTCTGGTTCCCTTCATTTCTTCTTCCCCTATAATTTATTTTGCTGCTCTTTTTTTTTTTTTTTTTTTTGTCCTGAGCAATTTTGTATTTGTCCCTATAGAAGTATCCAGTTTAAGCACGCAGGCATCTTCACCGTAAGCTTCAAAATTAATTTAAGCAGCAAATCCCTCTTGTAATATTCGTAAATTCCGAAAGAAAGGGAAAAGGGCAATATTTTTTTTCATGAAATATGCGCAATCACGTAGGTGACGCTTTGAGAATATATTACAAAATTTTCGCGACGATGGATTTTTCTCTCTACCTAATAATATTTATTTCATTGATTTCGTGATATTCGTTTTTTTTTTTTTTTTTTTTGATAATCCAGAGAACCCCCGTACGGCCGATAGCCGGGGAGTAAACCCTGGAGGCGACACGTGCTAACCATCACACACGTGCCACCGGTTAAGTCACCCTACCTAATAATATTTATTTCATTGATTTCGTGATATTCGTTTAGTTTTTTTTTTTTTTTGATAATCCAGAGAACCCCCGTACGGCCGATAGCCGGGGAGTAAACCCTGGAGGCGACACGTGCTAACCATCACACACGTGCCACCGGTTAAGTCACCCTACGGCGCCCGGGATTTGAACACTCAACCTTTTGTGAGAGGAAGAATGCGCTTTCCCAGCAGCGCCACTCAGGCGGGTGGTATATTCGTTTAGTTCTTTATAGTGGTATTTTCTAATTAATCTTCTAACGCCGTTCATACACCAAATAGAGAGTATCATGTCATATGACTTTTTATAAAGATTAATACCACGAAAAATTCCAAACTAATATACCCCTTAATAAATTTATCCCAGATTAATTTTTATAATGATCTTTTAATATCATACATATATAATATATACATATATGAAATATGAACTATAAAGCTAGGGGTGAGCGGTTCTCAGTCCAGTTCGGTCCAACCCAAGAACCAGAAATCGAACTGGGAGGACCGGTTCCTAGTTTCTAGGACTGGGAATTGGATCGGCTAGTCTTGGGACCGTGGATTGGTTCCAATGGAACCAATATTAAATATTATTTGTGAATCGGGAACCGATTGTTCCGTTCTTTCTTTTTTAATTTTGATTCAATAACACGAGGCCATGGAAAAAATTAGAAAAATATATAATATATGAAAAAATTGAACAATCGGTTCCAATGGGACCGATATTAAATATTTTTCATATATATATATTAAATATCATATATGAAAAAATTATAAAAATATATATTTATCGGTCCGGTACGGTCCGAACCGGTTTTCACCCTAGAACCGGGAATTGGACCACCTGGAAACCGGTTCACTTTTAGGAATCAGGGACCGAATCGATATTCCTTGATAACCGAACCCAATCCATTGATCCAGTCCGGTCCCGATTTGGGCGGTCCGTCTTGCTCACCCCTGTATAGAGCCATTGCAAAACTTTTCTTTTTTCGAAAGGTTATTTCCGCCGGACAAGCGCACCCTCTCTTCATTCCTATTCCCGCACAGGTTTTGGTGGTCTCGCATGGCGGTCGTCGCTTCCCTGAACTCGCAGCAGCTCTTCCCTCCTCTACTCTCTGCCAGTTCCCATTCCCCCATCCGTCCCTACCCTCGAAAACCTCGTTCGAAACTTCGAACTTCCTCCAAGGTCCAATCCATTACTTGCGAGCTCAGGAGCAGCTCCGACCCGAGCAAGTCACCAGGTATCGTCTCTGCCTGTGCTTGAATTGAAGTACTTTCCGTGCTACTGTGAATCCCACGTCGGTTTTTGTGCTTTGGTTGTGGAACCAGAGACAGAGGCGAACAGTGCAGGGGTTGAAGCTGCGTTGGGTATGCTCAGGTTCTACAAGAGTGAGTCTCTCCACTTGCGTCTCAGGTGTTCGATCAATTGTCCGCCTCTTAGTTAAATAGTTTGATGCTTCGGTTGCATCTTCTTTGTCGCTTCTTGATGTTGTCGGTGGCACGGGAGGAAGTAATGGAACGGTGGGTGTTTCGTTGAATTGGATGTGGAGGATGAAGATTGAAAATTTTTTCCTCTTTCTCAGGCTTGATTGTCTTCTGTTAGGGGAAATATCGCCGATTCTGCCGAATAGTTGTCGATACGTGCCGACGTGTAGCGAGTACTCGATGGAAGCCTACAAGAAGTATGGGGTTGTTAAGGGCACCGTCCTGACGGCTTGGCGTCTCTGCCGTTGCAATCCTCTTGGTAATTGCCTCTCGAGCACCTTATTGTCTGAAGGTTCTTTTTAAGCTTCAGTATGTTTTGGAAATGATGTAGGAGAATTTATCTTTTCTATGTTAATTTTATGTTGTGCTTTAACTCATTTGCATATATGGAAAGTATAAACTTCACGACACAGCTGGGTTCCACCAGTGCCCTTAATACCATTCACACTGTATCAGCAGTTCGCAACCCTTTCTGTTCATCGAGGAAACTATGGCGCGCTCCGTTGAGCTCTTGCTTTCTCCATGATAAATGTAGGTAGAAAGGGTTTTCATTTTCCCCAGGTGTTCATTTTGCCAGGTGGATCTGGATTTGATCCCCCGCGCTGGTTTGGTGAAGAACGTCCATCTGAAGAAGAATGAGAGTTTACTATATTGACTTCTGGGCCGACAGGTATATTTTCCACATCTTCGAGGTAACTTGGCTTAGCCTGTCTCTGAGATTGGTTCTGGGAGTTGCAGTCTCTTTCGACTCAGGCGAACAAGTCTTAACATCTATCTAGTGGTTCACTAGTTCTTAATGTTGACTTTGGATCGATTTTTTGTTTCAACAATAGGAGTAATATTTTAGGGGATAAAGGCACCGGAGGTCCGTCAACCATTACAAAATATTCAATAGGTCCCTCGAATTTTTTTGTTGTGCAGTTGGATCCCTATACGATGTATTTTTTTTTGTTCAAGTTGGTCCTTCAGTCAAATTTATGGTGCCACTACCATGAATCTTGAACAATTTTACATGTCTAGGACAACCGGGGGATGAAATTTTCAAGCTCTAGATAATGCTTTCTTTTGCATCGGTTTCATTGGTATTGCAACAGAATGGCTGCCCTTTTTGTTGCCTTTCAGGCATTATTTGAGGAAAACCACTTACATCACATAGATTTCTTAAATTGGCACCAAAATTGCACTACAGAGTTCTATGGAAGTAAGTCAGTTTCAGCCAAGAGTGAGTCAAGGAAAGTTGGGAAGTTTGTTGTCAAACCATATCGCGGATTATGAAACAGGATCGATGAGCTGTTCAATCTGAAAATCCTTTTTTGCGCCGGTTGGTTGGACATACAAACACGAAAACTGACGATCGTGTTTCTTGTGTTTCCTGTGCAGGTCTTCGAGTAGAGGGATGCTTATGATATTGGCCATCCTGTTTCATGATTGCAGCTAATATTGAATGCTTATGGTCCATTATTGTTCGACCAAGTGTATTATTTGCCGTCTTATGGAACTATCAGGAATTGCAATTTGGGAACAGGTACATCCTTTTACCAGTGCTCGCTGGATGTCAGGTCCCTATGGCATAAATCCTCCAGAGTCCTCGTGCCATCCCCAATGTGAAGGAGTTCGCAAGCTCGAGATTGTCAAAGAGCAATCGTAGCAATGGAATCTCGACACTGGGAAATGGTGAAAGGACTCGATGATTCCGTCTGTAAAATATCATAAATGGACAAGTTGCGCTTCTCATTTTGACAGACAAGAAGGGAAGCGAAATCAAAGATGATTGTTGTTTGCAATAAGCGTCTTGTAGACCAGTGCTCCTGGGACATTTGTTAAGCATATTTGATAAGGAAATGTTCTGTTTTTCAATGCACCAATTACACATAACGGGAGAGGCACTGCTTGGGAAGTCACGAATTCTCTTTATACGACTGTTTAAACGGTGCCTTGAGGCGCAAATTTTGTCAAACTCGAACCAGTCTTAAGATAGCTTGTGTAGGGTTCTGCTGCGAGTTCAATTCGTTTTCCAGCCATGCATTTGATGTTGACATCACTTTCCATGGCCACTCTTGCTCTATTATCTTTGAATTTGCTCTTCTAGACTAATCCCCGGAAAGAACTATTGTTGAGAGGCTTCAGCGTATCACCTTAAATCATCCTGGAAGCCGATTATTCTACGGTGAAAGTCTTGGGCGACTTTTATACGCTCCATGCGAGTCACACAAAGTTCCTTGGCGGTGGCGCCTCAAAATTCCCCGTTCCTTGGAATGGCGAATCCGTTCCATTCGATATTTTTCCAAAAACGGTGTATTCTTCTTATCTACAAATGAGAACATGGCATATGCAAACACGAAGAGTTCTCTAGGTGAAGTAACGTGGGTGGGACAATTCTATTCGGCGTTTCCGTCTTCTCAATTGCCCAACATCGACTGCTTCACCAAAGCAGGAGCTTGTTTTCTACAAAACCAACCCATGCGACTTGTTCTTCTACCCACCCTCAGGAAATTATTATAACGTAAGATGATTTATAATTATAATGATGAGATCACACTGATGTGATTGGGGCACCGCCGGGGACAAGGACCATGATCACATGCCTCGTCCCCATCCCTATCAATAGTCTCCCCATAGTGGCAACTGTTTTTCTAAATTCCTCCCAATCTTGATACTGTTCCAAAGTATTCATGAACTTGATCATTTTGACCAGATAAACGTTCCTAAGCTTATCCCCGTTGGAAGCAATGTCCGATCAACGGACACTGCTGGACACTAGCACGTTTCGCCCCTTCTCCAGAAGGCATTTTAGTCCAGAAAAAAAAGAAAAAAAAGCACGATTCTTCCGTGCCACTCACGTGATCATCAAAAAAGTTCAAAAAAAGAAACCCGTAATTTACCCCAACTTCACATACCAAAAAGGGCTTTTTTCGAGCATAGTTGATTATTTTAAACTCAGCTTAAAAAGACTGAAAAATGGAAATGGCGAGTCACTGCAGTTGTGCCAATAGAATGGTAAGGAGATCGTCAAGGACTAAAAAAAAGTTTGGGCAAACCCTAATAGGCTTTCAGATTTCTCCTAGAATACTTTTTGAGTGCATGAAGTAAGGGATAAGGTTGACTGCTGGTGACAGGACACAAGGGAAAATTCAAGCCTGCTCATTCATCAGCTGCCACTATACACCGCCAATCAGACGCATCTGTGCAAGATCACATTGACCAACTTCCCTCCAAAGTCTCCATCGGGCTATTGACCTCAAGCTATGGACCCGATTGAAGAGTATGGACTCGATTGAAGAGCGGCACCTGGTATTTGAAACAAACATAAACCAACTAGAAAAGGAAAAGATGGCCATGTATTTACCAAGCTGTAGCAACACCATAGGCCAATCATAATCATATCGTTTCAGGGACGGGTTAGAATCAACTGCACAGACTCCTTGCAAATGAGTATGTCATACTCAGGGAAGAGGCTCTAAATTTGAGAATTATGTGCACTTGTTTCCTTTACACTTTGGGCTGGACTAACTGTTTGACATTCTGTGGAAGAAGACGAGGCACAAATTCTGCTTTACCCCGTCTTCTTCCACAGGACTTTGACCTCTAAATCTACATCACCAATTGTTGCACAATTGAACAAAGTCACCAGACCGAACCATCTACCTGCCAGTTTAACAAGGTTATATCAAACAAAAGTGCCAGTGGAGGGACGGGTCACAAAAGCAGTTTCAAGAGAGAGAGAGAAATAGAGAAACAAAAACTCACCTCGGTTTTCCATCTACTGTTGTATGCCCTACATTGTCAAGCCCCATTGTTAAACCCTTGATTGTAAATTCACTAGGCAGGTTTCCAAGCAGAGAGGGCATAGATGATCCGTCCCTTCCATCCTTGTAACAGCCACTGGCCATCTTCATTGATCATAAAATCTTTGTGATAGCTTGACCGTACTTTTTCTTTTGCCAGCTTCACGATGTCCCGATCAAAAGGAAGCTGCACAAACCCAGCTCTCAGGTTACGTACTTGCCACTGCTTGTATGTCTCTGGCCTTTCAACTCGTTCCCAACCCTCACAAGCTGTAACATTTAATGCCTCCCTTCCAAATATTTCTTTCTCGATCAGCATTCTCTCCCGATTTTCACGGGGAACTAGAGTTTCGAGCATATCAAAAAGTGCAGAGAAATGGAACAGTGCCTCCCGAAACCGTGTTACAAAGAAGGGTGCATTGTAAGAACCGTTGAGAATCCCGTGGATATAAATATCAGGTTCGATTCTTCTCATCAAATCAGTGACCATATTTCTCGGACTGACAGCTGCTACCGATTCATCAAGTAAGTTTTTAGAGCGATATATACAGTTAACAACAAGTAACTCATCCTTGTCAATTTTGAGTTCTTCTATCTGAATAGTTTCCCATTTCTTTGCTATTGCATTATACTCGAATGGGACATGGAAAAACTCTGCATAAGCTGCAAGTCTGCGGCCTGTTTCCTCCACTCGCTCCGCTGGCCGAAAGCCAGGTTGGGGGAAATCTATCCCAGTAATCCGAATTTTTGGGGGTCCACCAGGTCTTGATGAGAGCCGCTGAATAAGCGTTGGCCACTGGAAACCATAAAGAATACCAAAATCAATAATGTGGACGCTCATGGAATCAGATGCTAGGTTTTTAATTGTCCTATTTGCAGTGAAGTTAGAAAGCTTCCTAAATGGGCAAGCAGCTAGGAAAAGATGGTAAGCTTTCAATATAGCGGCAGCAGAAGTTCTCTTGCTAATGAGGCCTTTATAGATCTGGCTACCCGTGCCAGCCTGGCGAGCCTCAAGCCCATCTGCAAGGCAGTGAGCCAATCTCTGACTTCCATCCCCAAAGGGAGAAGAATGCTGCCTAATCTGCTTCAAAAACTCACTTGTGCTTATACGGTCATCAGCTGCAACTGCTTGTGCACAATTGATCAACAGAGTTCTCAAATCCACGACTTCCTTCTTCCCATTTTGTTTTCCCCCACGTCCTTTACCACCATTTAATCCCTTAGGTTGCCCATTGCGCAACATATTTGCAGTAGTTCCATCCTGCAAGGTTTCTTGAAGTACGGTTATGTGACTTATACCCTTTTGAGAACAAATCAACACATGATCAAACATATCTGATCGGAGAGGTGATTCAGAGAAAATAGCAGCTTGCTTGCTACTCCTCTCTTCTTCAAAATCTGTATCCCTCTATGAGGATTCTTCCTCCCCCGTGAGCCATTAGGAGAACACTCACAATCATCCTTCCTCTCTAGCTTGACCACCTCACAAGATCTCACCTTTGACTCAGTTAAGGACCCTTTTGACTCCGCATTATCGAAAAACCCATTACCACTGGGAAGAAACTTGCTAGCTTCTTCAACTCCCTTGTTAAACTGCCAAATAGATTGACTCTCGCCACCCAAATCAGGAACCTGAGCAATACTAGCTGGGGAATCTACAAAGAAATCCATACCACCGACGACACTATTGGAAGAGGCATAAGATGACTGAGAAATGCCATTAAATGAAAGACTCTGCACTTGAGGGAAGGAAGTGTTCTCACAAGAATATGATTCCAGAGGATTATGCATCAAATAGCCGTAGCTATTTACAGAGAGGTCATCCTCAGGACTCTCGCCACTTAGATAGGTATAATTTGGGTTTGGTTCAGGCGAAGGGGGATACTTCTTACCAATAGCCTCATAAAGAGATTTCTCAGCAGCTTGAAGGTCCAAAGACTCTTGAAGCATACAATTCTTTTCCTCCATATCTTCTTCCATAAGCATCTCACTTATGTACCTCAAAACCGCATCAGAGAAATCGCAATCTTCTGGCGAATCCTCCTCTTGAGTCATGCACGAATTCGAGGCACTTGGGGTTCCGCTAATCTGTGTCGCCATGGGGGGTGGAACGTATTGAATTCCTCCTCTGAAGCCATTGGTCTCGAATCTGGGTCCAGGAACTAAACTCGAATCCGCACACCATGGCAACGATTGATTATCCAATGAAAGTCCGGCTACAGAAGCGGAATACCCCTTAAAGGGAGGATCCATATTCATCCACTCCACAAGATCTCACCAAACAGAGCTTGGACCAGAAAGACCAATCCAAGCCCCCGCCAGGCCAGAATTTCCGGAAACAACAGACGCCCCACGCGCGACCCCCTTCTGATACCCCCCGAACAAATCCTTGCAACCCCACAATGCCAATGCACAAAGAAGAAGGTGCAAAAAGTCAACCGATCCGACCACCGGAGTTTCAGGGTTTTGACATGCTTAACACCCCTATGCATATATCCAGCGAATCACACAAGGCGACAGGACAGATAAACCACAATATCCAAACGAAGCATAAACGAACCGGAATACCCAGATAAAGCTTTCGGTCACTCAAGTCCGAGCATCAAAAAAGCCGCGAGCTTCAATCAAATTCACGAGAGAGAGAGAGAGAGACAGAGGAAGCAGCTTCAGCAGGCAAGAAACAAAACCCGGAAACACTGAACCCCGGCGAAGTCAAATCTCCAGACCAAGAACAGGTGAACGAAGTGCGTACCTCGACGAAACCCAGCTCTTCCACAGAGAGAGAGAGAGAGAGAGAGAGAGAGAGAGAGAGAGAGAGTGGTCAGAGGAACTGGAGATGGCGTCGCGCTCCGCCTTAAGAAGAGAGAGACCGAGTCGGAGAATATTTGTTTAGGTGTGGGGTTGGCGTCAGACTAACCACTCTGAATAATCTCGGTCGCGCTAACTGTTAGTACTCTAAATAAGCGCTTTCAAGAAGGAAAGCTGGGATTTTGATGGAGGCCCATGTTTTGATCAAAGATTAGTGGGTGTTCTCTCTTTTAGCATCAACCTTTGTCTCTCCTAAATTTCCGACTTTTTAAATGGCATCTCGGCTTTCTTTATACGAGATACTAGGTTCAAAGCGCCAAGGCATGCATGCTGCAAGGACGGAAGGAAATGTGCAACTGTACAGGAAATAGGATCGGTTTGAGAAAGCAAGGGCAATTTAGGAAATCCGATAGTGAGATGAGACTAAGGAAAGAGCCGGACTAATTATCGGTCATTTGTTAGGGGTCTTGTCAGAGAGTGTCTCGTGGCACTGGTTAACGGTCTTAAGAATCTCGATTAAGCTAATATTCATACTCTAATATAGCACTTTCAAGAAGTAAAGTCGGAATTTTGATGGAGACCCGTGTTTTGATTAGATTGGTGGGCGTTTCTCTTTACCACCGGCTTTTTTCTCCTAATGTTGCTGACCTTTTAAATGGCATCTCGGCCTTCTTCACGAGATACTAGGTTTAAGGCACGCACGCGCGGCGTATAGGGTCGGTTCGAGAAAACAAGGGCAATTTAGGAAATCCGATAGCGAGATAAGATAAAGAAGGAACCAAACAGATTACTAGGTATTTGTTAGGTGTCTCGCTAAATTGCTGTCTCGTGGCACTTGCTAACGATGTCTGACAATGAGAGATATCCGTTTCTAGAGACAGTGTGCGTGCAGCACGAGGAAGACGGTACTTTGAAAATGACATAATTTATCTTGTTGAAATGTGAAAGCGGGAAAGCAATAACAAATTTGGGAGGCCTAAAAGTGATAGAGACACGTGTTTTTCCTCTATTAGAAACCTAGTTTTATTAATATCTGCATCTCGCTATTAAAACTTAAAAAGTTACCCGTAATTTTTTTCTCGCAATTCTTTTTAGAATAAATTACTTTATCTGTGAAAAGTTTACGCGCGGCTCCGCATGCTTCCAATTACATTAAAGATATTTCTACATTTGTCTTTCCCTTTTCTCTTCTCCTCAAATTTTTGTCATGATGTAAATGATCAGACAAAGTGAAAAATCGAATCTACTTAGGTGCATTCGTTTCGCGAAAAATGAAAGATTTGAAAAATATTTTCCTAAAAATGATTGCTTATATCGCTCGCAAAAATGAACTAATGAACAATATCTTAATTGTCCGTGAAATTATTTAGATATAAATTATTGTCGATAATAAAAATATTTTTTATTAAGTAACTATTTTAGGAAAATATTTTCGAATCATTTATTTTTTAAAAGAAAATTTTGCCGAGTGAAAATTTGAAATTTCTTTTTTTTTTTCTTGTTTGGATGGCAAACAAAACGTCACTGGGGAAAATTATCCAAAAAGTCTTAAATCTATTGTACGCTGGTCAATTTAGTCATAAACCTTTCAGTTGTGCCAATTTAGTCCTAAACATTTTTACAATTTACCAATTTAGTATTAAGAATTTTCAATTATGCTAATTCAATCATAAATCTTTTGGCGATTTGTTAATGTAGTTCTTTCGGCTCATTATTTAAATAATAGGTCGAGGACTACATTGGCAAAACTTCCGAAAGTTTATGGCCAAATTAGCAAATTATCAAAACGGCTTATGATTCAATCGATTCAATTAAAAAGTTTAGGACTAAATTGACCGCCGTACGATAGGTTTCAGATTTTCAGGACGATTATCCCAATACCGGTGTCACTGCATGCGAGGGATTCCATAAAATCTGGTCACATAATTTTTTCCATTTTTTTTTTCCTTTTCGATTGGAGCCTTATCACATAAAGTAATTTTGTCCCTGACCGAGTGAGCGGACGTGGACCGACCGATCCCAACCGTCCGCTAAAATTGTCCCACCACCTCTTGTCTGCCCCCAACGTCAACGCGCGCGGGGACTCTTCTCTTCTCGCCCGCCCGCCCGCCGGCCCGCCGTACGTCGGCACGTGGGGGGGGCCGGGGCCCGACCCGGTGTCCCGCGTCGCCCGTCCCGCCGGGCAGGGCCCGAATTGCACGATCGCTTTCACTCCGCGCCCGTGGATGGGGGGGGGCAGGGGAGCGAATTTACCGTTCTGCCCCCCCGAAGCCGAGCAGGGGGGAGGCGCGCGTCGAGACGGGACGGACGGGACGGGACTCCGATTCGCACGCGCCGAGGGGTGACGTGGCGGCGCGGGCCCCCCCACCGCCAAAAACGCCGGAAGAAGTTTGCACGCACCGTCGTCCGTCTTAAGTTTTTTTACCCTTTTTTTTTTTTTTTGTCAATCCTACTCTTACTTCTATTTTTATCTCTCGTCCCGCTTTCAAATTTCCATTTTACCTCTCTCTTACAAAAGCGTGAGAGAGTCGAAACCCCGAAAATTGCACGTCCCTTTCTTAACGATAATGAGAAGGGAAGAGCGGCGTCGGGACAAACCCAGCGCTTGTCCGTCTTAGGTTGACCGGTAGTGCTTGCGGCGCGTGAGTGGGAGGGAGCCTGACGTGTCACGCTGCCTGGTGCCGAGGTCGCCTTTGGCAGTTTGCAGCTTGTCGCTTCGTTTTATTTTTTATTTTTATTCCCCACGTTCCAGGGTAACAAACAAGAAGTTGTCGATACCGGATCACATCGAACCGGGGTGCTAGTGCGTACCATCGGATAAAGTGATTTTACAATTTTCGTATTGGTCCCGAACGCCCGACCCCTATTGAGTGTTGCCGAACGTCCGAAAAGGCCCCCCCGCGGTTTCCTCAATTAAATGGAAAGTAATTATATAATATGGAGATACACGAGAGGGAACGTAGGTTCCGTTTATTTCGGGAGAATGAAGGGTTAATTATAATCCCAAAATTGCTCAGGAGAACTCGATTGACAAAATATTTAGGACTAAAATGACTAAATTGAAAGGTGTAAGACTGAATCGGTACGTATGAGCGCGATATGTTCAGGATTTTTTTTCTTTTGGGCAATTTTCCTGACGATTTTTAACCCTAAACTGGCCGAACAAGTCCTCTCAAGACTGTGGAGCTTGCCTTCGCGCAACGCCTGCCGATTTGTGTGCACGGAGATGAGAATCCATCCGAACCTGACCTTCTCGCCCTACCGTGAATACCGGAGGCAAAATGAGCAAGATTTGCGTCATGGAGCTCTTGGGCGCGCCGCGCGTCCGGTCTTTTGAATTCGTTAGAGAAGAGGAGGCGTGTAATTTCGTTGACTATATGTATGTGGCCATTGTCCTGTTTGCCTTTCAATCTAAGCCAGAAGATCTGCGCTTTCTCAAATAGCGTAATCTCCAAAGTGGCTATAGGCAAAAGGTGCAAAGTGCAAGCAACAAGAGGCATTTATCGCGTGCATGAAAGAGTCGGTCGCGCTGGCTCTACTTTGTAGATGTCGATATCCATGCCACATGGTTCTCGATTGATCAATGGCTTGGATTACTTTCATCAACCAATCCCACCTGAGCGATTAAACTCCGTCGTACGTCGACCACAACGAATCGGTTACTTCTGTGTGTAAACAATGTTACGGGTATCCGGTATGAATTGTCATTTCTATGCAATTCTAAGTAAATGCTGTTGAGAAAACCTCATAATATATTTTGAAGTTAACAAAATCATCCATAATTTTTATATCGATATTGATAAATGCAAGAAGCGTTTATGTTTCAGGTAATATTCACGTTAAAAGGATTATTTATGAGTGAAAAACCCATAGAATGGAGAGTTCATATTGACTTGAAAGTATCGAGGTTTTATGTCTACAATATCTACATAACTATCGTTGTCAAAGTATACTGATTAGAACGGTTGATCATATCCAAAAAGCCAGAAGCAACGAATTGCAAGGATATCAGCAAGGCGAAGGCTGGATATCAGCAATTATCAGCAGGGCAAAACGCTGGATATCAGCAAAGTGTTGAATATCACCAAAGTACTGCGATAGCTGAATATTAACGGATTACTTATATTACTTGAGACGAAGTCCTTGTCATGATTTTCAAGATTAATACTTTGAGATATTTTATCTCATTCTTGACAACTTATGATCTGGTATGGATTCTCTCTTTAGGAGATCGTGATTGTTTATCAATCTTAAGTATTATCTTCACGGAACATTAAATCATGCGAGATATCTTGGTTAACAATCATCCCGAAGGCAAGATTCTTTCCTTAGCTGAAACACTCCATTTTGGGAATCAAGGTTTGATTGTATGGGCGGCCAAATCTCCAAGGATTCTGATTGATCGACCTTAATGGTTACCTAATCTTCTCCACAATTGTCCAGCAGGTAGATTGGAGATTCATCCTCTTGAAAATTGTCCAATGGGAAGTTTGAAAGCTGGGGAGTATTAAAGAAGAAACACTATAAACTATGTGTGCATTATCTTCTATCTCTCTGCTCATACTCAATCACTGCTTGATAGAGACGCTGCACGACACTACTTGAATATAACCAGAACTTGATCATATTCATATCCCGTATTACTCAATTACCTTGTAATCAAATTTGGTGCTATTACTTCCAAGGTTTTTTAAAATCACATGTCCCCTTTTAGGTGATATTGCTAGCCAACATCAATTAACTCAATTACGTCCGATAATAAAAAAAAAGGGGATGGGAAGAAAAAACCAATCAAGTCAATGTGTTCCAATAATTGTTGGCCACGAAAACGACACCCAAGATCTCAATAGCTAGAATGTAAAACACATATTATCGAGTAAAAGAAATTTGCGCACATAATTTGGAATCCATTGTTCTTGAAGTGGAATAGCAACGATCCTCTTTATTACCTTTGGCTCAATTAGATTGCCTCTTACAATTAGTGTCTGCTCCTAATGTGAAATAATTTGTGCGTCAGGTTTAGAAAAGGGACTTGAGCACTATTTATAGAATTTTAAGCCAGGCCCTCTCATCACGAGTTTGGCCTAAATCGGCCCCACACTAGCCAGTCCTTATATTAGACTAATTAAGAATCTTTATATCTTACTTTGTTAGACCAAGCCCGTAAAATGGTTAATTACAATCTCAATTAATGTAGCTCACATAAGAAAAACTTTTACAATAAGCTCATCTTAAGAGACGGGGTTAAATCTAACTAATGAATCCGCCATTTGGACTGAAAATTAGGCATGAAAATAATTCTATCAATATTTATATGCCTCGTGGAACTCGTTGGATAATAACTTTGGACTTGCAAAATTGCAAGTAAAGATAGATAGTCCAAACAGTCTTTGTCGCCTTTTTTTTTTTATCTACAAATGTCAAATATATCAATCTTAGGATGTGTAATTTAACAAGATGCATTTTTCCATATTTATTTACTTAATAAATGTTCTAAAGACACTCTTCAATGAAATCCTTCTATGGATAGCTTCGCAAGGAAGTTATCCAATCAGTTCTTTACCAAAGTAAGAATGCAAATTATGTCTCAAACTTCCTAATTTTGCCAATTAAATTTTACTTGAAGTTCTAATATAATTCTTCTGGCCAGTTTTCACCGGAAATTATTGACGTGACAACGTGTCACAAATGATGGCCGGCGATAACTGGACCGCCACATCAACAATCCCAGGCGAAAATTGACTCGAAATGCTACATTGAAATTTTGCACAAAAGTTTGGCATTAAATTGATAAAATCAAGTTGGTATTCGTACAATAAATTTAAAAAGTTTTTTTTATCAGGATATAATAAATTTAAGATTGATCGGGTAATTTTTTTTTTTCACTTTCACGTTATAAATTATTAGTTTATTTTCTTTAGACCGCATAACCTGTGACGGACTCTCACTAATCTCAATTATGGGCCCCACGGGAATTGCCTGTCCATCTTAGGTTAGACCGGTGCTGGCGTGCGTGAGTGGAAGCGCGATGCGCGACTGCCTATGTATGCTTTCTTTGCCGTTTTACCTTTTCGCTAGTTTTGTATTTTCCCACGTTCAGTGTAACAACAAAAGTTTCAACATCGACATAACGTGCATTTAGGTAATATCTAGAAAAAGAGTTAAAAAAAAAATCTCAAATTATGTCAATTGTAACATATTTACTCTGAATGACATAAACAATATCAAAATTACACTCATCGTAAAAAATCCCTAAACTTGTACTCATGTGACCTATTTACCTTTTGTTAAGATTATGTTAAATAATTTTTCGGTAAAAACAACGTTTTTATTATTTTACTTAAGCCATATGAGTGCCAGAAACACCGTTTGCTTTCCATGTAGGTAGATTTTTAATGGTTCTCATTGACAGAACTTTGACGGATAGTAAATACGTCACACGTGTACAAATTTGAGATTTTTGGTGTCACAGAAAAAAGTTTAGGATAAATGTGTTCAGTAGACATAATTTAGGGCTTTTGATAACTTATGCCCTAATATCTAATACATTAAATGCATTTTTATTATCGGTTTGGAAATTATAATGTGTTGGCTAACACGTATTTTAATTCGAAACAATTTAGTTTTCAGGATGATTGATTCCATGTCACACGAGAAAGATCAATGTATTGTTATCACCAACAAAATACCAAATGGAAGAATGATATTGTGCGAAAAGAGAAAAAAACATTTCCAATTTGAAATTTTTCAGTAATTTCATTTTAGAATAAAAAATATGCAAACCTTGATATTGAAATTCATGAGAAATAAAGTTAAATCATTAAGTTGCGCTTTTGTCCATGGACATCATATTTGTTGTAGGAGATCATTTTTGTCTTTTATACAATTATATAGATAATCGAGTCCTCATTTAATTGCATGAAGCGTGTAAAAGCATTTCAAATAATTTTAGTTACTAGAACACTATATGGAGTTGAAATTTTTTTTAACTGATTGTTGCCAAATAACAGCACAATATCAAATGCCCCTGTGAGGTGCAGAGCAATTGGTGGCACTGCTAGGGGTGATCGGTTTTTTTCCTCGAAACTAGGAACATGATCATCTGGTCCTGGGATTGGACCGATCAGTTTAGTTTCCAGGTGGTCCAATGAAACCGGTGGAGGAGGAGGAGGAGGCATTGAGCGTGGTTTTCCAGAGGAGCGTGCTTTGATCTGACCCATGGGATGCAAGTTCAAACCTGCCAGTTTACGTTGTATCTCGAAATTATTCAAGATTAGGCATGTGGCCTTCCTGATATCCCATAAAAGAGTTTACTCATCGTACGTAACCGACGCAAGCGAGGGATGACGCGAGTTCTTCTCACGTCTGTCAACCAAAAAGAAAAAAAAAAACACAGCACCAAATGATGAAAGTAAAAATTAGAATAAAAAACTAAAACATTGCGAAAGGTTACCTACTTACATAACAAGATCATAGCAAAATGGTAATTTTTTGCTCTATTTATGTGACGTTTGAAACTACACGCGTGTAAATATCTTTACTCGTTATTTTTTGATATGATAATTTTTAACGTACGCGCAGAGCTTGCGCACATTCGCTAGTAATACACAAGAGACTAAATTTGTCGGACGCCGGGGAAAACATGACAATTGCTACATAAATGACTTTTTGACCTCACATTCTCTTCTCACGTGTGCCTTGAAGGGAGAAAAGGAGGGAGAAAAACTGGGCCGGTCAATGGGAAAATTGTGGCAATCGTCGAGTCAAAATGAAAAGAACTCAGACATACCCAATATACAGCTCGAATCTAGAGAATCAGTTCCTAAAAGGAAGCATCAAACAGTAGAAACCAAATCACTAGAGTTTGCCCGAGTGACCATTTTTCTTAGTTGATAAGAGAGAGATGGAGAGTTCGAATCCCCACCTTCTTAGGGCGGGCTAGTAGTAGAGATGTGTAATTTCGGATGTGGGTATCGACTCCTACGTCCTGCAAAGAGACTGAACAAAAATTTGAGAGTGAGTTGAGAGTTAAAGTATGACAAATAAAAAACAGTAGAAACCAAGAAAAATAAAAAAAAAGTAAAATATAAAGGAATTTGTCTTTTTCTTAGAAAAATAATATTCACGTCGTACTATACAGTATAAAGATGTTTATTAAATAATTGGGGTTGGCATCTCTGGCACAATTTGGAGATTAGCTACCAACCGTAAATTTTTGTGAGATTAATTATTATGAAAATATAAATTGATGGATGAAGATATAATTTAATATTTAAATATTCTAACGTTAACTTTCTTGTCCGTTTAGTGGGGTATCTCTCTCCTAGAGTCAATGGAAACGTCAATTCTAGAGGAGGGAAAGTAGGCTTTGACCGTGGAAAAAAAAAAAGCAGGCTTAGACTATAGTATTTAGATGGCCCATGACTGTTGGACCAAACCATTAGTGGAACGACCATAAAATAGTAGAACTAGCATATCCACACATTATAGATTCATTTGATGGAAATTATATTGTACTTAGTAGAAGGAGTAATCATTTCCAAAGTGGATGGTTCTCAGTCTAAAATCGGAAATCGACCCCGTAAATCTTGGTTCTAAATAATTAGAATCGGAAATCAATCCGGTTGGTTCCGCTTTTTTGTTCTATTCAGGAGTCGGTCCATTTTTTCTTTTGTATAGAAAAATCAAATTAAAATATTAAAATTGTACTGTTTCACTGCAAAAACATGTATTGGTCAAGTGGTTATATTGTTTTATGTTTATGTTGAAAACCATTGCTCAATTTTCGATTGGTGCAAATATTTTTTTTTTCAAAAAGAGACTACAAAACTGGTTTAGAATCGGTTCAACCTAGGAACCAGAGGTTTTCACTTTGGAACCGGAAAACGAACTAGTCAAGAAGCCAGTTTTAGGATCGGTTCTCTCGAGAATTAGCCTTGCAACGGTCGGTCCAAGACGGTTCCCAATGCACACCCTAGTTAGAAGTATGTAAATGTGTTGAGTTGGGTTCCTGACGCAAGTTTGGCTAACTAATGAGCGCATTGACTTGTTGCGACCCAAAAACGCCAATTAAGAGAGTTCAATTTCTGATCTTTCCCTGATTCAAATATCAGACTTCTAATTTTGAATGGTAGAGGTCAACGTGTTCTTCCTACATGTCATGGTTGTCCAATATGAGTTGTCATTTGTATACAATACTAATGTTTCGTTTCTTTAGCGAAAAATAAATAATTTAGAAAATATTTATTAAAATTTATCGCTTGTATCGCTTACAAAAATGAATGAACAAAAAATATTTTTATCATTCATGAAAATGTTTAAACATAAATTATTGTCAATAATAAAAAATATTTTTTATTGACTAATTATTTCGAGCGAAGTGTATCCACCACTTATGAACTGTCTTGAATAGTTAATAAGTATGACAATGACTCTATCAATATCATACGCCTTGTGGAATTCGATCGATAATGACTTTTGAGTAGCAACTGCACGTAAAGATCGATTATTGAAAGATGGTTTTATCTGTTTTTTCATCTACTATTCCTCAAGTATACCCATTTTAGGGTAATTTAACAAGCATTATTTTCGTCTCACGAAAAAACCTAAATTCATATCCTTTATCCAAATCTATCCTGTCAGCACTCTGTCCAAGATCCCTTCAAAACACATATGCGTTGACACACATGGTAGACTAATGCAAAACAGATTCGACGTGCAGAATGACGGATCTGGCTTGAAAAATCCATCCGTGTTGACACGGATGCATTTTAATGGAGAGTAGTATTTGGGTCGGGGTTATGAAGTTTTTGTGAGACGATAATTAGTTCAATGCAAAAGTGTCATAAGGTACTGGTTTATGATTTTTGTGAAGCGAAAATCAGTTTTGAGGCAAATGAGTTATGGACTATTGGTTTTAGATTCTTTATGGGACGAAAAGTAGTTTGGGGGTAATTTATTGTAAAAGTACCGAGTCAAGATTCATAATGGTATTAACCCATATTATAATTGATTCCATCCGTTATATCAGGTAGCCAATGTGCGCATTACCATTAACTATAATGGAGATTTGAAAGAATAGAATCATATGCAATCTCTTATATTATATATTTCAATCGGGGAATGGCATTTTTTTTTATGTTTTTTTTTTTATAAATTTTTTTTTGCTCTTTTTTAATGTGGGGGGAACAAACAAAAGGAATCACGTGGAATTGGGAATGGCATCCAGACACTTGAAAGAGAATGCAATGAAAGTGGTCCACGATGGGTCTCCGACCCAATGCGCGCACGACGCCGCAGGAGCAGCAGTTACCCTCCCGACAAACAGTGCGTCCTCGTACGAGAAATCCGATCGTTGCGCCCCTTTTTGCGCGCTCATGCCGGGGGCGCGACGATCGAACCTGGGCCAGTGACATTTTTATAATAGCACCAAGTCCAGGATTAGTAGTAGGAAGATCTCTCGCTCCATTGAAATGCAAGGTCAGAGATACTGAAATTACAACCGTACTTTTCTTATTATTACCGAAACCACCGTACCGTATACAACCCTCCATCCTCAACATAACCTTTTTTTATACTTTCATGCCTAAGCCTTGGATCGACAAACGAGCCAGTGACAGTTCCTCGTCGGCCCAAACCAACGGACTAGGTTAGGTTGCCATCTAGGTATCGTCTCGATGAGGGGTTAACGAGCGAAGGCGCTTCTTTGAATCGAATTTGATTCAATGTACAGTATTTCATTAAAAGATCTTGTATGATCTTCTTGCCCTAGACACATTTCTGTTCTCACAATATTATTTCAATCGACTTACTAAATGGCGCGATACTTTGGAATTGATAGACCCATTTAAATATCCGAGAGGAATTTCTTACATTACTTAGACTCAGTTTGTTTTGCTGAAAATATTGCCTTTCTAGAAAATCATTTTTGAGGAAAATGATAATTTTTTCTGGTGTTTGGATGAAATCTGAGAAAGAACTAGAAAATATTTTTCATCGTTCAGAATGGAACATATAATTTTATTTTCTTAAACTCATAGACTAGTCGGATGCCCGGGTCCCCCTAGTCCCTGGTGCTCGAGCTTGGGTGCCCGATACTTGAGCCTTGTTCAATTGAGGCGGGGATCGGGACCCTAATACTTGTGTCTCGGTCCCCGACAATCAAGTCCACAGTGGCTGGGGGACCTTGGTGCCTAGGGCTAGGTCCATTGAGGCCGGCCTCAAGACCTCGGTGGTCGTGTTTGGGTCCTTAGACCCGAGCTCGAGACCCTAATACTTGTACCTGAATCCCCTACGCCAGATCCCAAGTCCATCGAAGTTGAGGCCCAAGACCTCAGCACTCGTGCTCGGGTCTAATTGAGGCCAGGCTCATGATCCTACTGCCCATGCCTGTGCCCAGGTCTCCGTGCCCATGATGGGGTCCATTGAGGTCAGGGCTGAGACCTCGGTGCTTGTGCCCAGGTCTCCATGCCCATGGCAGGGTCCATTGAGGTTAAGCCTGAGACCCCGCTGCTTGTGCCCAAGTCTCGCGCTAGCGCTTGGGTCCATTGAGGTAGAGCCCGGGTTCATCGAGATCGAGCCCAGGAACTCAGTGCCAAACTTGGTCGGAGGGACTCGGGGTCGACCTTGATGGACATGGGCCTAGCTCTAGGGACCTAAGCATTGGCACTAGGGTCTTGGACCCGACCTTGATGAACATAGACGCATGTGTGGAGGACCCAAGAATTGCCATCGCGGTCTCGGGCCTGGCGTAGATGGACCCAAGCACTAGGGACTTAGGCCCGACATAGATGGACCTAGGCGCTAGGGACTCAGGCCCAACCTCGTTAGACTCATGCACAGGCATAAGGGACCCGAGCTTGGGTGCAAGGGCAAGGGCATCGAGCATGGGTGCTGGGACTTGGGAGCATGGGTCTTGGGCTCGGCCTCAATTGACTCGGATGTGAGCATTGGAGACCCAAGCACTTTTTTTATAGGATCGGGGATGGGCACTGGTGTTCGATGCTCGGCCTCGATGGATCCCAACCCGAGTGTCGGGGACCCAAAAGAACGGCCTTGATAGACCGGGTGTGAGCATCGAGGACTCGAGTGTCGGTGTCCTGACCCCAGCCTCGATGCACCCAAGGGGACCAGAGGCGACGCTAAAGTCTTGGGCCCAACCTTGATGGACTCAGGCATAGGCAATACTGGGCTCAACTTTAATGGACCCATGCATGGGTACTGGGATCTTGGGCTCGACCTCGATCTACCCAAGGGGACTCGGGGGCTAGCACCAAGTTCTTGAGCCCATGCCTTGATTGGACATAGGGGGATCCAAGGTTAGCCTCGATAGACATGGGTCGGGGCGCCCCAAACCAGTGCACGGACATCAGGGTTGATGGAAAATAATTTTCGATTTTTTAAAGAGGAAATCACTTTCCTAAATTTAAATATATATTTTCCATTGACTCGTATTCCTGAGCAATTCAATTGCCGGAAAATGTTTTTCATGGTTGTTTTCGCGGAAAATGAATAATTTGATAAACATTTTCCTAAAAATGATTATTTGCATCGCTTGAAATAATTCTTAGTCAATGAAAAATATTTTCATTATGGATAATAATTTATATTTAAATATTTTCATAAACAGTGAAAATACTTTTTGTTCATTTATTTTTATATGTGATATAGTTAATCATTTTTAGGAAATTTTTTTTTATGAAACACCGTTTGCTTTGCAGAAAACTAATGATTTGGAAAATATTTTCTTGAAAATGATTGCTTATAATACTCATAAAACTGAGTGAATGAAAACATTTTCCTTTTCGAGCAATATAAGCAACGATTTTAGGAAAATATTTTCCAAATCATTCATTTTCCATGTAAAAAACGAAGCCTTTAATAAACAATTTGGTAAATAAGTTTTAGTGTATAATTTATTAATACAAAAAGAATCTTTTACTTCAAGGGACCACAGTCCTCTTCATTCTTTTCCAAAATATTCTCAATTTATTATTTTATAAACCTTTTATCAATGGACTAATGCGTAGATTAATAATTCTATTTTTATTTCTCATTCATCTCAATTTTAAAATTCGAATCTATTTTATCTTGTAAACAACTTTTTAAGAAAAGCCCAAATCTTAAAATGTTTCTCTTTCTATATCTATGTACACAATTTTCTCATATTGTGTAAGCAATTTCTTTTATCAATTGATGGTTCAAATATTTGAAATAAGACGATTTTGCAAAATGTTTTAAATGTCAAAATTTTTTGCATACATGCAAACCGTGTGTACTTTTGCTAGATTTTTCTTTAAATAAAGCATAAGAATTCTTAAACCATAAGGGAAGCTATTACTCACGTAAGCTTTCATTCACAAAACAATAGAAAAAACCAATCTATTTAACTAGTGTGAACCACCTCAAAATCGGGAAAAGAACAAAGGAATAGAACCGTGAAACTCTGTTCAAGGCGTGGTCCTAAAAGAATGCGCGAGTTCAGTGATTACTAGCGACGAGAAAGACCAACCCGCATGCCGCTTCTCACTTGGGCAATCCGGCGATGATCAAAATGTTTTTATATTCTTATCCACTCACAATTCTGCAGCCTGCACGAACCTTCAGAAACCCAGAATGATGAACAACCCGCGACATAAGAAGAGAAGACCCACATCTAACCATGAAGCTCTTATAAATCACATATGACCCAGTCTCTGAAATGAGTTGAACTGCATTGTTCATGGAAAAATTGTATTATCGGGTATAAATAGATAACTTTCTAAATATGGCTATGGTAGGATGATCATACATGTCTTACCCACGGTATCATGAGAATGTCTGCAGCACTAATCTATGTGGCCCCATTGGCATCCTATACTCGCTCTTGAGGTATTGGCATAGCGTATAAGAAAATCCCAGCAGCAAAATTACACACAATAAGGAAGCAACTTCACATCCCGGTTTGCAGAATGCAGCAATTGCACACTATCGAGCAGGACCGCGTCATGCTGACGAAGAAAGCCCAACTCATAGACATCAATACAAGAGAGACAACATGAAATGCATAATACTCGGAATGAAATCGTGCTATATAGGATGAGCTCATATGACTATTTTAACACCATGCTGCAGCCACGGGTAGATTATACCAAACGATCTCCCATGAATGAAAGAATGCCGAGAGAAAGAAGGGGCGAATGACATGCTAATCGCATTCAAGACGATCTAGTATGATATACATTGGCCACTATGTAAGAGAAAGGAGGTAAAAAAAAAAATATTCAAGAAGTAGAATTTGCACTAGATAACTTATTCAGCAGAAGTTGTCTCATACTGCCAGGGGTTGAACTTGGTTGATCCAATGTCAAGCTCTTCGATGGCGTCTAGACTATCTACAACAGCCCGATGTTCAGTATACTTTCCATTGTAGCGGTACACTTCCAAATCACCCCAAGGTGTGGGACTAATTTCGTCAGTCAGATCAAACCACCTTGGAGTGAATTTATGGCCTTTCATTTCTCGGTTCTTTTTCTCTTCTCTTTGCCTTTCCTCCAAACTGAAAAGAGAACAAATTTCCTATAAATAAGACCCTTCTCTGTTTCTGCCTTTTTCCAGAATGTTGCAACCAAACGAACAAGGAAAACGAAAAGGAAAAGGAAAAGGAAAAGTATCCATTCCAACAATGCAGATTACACCATATTCTCAAAGCAAATTAGTCTTCATTTTTTTCACATGTACCAACTAATGCCAAATTAAAACATCACATCTAAAGTCAAGAAGAAGAAGAAGAAGAAGAAGAAGAAGAAGAAGAAGAAGAAGAAGAGAAACCTGCTCTTTTCAGCACCAGCTTTAGGGAGGTCACCCTGCTCAAGTGCATATCTATCGGGACGTAAACGAGAGTCAGAAGCCAGAACTTTTTTGGGAGCAGTATTGAAACTGTTTATCTTGTGTCCGAAGTATGTGTACTGATACTTGTCATTTTTCGGAGCCTCAGCAACTCTCCAGGCCTACAGAAGCGAAAATATCAAGATTAATGTGAGGAACTTGGCATGGGTTTCTAACATGACAAAAAGTATGAGAGTAATTGCTAAGAAACTGTACAATTCGACATTGAAAGTTACAATGCATCATGAATCTGAATGAGTGGACTATGCTTATCCCTTTAACCTTTCAAACTTTGTAATTTGCCTCAGCAGGGTGGTAATTAGGTGCAGGGAACAGTGGGACAGGTTCCCAATGTGCATGGGTGAGATTTAAGCCTGGTAGACCAGGAAGCAAGTATGATAGTTTGACAATGACTCCAAATACAAGGGTCATCTGATTCTGCTCCTTATGAAAATATGCCAATGGTTGTTCATATCAAGATATGACGAATGCTTCACAGCATTTGATAGTAGTTCCTACTGCAAATCCCAGACTCTCTCTCTCTCTCTCTCCAAATACAAGGGTCATCTGATTCTGTTCCTTATGCAAATATGCCTATTGTCATTCATATCAAGATATGATGACTGTTCAACAGCATTTGATAGTAGTTCCTATTGTAGATCCTAGACCATCTCTGTCTTCCGTCCTCCGTCCTCTGTCCCTCCCTATCCCTCTCCCTGCCCATCCCCCTGCACCCCACCAAACCAAAATAAAAAAGCATATTTGCACTACTAACTTTTATAATACCTTATATATAAGAACAAACCAAGAGGTCATATTTGTGTGGGACTGCAAGCTTCTCATCTCATTCAAGTAAAAAGTGATCCACCAAAACAAAAAGCCATTCCTATGGTTGAGACTGGGAAGTTTACTTCTTCCATAGCAGGAGAAAAATCATAAAGTAGAAAAATACAACAAGATTCCCGAAAACACATTACAGTAAAGCAAAAAAAATAAAAACAGTAGGCATATGCCAGTAGCATATACTATCAAAGAGAAGAGGTCATACTAGTAGTGATATGCGGCGTATCTATTGATTCATGAAAGCCAAGATTCAATGATAGATGCAGTATGATTAATGTAAGCTAATAGGTGTTCCAAAGCCCATTTTTCTATTAAAATACTGCATCCTGAACCCGAAAAGAAGGGCTACAAAAGTCAAACTATATGGATGACTAAGATGTACAGATGCTTCAAAAGGTAGTAGTTTTGTTTCTTTTTACTCCTGTAAATTCCAAAATCAACCAGGATTTAATATATACTAAAAGAGGACATTTAATGTCCAAACATAAGCAAAGGCCTACCCACATCACCAATAAGCACATGATACACATACAAAATCACCATGAAAGCATACACAACTAAACATTTATGTTGATCAAACAAGTACTCTGGGGGTGTATGTTTGGAGAGTGTATAGAGCATGTAAGTAATGCTCAAAAGTACTTGATGATCTATCTGTCACGGCCAATGTGAGAGACATAAAAGCCAATAAATGCCATCTTTACCAAGAAAGGTTGAACACGGATAAGAAAGAACTGACCTCCTTTAGTTCAAAGCCTGGCAGCGGTTCCCCTTCTTTGTCGCAGGGTTGGTAGCTCATGTACTCATTCCACTTCCCTGTCATCAATATCTTGGGCTCCTCAGCAGCATCATACACATAGCCATCGACTTCATAGCGACCAGCCCTGCAACAAGAAGAGATTGAACTGCAAATGTTAATACTGAATACAGATTATTTATCACCATATTCAACACAGAAGGAATGAATGAAAGAACTTTCTCGACAATGTGGAGTAAATAATGCCACCCGGATTTAGTAATTCAAACCAATTGCTTCGCAAGTCTATACAGTGTTAAAAATGAAGGAAAATCAACATACATGGTCAAATGACAAAAGCAATATGCAGAGCAGAATTTCCCACATCCTTGATGATCATTCTAGCAAGGCCCTAAGATATCAAAGCCTCACTACTAGAAATGTTTGCTTTAGAAAGTATGTAATGCAAGTGATCGAAGTAGACATCTATCTAAAGTAGATGCAAGGGAAAGAATCTTAGAAGAAGATAACATTACCCAAACCAGCCGCATGGTTGAAAATATAGCACAACTTTTTCCCCAGTTGTCAAGTTTGTCATGACCATTTCCCCTGGAGAATCGATCCAAGTACGTCCAAATATTAGATTGTTGACTTTTGTGGGTGGAGGGACCAATTCAAAAACAACTCCATCTTTCTTGAGGGTCACACGAGACCTGTATATTTGCATAGACAACGGATATTGAGAGCACAGACCTCCAGGAAGTTGACATACACAATAGCACAAAGAGATGGAGAAGCATCAAGGATCAGATGGAGACCGATCAAACCGACATATATTCACCTTCCAAGTGGATAAATGTCAATTGAGTTCCCCAAAAACTTGGTTTTCACTTTTGAAGTTACATCATATATAAAATGTTCATTTTCGGCATGTGCAGCACTCATTGGAGGGTGATGACTGACCTGAGAAGTAGAAATTTGAAGAAGAGACAGAAAGGTTTCATTATTTTCCTGCTCAAAAGGTATCATCCAAATAGAATAGGAAATAAAACTGAGCTTTCAACAACTCACCTGCTCTGCTATAAAAGTGATGCCATCATGATTTGTCATTTCATAAGTCTCACCAAGAATAGGATTAAATGGCTTCCAGGGCCTTTGAAAAGCATAATAGATGGATATGAACCATGACACTGCAGTCATGAAGACCATGAGTCCAATGCCATATACCCAAACATACAAAGGCTTATATAAATATAAACATTCATATATTTATGTACATATATCTATGCATCTATGGGCACATACACCAACAGACAACCGCACGTTCCCCGTAAATACAAAACAAGAGATTCCTTACCCACATATACCATTCGCATGTAGGGATCCTCACATTCATCAGCCCGATCTAAAAGGTGAGAGTACTCTGTGATCTGCAACCGATGTTTACGATATCATAAAGTGTTCCTCTAACATGACAACATCCAGACTAATCATTTCATCGACTCGATGAAGATATTGGTGCAGACAAACCTCGGCCATTCTCTGCAACATGGTCATGGGCTCAAATATGAGAACAGGAAGTGTCACCATCGATGTGACATCTGAACCAATATACTTCTGCATCATCTTCCAGTAACTATCTCGATCCTAGAATGACAAGAAAGGATGCAGGAAATGAGAGTGAATCTATCATGTTCTTATTGGTCATAAGACCAATTATCATCTTAAAAGAACAGGGATGAGCATTGTGCAGTTGGGAAGTGTTCTCTTCCTTATTAAAGAGCAAGGTTCGACACACAGGCATCACAATACCAACGAACATGCTCATATTGGGCCTCTTAATCCGTTCAATAAGAACAACGATTTTCTAATGTTCCCAATGAAGTGATAATATGAGAACCCCAATATCATGTCACAGTGAGTAGATGTATGATGTGACAAATAATCAAGACCCCTGTTGAAAAACTCAGGTGGAGAAGAGAAACAATTCCACACTCCCTTGTGTGGTCTTAATTTCAATTTTTTCAGTGCTTGTGATAAGCCATAATTTATTATTGACATCACAAATGCCCTGGTCCATTTAGCTAGCGGAACAGTCATAGTTAGATTTTTTAGCTCATGAACTTCAGATTATCATGTTGCTTTTGCGACTGTACATTTCCTTCTCCAAAAATCATGGCAATGTTATCAGGAAAAATCAAGTCTCACATGCATCACGGGCGGATGCTTCATGTAGTGAAATAAACAAGGCTAACATGGCTTTTGGTGTTGGACCATGACACATGCAGACGAGACATGCAAACAGTAGGTTGCAAAGTACTAGGTAAATAATATCTAATTATGCATAATCACTTAAAAATTTTATATGGACCAATAGAGCTTACCACAGGTGATTTTCAATGATAAGAGTAGCGACTACGATAGGCTAGCCAGGAAACCAAGTACCCAAATGTGAAGAATAATCTATTGGCTATGACAAAAAAGAAAAATGGCCAAATGTAGATGAGGCAGCATTGAAATGTCCCCGATTCCAACTTCCCAATGCCAATGATCCCTTGTAGATACTATCATAGATATTGTACACAGAACAAGAAGCCTGATGATATGTTGACAAGAAATTTGCTGCCAACCCAGATGTAAAAGAATGTTCTATTCTATCTATTCCTCAGTAATAATGACATCCAATTAATTCAATTTCTGATTACGGCCCAAAAAGTACACAGTTAAAATTCATGAAAGAAAAAAGCGCACTTCCTGTTTCCACCTCCCTTTCCCCGCTTCCTCTTCTGCATCTTGTGTGCCTCCTTCTGGATTAATGACCTGCAGTCCCTCGTAACCCAGAATCCTAGAAAAGGAAACACCAATTAATGTTGCAAGCCCAATATGTATCCCCGCAGATTAGTCTGGCATTATTGAGCATTATTAGCCCATCCTAGAAAAGGGAAAAACATACAGTTCAGATTTCGTGTTTTGACCAACTTTCCTCTAGCCTGATTTGCTCTGGGAACCACTCTCAAAACCCAGTTAATCGGTTCAAAAAGTCGGAGGAGAGAGAGAGAGAGAACCGGGAGGGGGGTGTGGGTGTAATGGCAGAAGCAATAAGACTTCGAATCGGATGGTCATGGTATTGGTTTCACATAAGACAAAGAAGCCAACTTCAGTTCAACAATCTATCATGAGAAAAACGAAATACCATCAACTAAAACAAGTGAAATCATCACTTTTGTCACTGCAATGTTCTTTAACAGCTTAAATTTTTTTTTATCCAACAGGTTGCACGCTCAGTTCGAAAGAGAGGAACATATCGAATGTCAACGAGGTGGGAACCTTATTCGAAACCACAGAACAACAGATACCCACATGAAGTAGCAAATCTAGCACCCACGAAGATCAAACAGATAAAAAGCGAGAAAAATTAGGTTCCCCAGACATAGTCGCGCATCTCAATCGAGCTTTTCTCTAAAGCATCTAAAGCAAGCAAATGACGCTATACACAAGCGCCAACACATCCCAAAGACAAACGCGAATCTCGAGCTTAGATCGGCTCCGAAAATCTGCGAGGGAAAATTTCCCCGGACGATGAACAAGCAGGAGGAAGAAATCAAAGCGGGGGAGTGGGCAGTCACCCGTTAACGGATTTGGTCATGGCGCTACCGAAGTTGGAGAAACTCGAGGCTATGGAAGCGAAGAAGCCGCCGCCGCCGCCGCCCTCGCCCTGCTTGGGATCGTCCGCCGCCATTCTCCGTCAGCCGGGTCCTCGGAGATCCGGCTCAGCGGCGAAACCCTCGCGAGGCTTTCGCAGAGACGAAGCGCGGAGCGATGAGAGACGCACAAAGAAGAAGACGAAGGAGATGGAGGAGGAGAAAAGAAGGTAGAAGAGAAGGGCGAACGATCCAATTTGGCGGTTCGGTTCGTTTGAAGTCCCGACTCGAGAGGGTCGAAGAATTTTCCTGCGTTGACTCGAGTCCCACGCGGTTTCAGCCGGAGAAAAACCTTGGCCGGCTCGAATCCTTGCCGCTCCTTTTACTCGCTTATCGTGTTCTGGTTGCAAGGATTTCTAATCCGGATTGGATTTGATATGATAAGATAGAAAAATATAGAATTTTACTACTGTTTCGGTGAAAAGCGATAGTCAAGCTGGATATTTTACATATCCTATTATATCAATTGTTTAGCACGAGCGGCATATTGATATAAATAAACCTGAAATTGCATCAACGGAGATGGTAAGAATTTTTTACTGTTCACTCCTAAAGAAATCATAAATGCATAGACGGAGATGGCTTCTATTAATTAATTCGTAATTATTGTACGATCTACGTCAGAAACAGGTTTGACAATGACAAGAATTGTAAGCAAGCTACAACAACATAGGCGAGGTAGATTAGCTAGTAAACGTAAAATCTAGTAAGAGAAAGAAAACATGATTATTCACTTTCGTGATTCCGAAAAGTATAGTTTTTCTTACTCTCTCGACACCTTCGTGAAATTTCAACATGAATCACAGAGCTATGAAAAAGAGGAGTTTCGACTCTTTTGCTGCTTTTGTGGATTTTTTACGTGAACTAGAGAGTTATGGAGGAATAGGAGCTTTGACCCTTTTGTCATTTTAGTGGAGCCTAAACGTGAACAAAAAATTACAAAGGAGTCTAGAAGATATGGAGAAGAAGGAAGATTCGTCTCAAGTTTGAATTTGTTCATTTTAAATCAGGGTTTTTCTACTTAATTTTTATTTAATTATTTCTTTAATTATCTTTCCACTCTTTTTTTAATTTCTTTCTTATTCCCTTCCATCATTCCTTAATAAAAATTTTATTAAATAATAAACTATATTAATCTACCTAAAATATGTAATAAATATAAATATATATATACAAATATATCTTATAAAATGGAAAAAATTCAAACATATAAATTAAAATAGAAATAAATAAAAAACGAAAGTTGTCCATTATTTTTTGTTATGGATATAAGAAATCTTATCAACCTTTTTCTCACTTCCCACAAAAGATATTTTTATCCGGGCTCTATTTCCATTATATCCAACTTTATCCTATCTTGGATAGGAACTAAACACGAGAACGTAGCCTAAAAGGTTTATCTAAAAGATTTGCGCTTCCTTGATCACTTTCATTATTCCGAAAAATTTGACTCAACAAAACTTTGTATTTCTTTCGGGGAATCTCTATCGAGATTCACACAAGCTTAGTGCTGTGTAATTCGGACCAAATTCCATAATAGAAGGACATTGATTATGCAATTATGCAATCAAAATTGGTACAAACTTTTTTTTTATTGAAAGAAAATTGTATTCATTACTCAAAATGATACATGATAAGTACATAGACTTTAATGAAGAAGAAAATAAATGCAGAGTAAAGCCTAGAATACTACAAAACAAAGCCAAATTCATAAAACAAGGAGGATGAATAGAGCACCGGTAGGGTTAAGTACATATTTGTTTCATAAGAACAAATCTTTCAAGCAAAATAATTGACGGCCGATTACTAGATCTAGTATCATTATCAGTGATGAGCACACGCCGAAAATTCCTTCTCCAATTACTACAGCATTGCTAGTTGGCGGTAGGAGTGAGCGGTTCCAGATTTTTATAAGTTTCGTCTAGAACCTGAAACCTATCATCATGTACAAGTTCTTCATTTTTTGGAACCTGGAATGTGCCCGTTGAAACGTGGAACCTAGAATCTACCTTGTCATAAGTTCCAAGGTTGGTTCTAGGTCTAACATGTTTTTTTTTTGTTTCATTTTTAGTTAAACAAAATGAAAGATTAGTTATTGGAAAAATCACGAAGATTGTGAGGTGTAAAGAATAAAGAGTGGCTTGTTACACAATGAATTTGTTTATCATTTGCAACTAAAGATGAAAACTCTCATCAAAATCAAGGTAGATCTCACAAAGCCAAACTATTTTCTTGAGCAAGATTGATAAAGCATAAATAAGGCGAGATCAATTACCATAGCCATATTTGTGATAATAACAACAGTTCATAAATATTCTACATTACAATTATCCTCATGGTTCCAATTTTGCTTGCATTGACCCCAATTGGTTCTAATGATCTCCTTTCCCATAATCACATCGCAAACCCACCCATAAGAAAATTCTCAACAAAAGAAGCAGACACAACACATGGGCAAAATCACATAACCCATATTCCCCTCGAAGCTCCTCCAGAGTAGAAAATTTTGTTTATGGTCATCAAAGCAAGTTGCTCCTCCAAGCTCCACCACCACCTTCAATAATAAAGGAAACAGTAAAGATTTGGCATTAATTTAATATTTAGATGCTTTAACACATCTCTGCATTAACACATCCCACAAGCATAAGCTAAGATTTGGCGTAAGCCTAGCAAAACCCAAGTCTTCACGAATAACAAGTTTATGATTTCTAGCAAAAAACTTATGATTTGGCGTAAGACTAGCAAAACCCAATTGGTCAATCTTTGTTCCAGTATTGATTGAGATTTCTTCTACTTAATAACAAACTTATGATTTCTAGCAAAAAAACAAACAAACAAACAAACAAACTTTTGGTAATAAAAGTGGCATTTGTACAGAAATTTGAGCTACAGCATGTTGATCCGAATCCTTCTCCAATCTCACTGCTTTGGTCACCTTGTAAGTTTAAATATCTCCGTCCCAATATATCTCCCAATATATGTAAATTAGGATTTTAATCTTTCTTCAGCTATAGTATTCAACCTACACACTTTCGAGAACACAAAAAAGTGTATATATGCACGCATAGAAGAAAAAGAAGACCTTTTGATATGTAAAAGCTACCTCTATGCGAACTGAAAATTCAATTGACTAGGTATATATGCACGTACATGCATGTGAAGTTCCTCAGTACTTTTTTGGCTTAATTTTAGGGATTTATCCAACAATTCATTAACTGGGTCTGTGCCCGACTTTTTAGCACAAATGCCAAGCTTGAAAGTTCTGTGATTCACTGAGCTTTTAACAGAAAGATTATGTGTGGTTATCTAGCTCTAGTAGATATGACTGTCAACTTCTAGTCATGAATACTTGCAGGAATTTAAGTGGAAACAACTTGAATGGCTCTGTTCCTCAAACTCTCTTGAAGAAAAAGGTAGATCGATCGTTACTACTAAGGTTCGCTCATTGCCACACTATTGTAACGCTACATATAATCGCTTATTATTATCTATACAATCTGCTTCCTTTTTCTATATACACACTAGGAGTTCAACAGCTTCCTCAAGTTGAATTCAACCTGTTCCTATAACCATGAACCCAAAACCCAAGTCTCCTCCATCTTAAAAAAAAATGCAACATCCAACTACCCATTGCACAACACTTTACAAAAGGCTCCAAACAAGCAGCAAATCAGTGACAGAATCATCCATATATCAAAACAATGCATTGTAGCAACATCACAAATTAGCATCCAGAAATAAACAGAATTTAACAAAATAAACAAAATTTAACGAGAACAACAACTCTCCAGAAAATAAGTATTAGAAAATCTCACCACATGTGTTCATTGATTCATTTTGCTGCAACTGGTCAACTCTATTTATCAATGATAATTTCCTCATCAAGACAATCCATATCTAAAAAAAAAAGAAGAGATTAAATAAAACATTCACTTATTAGATATATAAAAGAAATTACAATATATAAAGATATAAACATCACTTTCCTAACTCAAATTTTTCTACATTTTCGATGCACTCTTCAATATTAATCAGCACACGAACGGTTCTCAACTAATCTTGAGTGCAAATGAAAGCTTCCACTACTTTGGGAGTCAAAGAACTTCGAAAGCTATCAAGCACACGATCCGATGTACTAAAAGTCGACTTTGAAGCAATAGTAGTTACGGGAATAGACAAAACATCTCGAGCCATCAAAGATAGGATCTTATATTTTGAGCCACTAGTTTTGCACCACATCAAAAGGTCAAGATCAAGAATATTTTCAATTTTATCTTCAAGATACTAATCAAGCTTAGATTTTTTGTCATCGCACATTTGTTGGTTCGAGTGAATAAAGGTTCTCTGCCAAGCTTAGATGTCATATTTCTTGATCTTGTTACTTTCGCTACCACCGCCATCGACATTGGAATTGCTACTACTAGCACTCAAACTTTGGACACCAAAATTTCGATCACTTGAAGTAAGAAAAGATTGCTCATAAAATTCATACAAGTGCTCCAATGCGTCCTTCACCTTGTAATACATCTCAATTTTCAATTCATCATCATAAATTTGTCAACACAAGAAATTCACATAATTCAACTTAGCTATAGGATCCAACACAACCGCAATCAATATGATCATATTCACTTTATCCAAACTCTTATAATATTTGTCAAATTTCTCTTTCATTTTCGTACCCATAGCTTGAAGCTTAGGATCCGAAGCATCTGCCGCATCTTTCAAATATTTATATAAAAGAGTTATCCCTTCAATATAATCATTGAAAGTAAGATATGAACTCCCCAACATCCAATTGGTGGCATCATAGAATGGTTTTAGAAATTTCGAAAGAATAATGACATTTTCCAAATTTTTATCTTTAGAAAGATCATGGTTAAGCTCATCGGCAAAAGATGGATTGTCTTCTTTCACCCTTTTAAAAGCTTTTTTGAACTTTTTGGCGATGTTTAACATGAGTTAAGTGGAGTTCCATCTAGTGACGACATTAAGAAGAACTGAACCCTTGTGAGTGATTTTAACACTCTCAATGTAAGATTGAAATGTTTTGGCTCTCATGGGAGAACTCTTAACATACCTAACAACATTTCGGATACGTGCAATAGAAATTCACATACAAAAATTCACATACTCCTCACATACAAGAAATTCACATAATTCAACTTAGCTCTAGGATCCAACACAACTGCAATCAACACCATCATATTCACTTTATCCAAACTCTTATAATATTTGTCAAATTTCTCTTTTTATTTTTGTATCCATAGCTTGAAGTTTAGGATCCAAAACATCCGCCGCATCTTTCAAATATTTATACAAAAGAGTTATCCCTTCAAAATAATCATTGAAAGTAAGATATGAACTCCCCAACATCCAATTGGTGACATCAAAGAATGGTTTTAGAAATTCCAAAAGAATAATGACATTTTCCAAATTTTCATCTTTAGAAAGATCATGGTTAAGCTCACGGCAAAAGATGGATTGTCTTCTTCCACCATTTTAAAAGCTTTTTGAACTTTTTGATGGTGTTTAACATGAGTTAAGTGGAGTTCCATCTAGTGACGACATTAAGAAGAACTGAACCCTTGTGAGTGATTTTAACACTCTCAATGTAAGATTGAAATGTTTTGGCTCTCATGGGAGAACTCTTAACATACCTAACAACATTTCGGATACGTGCAATAGAAATTCACATACAAAAATTCACATACTCCTCACATACAAGAAATTCACATAATTCAACTTAGCTCTAGGATCCAACACAACTGCAATCAACACCATCATATTCACTTTATCCAAACTCTCATAATATTTGTCAAATTTCTCTTTTATTTTTGTATCCATAGCTTGAAGTTTAGGATCCAAAACATCCGCCGCATCTTTCAAATATTTATACAAAAGAGCTATCCCTTCAAAATAATTATTGGAAGTAACATATGAACTCTCCAACATCCGATTGGTGACATCATAGAATAGTTGTAGAAATTCCAAAAGAATAATGACATTTTCCCAATCATCATCTTTAGGAAGATCATGGTTAAGCTCACCGGAAAAGATGGATCGTCTTCTTCCACCATTTTAAAAGCTTTTCTTAACTTTATGATGGTGTCTAACATGAGGTAAGTAGAGTTCCATCTAGTGGAGACATCAAGAATAACCGAACCCTAGTAAGTGATCCTTTCACTCTCAATGTAAGATTGAAATGTTTTGATTCTTGTCGGAGAACTCCTCACGTACCTAACCACATTTTGGATACGTGCAATAAATTCACATACCATAGTTAAGCCATCTCTCACAACCAAATCCAACATCATTTAAACTAGCATTATTCACAATGATTGTGGACACCTTTTTTTTCTATTCCCCACTCAATTGTGAGTGCAATCCTAGAGTTAATCTTACCAAAGTAAGTTTTCAAACAAGTTCTTTCACAGAAATACAACTTCATACAGTCTTTTTTTTTTTTTTTTTGGTAAGGACTTCATACAGCCTTTGGCGACTGTAAAACGTGATAAATGTTTGAAGAGAGGATATAACTCAGTGAAAAACTCATGAAATCTAACACGCTCAACCAAGAAAAAGGGGTTGTTCATCAACTATAATGAATTGAGCAAGCATTTGCCTATAACGTTCTTGGTTAAACAACCATGTCGATAAGACACTACCAATACTAGAATCTCCCTTGCCCAGCCGCCAGCCAAGTCTATATTACGTGGTTCAAAGAATTTTTGCCTATTATCCACATTGCAAGGAAACTTCTTGCACGTTTTCAAGTGCTTCCATATTGCGGAGATACCATTAGCAACATGGTACTTAAACTCAGACCCATAGTAAATGCACTTGACCTTATATGTTTTTCCATCCCTATCTTTGATTCTTGCATAACGATTCCAGCAATCAGATGTATATTTCTAATTATGAGGAGGAAGACGGGAACCAAGTACCTTGTTTGTCGCACTCATGGTAGGGGATGGCTCTTCTTCATTTTTATCGCCCCATAATTCCAATTCTGTGATTGGAGTCATCTCCTCACATCCCTCAACCTTCATTAACATGTTATCATGAATTCTTGATAGTTTGGCCAAGCAAACAACACGAGAACATATTAGCCGAGAGCACTTAAACAGTCAATCAAACGACACGAGAGCATAACAGGATAGCAGATATATTTCCTAATTTTCATCCCAGCCTACCCATCATTTTGTCAAATATCTTCTGCAATAGTGAGAAAGATGGGCAAATGCATAAACATCCAAAGCCAATATGCAAACAAAACCAGTTTATGCCTATATATCAAGCACAAAACATAGCCCACCCAGGTCCACCAACTACGCACTGTGTAGCATACACATATCGAGCTAAGCTAAACCAGAGCAAGCTCTCTGTTCAAACTACGACATCTACATTTAGTCTCCAGATTAGACAATTTTCCTGAAGGGAATTTATAATGTGGTCGACAGTAGCCCAATGTGGTTCACCACCACCACCACCACCACCACCACCACCACCACCACCACCGTCACACAAGAGAAAGCAAGCCGCCTTTCTTTGCCTCTAAGCAAAAAAAGAAGAAGAAGAAAAACCCAAGCTCCATTGAAGACCCAAAAAATCTTCCATACATAGCTTATGAATTGCTAATCCTTTTTTGATTGTAAAAGGTGCTCAAAATAGTTGGTCAATAATTACGTAGAGAGAGAGAGAGAGAGAGAGAGAGAGAGAGAGAGAGAGAGAGAGATGCACCTCAATCCAAATGAATGAGGTTTGCTCAGCGTGATCGACTAATTGATTTGAAGTCTTGAAATGAGTTGAATCAAAGACTCGATGGGGAAGATGCGGCCTTTGTTGCTAACTTTCTTCTTGCCCGCTCGTTGCGTAGAGCCCAAAGAAGGAGGTGGCGATTTGTCCGTTAATAGCAAGTGCCCGTGAGCGCTTCACCAAGAGTAGCCCTAGCTGATAGTTGCTTGCTAAGCCACGGTCAGTGGTGGTGAATCTGTCGGTGACAGCAAATGAGATGAGATGCATTGTGGAGAGGATCGAGAATGACAAAGATGAGAAGTGAGAGCTGTGTCACGGAATGGAAAGAAAAGAAATGTTTGGAGACTTTGGATGGGGAAGAGAAGACCGGAAGAGAAGACTAGAAGAATAAATTAGGGTTTCTAATTTCTGTTTCATCCTTTTAAGGACCCTAGGAACCGAAATTGGAACCAGAGCCAATAGTTCCTAAAAATGGGGAATCGGGGACTGGACCTTCTCCTTGTAGAACCTGAAATCAAATCAGACCCATTGGTCCGATTTTTCGATTCTCGGTTCACCCTGGAACCGTGCTTACCCCTAGTTAGTGGTACGCAACTGGATTATGCTTTCTTTACACCATTGCCATACGGAGACAACTAAAACAAGTGAAATAAACATATATTTAACTTTTGGAAGAGTAAATCTTCGTAGTTCAATGAGGCGCAGAGCCCTTGTGATTGCCATTGAAACTAGATATAGATGACCTATACGCGGGCAAAGCATAGGGATATTGAATCCTCGAAAATATAATTAAACTCTTAGATCTAAATTGAGAGATAATAGCTTATAGATCTATAATTATATTAGGAGAGTTCAAACTCTTAGATCTAAAACTAGATTGGGAGAAAAGAGCTCACACATCTATATTGGGAGAGGAAAAGATAAGGATAAAATAAGAAAACTCAAACAAAATCAACAAGAGGGAGGGAAGGGTGATACTAGCTGAAACCCTTCCTCATGGCCAAAGGTTAAAGAAGACAATGGAGAAGAAAGAAAGAAGGAGAATTGGCATGAACTTTAAAGCATAAAAAGAGTGTCAATTTTCATATTTGGATCAAATCTGGCCTAACTACATTTGACCCAAATTATTTCGTAAAAAATCACCTAGATTTGCAATTCTATATGGTCCCTTGCTTTTGCTTGTTTGTGAAAATTTCAAGATTTTTCTTTTTTACAATTGTAGAATGGCCCAAATAAAATAGAAATTAACCAGTTTTTTTTTTTCCTATTTGAGACTTAATTATATATGAAAAAATTACCAATCTAGATTTGAAGAAAGCAACAATATCTGGATTTCTTAAAATAGAAAGAGGTAAATAAGTATTTACATGCATATACTTACCTTCTTATTACATTACATATCCCTTAAAGCAATGAAATACTTTATTCAAGCAATTAAGTAAGAAGAGGTATGTGATCAAACTCAAAAGTAAATCTATTCAAGTTTAGAAAGCAAAATCTACTCGGTTCGGAATATAAATCTACTCAAGTTTAGAAGCAAATATACTCAAGTTTAGAAAGTAAATATATTCCAGTTCAAAAAGTAAAATTTGCTCAGGTTTAGAAGTATATATTTTCGGTTTCAGAGAGCAAAATCTACTCGAGTTTAGAAATAAATACGTCTAGATTGAGAGAGAAAAATCTACTCAAGTTCATAAATAAATATATTCAAATTTAGAGAGTAAAATCTACTCAGCTCAGAAATAAATATGTCTAGATTCAAAAGATATATTTTATGAACAGCAATTAAGTTTGAATTTATAAATATGACTTTTTCAAGTTCATATTCATCATTTCCACTTACCAAATGTACCCCACTTTAAAAAAAACGATCAATTACCTTTTAATCATATATAATACCAGAAAGATGAATTCAACAATCATCTCAATAATGATATTTCCAAGTTCAAAATTAACAATTTCCCTTGCCAATTATACCATACTTTAAGAAAACAATTCACACACATTTTAAACATGTGCAAGACTGGCAAAACAACTCCAACAATTACCATATCCATACTATTATAGTACATCGAAATGGCATATCACAACCAGCAAAGTTAAAAGTGTTAAGTAGATTGAACTAATTTAACATCTAGAGTCTTCACTTACCTTACGCAAAATCTAAACAACCCAAAGTTAAAGGCCACTTGTAGATCTTGGATCGAGTAGTGGTGAAAGTAGAGTATATTTGAAAGTTGAAGGTAAAGAAGAGAGTTACAGTCAAGATGAAAAATTCCCTTCGATGTTATCAAGATGAAAGTGATGTGTAGGAGTAGATTTTGGGTGGAAGAATACATGCACTCATAGGTGGCAAATCTTCACTCAATTTGCAGCCATGTGTAAGAAGTTAAGATATATTAGAGATGACTAATAACTAAAGGTGATGATGGCTTATGGCTATGTGCCATATTAGTGCGAGAGGCTAAGCTTAAGAGTGGCATGTGGTCATGCATTAAACCTCCAATAGCCACGTGAGCTCTTGGTGTCTTTAAGAGGAGTTTTTGTGAATAATTATATTGAAAATAGAAATTCCTCTCCCCTTTAAAACCAATTAGCAAATAATTAATTATTATCACTAATTAACTAAAGTTTAACTAATAATATCACCCATCAACTACTAACACAATACTAAATTAATTAGCATTGCTCTACTATTAATGTATACGTCGACGTTTATAAATTTTTAAATTTTCAATACGTCAAACTCAAAGCGATTTCGTTCACGAAAATCATCATTCATGCCTCACAAAATTTACGATCCAAACTAAGATTTCTACATGTCCATCGAATTTTAATCGGAATAATACTTAGCTTTATGATCTAAGTATCATTACCGGATACGTAAATTTTTGAATGTCATATAAATACAATTACGAAAACTTCGGATGTCACACCTAGCTAGAAGCCCACTCACTTGCACGCAAGGAAAGTGAGTTTTGCTACTAGGTATGTTCCGAGCATCGAAATATTAGAGTCGGCTGCCAACTTTGATCCTTTCTTGAACACGTCTACAAAAATCATGAGTAATTAATGGTTTAGTAATCATCTAAACACATAAAGTCAACAATCTCCCCTTTTTATGATGCTAAAACTATACAAAGTTATCACGAATAACAACAGACATTATCACAAAAACTTTAAAATTTGAAGAACTCAAAAACTCTTCCTTAATACATGCATATTAAGCATAGACAAATATTTAATAGTCTCCCTCCTATTGTCATTAATCAAAAGGGTAGTTAAAATAGATTTTTATAGATTATTTCAAAAACTCTCACCCTTTAAAAACTTATCACATAATGAAACTCCCCCTCAAATTAATAATAAATGCTACTTTGTGTCCAAGGCAACCTTGGATCCATGCAAAACTTCTTTAAAAATTCAAATCTTCTTAACCTTTAAAAAGGCATTTCTTTTAAAATAATAATTTCTTGCAATATATCTAAATTTACCACAACATCAGCATACATCAGATGCAATCTTCTAGATTGGAAATGTCTCTGACCACGATCATTTCTACAAGTAAAATCATGTCTACCAAACATAACTTATTTTCCCTTCTTACTTCCTTCCGCTTTTTATAAGGAAGTCTTCATTTTTCTTCTTCAAAATCTCATATTCATTTTTCAAATTTTCAAGCTCGTGTCTTTTCTCCAAATCAACATCTTTTTCTTGCAAGAATTCTTTTTTAATTTTCAATACCTTTCTTTCATTTGTCAAAGTATCAATCGCCTTTTTCAAGCAATAGATTTCTTCATCTTATTAGGATTGTCGTCTCTCTTTCCTCTGCTTTTTTCTCGAGTGTAAGAAGGATCCCAAGAAGCTAATCAAGCGTCATTTGGGAGAGAACATGAGCATCATCAATTGCCTCTACTTTTAGTTCCTTCTGCATGTAAGTTGTAATATTTGCCAAATTTCTTTTGCACTTTCATAAGTGGAAGTACGATTAAACTCATTTGCATTAGGAGCACAAAAACACTCAGCTTCATAGGTTTAGCATTTAATTACGACCTTTTCAAAATCATTTGAAATCAAATGTCTTCACTTTTATTGCAAATGAGGACCATTTTGAATAACTGTCCATACTTATAATCTTGAGATAGAATGAAAACCCTCGTTCAAGTTTTCTTATATTTGTAATTACAAAATAATGGAGGCTTAACAATTGATTGCCCTTCACTAATACAAGAAGAAGTAGATGTTGCCATGACGTTTAACTCAAGCAGATATGGGCACCCGCTTTGATACCAATTGTTGGCACAAAATATGACCAAAACTATTTGAAAGCAAGATTCAAGAAACCAAGAAATATAACAAAAATAACTAAAGCAAGCAAATATAATCTATGCACAAATATAAAGTGAGTAGGGATAGAGAAAGTTTGCTCAAAGTGATTTATTGTGGTTCAGCCCCCGCCAACCCCCCTTCGGGAAACCATTCGGGAATTTCCCCAAATCTACTAATACAATCCACAAAATAGAAAAGGTTGGTTGATCACGGACCCCAACTCTACAAGTACAAGCCCGATCACAAGCCACCAAGGATTTACACTTCATACTCAAGTCTATCTCTCACCTCACTTGTGATTTACAATAGCAAATTTGTGTACAAGAGGTTTTTCACATTTACATATCTAATATAGCGTGTGTTGTGAACCCCCCGAAGACCCTAGAGGTCTTGTTTATACTAAAACCAAACAAGACGAGCCGTTGGACACAATTCAAATGGCTAATGTCTCAACCGTTGGGACTTTTTTGGATGCGTTTGGTAACCATTCTGTTCTTGAAAATAATTTATGCTCTGAAATGATTTTTTTAATTCTGTTCCCGAAAATAATTTTTAGGCATTTGAAGGCATTTGGTAACGGCCCAAAATTTCCATTCCTGAAATAGAAAAAGAACATAAATGCGATTGGTAACTGCACAAAATTTCTTTTTATTAATAATATTTTAAAATATTATAATATTTATTTATTTATTTTTCTTTTTTCTTCTTCTCCTTCTTGGCCATAGCCGACGACTAGCAAGCAAGGGCTGGACCCTCGTGGCCTGGGTGAGGGTTGCCCTTGCCCAGGCCAGCGCCCTCGCCCTCGTCGGCCTTGGCCTGTGGCCGATCGTCGGCGACCCGACTATGGCCAAGAAGAAGAATAGGAAAGAAGAAAAAAAAAAAAATATTTTCTATTTCTCATTCTTGTTTCCAAAATTAAAAAACAACTTTTTTTTTGCTTATTGATTATGTTCTAAAACTGATTCTAAAAAATAAATTTGTGCAAATTTGTGCTCAGAAATAAAAAATCTACCAAACGAATTGCAGTTCTAAAACTGATTCTAGGAACAAAAGAATAAAATCAGTTATTATTTGGCCAATTACCAAATGCAACCCTAGTGCCCGCCTTTTGAATTCCGATCGCCCATTCAGTTCTTCACAAAAAAGTGATCAAAGTAGAGTTATTGTCGGAAGCCTAGAAATGAGAGCCCGGTAAAGTGAGTTTTGCAATGGGGCGTGTCCGGCAGTTTGAACATCTGAACTGGGCAATCAAGCTTGAAGACATTCATAAAAAGAATGTGTAATTGATGGTTTTGTAATCATCAAGACACATAGGGTCAACAAGAATTTCCCGTGAGAAAATAATCTTCAAATTCACTTAGTCTTAGAGTGACTTCTTCCAAAATTCTGGAATAATTCTCTATCTCCTTCGACGATTTTTTTTATTGAGGTCAATCGGCTAGTAAGTCGGCAAAATATACGATTTAAGATTTCAATAATCTCGTAGTTTGATCCCAACCTAATTTATGATGTGAATTCGGATACTCTGGATTAGGGTATTCAGTCATCAAAGACTCGTGCTATTATTAGCACATACAATTCTTTGAGCTAATATCAAGGTCATGTCATACTAAATTTTAACTATCCCTTCCTTAAAAGGGCATGATCCTTTCGTTTCATTGACATATACCTTCTTAGATTCGACTTTCCTTTTTCAGACAAGCTCCTCGGTGCACCAAGCATATGCTTCCGTGCTGCACATTTGTCACAGGCAACTGGAGGTTCTTCTGTGCTTCTGGATTGCCTCTATTTTATTTCTCTCGACATTTTAAATAGGCACTCCTCACTCACAAACCGTTATGGAACACATTCAAGGTATAATGAAGACTAGTATTGCTAATAGAACACAAAACTGGGAAAAGCAAATTCTCTATGGATTTTGCCTCCCCCAAAATCCATAGAACCTACCTTTGTGCAAAGCTTCTTTTCTCTCTTTGGTGTGCACCATAATGTCTGGCCATGTGCATCCCACTAATCGAGAAAAAGAAATTCTTCGCAACTCATGCTAATGTCGTGGGTGATTAGCAGTCACTTCATGAGAAAGGCGGCCTCGGGCTTGCTCTCGAGGTTAGGCTTGACTTTCTTGGGGCCTTCCTTTCTTCGAGATTCTGAATTTGGGCTTCAACAATCTTCTTCCCGGCTTCAAAAACATCAGAATTGATTAGCCAAGGTCTCTATCCCAGAATTTGGTGAGCAGATCCCACTGCTGCTATCTCCCATCCTCTCTCTTGGGCGTCTTCATCTTCAAGCTAACTCTCTTCTGCGTTTCTTTTCACTGGTTGCCCTTTCCATGCAAGACGAAATGAGTGGTTCCCCTTGCAACGTTACTAGATGAAACCAACGGCTTCGACACTTATCTATCACATTCGAAGTGCTTAGAAAGTTAAAAAGCGATCTCTATAATGGTTATTCTTTTTTTAGTTTCTCATATTTGGAATCAACACTCGTCTTTCCGTGCTTATGTGTATTTCAGGCGCATAGTGACCCATCCTAAAAATTACTATTATTACAACAATCATCAACATGGATGATCAACAAAACATGCCAATCCACTCTGGATGCCTAAGCTAAATTGAGCTTGGTATGATTAATTATGAGGATGCGATTCGACATACTGTCCTTGAGAATGATCTATTGAAGGAAGTTTGGCCTAGTGTTCCGACTCATTAGGTCCTGCATAGGGTTGTTTGCGGCCAAGAAACTTCGGTCCGTGACACTAGCATACCACATTGCATTCGTGAAAGAGAATAAAGATGGCATCAAATGTTATTCTAACAATAGTTGGGTTCCCCATGCCGCAACTAATCTAGTGAAAAAGATGAATCCCTTTTTAATATGTACACGATAGTACTTAATTGACCAAATACATGTGCTTTAAGCTTTCTTGGGAACCAATAATTGAAGCCCAAAGATCATATGCCAAAGGAAAAAGTACAAGCAAAAGTTCAAAGATGAAATAACGGGTTTGCAGATACAAAACTAGGAGGGTACTATTATATTTTTCTCTCTTTCACAACTTTCAACTGTGGCCTCAAAAATATGGGAAGAAAGTTAAGCATTTGACAAGAACCATTGAAGTTGGTTCTTGTGAAAGCACCATTTCTAATTCTTTCCCTCCTCAATTATTACAACAACCACCGGGACACCCCCATTATATAAACTTCAATTGCGTTTGTTTTTTTCCCACTAAAAACTTTCCAAATGTAGCCATCACAGGGGGCTCTAGGTTCCAGTAGGTGAGGTGGTTTGGTTGACTTGGAAAGGTACGGCAACGAGATAGAAGAAGGGATGACCAGCATTCAATCCTTGCAAAGAGAAATTGGGTGATTGCTTCCCAAAGCTGACTGAAGAAGCATAAACATTCAATCCTTTGCAACTGCAAGTCTAGATCTTCTTCTTGTGCTGTTCCAGTCTACTGCTTCGCTAATGAACTCCTAGCCAAATGAATATGATGCTTGTAAGTCTGACCTAAGACAGGTAATAACACTAGTTCTAGAGGTTTGATCGGCATATCAGCTTTCTAATGCACATATCCGCCTATTGGATTTAGAGCTTTACCATTTGGGAGAGATGCAGAAATGGGGATTTGTATCTTCATGTTTGAATGTTTACTGTCAACAAAAGGGAAAAGAAGAAATGAACAATGACATCAACATCCATAAGACATACTATTTCTGGACTAGATTCAGGGTGGAGAACTAGAGATCCTATACTCAGTACGAAAACATGAAGATTTTCAGGACATAAAAGTAATATTACTATAGTGGCCCTAAACAATCATGTCATATAAAACGATATGTTTGTTTTCCGTAATAACGTCAACATTCATCGTCATGGCCTTCCTACTGTATTGTTTATAGTCTGAAGCCGACTGCCATTTCAATGATAAAGGCACTCTTCTAGAGGGATCGGTCCAATCAGTTTCAAAACTTGTTGCTATAGCCCTGACTTTGTTGACCATTGCCTGAACAATTCACAACATTTTTAGACTCCATTGTTCTCCTCATAAAGCACCTGGTCATGTGAGATTGTTCCTCAATCTATCATGATACTTGCTTGCCAGCCATTTAATGCATAACTGAGAAAGATATAGAGTTTAATTACATATTTATACAGGCTTGAAGGTTTTGACTCATAAAGCATGCTCCATCTACACTTTGGAATCGTACATGAGCCAATCAAAGCTCTTAGAATACACTGCTCTCAATTTATTTGGTTCATTCTTAATGAACCTCGCTCGTCTCCCTTTTTTCATGGCACAGTTCCCAACGGCTTCTCTAAACTCCTCAGCATTAATAAAACACACCCCCAACCTGAAGACATGATTCTCTATATCCACTCCAGCATTGAACTCAAGATGTCTGTACTCATTTTGACTTTTCGTATTCAAGAACTCTATATTTTAAGCTGCACTTCTCAATATTCACTACTACCTACTACTTCCCTATCCCTCTCCATTGAATCATCACTATCGACACCATCATTTATTAAATTTCTGCTGTATAAATCATCCAAATCAATAATGGCAAACTCGTCTTATGCGGCACACCCTTGCTATAAGAGATTTTTGTAGTTCACATATTTGCATCCCTCACTTGGTGCAAAATGGAAGAAAAATTAACATCAATAAGTTCCCGTGCAATACAAAATAAACCATAACAAAATGGTGAAAAAATTCCAAAATAGGGACCACGACGTCACCTAGAGATCACAACGGCACCATTTACAATTACAAAATGAATATATATATATATATATATGCATCAATTCTCACAAAAGGAGAGAGAATGCAAAGAAACATCATCCCAAACAAGCCAAAGTAACACCAAAGAAAAAAAATATTCCTCGCGTACCATCACTGCTATCGGTCTCACAATTCAACCGCGCACGAGCCACTTGATGACAAGTTGCTTCAACAAACGGCAATTGCCTTGACGAAGGGACGATACATTTAGTTTAATTGGGAAAACTTTTGGGATTGTGAAATTTGGTTTAATTGTTGTGACAATTGTTCAGACAAATTCGGATGCAAATGCCCCTGTCCATTGATGCAGATAATGCCATGCGACACACACGTGATCGTTGCCAAATGAGTATTTGTCCCGCGGGTGAGTTGGAGGGTTAATTGGGACCACCTCACCAACTTCAGGGACTATTTTTAGACAAACACCCCTAGGGTTAGTTGTTACATTGTTCCGGGTTCTATACATGTTTCACCTAAAACATGAAATCTAATCGCGTTCATCATTTTTGAATCTGAAACCTATCATGTATATCCTAAAACCTAGAACCTAGAACCTACCCCATTACAGGTTCCAGGGTCTACCCAGGTTCCACCTGTATTATTAATTGAATTATCGCAATGAATTATCACCTTTAATGATCTCCACTTGCTACTACAATCCACTTGCCACAACTTATATTTAGACAAATAAATAATATGAAATATAGTAAAAGTCTTAATCATAAAATGGAAGCTCAGATTATTGATTTCAAATTATACACTCATTATAGGACGCCATGAAATACTGTAGGATCACACTAAAACATAAATCAAGAAAAATACAAAAACTTGTTACAGGTTTCCAACTTACTGTCGAAACAGGTTCCCAATTTTTGGAACATGGAACCTACCAAGTATATTTTAGAACCTGAAACCTAGAACTGGATATGTTCCCATCGGTCCGGTTCTCCAATTCCAGGTTCTACCCTGGAATCATGCTAACTCCTAAACATGCCGATTTTGCAAAAATTGCCTCACTTTTTTTTTTGGAAAGATTACCTCACTTCAGTGGGTTTTTTTTGGTTTTGAAATTTTCCCTTAATTCTTTATCAAACTCAAAGAATGCAGACATTCCACACATATATATCGCATTCAAAGTACTCAAAAGGTTTTAAAGCAATTACTGTAATGGTAATTATTTTAGCTTCTCATATAATCGTAATCAACACTTATCTTAGAGTGCTTAAGTGTATTTCATCCTTTTGGCGTCAGGCATATGGTGACACGTCCTAAAAATGATTATTATTGTGATAATCATCAGCATAATCCATGGAATAATCATGCAAATCAATGTGTCGGTCTCCTAGTACTAAATAACGTGATTATCTTGATTGCTCGACAGTTTCATATCCATAATTGAGGGTGAACCCCATATTGTGAAAAAATTATGAATGATAATAACATCCATCAATATCAAAACACCTCTATTAGACCAAAAAAAAACGATGGCCTTATTATAATCTCGTTCCAAGCTAATCAAATACGTGGAAATTTAGGGGCTAATTTGGTAAAAGAAGGCATGGCCAATTGTTGGGGTATTTGGACAGACTGGCATGCCACGTCGTGTTCGTTAAAGAGAGAAACGTGGCATGAAATGTGTCTTGAGTTGCGGTGACCGGTAGTAATTGGATACTAACAAGACATGGGGTGGGAGTCCCTACGCCACAACTAATTTAGTGAAAAAGACATACCCTTTTCGGAGGTACATCATAGCACTCGACTGACCCTATACATATACTTTTTGTTTTCTTGAGAACAAATGATTGGAGCCCTAAGATCATGTAGTACTTGGGTACTTACAATACTCGGGAGTCCCATTGCATCGCTAATTTAGTGAGAAAGACCAACTCTTTTTGTAGGTGCATGATGTTACTCAATTGACCATGTACATATACTTGTATATTTCATGAGAACATTATAATTGGAGCCCTAAGATCGGATGCCAGAGGGAAAAGTGCAAGAGAGTCAAAAGATGAAATAAAGGGTTTGCAAATACAACACTAGAATATTGGGAAGAAAGTTACGTGTTTGACAAGAAGCATGGCGGTGGCTTCTTGTTGAAAGCACCATTTCTAACTCTTTCCCACACAAATTATTACCCCCGTCATGGGACTTAAAGCTATTCGATTCCATTTGTTGTTTTGCCACTAAAGAACTTCCAATTGCGGTTGTCATGGGGGCCTCCAAGTGACGTGGTTTGCTTGACCTGGAAAGGTACATCAACGGAGAGTAGGAGGGACAATCTAGCATTCAATCCTTGCTTCTGCAAATCTGGATTTTCTTGTTGTTCTGTTCCAGTATGCTATTTTGCCGATGAACTCCTGGTCTAATGAATTTGATGCTGGCAAGTCCGACCTAAGACAAATGATAACAGTAATTCTAGAGGTTTGATCAGCTTATCAGCCTACTAATGCACATATCGTAATGAGTAGATATAGGAAAACGAAATCTAAATGTTTGTATATTTATATCAGATTTAGAGCTTTACCCTGGATTTGTAGCTTCATTGCGGACGTTGTTTTTGTTTTCCATATTAAGGCTTGTAGTTGTTTAGATGTTTATTGTCAAGAAAAAGGAAAAAGAAGATACGAGCAAATACATCAACATCCAGAAGACATACTACTTCTGGACTAGATTCAGGGCGAAGAACTAGAGATCCTTAACTCGGTACAAAAACATGAGGATTCTCAGGACGTAAAAGTACTATTATTATTGTGGCCCAAAGCAATCATGTCATATAAAATAATATGTGCGTTTTCCGTTTTACCGCCGACATTAATTGGCACGGTCTTCCTACTGAATTGTTTATAGTCGGGAACCGATTGTGACTTCAATGATAATGATAAAGGCAATCTTCGAGAGGGATCAGTCCAATTAGCTTTAGGTACAGCAGCATGCGAAAGCAAAGTTGTAGTCTTGAGATTTTGTTATCATTGCCAAAGAAGACGTCTACAGCGACTAGGCAACGAAATGGTGAACACAAGGGCGACATACATCTTTATCTCGCCATTTCATATTTCATGTGTTACAAGGGAGAGGAAGAGGAGTGACGACATAAGAAATAAATCTAAGCTGTCACGGAGGTTTCCACAGCAACCTCGCCAGAGTAATCCACTTCAGACTTCACTCCGAATTCCCAAAGCTCTGGGATTGCCTCCCTTAAGTTGTGGATGTTCTCAAGTGCATAGTATGTACCTTTTGGCCTGTTAGAAGTGCCAACCTGCGAGAATATTACCGGCAACCCATCAAGGATACATTACAATTTGTTTTAATATCCCTTTACGGATTCTTATTTGGTATGCAGTTAGCGTGGTGTTTGGTTCACATGACTGTTGGTGGAGGACTAAAATAAATTGTTACCCTTTTTAATGACTTACCAGCACGGTTCGAAGGACGACCCGCTTCCCAGCCTGTGTTCCTAACACTATTCTCGAAGAAAATCTGCAGTCGTAAATTTGGATGAATAATTGGCAGCCATTGACAGTTAAATTGAACAATGCAGCAGTGGAATTTAGAGAAAATGTCTCACCGTTCTCTGGGGATTGATGTTGGCGACTCTGAGAGTCCCGCTCGATGGCTTCTTCTGATGGTTTGCGAACAACAGGGATTTTTGGTAATCCTGACCCGGCACCGTGTCTGGAGACATGCCAAATTATGTTGAAAGTCTCAGACACGGAGTCACTGCTTCAGGTTGTGTTCGACAATCCCACAATCTTGATATCATCTTCATCATCGGATGCAGCCTTCTTGTGAACACAATTCAGTGTCTCAATCTAATAATGCCATTGAAACATTCTCCATGTCCGAGCCTACTTCGTTAGCTCTCCATTGCTAACATAAAATCACATACCCAGTTGCCATTGCAGTTTTCTAAACCAACTTTTGAAGTTCCAATCCGTTGGGATGCAGCCTGAAGTTCTCATAAAAGATGCCTCAAGCAAAATTTTATGTTCTGCTTTAGGTATTTGATTTGCCAATGCTTGTAACAATCCTTTTAGTTTACTAGACAAGCCAGTCCAGTGCTTTGAATGTTTCTTGCCCCTCTACTACCCATGCAAAGGATACATCAAGTTATTGTCTTCTAGACCTTTGTATCCTGATGACACGCGGCAACTATCAAACCTTACAAAGCACCATCATCTTTTTAGAAAGTCCATCCTTAATGCATCTAGAAAAATGTGGACTCTAAACTTGAATTACTCTTGACATGCCTCAGTCTTGATTACACATACGGATCTCGGGTTGGCATTAACAAGTGCTTGGCAATAGCTATCCAAAATTGCTCATCCTCCTTCCCTATGATCATACTCATTGTTGTAGTCCTATCTCTATGAATCATTGCCTTGACAATTTCAAAACATTCTTAGACTCTATTGTTCTCTTCATAAATCACCTCGCCACGTGAGATTGCTCCTTAATCTATCATGGTACTTGCTTGCCAGCCATTTAATGCTTATCTGAGGAACATATAGAGTTATGTTAGATGTGTACAAGTTTGATTGTTTTGACTCGAAAAGTACGCTTCATGTATACTTTGGAAGCATGCATGAGCCAATCAGAGCTCTTAGAACACACTGCTCTCAACTTTATTGGTTCATTCTTAATGAACCTCACTCGCTTCCCATTTTTCATGGCATAGTTCTCAACAGCTTCTCTAAAACCCCTAGCATTAATAAAGCACATCCCTAACTCGAAAACATTATTCTCCATATTCACTTCAACATTGAACTCAAGATGTCTATACTCAATTTGACTTCTCATATTCATGAAATCTATATTATCAGGTCAACATTTGCATGCTCACAACTGCCTACTATCCCACTCTATTGAACAATCATGTTGACATTGTCATTTATTAAATTTCCAAAATAGGGACCATGATGTCACCTAAGGACCACAGCAGCATTAGGGGTGAGCATGGTTCCAGAGTAAAACCTTGAACCTCAGAATCGGACATGTAGTTCCAGATTCCAAATTATGTAGGGTAGATTCTAGGTTTCAAAAATTAAGTAACCTGTTTTGACGGATATGTTCTAGGTGTGAGGTAGGTGGAACTTGGAATAAGGTTTTGTGATTTTTTTTTTTTGTTTATGTCTTCGCGTGATCCTGCGATATTCTATGATGTCGATGATGAGTGTATAATCTAGAAGCACTAGTCTGAGCTTCCATTTTATGATTGAGACTTTTACTTTGTTAATATTTCATATTTTTCATGTATCTAAATATAAGTTGTAACAATGGATTGTATGAACAAGTGGTAGTTATAAAAAGTGATGATTATTGCAATCATTTAATTGATAATATGTGTGGAACCTGAGTAGATCCTGAATCGGACCTAGAACCCGTGATAGGGTAGCTTGTGATAGGGTAGTGTTGCGACCCGCCATTCTCTTTGGTTTGAATGGCGTGCATCTGGATAGGCTAAGTCTAGATCTAGGACTTAACTCGAGTTCTTCCAAACCCATACCATATCGCGTCTTGTGGCTTAAGTTTTAACCTACAAGTGATTTTTATTTAGGAGTCGCCATTAATTAGTTTGAGGTGAGTCAATCAGAAACCCAAGTAAAGTGATTGGAGAATTACTTTACTCCTACGAACTAGATATTCAAAGAATTCGAGTACTTGATTATACTAGTTATCTAACTAGTGCCTTTTCGATACCTAATTTTTGTTGAAACATCATTTAAAGGTATTAGTGCAGTTTTCCTATTGATTGTAAATCCTATGGTTCTGATCCTAATCAAGCTAAGGAAATCACAATCAATGCATCGGAATTGCACAAACAAAAGCCTAACATGCCTCTAATTGACCATATGCAGAGTCAAATTACACACACAATTCAAAACATGCGAAGCAAACGACATACAATTAAGCATGGCATTAATCATACCAAGAGAGTGAGAAAAAGCATTTCCAAGACCCAATTTCCATTTTTTTAATTTTCGGAATTTTATAATTTTTTTAATATTAAAAATAATAATGTTATATTATTATAATAATATAATATATTTTAAATGGACCTCGGGTCGGATCCCCACATCCGACCCGGGTTAGGACTGGTCCGGGCCCAACGCTGGATTGGGACTAAAAAACCTAAATAAGAAAGCCCATCCCAAAAGTAAATTAAAACTAAACAGGCCCAAGTCAAACCCATTTAAAACCTAAGCCAGCCCAGCCCACGAAACAAAGAAAACCCTGGAGTGTCAGGTCAGACATCCAGGCCTGACCCGGACCGATCCGACCTGTTCCTCAGCTAGGGTGAGGCCTTCGCGGCCTCACCCTAGCTGCTCGCGGCGTTTCACCTGCCGCGGCCGCACGCCGACGCCCGACACCCGAGCCACCATCGCCTCGCCGCCGTGAACCGAACCCGGCGCCGCTTCTCCGCCCGTGTCGCCGCCGGCTCCACTCACCCCAACGCCGGGCCCGACGCCTCCTTGCCCCTCACGGCTTTGATGGAGACAACTGGAGAGAGCTGCCGCTCGTCTCGGTGTGGCCGAGGGCGCCCCCGGCGGCGCCTTAGGCTGCTCAGCCGCGCCTCTCGGCCTCGCCCTCGCCCGACGCTTCACCTACCAGCGACTCCCGCGGCTGGGCTGAACGCCGGCCCCTGCACCGTCTCGACCACGACGCCTCATCTTCCTCGGCCGTGTGCTCGCCCGAGCCGCCGCCTCTCTCAAACTCTCTTTGGGCCTTTTTAGGGCTGGTCGGCCACGCCCGACCGCCCCTGCCGCGGTCGGCCGGTCGACGACCGCCAACCCCCAAGCCTGCCCGTTTTAGCCGCTGCACTTGCTCTGTCTCTGCTCCTTTGTCGTTCAGTCCTTCACCGCGACGGAGACGGCCGTGGTGAGCAACGCCGCTCGTTTCCGTCAGGCTGGGGGACCTCCAAGAGTTGCCTTGCTGGTCCGGGCTGAACACTCGGACCAGCAGCTGTCCGCCGACGCCTTAGCGAAGGCCGCGGCAAGGAGTCCAAGGAACGCTGTCCGCGGCCTCCGCGGACGGCCACGATGACGGCCACAGATCGGGCAACACCGGTGCCCCGGCAACAACATCCCCTTCGACCGGACCGCCGTTCCCCAGACGGTCTCGTCTTCAGCCAAAAGAGGGATATAAAACTGGATTTCATGGAGGCTTTTCAACAAACAGGTGGCGGGCGCTTCAAGAACGAAGGATTCTCGGCTCGCTCGGCAGCTCGGCTCCGAACCAGGACTCTGGAAACGCGACGTATGGGGTCGTGGGGACTCGGCATGGAGACGGCGTGAGTCGGAGTTCGTGTGAACAGAACGGTTGCTAACTCCGACCCGAGATGCCCAAAAACAGAGCCCAAGGGACTCTCGGGCAAAACAGGGGCTTACCGATTCGTGCTTACCGACGTCGATCAGAGTTCGGGTCGTTGGACGAGGCTTTCGAGGAGCCAAGGCGTCGACTGAGGCTCTCTCTCGCTCTCACTTTGCCTCTTTACTGATGGACTCCTCTAGCTTCTTACCCGGGCATTTTTTCGAACACCTAAAGTGCGTGGCTTCGAAGCAGGAAAAGGGGCGTGGTCGCGGCTCGTCGGTCGTGGTTCCGGCATGGTGAGCACCGGGGGAGCTTCACACTAGACGTCTCTCCCCTTGGTTCGCCCAAAAATCTCTCTCCAGATCTCTCTCTTACTGTCTTCTCACCGTCCCTACCTCCCCTGTTTTTCTCTTCTTCCCCCTGTCCTCTGCTCCGCGCTTCTTCTTCGACTTTTTATTGCCAAAATCCAATTACTTCCGCTCCATTAACTCGCCCTGCATCTTCGTCGCCTAGCCTAGCTTGTCCCCTTGACTTTCGGGGCTCTTTTTTTGGACGGTGGAGGAGCGCTCGGGGAGAGAGGAAGGAGGCAGAGCATTGAAGGGCATTCCATGCCTTTCACTGACGCTTCCCCTTGGTTCATTTTACTTGGTGGAACGGGAAAGCCGTTCCACCGTCCGTCGGTCCGACGGCGACGATCAGAAGGGGGAAGGAAAGAGCCAGGAAGGAAGGGAAAAGGAAGGAGAGGGGGCTGACTCGAGCGAGCAAGGAGGAGGAGGGACTGGGCTGGGCCGGGCCAGGCCCAGTCCCGCGCGGAAGGGAGGAAGAAAAGAAGGTCGGGTCGGGCCGGGCCAAGGCCTGCCCGATCCGATTTTTATTAATTAATAATTTTTTTAAAAAGGAAATATATTCTAATAATGAAAAATACACCTAAAGTCTACATGTCATGCAATTAAATGAAAATATTTTTGTTTTATGACAAAAATTTAATTCATAATTTTGTGAAATTTAATTGGGCAATAAAAAATATGTGGCAACAGGTAAGTTCTAGGTTCTAGGTAGAATACGGAACTTGGAACCGTTCATCTCTAAATGGCACCACTTGCAATTACAAAATGTACACATGGATACCACTTGTAACTATAAAATGCGACTCACATGCATCAATTCACACAAAAGGAGACAGATTACAGAGGCAAATCCTCCCAAGCAAGGCTACAGCAACACTTAAGGAAAAAATTAGTCATCTCATACCATAACTGCCATCAGTCTCACAATTTTGATGATGTATGACCAACTTGATGACATGTTGCTTCAACAAACGGCAATTGCCTTGGACAAAGGAACGGTCAATTTAATTTAATTGGAAATTCTGGGAACTTTTGGGATTGGGGTATATTTTAGTAATATTGGGGATTAGGATGAATTTGTGAAATTTGATTTTACGTGTTCAGATAATTTTGGACGCAAATGCCCCTGTCCATTGATGCAGTTAATGGCACGTGACATGCACGTGCTCGTTGCCGGACGAGTACTTGTGTTGCGGGTGAGCTGGAGGGTCAATTGAGACAAGGTCACAAACTTCAGGAACTTTTTTTCAGACAAGCACCCCTAGTTTGCGAAAATTGCCTCACTTCAAGGGATTTTCTTTTGTTGACATTTTCCCCTAGTTCTATATCAAACTCAAAGAATGTAGACATTCCACACATATCTATCACATTCAGAGTAGTCAAAAAGTTTTAAAGCCATCTATGTAATGGTAATTCTTTTTAGCTTCACATATAATAGTAATCAGCACTTATCTTAGCGTGCTTATGTGTATTTGAGCCTTTTGGCATCAGGCAAATAGTGACACGTCCTGAAAATGATTATGCCGCGTAATCCATGAAATAATCATGCAACTTAATGTCTCTGTCTTCTAGTACTACAAAACGCTGAGTATCTTGATTGCTTTGACAGTTTCATCTCCATAATTGAGGGGGAACCCCATCTTGTGAATAAAATATGAACGATAATAACATACATCAATGTCAGAACGCTTTCATTGGACAAAATAAAAAAAAAAGATGGGCCTTGATATATCTCGACCTTAGTTAATCATATAAGGGGAAATTTAGGTGCTAAGTTGGTAGACGAAGGCATGGTCAATTATTAGGGCATTTCGACAAACTGGCATGCCACGTTGTGTTCATGAAAGAGAAAAACGTGGCTTGAAATGTGTCTTGAGTGGGGGTGATTGATAGTATTTGGATACTAACAAGACACGGGAGCCCCGGTGCCACAACTAATTTAGTGAAAAAGACAAACCTTTTTTGGAGGTACATCATAGTATTCAACTGACCATATTCATATACTTTTTGTTTTATTGGGAATAGACGATTGGAGCCTAAGATCACATGGTACTTGGAATACAACACTTAGGAGTCCCCATGCCACAACTAATTTAGTGAAAAAGACCAACCCTTTTTGTAGGTATATGATAGGGATAATGAAATAAATGGTCAATGAATCTTTAATTTGTTTAATGTGGTCTCCCGAACTTTAGCTCAATATGCAATGTTGTTTCTTAACTTTTAATTTGTTTAATGTTGTTCCTGAACTTTTGGTACATGTTCAAATTAGTCCCTAGACTATAAGAAAGTGTTCAATATTGCCCATAAACTTAAATTAATAGAATGACATCATTAAATATTTTCATATAGTTCAGGGGTTAGTTCGAACATATACCAAAAGTTCAGAGATCACATTGAATAAATTAAAAGTTGAGGGACTATATTGTGCATTGGACTAAAGTTTAGGGACCAGGCCAAAGTTTATGGATCATTCATGCCATTTTCCCCTATGTGATAGTACTCAATTGACCATATACAAATACTTGTATATTTCTTGAGAACATTATAATTGGAGCCGTAAGATCGCACGCCAGAGGGAAAGGTGCAAGTGAAAGTTATAAGATGAAATATAGGGTTTGCAATAACGACAACTAGAATATTGGGAAGAAAGCTGCGTATTTGACAAGAAGCATGGCGGTGGCTTCTTGTTGAAAGCACCATTTCTAACGCTTTCCCTCCTCAATTATCACGACAGCCACCTGGACACCCTCGTCATGTGACTTAAAGATATATTCGATTGCATTTGTCTTTTTGCCACTAAAGAACTTCCATTTGAGGTTGTGATGGGGACCCCTAGGTTCCAGAAAGTGAGGTCGTTTGGTTGACCTGGAAAGGTACAGCAACGAGAGTAGAAGAAGGGATGATCTAGCAATCAATCCTTGCTTCTGCAAATCTGGATTTTCTTCTTGTTCTGGTCCAGTCTGCTATTTCGCCGATGAACTCCCGGTCTGATGAATTTGATGCTCGTAAGTCCGACCTAAGACAAATGATAACAGTAGTTCTAGAGGTTTGATCAGCTTATCAGCCTACTAACGCACATATCGTAATGAGTAGATATAGGAAAACGAAATCTCAATGTGGCAAGTTTATATCAGATTTAGAGCTTTACCCTGGATTTGTGGCTTCATTTTAGACGTCGGTTTTGTTTTCCATTTTAAGTCTTGGACTTGTTTAAATGTTTATTGCCAAGCAAAAGGAAAAAAGAAGAAATGAACAAGTACATCAACATCTAAATGACATCCTATTTTGAACCGGAGATCAAAAACTCAGGACAAAAACGTGACGATTCTCAGGATGTGAAAGTACTATTGTTAATCCGGCCCGAAAAAATCTTGTCATAAAAAAAATATACGTTCAATTTCCGTTTTACCGTCGACATTGGTTGGCACGGCCTTCCCACTGAATTTTTTATAGTTGGAAACCGATTGCGACTTCAATGATAAAGGCACTCCTCTGGAGGGATCGGTCCAATCAGCTTTTGGTATGGCAGCATGCGAAAGTGAAACCTTTGTAATATTGAGTTTTTATTATCACCGCAAAAGAAGACATCTACATCAACTAAGCAACGAAATGGTGCATACAAAGGGCGACATACATCTCCATCCCACCATTTCATATTTTGTGTGTTACTAGGGAGAGGAGGAGGAGTGACAACATTTAAAATGAATCTAAGCTGTCACGGAGGTTTCCACCGCAACCTTGCCGGAGTAACCCACTTCAGACTTCACTTCGAATTCCCAAAGCTCTGGGATTGCCTCCCTCAAGTTGTGGATGTTCTCAAGTGCATAGTCTGCACCTTTTGGCCTGTTAGAAGTTCCAACCTGCAAAAATTTACCAAAATCCATCAAGGATACATTACAATTTGCTCTAATATCACTTTACGGATTCTTATTTGGTATGCAGTTAGTGGGGTTCACATGACTATTGGTAGAGGACTTAAATAATTGAAAAATACTACAAAAAATCCCAAACTATACATATTGTGACACATTTACCCAAAACTATACATATTTTGACACATTTAATCTCCGTTAGGGTTCCGTTAAAAATCTCCGTTAAACTCTGACGTGGCATTGACGTGACGCTCGAGTGGCGCCACATCAGAAAAAAATTTTAAAAAAATTCAAAAAAAATCATTGTTCATCGCCTTCGAAGTTACTATTCATCGTCTTTTCGCTAAGCTAGAGCTCTTCCGAAGCTTGTCCGCCGTTGCCCACCGCTGCTTAGACCTCCGGGAGCTTCGTCGTAGCTGCTGACCATGGCGGCCGCGAGCTTGAAGCTTGGCCATGGCCTCTCTGCTCGAGCTCGAAACTTGGCCATGGCGGCCGCTCAAGTTTGAAGCTTGGCCTGATGATGAAGAAGATCTTTGTCATCATATTCCTCTTCTTCATGATCAGACCAAGCTTCAAGCTCGGGTGGAGCGGCCATGGCCAAGTTTCAAGCTTGCGGCCGCCGTGATTGGCAATTACAACGAAGCCCTTTGAGGTCTAGGCAGCAGTGGGCAGCAACGGACAAGCTCCGGAAGAACTATGGCCGGGCGAGAAGACGATGAACAGTAACTTCGAAGACGATGAACAGTAACTCGTGATGAACAGTGACTTTTTTTGAATTTTTTAAATTTTTTTTTTCTGATGTGGTGCCGCGTCAGAGTTCTAATGGAGATTTTTAACAGAACCCTAATGGAGAGTAAATGTGTCACATATGCATAGTTTGGGGTTTTTGATGTTACAAAAAAAATTTAGAGTAAATGTGTTATAATGGGCATAGTTTGGGATTTTTTGTGGTCTTTTCTCTAAATAATTTGGTATCCCATTTAATGACTTACCAGCACAGTTTGAAGGCCGACATGCTTCCCAGCCTGGATGTTCCTAACACTATCCTCGAAGAAAATCTGCAGTCATAAATTTGGATGAATAATTGGGCATTCATCGACAGTCAATTGAACGATGCAGCAGTGGAATTTAGAGAAGATTGTCTCACCGTTCTCTGGGGGTTGATGTTGGCGACTCTGAGAGCCCGCTCGATGGCGTCTTCTGATGGTTTGCAAACAACAGGGGCTCTTGGTAATCCTGACCCGGCACCGTGTCCGGAGAAATGCCCAATTATGTCGAAAATCCCGGACCCGGAGTCACTGCTTCTGATTGTGTTAGGCAATCCCACAAACTCGATATCATCTTCATCATCAGATGCAGCGTTCTTGTGAACAGGATTCAGTGTCTCGAAGCAAATAATCCCTTCGAAACAGTCTTCGAGTCCGAGCCTACTTAGTGCTTTGACCGCATGAATCTTGTCCGCATTTGTGAATATCTGTTTCATTTACCAAACAGGTTAGAAATACCTCTAAAAATTGACGAAAAATCTCTGGCATTTCAGGATGCATGAGCTTACGATTTTACGGTAAGGCATGCTGAGCAAAAGACTCCTCAGGACCGGGTCGGGTTTTAGGTTCTCGTATGGCAGTCTCCCATGGACAAAGCTGTTGAATTGGCGCAAAATTATCCTCAGCAAAAGCACATAAATGCACAAAATGCTCAAGACAGTGAGACATGTTCAAATGATGATACACGAGATTTTTTTAACCTGTGGTAGTCATCATAATCGAAGTCGTAGCCAATTGCCTGGAAAGTGAAAAAGACCCGATTAAGCGTAAATAACAGCTGATCTTTTTGTCTACATTGCAAAGCTGGATAAAATTGTGAAATCTTACCCTAAGACCAGCCATTGTTGTGCCATAATTCTTGTATAGAAGGTTGCACAAGGTATCGATCTTGTCCTCGTCTATGCCGAGCTTTTCAACCATATAATCTGGCAAAGAGCTTCAACGTTAGAACATGAAACATAAACAATCTCAGTTAATGCAACATGACACAGCACCATGGAATTGGCTGTGGGAAAAAGCATAGCTACCTCCGATGTTCTTGCGGCATGATGTGGCAAGGCCAGAGCTTAGGGGATAGAGGGTGTCGTCGAGATCTAGAAGCACGTTAAAGTCAGGGGATTACATAATTAATCTATGTTCGTGTCCATTCAATCAATCGCATCTAATGGAATAAGCTAAAACTTACCGAACAAGAGACAATCATACTTAGGCCTCTGAGGTTGCCGGTACATCCCTTCGAACTCCATTTCACTCGTCTCCAAAGGACCTTCAATAGACAGTAAGAAGGCGTAAACAACTTGCTTAAAGTTGAAGACCGTAAAAGCTTTTCAGCTTGTGTTAAGATTCATATATTCTTATTCTCTCTGCCTCTTCATAATCAACAAACGAAGCGAAAAGAACACCGCTCAAATCAAATGAAACTAGCTGCAGCATATCAAACTATCAGTGACGAACAATCGAAACTTGCCTGACCCGACATAAAAGCAAACAATTTGAAGGTAACTAGAGCTAAATAGTTCGACAAAGATCAGAACTTGCATCTCCCAATTTGAAGATCATTTACGATGTCAAGTCAGGCATATACTCTCAATCACCACCCTTTAATGGCATGTGGGTACTCTTTCCAAGGAGAAACAGAGCTCACTCTGTATCAGGTTTGTCTTGCTTTATCATACATCTCCGACTTTCACTTTCATTAAAAGGAATCAAATAAATTGAAAAAGGGTGTCATAGAAGGTAAAATGCCACAAAGAAAATCCGCATATGAGATGAGCTCGCATTGGAAAATCGACTCACCAAGATTGGACGAGCAAATGTTGACTGTTTAGGCAAGACCAACAGAGTTTCGGAATGGAAGGTGATCTGTTCAGACTTCAGAGAGAGAAGTTGATCAACAGCTCAACTCAAAGAACAGATTTTTTAGATGAAATGCCGAAGTGAAGAATGCAAAGAGAGCGGGGAGGAAGCAGGAAGGGACTTCGTGGGGTTTATAAAGGCAGCAAGAAGACCGTTAGCTCCATCATCTCTTGGCCCAAATGAATATAATATCTGGACATCACACAAAAATTTCTAAACATTTTCATGTGAAACACCAATACCCCAAATTTTCTTTTGTCTCACCAAAACCCCATAAATATCTCGTGGTACTTAAAAATTCAACGTGGCAGCATTGGGAATGACGCCACGAAGGATTTTAAATGGTCATTAAGTACGGAAGTGGACGACAATTTTGGGGTCGCTTGTATAGGTTTTAGGTATCGGTGAAAGGAAAAAAAAAATTTGGCATATTGATGCCCACATGACGAAGTAAAGAATTTTTCATGGGATCGACCCTAAAATATCCTATAAAGTTTGGATGGGGAAAGAGGTACGCAATTATTGTAACTTACGCGGCATGACAAGCCAATTTTTTTTTTGAAGTCCTTAACAAGTGTTGTCAAGCCATGTCAACAAAACCCTTTCTCAATATTGAAAAATTTGATTCGGGTTGAAAAAACCCAGGTTTTTGTTTCTTCTTATTCCACCAACAAGCGCGATCTAAAACTGAAGAAGAATCGAGCGAGTTTGAGTAATTGCTGAATAAGCCTCGAATAGCTCAACTCGTTTGAACCTCTCTATTGTCTGGATTCTTCTGGATTACTTGATGCATCGACATTAATTATGAGATTGACTATGACCAGTTCGCGAGATATTTAGCTAGGTCTAATTTTGGGTCTTTTCTTTTTATATATTTATTTTTCTATTTTTCTATGCCATTATTTGGCTGGATGTTTCACTAGATATGTGTGGGGTTGCCACATTCTCCCGCATCTAACCTTATGTTATATATTCATTTTATTTGACACCGCAACTTTGAACGATCATTCCTCAGAATCTATGGAGTATAGATAATGTTTTTATTGAACAATACAAATCTTGCAAAAAATAAAATAAAAATTGAATCCCTCTTATTTTTAATTTCCAACCTCATGACATAACAAATTATGTGTGTTATCTGTATTATTGGAAGTGAATTTACACCATATCATCGACACATTGATTTAACTTAATTTGATTCAACTTCTTTTAAAGATATGTGTGTTCGTCAGTTCAATAATGTCTTATATCAAACTCAGAGAATGTAGACGTTCCACACTTGTCCATCACATTCAAAGTACTCAAAAAAGTTTCAAAGCAATCTCTATGATGATCATCTTTTCTTAGCTTCTCATAAGTTTGGAATCAACACTCATCTTTGCGTGCTTATGTGTGGTTTGCCCTTTTGGCATCAGGCATTTAGTGACACGTCGTGCAAATTATTGTTATTGCAATAATCGTCAGCGTACTCCATCAAATGATCACGCAAATTAATGTGTCTGTCCCCTAGTAGTAGATTACGTGATTATGTTGATTGCTTGATAGTCTCCAGCGATATAATTGAGCCCCCCATCTTGTGGATAGACCGTGAGTCATGACAACAAAATACATCAATATCAAAAGAACGCCACACCCCCAAAAAAAAAAAAAAAAAAAAAAGTGGGCCTTCGTATAATCTCTTCCCAAGCCGATCGAATACCTAAAAATTTAGGGGCTAAACCGGTAGATAAAGGGATTGTAATTGATGCGCCATCTCGACAGATTGGCATGCCACACTGCGCTTGTGACAGAATAAGCGTGGTGGGAAAATGCGTGTTGAGTTGAGGCGATTGGTCGTACTTGGGTACTAACAATAATTGGGAGTCCCCATGCCATAGCTTAATTAGGTGAAAAAGACCGACCCTTTTTTTTTTGTAGGTACTTGATAGTACCCAATTGACCATGCGATACTTTTAGTTTTCTTGGGAACCAATGATAGTTGCCCTAACATCACATGCCAATGGAAAGAGAACAAGTAAGCGTTCAAGGATGAAGTAAAGGGTTTGCACATACAAAACTAAGAGGGCCTTATTTAGTCATAGATCGGCCATTCATCACGGCTTTAAAATATTGGGAAGAAAGTTACGTATTTGACAAGAAGCATTGAAGTGGGTTCTAGGAAAGCACCGTTTTTTTAACTCTTTCGCTCCACAATTATCACAACAACCACCTGGACACCTCCATTATGGCACTCTAATATATTCCAATCGCATTTGTTTTCTAGCCACTAAAAATTGTCAATTGTTGTTGTCACGGGGCCTCCAGGTTCCAGAAGGTGAGGTGGTTTGGTTGACTTGGAAAGGGACAGCAACGGAGAGTAGAAGGAGGGGTGATCTAGCATTCTTAATTTCTTAATCATGGGAAGTCCCATCAATGCCACTCTAATTAGGTAGTGATCAATCTTAAGGGGTTGATTAATTAGTGGCAAAACCTAAAAAAATGGGAGGTTTCAAATTGGATAGCTACTCAATGTTCCCTTTTAGGGTCGATCAATATGAAGCAACTCCCCGCAAATCTTTTTTCTCCTCACCAAACTGAATAGGCGGACTTATTTAGTTAGTAAATACTGTCCAAGATTCTATCTAGTTAAGTGGATGAACGCTTGGTTCAGATATGGCCAATTCTACAATCAACTCATAACATCTCACATTCAAAGTAATCTTAGATCACACTCACCATCCTGTAAGTGAAGTCTTACCCAATATATGTGGACTGAAAGACTTGCCTGCATTCTATGAGATCAGTAGAATCGAATGTTCGAATATCCCGTGTCATGAAAAAAGAAAAAGGGAATTACCCAATAGTTATAACAAGACATTCCTTGAGAATTTGGTGCTTCGTTATTTGTATTCATCTAAAAATAAAGCTAAGTGGATGGCATCTTCAGAGAATCTTGCGTAAGGTCTAGGACTTGTGTTATTTACTTTTGGCAATAAAGCGTGATTAGGCCAGAGTACATGAGATACACGTTTTTGCTAGCTCTTGAAAGAGAGGCCGATAATGGAGTCCATGAAGACGTATAGCCAAGCATTTCTTTATACTTCTTTATTTCAAACCCGAGTTTCTCTTAGATGTGAACGTTTGCGAGGTGTAAAGAAATTGCAAGAAAGGACAGGGCACATGATTGCAAGAGGAATGACTGGCTTATGAGGGCCTAAACAATTCTTGGTTCCGTCAGCCGAATTGAACGGTTTGATAATTTTCCGGATTGAATCAAGTAGAAATCGAAGAAGATATTGATCTCACTTAACTTAAATTGGGCTAGTTTCACATCAAACTGCATTGAAATACCAAATTGTGGGTAATTTGATCTTTTGTTCTTTTCTTATCATGACTAATTCTTTGTTTTTTAGCTTATATAATTGGTAAGTTAGAAGGAGATGTAAATTAAGTCAAGTGGACACGTAGGCGACGAATATCGAATTTAAAGAAAAGATAACAGATTACATAGACAAGATTATGATATCTTTATGAAAATTTACAATTATATAGCATGGAACAATTTTGGTTTGGTTGAATATACGATAATTGCATCAAAGTAATGTTCCATGGCAAAAAACTAACATAGTTCTCTCACGAAAATTAGTTTTTGTAATTGTGTGTACTATCAAATAGTTGATCGTTTTGCTTGAGCATTTGATCTTTAAACGGAATTCAGAGAGATATTTCTTTTTTGGTAAATTGAAAAGGACGGAGAGGATGACTAGTATAGCTATCTCTCTAATATCTATATAACAGTTTCGCATTCACTAAACAATGTTCATGTTTAGGTTTAATCCGTTTTAATCGAGACCTCGGCACCGTTCGTGCATAAAGGTCTAAGTTACGCGGACCTAATCACCTTAGCACGACTTGAGCATTAGAAGTTTACAAACCCAATCATCAACAGAAAAATCGCACATTACTATCATAATAAGCTAGTTCGACCTGTGGCCTCGTAAATGAGACTGCAAGTCTTGCACCTCCCACTACCATTACTAATGGTTGTCTCTTTTTAATAGGACAAGATATCCGTTGACTTCAATAGTTCCATAAAAGTACACAAACTATTACCTGCATCAAATAAGACTTTACCCATGAGACATCAGGCCTCGCCCAGACCAAAGGCCTAAACTTGTCATGGGGTTTGCAGGGTATTTCATGAACATCTAAGTAGACGGGCCTTTACACTCGTATCCTAGAATTATGAACAAAAAGTAGGACTCGCATGCTATTTAATGGTCTGCTTGTTTATAATATTCAATATGGTCCAATAAGATACCATTTAGTACCCACATTTTAACAAGAAATTTTAATGCTTCTAGGCACTAGTGTGATTACTACAAAACGAGAAGGTTAATGGAGTAGGCATGATGTAGACTTTGAACTCCCTGCCTAATGCAACTCTCATCGGTTTTCAAAGTCCAATTTGCCTCCTTTAATCTTCTTTCTCGTTATTGCAATGTAAAGGGAACTTTGACAAATGAAGCAAATACAGTCGAAAGTCAGGAGAAAAAATCAGTCACTTCGACTAATCGACCAATAATGAGCAGCCAAGACTGCCCAACTGGGAGGGCGATCACTCTCTTTTGATTTTTCTGAGGCCTAATTTAATTGTGTGACGAAAAGGAAAAGCTTAATTAATTGCGGTGTTGGAATACAGGCAGCATGAGTCATTATGCAGCCGCAAGCTACTAAATGTGGATCTTAGGACACCTCACAATCTCCTCCATCGACTCACCATCATTATCCAAACGACCCCTGTGCTCGTAAAACATACGACTCCTTCAAGAGGACAGGAGGGTTAGTCAATAATGAGCAACCCCACCAAATGATTGGGCACTAATTAAACGATTCTATATAGTTTCATGCCAGAAGTGGCTATTAATTTTTATTCCTCCACCATATCAAGCCATATAATATGAAAACACATCGAGACATACATTGAGTTCGATAATGTTACCATAAGTTATTTGCACTGTGATAACTATGTTCCTCATCATTTAGTTCAATGTCATAAAATGATCCTGTGCAACATCTTTGGGGCTAAGGAAACTACCAATTCAGAACTTTCGTACGGTGCTCAATTTGCTGCCTTAACTTTTCAAGTGATCATTAAAGTGCCATAACTTCTAAAAGTCGATCATTTAAGTGACATCGGCCACTTCTGTCACCGAAAAATCACATGTGGCATTATTTTAGAGTAAATAATCCAATGTGTCTCGACGGAGATGCTAAACATTCAAGGTATAGATCAAACTATGTTATTTGGCAACACAAATTTTATCCGAAATTGAGAAATTAGGTTTAATTGCTCCATAAACCAAATGGACAATGACACAAATAGTTCCTGAACTTTGACCCAATGTGCAATTTGGTCCCTGAACTTTTAATTTGTTCAATGTAGTCCCTAAACTTTCGCCTAATATTCAACATGGTCCCTAAACTTTTAATTTGTTCAATGTGATCCTTGGACGTTTGGTACATGTTTAAGTCTTTAAACTATATGAAAATGTTCAATGTAGTCCCTGAACTTGAATTAATAGAAGGACTTGGAAGGACTACATTGAACATCTTCATATAGTTTAGGGACTAAATTGAACATGTACCAAAAGTTCAAGGATCAAATTGAAATTAGGTGAAAGTTGATGGACTGCATTGAACAAATTAAAAGTTTAGGGACTAAATTGCATAATAGGCCAAAGTTCATGGAGTGTTTGTATCATTTTCCTAATGACACAAATCTTCCCCCAAATTGAGAAATTGGGTTTGATTCCCTTCCTAAAAAACCCTTGCCCCAAATTCCAATTTTGAACGTATTGTTGGTGAGGTGGCCCATCTCGTACCCTAACGGCCAAGGCACTGGTGAAACCAAATATGACCTCGTCGAAAGGCTCAACGTTGGGACTAGCTGTGGAGGGAAGAATGGTGAGCGCCGAGAAAGGGAGAGAGAGCTCAAATGATGACAGTGGTGGTGGACGAAGGAGGACGGTGGTTGGTCGGCTGGCGTGGTGTTCGAAGTGAAGCATTGATTTTGGTTTGAAATTAAAAATAGGGGCTATTGTTTGGATTATAACCTAAACTAGTCCCAAATCCTCAAATGTGGGGCAAGAAAAAATTCTACCTGTATTGTTTTAAAACATCTTTGCTGTCATTATCTCTCAAGCGAGCCACATCATATGATTTGCATCAAAATAAATGTTGTATAGAATTTTCAAGTAAGGAAAATCATCAAATTAACGTCAGGAGGAGGGTAGCTTATGCGAGGAGGAGGGCGGCTGGATTGTTGTTCAAAGTGAAGCATCGATTTTGGTTTACAATTGAAACGATGGGCTATTGTTTGGACTGCATCCTAAACTAGTCTCGAATCCTCAAATTGGGAAGCAAGGAAAAAACTTTCCTGTAATGTTTTAAAACATCTTTGCTTATCTCTCAAGTGGCCCACATCAGATGATTTGTGTTGAAATCATTGTTATATAGGATTTTCAAGTAAGGTAAATCGCCAATATAATGTCAGAGTTGGGCTGCTGGCGTGAGGAGGAGGGAAGCATTAATCTTGGGTTTGCAATTGAAAAGAGGGGCTATTGTTTGGATTGCAACCTAAACTAGTCCCAAATCTTCAAATGGGAAGCAAGAAAAAGTTTTACTTGTATCATTTTAAAACATATTTGCTATCATTATCTCTCAAGTGTGCCACATCAGATGATTTCTATCGAAATAGATGTAATATAGGATTTTCAAGTAAGGGAACTTGCCTAACGTAAGAGAGGGCATTTGACATAGAGGAAGATATACTCGGTAAAGGATTCCATTTTTTTTTTTTAATTTTGATAATGAAGTACCGTTTACAATATCTTAAGCACCTACTTATAGGGAAGTCACCCTCTAGAAAATAATCAAATAACATAATTAAAGAAAAATATTGATAAAGGGAAAATCTTCAAAATGCGTCCCGAAAATCTATAAAACACATTTGAAATCTTTGAATGCTCGGAAATCAAGGAAAATGCATGGATTTGAAGGTCGAACATTGCCTAAACTGGCATAGCCCATTTGTAGCTTCAACGATCACGTAATTCTCTTCGATTATATATGTTGTACGTGTCATAACTCCTTCTTGATCAAAAGTTATGATTGTTTGAAGTTGACCCATCATTTAAGGTGTGGGCAGAACCGCCCACTATTATGATGTTCGAAAGTTTCCATACAACCATTCGCCAGCTGTTCTACATCAGCATTAATTAGCATAACGATTGGACATCGGTATAAGTTCACAGGAGTTGCTTGTGGCATCATCCACTAGCCTAAATGTAGTCCTAATAGGAAGAACTTATCTTGCGGGGTCTTGTCTCATGTCTAGGAAAACCTAAATGATGAGCGTGACTGATTTAATTTGTGTTTTTTTAATTAACTTTTATCTTTTTTAATTTTTAATCTAATTTAGTTTGCATTTTTTTTAATTTTTGAATAATTTTTTAATGTGGCACGTGGTAGGCGCTACCTCGTTGCCACATGTTTTAAGAAAGTAATCAAATAAAATACGCAACATTTTTCGTTAGTCTAGTTGGACGAAGTTAATGAAATGATTGATTGAACAAATTTAATAAGTTTTAGAACATGATTACATTTTTTAAAAATTTTATGATTTAATTACACTTTCGTTTCAATGCACTTGTCCCAAAAATATAATTGGGTAGAGATGACTAAAGATTGGAACCTAGCACCTGCCCCCACAAAGATGCTTGAGCCCATGTCAAGCAAACTAGATTGACAAAGATGCAGAGTTGGGTCATTTCTGCATTGGCCTCAAGTTCAGGAATTGTCTCTTTTTCTCCTTTTTCTTTTTTGCTAAGCTTTTCTCAGCATTCGTTGTTTCGCTTAAAGTGAATAGTTTTCTAAAAATAATCATTTATATTACTTATAAAAATAAATAAATAAAAAATATTTTTCTCTTTGTCCATAAAAATATTTAGACATAAATTTTTTGTTGATAAAAAAATATCTATTATTAACTAATTTTTTTAAGTGATGCAAGCAATTACTTTTATAAAAATATTTTTTAAATTATTCATTTTTTTTACGAAATAAATGGAGCATTAATAAATATAATAATTATTGTATATAAGGAGGAAGACACAGTGGGGCCGCCATAATTCAGACTAGAAAGCTACAAAATCCAGAAATCAGGATTGAGACAGTCATTTTGCTGATAAACTTAGTTGGACGGTATAACTTAGAACAGCCAATGGCCATCCTCCATACGTTGCTTATTTTGGCTTCACCAAAAGTGTATATTGAGTTAATTTATATTTAATGACTTTTGTATCTCTAAATATATATTTTTATTTGACCATTTACCTTAGTATCCGTAACTTGAAAAGTATCTAAAAATATCTAATTTAGATATTTGTATCTCGTCCGAGATCTGTATCTAAGATTTCCATCTTGTACGGCTCAAACAAGACCTGAATATGGGTGTAATTTTATGAAATATTCAAGGATAAAGACGTCTTCATATGTGAATGTTAAACGTGCTAAAAAAAAAACAAATGCATAATTGTATCATCTCAAAACAAATGACACGCCAACTTGAATGTGCCGATTCATGTGTAACTAGATTAACCAATCAATAAGCGCAAGACACGTACATGTTTATGTCAAATCCAAATATGTTTGACCATATGTTGTGTTGTCTCTTGCTGACAGGTCATGTCGAAAATTACCGACCCTTTGTACGATCTTGGATCGAGCATCTTTATCCTAAATAAAGGCTATTTCTTTTTACATTGCTAGCATTCAAGGTGCTTGAGCCCACGTCAAGCAAGTTAGATCCACAACTGGCCACAAGTTTATGAATTTTCTTTCTTGTTTTCCTTTCATTTTCTCTGAGGAACTTTTCCCACCATCAAATAAATTAATATGATAATCGTTATAGATGAGGACGAAGACACAGGGGGCCACCATAATACAGATTAGAAAGCTACAAAATCCAGAAATCAGGATCGAGTAGAGTTATTCACTGAATAGATGCTCCAAACAGTCACTTTGCTAATAAATTCAGTCGGACGTTATAACTCAGTACCGCCCAATGGCCATCGTCCACACATTGCTTACTTTGGCCTCATCGAAAAGTAGTTGAGCAGCAGGCTGGTCGGAGGCAAAAAGGCACAATAATGAATGAATCCACTAAATCCTCGCTCAAAAGCATGCCGAAAGGTCCGTCAGATTGATCAAGGCACTTCCCATCTGTAGATCAATCTAACAGTCCAGCATATTCTATATTGATTGATCAAACTAATTGGGGCATGTCAATCCGTTTAGAAGATCGTATTTCGACGTTGAAGTCTTGTTTAAGACCCGAACTACGATAGATATGAGTCACTCTTATCGTTGTGAAATAATGCCAAAGTTAACCGATCCTCCAATTCAAGTCTAATGCAAGAAGAAACAATTATCGGAGAAATCAATGACGAATGATAAAGAATGTTGGAGTTTTTATGGGAATCCGTTTGAGTGTCAGTGCCTATTTCATGAGAAGAGCTAGGGCTGCAAAGAAATCCGTTGTGAACATGGAGAATTACAAAGTTACAACTGTTGGGATACTAGCCAGATTTCTATCAGGTCAAGTTTATGTAGGTTCAAACTTGAGATATAATTTAGCATTTCTCCACATTATCTTGATGTTTTTAGCCAAGTTATAACGCTTATCATCTATGCTGGCTTTTCCAATGCCCCAATGAGCACTCAGACCATAAGAGAAGCCCAAGCTAATCTTGGACTTACTCAAAGGAATGAACTCAATCCACGTGTCCAAAGGATTCTCTATAGCAAGAAATTTCTTTATAGCGACATCTTCTCTTGACATGCTATATATGATGTAGATATTTCAATCACCACTGAACTTGACTCTTCCGTGATATCTCTGGCTTCCACTAAACACTATATCAATCCAATGTCCCACGCCAGCATCACTAATCAGGTCATTCAGTTGTCACCATGTTTTTAACTTCAGTTGTCGACAGAAATACTATGTCTCATAATGACTCTTTCCAACTCATAGCATGGCTCATTGAATTAAAGCATAACTGTGACGTCCTAGAACATTACACGCAACACGTATCTCTTAATAGTTATTAATCGTAATTGATAAATAGACAAGCGGAAGCTTAATCTGAACATTTCTTAACCATGAAAATCACACGAGTATAGTCTAACTACTTATGCTTCTTTATTTACATTACTTATCAGATTTACATCTCCATACAAACTTCATATAATCACAAAAAAACAAAAATCTAGGTAGGTCGAGGTTGCCTATTTCCATACTAGATTATACTTCAAAAGTTTGCATGTACAAAAGACTGATGATGTCAGGGATTGATAACTTTGCCCTCCGTTGCGTGACCATCATCATCAATGTCGAAGCACCTCAACGGGCCGACTAACTCACCATCGAGGTTACATTACCACGTGACCAATCAATGGGGAACCCACTCCATAAAAGCCACGGTCGTTCCACATATTAGAACTACATTTGGTATATAGTACTTCAAATTCAATTATAAACATAGTTTCATAGACACCTTTATAATACATGGGAACTCCAAAACGTGAAGACTATGGAACATCCATCCTACACGTCTAAAAAATAAAGGAATGGGCCTCCTTGTAAAAGAAATCTCTAGTTTTAAGTTAGGAAAATAATCTTATCACTTCACCCGTCACAAATAACATACATGCATAACAATAAGTAAGTATGCAAAAAACTTGAATAAATGTTATATCTTTTCCATTTGGATATACCACACTAATCAAATCACTTCATTATTCCACAATATTTTAGTTCAAACGCAAGCATATGGTATATAGTACTCATACTCATGCGTTAAGTTCATTACTTCTCCTTCTGAACTCTCCTGGGGCATCTTGACACATGGGGTAACTCAACTCCGAGGCATTTAAGTACACCCTCCGGGGTATCCCAACCTATAGGGCATTTCGACTCCCAAGGCATCTCGGTACACCCTCCGAGATATCCCAACCTATGGGGCATCTCGACACACGAGACATCGTCACCGTTGATTTGCAGGTGATGGAAAATATATTATCCTCATGTAAGCCATGATAAATAAGTATTTACATGCATATACTCACCTTCTTGTTACATCATATATCCCTCAAGACAATGAAATGCATTATTCAAGCAATTAAGTACGAAGAACATGTGATCAGACTCAAAAGGCGAAATCTACTCAAGTTCAAAAAGTAAATATACTCAATTCATAAGGTAATTCTATTAAAATTTAAAAAGTAAATATACTAAAGGTTAGGAAGTAAACATATTCTGGTTTAAAAGTAAAATCTGTTTGGGTTTATAAATAAATATATCTAGATTCTAAGAATAAAATCTACTCGGGTTTAGAAATAAGTATATTCAAAATTTGAGAGTAAAATCTATTCGGTTTTAGAAATAAATATATCTAGATTCTGATAATAAAATCTGTTCGGGTTCAGAAATAAATATATCAAGATTTAGAGAGTAAAGTCTATTCAAATTCAAATATATATATAAATTTTAAGAGTAAAATCTACTCAGATTCAGCAATAACTATATCCAGATTCAGATTTATAAATAGATATATCTAGATTTAGAGAGTAAAATCTACTCAGATTCAAAAATAGATGTATACAGATTTTGAGAGTAAAATCTATTCATGCTCAGCAATAACTATATCTAGATTTATATTTAAAAATAGATATATCCAAATTTAGAGAGTAAAATCTATTTGCGTTCAAAAATAGATGTATATAGATTTTTAGGGTAAAATCTACTTGAGTTCAGAAAATACACAAATTCATATTTTGAGAGTAAAATCTACTCGTTTCAAAAACACATATATACAAATTTAGAGAGTAAAGTTTACTCGGTTTAAAATACATATATCCAAATTTTGTGAGTAAAATATATTCTGTTCAGAAAATACACATAGCCAGATTCAAAGAGTAAAGTCTAATCGATTTTAGAAATACATAAATCCAGATTTTGAAAGTGAAATCTAGTTAGTTTAGAAATCAATAGATTTTACAAACGACAGATAGTCTAGACTTACAAATATGACTTTGCCAAGTTGAGATTCATCATTTCCCCTCACCATATGCACTCAACTTAAGTAAGACAATCAATTACCTTTTAAACATGCATGAAACAAGCAAGATGAATTCAACCATCACCTTAAGGATGACATTTCCAAGTTTGGATTTAACAATTTCACTTGCCAATAATACCACACTTTAAGGAAATAATTCATACACATTTTGAATATGTACAAGGCCAGCAAAACAAATCCAACAATCACCAAATCCACAATATTATAGCACATCAAAATAGCATATCACAACCATCCAAGTTAAAAGCGTCAAGTAGATTAAACTAACTCAACATCTAGAGTCTTCACTTATCTCGCTCAAAATCTAAACAACCCAAAGTTAAAGCCCCCTTGTAGATCTTGGATCGGATAGTGGTGAAAGTAAATTATCTTTGAGAGTGGAAGGTGAAGAAGGGAGTTACGGCTAAAATGAAAAATTCCCTTCGATGTTACCAAGATGAAAGTAATGTATAGGAATAGGTTTTAGGTTGAAGAATGCATGTACTCAAAGGTGGCAATTCTTTACTCAATCTACGATCAAGTGTAAGAAATTAAAACTTGTTAGAGATGACTAATAGCCAAGGTAATGATGGCTTATGGTTATGTGTCAAATTAGTGTAAGAAGCTTATCTTAGCTTAAGAGTGGCATGGGGCCATGCATTAACCCTCCAATTGCCACGTGAGTCTTGTGAGGCTTAAGAGGATTCTTGTGTGAATAATTACATTGAAATCAGAAAATCCACTCCGTTTAACACAATTAGCACATAATAAATTATTATCACTAATTAATCAAAGTTTAACTAATAATATTACCAAACAATTAGTAAGACGACAGTAAATTAATTAACACCGTGCTACTATTAATGTGCATATAAACGTTTAGAATTTTTAAATTTTCAATACGTCAAACTCGGAACGATTACTCTTCCGAAAATCATCCTCCGCACCTCAGCAAATTTATGATTTTACTAAAATTTCTATTCGTCCACCCAAATTCTATGATAAATAATACTTAGCTTTATAATCTAAGTATCATTATTGAATACAGAAAATTTCCAATGTCATATACATGTTATTACAAAATTTCCGGATATTACAATAACCGCTCAAAATTCAATCATCATTCAAATTCCCAGCTTGACGTGTTGCCCTCCTAGTTAGTACCACACTACTTGCACTATATTCTTTGAAACATAGTCCAATGTCTATCATCCCTACAAAACTAGGACCCAGTTCAAAGCACTGTAATGTACACCTGGCTTAATCGTATACATTCTTCTTATTGAACAGGAAAGATCAAGTATAGTATTATCTACCGCATAACTTAGACAACCGACACAATTAGCATGTCAAGCATGGACAAGTGCTTCACCTCCACTGAAGTACACAGTGCTAGTCTAGACAATTTATAATATGCAGCAAGTTGGGTATTTACAAAAAATTTCAATTGCATGTTGAAGAATCTCAGCACTTCCCCAATGTAACTTCTCCATCCACTCGCAATATTCATGCGGTCTTCACCTTATGTATCTATACCGAAAGTTGTATTTATTGCCCAAGTTATCCATTTCCATATCAGCATACAATTGTCGCTTTATCTAATTCAGCTTCGCTAGCCATCTCAAAGCTTCATCAATTGTGAGCGACTATGAAATATAGCGAGTCTATAAACACTATCACATCTACTACACTTTGAACATCTCTAGGTGCTCATTGAAGCTCCTCCTGTTCCTAAAGAATGTCCGAATGTTTCTCTACAATCAATCTTTCACTCCTTTTCTAAAAAACGGAGAAGATTCATCAAAGGTTAACCTCTCTACCAAACATAAAACCTAGTAATCATTCTTAGTGCACCACAACTAGTATCTTTTCACTTCATGTGCATAGCCTAGGAATATGCACCTCCTTACCCTTGGCTCCAGCACACCATTACTTGCACGAGCATAAGCAAGGAAACCAAACACTTTCTATCTAGTGAATTGGCAGACTTACCTTACCACGTTCCTTCATAAGTTCTCCAATCAACTATTGATAGTGGTGATCTGTTCCCTTGGTAACAAGCAATATTTACTACTTTAGCAAAGAAACTTTCACCTAATCCAACATTTGAGAATAAAGAGCTTTCTTCAATATAATTTAGTGTATATGTTTTGCAACTCCATTCAGATGTGGTGTATCAACATCATTGTGGTGTTTCACCATGCCTTCCTCTATGCAAAATGGACTAAGCTACTTAAAGCAGAATTCCAATTCTTTCTCAATGCTCAGGCATACGATCTTCCTTCTTATCTGCTTTTTTATTATTGTCTTTCAAGACTTGAACAAACCAAGCACATTGCTCTTGAGCTTAAGAAGACAAAACCAAACTTTCCTCAAGCCATCAACAAGGAAAAACACATACTTGGTGTTGACACCTATTTTTAATTGTCCAAAATTAATTACACAAAAATTTAGGAATTAATGTCCTTAATTCCTAAGCAAAAATTATTTAGTTTATAATAGCATTGCATGTAGACATAGATGCATTTTGCAAATATTAGAATACATTTAAAAAAATTCAAAATTAAAAAAAAAAATCGGAATCGACCCGGCCCTCTCTCTTTTTCTTCTCTTTCCCCCCCCTCCCGTGGGCCTAGCCCGCTCCGCCTTTTTCCTCTTCCTCTTGCGCAAGCTGGGCCTGGCCTAGCCCACTCTTCCCCGGCCCAGCCGGCTGTCCCTCTCTTCCCTCTTGCTCCTCTGCCTTCTCCTATCTCGATCACCGGCTGCGGAACGCGGAATACCCGCTCCATCGCGCAAATTGGCTACAAAAGTCTTCAGTAGGAGCGGTAGACCGGTGCAGAACATTAAAGGGAGCAGAGGGTGGCATCATCGTCTTCATATATATAGGCCAGAGAGAAGAGAGAGAGAGGAGGCTGGTTCGAGTGAAAAAGAAAATACAAGGAGATAGAGAGAGAACCGGAGAGAAACAGAGAAAAGAGAGGAGCCTCGGAGGGTCTTGAGGTCCGGGCCAGTAAGCCTCACCGTCTCCAGCAAGCTGACCGGCAACCCCGAAAGCACCCCCGGTCGACCATTTGAAACAAAAAGAGAGAGAGAGAGAGAGAGAGAGAGAGAGAGAGAGAGAGAGAGAGAGAGAGAGGGAGAGAGAGAGAGAGAGAGAAACCGAGGTCACGCCAAAGCCAAAGGAGAACCAGCAGTGGTCGTCGACGCCCTCAGACTAACCGGAAACCACCCAGACGTGCCGACGACCGGTGAGTCCCCCCCTAGCCGAGAGCCACCTCTGTTTTCCCCTGTTCGCGATCACGGTTTGGTCGGGACTAGCGCCAGCCGTTTCGCGCGAATCCCGGCCAATACCGTCTCTAGTCCCAATCCCCAGTCACCATTGGAGCTGAACCACAGCCGCCAAAGTCGACCACTTCGTCGAAGGAGGTCAAAACACCTCAATTTTTGTTGCGCGCACCGAACTGTTCGATAAAATGCCTCAGTGAGGCCGGTTTTTTTATTTGATCGCCGGCTGGCGAGCAGTGGTCGAACGGCGACCTAGGTAGGCGGCAAGGCTTGGTGGTGTTCCTAGAGGCCGGTTTTGGACCAGCACGGTCTGGGTCGGTCGGCGGACGGTTAATTTTGGCCTCACGGCGCCCCCTCGTGTGCAGCCTGCGCCGGGTTGACCCAACCCGGGTCAACGCCCTGGGTTGGATCGATTGACCCGAGTCGATTCCGACCCGGTCCGAGTCTGCAACCCGACCCGGATCAATCGACCCGACCTGGGTCAACGCCCTGGGTTGAATCCGTTGACTCGAGTCGGTTCCAACCCGGTTTAATATTATTATATTATTTATTTTTTAAAAAAATTTAAAATTTTCTTTTCTTTTCTTCCGTATTTATTAATTAATTTTTTTTTTTTTTTTTATATTTTAAAAAAATAAATAAATAATAATTTTCAAAAATTTTCAAAAATAAATTTTTTTTCTTTTCTTCTTCTATTTTCTATCTCAAAAAAAAAAAATATTATTATTATTATTTAAGAAAAATTAATTTAATTTTTTTAAAAGTTTATTTGAATGTTTTAATTTATTGTTATATTATTATGCATGTTGTTATAATTGCATAAATTTTCTTGTTTAAATTAAATAAGCCCTAGGTCACGCGGTAATACTTTGCATGTTAGTACCGTTGTATTATTATGCATGTTTTTAATACAATTGCATGAACCATTGTGTTTTTGAATGTCATCGACTTAGTTAAGGTTAGAACCTTAGGTTGCATGAATTATTGTATTTTTTACTGCTAATTATTTTTTATTATGCACTCGCTTGATCACCTCACATGTTAGGAGAAAGATCCTAAAATCAATCCAAATTGCCTGACAAATGTTTTCAAAAATGAACAGGGTAGAAAGGTACCGAAAGGGTATTAGTTATCCAACTAGTGGAACCAAGTCCCCGAACTCGGTTAATCTCTGGTTCGTAGGAATAGAGTGATTTTCCCATCACCTTATTTGGGTTTCTAATCAACCCACCACAAATTGATTAGTGGCGACTCATTGATATAAACCATTTATATGTTAAATACTTAAATCCTAAATCGCGATATGGTATGAGTTTGAGAGAGTCCGAGTTAAGTCCCAAACCTAGACTTAGCACGTACCAGGCGAGCCCTCCCTTCTTTTTGTATATTGTTTGATAAAAAAGGAGCGGGAGGTCGGTCGTGACACTTGGCATCACCATCGCACAAAACTCTAGAGGGTTCCAATTAGTCATAAGTTTGAATGTACGCAACTTACAATCTCTTGAGGTCCAGCAAACTATCATACGGAACTTCACCCTTGGCTGACTACTGATCTCACAGTGTTCACGAACATTTGGCTTCTTAGTCCGATGATCTCTAAGTGACCCCTCTAACCTTGAACTATCATCTCCCTCTCACTCATGTGTCACAGCTGTGTTGTGTCCTGATCTAAAGCTTTAGAGATTCTAGCATATGAAGCAATCGCTATGGCTCCCTAGAGGAGATACAACCTACGGTCTGCCTTCCCCCACATCACAGTCAGCACACATAGAAACCTTCAAAACTCTATCTTCAACAAGGATCCGATATCAAAACCGTCAAGAGTACTCAATGAGATAAGATTCTTTCTCAACCATGGTACATGTCGTACATGAGTCAACTTGCTCACTGCTCCATCACGCATCCTAATCACGAACCGTTCTGATACCTACTACTTTACAACTATCATTGTTTCTCATAAGCACATAAACCGCATTTGTACGCCAATCGATAGTAAACCGATGTCTATGAGAAGTTGCATGATAAGAACATCAAGAGTCAAGCACCCAAACATCACTTGATGAACTAGTGGTGACCACTAACAAAGCATCGCATGACTAGAACTATTATCTACTACTGTAAAAACAGTACCATCGCTTGCAATCCCCATCTTAACTCTTTTATCCTTGAATTTAAAAACATCTTTTTTCTAGTTCCTTACCTCATCCCAGTGAAAGCATCAATAGTTCCAAAAGATGGATCTCAATTTAGAACGGCTCTTCCATCTGCTATCTCCAAAGCCTCAGCGATTGTCTCTACCTTGGATAACCAAACCTTGTGCCATATCCTACTTCCAGTTATCTTTTGGCAACTTCCTTTGTCACTCCTTAGAAAACAAGATGAACTTTACCTTTTCCAAGATACTCGTAGTGCACCCTATAGCCGTATATAAGTAAAGTCCTCAAAATTAGTGGAGGCACCAACTACTTCATGCATTGTTTTTATTGAGCAAGGCCTCATTGATGTACTTCTAGTCCATCATGAGTTAGTTGAATTCATCTAAATAGGTTATTATAGATGTATCTTTTTTTTTGGTAAGGAGTTATTATAGATGTATCTTCAACCACGCCAAATTGAAACATCATTTTTAGCGTACACATGCTATTAAACCCTTCATTAGATAAAGTGCCCCAAGTTTTTCCTACCACGCTGTGTCATCCTTCTCTTTGGCCATTTCAATCAATATCCCATCTAACAAATTCAACAAGATTTTCATTTCATCTTCTCTACTAACTCTTCCTTATTCGCCCTTTTTCATTGTTTGTGGCAATTTATTATCACCATCCAATGCCTTCGCCAAACCTTCGGATTATTAACAAGACACTCATCTTAATGCTCCACGACCCAAAGTTTTTCCTACCATTGAATTTCTCAATCTCAACTCTTGCTTCAACTATAATTGCAAACACAACTTTTGTAGACAGTGATTAGACAAGCAAAAGCTCCAAAATTAATCTAGAAACCCTATCCTTAGTTCTAATACAATTAATGTAGAAAGTTAACGAATTTTGCAATTCAAATCTAACGCGGAAAAAGAAATTACCAAAGAAATCAACGGAGAATAATAAATAACACCAAAGGTTTACGCCCACAACAAACCCACAAGTAGTATCTTACAATTTCTCATAGAGATTACTCCAAAAGCTCGTAGATAGAAAACCCTATTTTTTTTTTGCTCCAATGTATAATAACCGAGTAGAATTCCATTTTCACTTAAGTTTTGACTCCTAAAAGTGTTCTTTTTCTTTTGGGGAAAAGATGTCGCAAGCATCAGTAATGATAATTCTTGCGTCTTAGCTGGTTATGTCCCCGTCCAAGCCTTTTGATTTCTACACATTGATGTATACTTGGATGGTGATCTCGGAGGCACACCCTCCATGAATTGAATCGAATCGAATGTTGGATCCATGTCTGGTGATAAGCTTTTAGTAGCAGACGGGGGCTGGGGGTGTCGAACACCCAACCCAAACCTTATTTTCGGTTGGGGTCATATTCAGGTCAGGTCTCAATTCAGGTAAAAAACAAGCTCACATCCATACGATTCTGTTCGAGCTGAGTATTGTGAATACCCAAAGCCCGAGCCGAACCGAACCATTGACACCCTAGATAGAGGGACAAAATGAGAAAGCATGCCGGGCGAACCTCGAGGGAGAGTAGCCTTTAGGAATCGAACTCATGATTCTTTAATTGCATTGGAAGCAGGAGAAGAGCCTCTACTCCTACGGTGCTTCCTTGTTGCCTTGATCAATATCAACGGTTGATCGAATTCTCATTTTCATATATCAATGGTTGAGATTTGTCAAAGCACCACTGGGAACACTGCACAAGATGAAACATCTACGTCCACCGGAGACTGCTATGTCGTCTCCGTTTCCTATTATAAGAGATTATCTTTTTTTTTTAGATCTTAGAGATATAATTGTTCCAAGGAGGTGGTTTCAAAATACTGAACTCACCCAAATTAGGCTGACCTAAAGATCCGTCTGGACTCACTCAATGATTACCTCCCCTGTCATTACATATGGATTGGGGCCTATGTTTTACTTGGGTTCATTGATCAAATGAAACAACTTGTTTTTTTTTTAATCTTTCACACTCATTTATTTAATTTCTGGGGCTAAAGATTTCCTAACACATAACTTACTTAATCATACCTGTTGAATGATACCATTAATTTGCATGATGCCAAGTAGTTTGTGCATCACTATATCCTCATAATTTTATTACCAAGATGTATCCAACACTTATAGAGTGAAATGTACTAAGCCTGCCCCAAGTTGGCCCGGCCGTGAGGAATCGAGATGTACTAAGCCTGTGGTCACAAGCTATTGTGTTCTTGTCCTCTTCAAAGGTCATCGACGAAGAAAAGCTGTAATGAACAGCAGCAGAGATAGACGACTTTCTATCCACATCGCGATCCTCATACTGAAGATCGGATGATTACAATCAAGAAAGGAACAAGGACCGACTATGGAATGCCACACGAAGCAAGGCTGAAGCTGAATTGATAACATGGAGCCACAAAAGCGCAAGAGCAAGGATCAAAGTGCAGCAAAATCACATGAGCTACTGCAGCCAAAGGTAAGTGTCAAATACTATTTGATATTTGTACAATGTTAATAGCATGTTTGGATGCGGTATTGACCATTAGGTACATTACAGATTTATTACAAGTTTAGACCCTATTATTTTTAGCCAAAAAAATAAAGTTTAGAGCCTATTACAGTGTTTGCTCACAGTTCCCCCATATAATAGTTATTGCACTTAAACTGTAACTATTCTCCCAAAAGCAGTTGTCCTTTTTCTCCTTCTCATTCAACAGGTGTTAGATAACATTACTTATACTTAGCACGTAAAAGCAAACAACTTTCCCGTCAGGATTTAAAATATTATTCGAATTTCAAAAAATTATGAAAAAACTATCGGTGAACGTGAATCTATGTGCCAACATTTGAATATTATGAAAGTCTAGATGCTTCCAGCTAAGAAAAAGCTTAAGTTCATCCACCGCTAGATTTAGATTAATATGTTTTGTTAATATTCCTAGTTAATCATAATTACGACTAATATATTAACTCTGAAAATTATGTCTAATGTATTAACGCTTGAGATTTTCCGTAAATGCGTATCGAGATTAGCTTCGAACTGCTGTATTTACTACGCCTGAAAGGCCAGGAATGATCTGATTCTCCCGCAGGTCACTCCTAGAACCACCATCATGGAATTTGTGAGATATAATGTATTACTGAAGGTTGCAGGGGGGTGAAGGCCACAAACATCGAGGCCTATGCCTTCATAATTGGAGGATTTCTTGCTGATTTTTAGTGAGTCTTGCGAATTGGGTAACCTTTCTTCAGTTGATGTTGATCTGAGTCTGTAAAAACAGGCATCATTTGAGATGTTTTCTTGTTGTCCCTGGTATTGGCATGCCTGAGTTTTAGTCTAGCCTGTTGTGGTTTGCAGACGTTTGTTGAACTGAAGACATCGTGTTGTGCAGTGGGCTCATCCCACATCTCCAGTATGCAATAAAATATCTCGACTTACCCATCAAAATTCGCCACAGCACCAATGACTGATGGAGACACCAAACGGGACGGAAGATCTCACCGACCGGGGTAGAAGATCTCTTTCTCTCTCTCCATGACCATGTCACCCGACAGGGGTTGAGGAAGTCTCGATTTCTCAGATAATCATTGGCTTAAATGGGAAGAATATAATAACACTCTCGTCGAAGAAGCGGAGATTTCTTTCTCCAATTTCAGGTGCTGTTGATCCCACTAATCTGTTCGGCGATCATATTCAAATACAAACAAAGAGAGATGGCACAGTTACTGCTTCCACATCTTGACTGAATCGATGTTTTCTAATGCAGAAAAAAGCAGCTGGCATCGGTGCTAATAGAAACTTTTGACTCAACCATAATTGCACTTGTGGTCCTAATTTGACGTGAACAGAGACCAAAATCGACGCCACTTTGATCCTGCACCTACTGTGCTTTGCGTGATACAAAACCTATCGTTGACGTACCATATCATTTTGCTCTAAGAGGGAGAACATGAAATACCAAGGTCAGTCACTTTTCAATGAAGTGGCTGTGTGCTATGGAGAAACATCTCTCGGCTCTTTGAACTTTGAAAAGAAGTCCAGCATTGAAAAGGAGACGTGCTAAACAGATGTTCAAGCATTCTTAAGGACCTCATGTCCTATCTTTGCCAAAATATCAATCCTCAAAGTGATTGTGATTTAGTGAGAGGAAAATATAAGTTGTGTCTGCACACATCTATTAGACATTAAGGGAAAATTCATGGATGCACCCGGTGTTAAAGATATCTTTTAGACATTAGGGAGATGTCACTAACATATCATATATTCTGCAAATCATTTGGATCTTTAGCTTATTATGTATATTTTGTATGTGGTCGGATTTGTGTTTAGATTGATGACATGGAGTATTAGACTGTATTTTTTGTTGATTTTGTTTCAGGCCTATAAACAAGTCATTGTTGTCATATCGAAGTTAAGCAATTCAATCGTTCCGTCATTCTTCTCATTTTTTAAGTTGGTACCAAAGCTAGGCAATCTCGGTGTTCACCCAACCACCTCTGACAGCATAATACACTCATTTATAGACTTGTTAAAATATGTCATATAATCATTTTTTAACTCATATTTGATGGCATAATTGTCAAAAAAAGGTTCTAAACCTATTGCAATTGTACAAATTCAATCCTAAATCTTTTACATTTGTGCCAATTTAGTCCATTCAGCCAATTTTGGCCGGCTGGCGCTAACGTGGCAATTTTTAAAATATTTTTTTCTAATTTTTTAATCATTTTTGCTTTTTCTTCCCCCCCTCCTTTTTTTTTTTTTTTTCGCCTCCCTTCATCTTCAACCTCTGATCAGTTGTTGGAATCGATGACCGACCAAAGGCGGGGTCGGCGAAGCTTGACCTCACCCAACCACTAGCAAGGTAGGCCTCGCTAGTGGGTAGGCGAGGATCAAACTCGTTGGCAACTAGCGAGATCGGCCTCACTAGTGGTTGGGCGAGATCGAGCCTTGCCAGGGGTGGGCAAAGCTGATCTCACTAGCCCCCACCTTTGGCCAGTTGCCGGACTAGCGACCGGCTAGAGATTGAAGATGAAGGGAGAAAAATAAAGGGAAAAGAAAAGAAAAAAAAAGAGAAAAAGAAAAGAAATAATAAAAAATATTTAAAAATTTGCCACGTCAACATACGGCCGGCATCCACGCTGGCTAAAATTAACTGGATGGACTAAATTGGCACAAATAAAAAAGGTTTGGGACTAAATTGACACAAAAAAAATGTTTATGACTGAATTTAGGTTTATGACTATTTTGGTAATTTTCCCCATATTTGGTAGATTAAGTTGTTACATGGGTTTGTTATATTCAATAAATGAGTCAACTGGGTTTAGAAAGAAAAAGTCCAAAATAATATAAGTGTTAAATGGGTCCTCAAATTACTTAGACCCACTTTTATGACTATCTCTTCACTCTCTCTAGCCCTTACTCGATCTTGCATTGCTCACTACGTGTTCTCACCTTAGTTTGCATATGGATTTTCTTAGATTTGATTAAATGTGGCAGTATTTCAGCTATATAGATCAAGTTGGGTATGGGCGAATATGGGTTTGTATCACATAATAATTGGTCAATTTGGGCCGGACCATTATCGACCCGACCCTACTCACCCGTTTGAGAGGTCTACTCATTTCCAACTACCCCTTTTAGCTCAACACACTCGTTCTCAACCAAGCATCTGTTTTCATATGTTCACTCCACCACCTCGCTTTTCGCCAAGAGCCAAAACGAGGTCCTCAAACTATATAAACCTCGTGGCATTGGCCCCAACGCAACCAATAGTGGGTCCTTATCAAACAGTTGACTCAAGATGCCATCGTCTATCCCAAGGCTAATCTGAATAGTGCTCACTTACAAATGATGTAATCGGCTTTTAGCATTGTCCACTTGAAAGCAAAGCACAACGGCGACGGCTTGTTTATCACATGTTCTCATCGTCTACCGGGGAGCCAATTTGGACGGTACTTGCTTTTCAGACGATGTTATTGGATACTGATATTGTCTACCGGAAAAGCTAATGTTGAAGGCACTATTGAAAGTGATGCAAATTTGGATGATTTTTCAATATCATTTCCCAAACTAAAGTTAATCTACAATATCAACTTTAATTTGAGGGGCGTGTCAAAGATGTCTTGTAGATATTATGGACATATGATACATTATATATTATGCAAATCATTCAGATATTTAGCGAAGAAATTACAAAAAAAATTTTAAACTTATTGCACTTATGTCAGGTCAGTCTTAGACCTTTCAATTTGGCCAATTTAGTCCCAAACTTATGACAATTTGCCAATTAAGGCATAAATTTTTAAATGTGCTAATTTAGTCCTAAACTTTTTGATAATTTGCCAATTTAATCATTTTGGCCAATTTTGACCGGAATTCGCTAACATGGCGATTTGATCAGCGCCAACCGTCCCATGTGACACAGTCGGTGTTTACGTGGATAATTTTTATAATTTTTGAAAAATTAAACTTTTTTTTGTTTTTTTTTTCGCAACCTTGTGCAAGCAAGGGCCTACACACCCTTGCCGACCCCAAGCAAGGTCAACCCTCGTTAGATCTGGGTGATGGTCTCCCTCGCCTAGTCAAGGCGAGGGTGTTGTGGCCCTTGCCAGCCACAAGCCACTAAGGCCGTCGTCGGTCAACAAGGGATGGTTGCAGCCCTTTGCCCAGACCAAGCGAGGGTTGCTAGGGCCGGCAACCTTGCCGACCTAGGGTTAGAAAAAGAAAAGGGAAGAAAAAAAAGAAAAATAGTAAAAAAAAATTCAGAAAAATTTTAAAAAATTGTCCACGTTAGGTATGGCCATACCACGTAGGACAGCCGGTGCTGATTAGACTGTCACATTAGCGATTTCCAACCAAAATTAGCCTGAAGAATTAAATTGGCAAATCATCTAAAGTTTAAAACTGGTAAATCGGCAAAAGGTTTATGACTGAATTGACCAAATTGAAAGGTCTAGAATTGAATTGGTACAAGTACATTAAGTTGAGAACTTTTTTTTGTAATTTTCTCAATATTTAGCAATTATGTACATCTTGTGCCGAGTTGGATATGTGTCTAGAGTCATCATATCAAATATTATACTAAATTTTCTTTCATTTTGCTTGAGGTCTATAAATAAGGCCATGGATGTAATATCCAACTCAAGCAATTTGATCGTTCTACCATTCTTGTCATTTTATTAAGTCCCGAAGCATGTGAACCAATTTCATGCATCCCCACCGGTAATTATTGAGGGTATCACATGAGATCCACATATTATGATAGTTGAGATGAAATGGTCTCACATGTATCGAGTGTATACAAGAAGACTCTCTCAACTTTAAGGACATGACAGGGGTCGTTTCGGAAGGGGCAGTGAAGAGAGGATGAAGCATCCTTGTCTCCCAACGAGTTGGCGAAAGGCAACTTCACCAACTCGAACCAAAAAATGTACGACATGTGTCTCTGTTCACCATTCAACACATAATCCAACACGATCCGTCAAAGCCTCAGATAGCAACTACAGAATTGTCATCGCAGTAGTTTCCATATGTGTTGCCTCCTCAGCTCGATGAATGAAACTATGACCAGTAAAATTGTCACCTGAAACTATGACTAATAAAATTGTCACCTAAGCATACTAGCAGCTGCATATCTGATTTTGGCCAATGATGCATAAATAAGACCAGCAAAATTATCACATAAAAGCACAAGGTCTCGATTTGCCGAATGGAGGCGCGCGTGTAAGTTGATATCGCATTCTCAAGTCCACAGAACTAGCACGCATTCAGCAACTTGCATATCTTAAATTTAACATGGCGAACATCGTCTCACCAGCGGACATTGGATTCAAACTTTCATGCATAATATCAGACCACTCTTCCATTTTAATTATTCAGTGTCGAAGTAAAAGAACTTGAAATGTTAACTAGGCTTAGTTTGGTTAACTTTGGTCAGCCCTCTAATCTCAAGTACTTTCTTACGTATCCAAGCAAATGGTCATCCTGTAAAGAGTCCATATATGTTTATAACCACAATAAATATTGGGTAGATAGTTCGAACAACATTCGTTCTACACATGTTCATATGTAATGACGTTGAGATGGGAGCTTTATCTTCAACTAGTACTTGGCTGCTCATATCAACGGTGATAAACGCGGGATGTCTAAGGAAAAGGAATATCGAATCTTCGTACCCAACATTACATGGTCGGTGAAATTGTTGGAGGGGGGTGTTAGAACTGTTCATTGAAAGAAGACATGTAGGGGGTCATAATCTAGCATTACTAGATTATCAGCAAAGAGCCAGTCATACGGTTTAGAGTCTCATGCACCATTACTTAGTCTCCAAGATAATCGCCATGAATTTGAGCCCAAGTTAAGTAGAATGAACGGAAATATACCGTGGGAAAGGAGGTCAGTTCCTCAACTACTACATCTCGTTTTTTCATGGTGAGTTTTGGGAGGATTCACCATCCTGTTGCAAAGTACTGGCCACTGACCAGTTGGCTTTTGTTTGCTTAATGGTTGAAGGAGGTCAGTTCCTCAACTACCACATCTCGTCTTTTTATGGTGAGTTTTGGGAGGATTCACCATGCTGTTGCAAAGTACTGACCAGTTGGCTTTTGTTTGCTTAATGGTTCAACCACAGAGAGAGAGAGAGAGAGAGAGAGGAGGGGATCTAGAAAATGGGGTTTTTCAAAGTCAAGAGAAACTAAGGCCTTCCAATCTCATAAATGAATTGCGTTAAAAAGATTTTAATAAAGGCGTTAAAATGCTATAAGTATCATTATTTTTATTCTTCATTCGATCCGTTGTCGCCGCCGCCGCTAATGGTAGAACGGCAGCGGCGGCAATATGGGTTGTCATCATGATTGTTAAAATTTTAGATGTGAATCCTGAAAATAAATTTTACATAGGGTCCATCTATGAGATTTTTTCGGACTACTATCAACTGTTCTAATAACTTAAGTTATTAAATAAAAACGTAATTTATTATTTAAAAATTCTAACATTCCCCACCCGCACACGCTGAACTTTGGCCTAAGCTTAAAACGTGACAGTGATCCTACAAAATCTCACATGGTATCAGAAAAGGAGGTTATGAGTTCAAATCATTCCAAGCCTCTATTTGTCTTTCCAATGAACTAATTCCAAGCTTAGTCTAATCCTTTTGCCTAGTACTGAGCGTTAACATGGATCTGGAAAGATTTGAATTCAGGATCTCCTACTCTGATATCATGTGAGATTTTGTGAAATCACTGCCAACTGTTTTAAAAATTTAATATATTAGATAATGACGTGATTTATTATTTAAATATTTTAACACTGTCTAGGGCATAAGGACACTAAAAGTGTCAAAAGTTTAGTGTGGCACTCACTTTAGTATCAAAATTTTCGCCAGCTCACTTAAGTACCAAATCGGAAAATAAATAATCAGTTAAATACCTTTAGCAACAAATTCCGGCCAAAAATATTACTTGACTTTTTTAATTAAATGTTAATGTCTAGGTGGCTTTTCATTTAAAAAAAAAAGTTCACCTGAATGACGAGGTGGCCTTTAATCACAGAACGCCACCGTACTAAAGCAATTTATTATCTTTCACTCTCATTCTCTCTCTTTCTCTCTCACTCCAATTTCCTCCCTCTCTTGCTCCTCTCCACCGTCGGGCACCTCATCAGATTATGAACACTTCGCATTTTTGCCATTGCTTCTTCCATCGCCTTGTCTCTCCTCCTGCACTTCTTCCTCTCCCAAACGCTTCCGTTTCGCTTCCAGCTCGGCGGCATTGACGTTTTCCTAGGGAAAAGAATGGAGATCAAATCAAATTACCTTAAAAATTGAAATTGAGGAAAAAAAGTCGAAAATTGAGGCAAGTTAAAATGAACGAAAGGTCGGATTTTTACCTCAGATATGGTCTTGGACTCGAGGATATTGGCCAGGCTTTCATCTTCATTGTCCGAAGTCGACATGGAGGAGGGTCTTCTGGTTGGGGAGCAATCAAGTCGCGATTTTTTAGTGTGCTGGTGATTAATCCAATCGATTGAAGTCCCCACTAAGATTCAGTGCTTGGGGATTCCTGCCGTTTTGGAGGGAAAGATTGTGGTTTTGGGGGAATATCAAATTAGGATATCGAATTTGGGAAAATTATTCGGGTTTCGGGCAAAACACATAGACGATGTCGTTTAGGGGTATATATGCTGACTAAGCATGCCAGTGAAGTCGTGTCGTCGGAAAAATTAATAAAATATGGCCATGTAGGATTTCCGGCACCCAAGTTGAAATTAGCACTTAAGTCATCTGAAAAAAAACTTTTGATATCAAAGTGAGCGCCGTACGAAACTTTGACACTTCTAGTGTCATTATCCTATCCATCTTAATTAGTTAATGTTTTGTGGAGAGCTCTTATCTAGGATCATGCCATATGTATAAGAATTTGATATAGATAGTGTTGAGACTTTGGCATAAAGAAAAGGACTTCGCCTTGTAGTATTATTTGTGGAGATCATATTGCTCCACATCGCCAATTCATTGAAGTCTAAGTCTCATAAAAATCATAGCATTTAGTATGTCAATTCCGCACATATATCTTATTTTCATATTGTTTTGAAAGTTTCTAGATTCCTAACTACCACTCCGAGCTATCCCATGTACAATCTCGATTTCGACAACCTCGATTGTGGTAATGGTGGAGTTCAAGATGCCGGTGCACAATGGTAGAGCCAGACAGTGGTGTTGACGGTGGCAGTGAAACCGAGTGGAGGACCCCAACGCCGCCTCGAAGACGATCGCACCCTAGGCATATTCCAGCCCCTATAAACTATGAGGTGGGTTATCCATGCATTGCACTCGAACGTTCTCTAGAATGAGTAGACATGGAACGGTCCATGTAGCAATCGAACAGTGAAAGGAAAATTCTTACTTTGACAACACTCTAAAATTCAGCACGACCAACAACAATTGCGGATCAGAGAAGGGTGAACGCCGACGGACAGATCAGACTACCCATGTGAAAACCCATCACTATTTTTCTTGTCATATCCCACCTAATCCCCCCACTATATAATCGACCCTCGTTCTTCAAATGCCTCGCAACTTGGTGGTCCACGTACCTCGTCACTTGCATTTGGCCAGCTTATCCTTGTTATTTCTTACAGCTATACTCTTCACCAAATTGGAGAGATGGGCTTCCAGAACCAGCTCTTCATCTTTTGCACCTTGTTACTAGGGTTTCTAAAGTTGGCAGACGGCAAAACGAGGCACTACACCTTCAATGTACGTACATTTGTTAGTCACTTTGTAGTTCTATAATTTGTGGGTTGAGGTTATTCTTCGGATTCATGGTCGAGGTGGTCCTTACACCGAACTTCTCGAATGATGATGGATTTGTAGATCGACTCCCACAACATGACGAGGCTGTGCCACACGAGAAGTGTGTTGAGCGTGAACAAGCAGGTTCCGGGGCCGCCGCTCGTGGCGAGGGAAGGCGACCGGGTCCTCATCAAGGTGGTGAACCATGTCGCCAACAACGTCACGATTCACTGGTATGAGGAAGTGGAGTGCAACTAAATTCATCAATTTACGCTCTCACAAAACATTGGAATGTTGTTGAAAACGATGCATCTTCTGTCACTTTTGGCAACTCCGTGTGCAATTGTCTTATATTTTTACTCTATTAAAGAGTTCGTGAAAGCAAGCAAACCGTACGAAACCAATAGTTCAACTGAGAATTAAAGTGGAACCTACGACATGTCGCAGTCAGAATGTGCTTGTGTATAAGATTAATGCACAAAAACAATTAATGTGCTCCTGTCATTCTATAGGAAGTGCAATTTAAACAATTACTAAGAGAAGTCGGGTGTGTTTTGATCATGGTGATGGCAGGCACGGGGTTCGGCAACTAGGGACGGGATGGGCGGACGGACCGGCTTACGTAACCCAGTGTCCCATACGGACCAACCAGAGCTTCACCTACAACTTCACCCTCACTGGCCAGAGAGGAACACTGCTGTGGCACGCGCACATCTCGTGGCTAAGATCAAGCATCTACGGCCCCATCATCATCCTCCCCAGGCGGAACGAGACCTACCCGTTCGAGAAACCCTACAAGGAAGTCCCTATAATGTTCGGTGAGCCATTCGGACGTTGTACATGAAAGAGTTTTCATTCTGTCCGTCGTCAATGGAGAAAACTGTTTCCGCAAATTGTGTAAAGATGACTGAAACATGTGCAATGAATCTTGCATCAGATACGTACACTATATGGTTCATTTGATCAAGCTTATATCTCTTGTTATTATATATAGGAGAGTGGTTTAATGCTGACCCAGAAGCGGTCATCGCCGAAGCTCTTCAGACCGGAGGAGCCCCCAATGTCTCCGATGCCTACACCATCAATGGCCTTCCAGGACCCTTGTACAATTGCTCCTCTAAAGGTACCACCCAATGCATATGCGTTAGTCAAGCCTTTGTGGCCAAGAACTGTTTGATAACTTATGGTATCATTCCCTAGACTTTGACCCGTTAGATCGTCGCATGCTTGAAACCGACGGATCATATGAACGAGAGCTTTTTGGCTGCATCATATGCATGTGCCTCAATACATCCGAACCATTCAATCCGACGAGGTCCCTTTGCTTTACCTGTGAGACCCACCAGACTCAACGGTTTGGATGAACGAACCTTGTTCAACTAATAATTTTTCATCTACGCTAATCCTTCTTTGTGCTTACTTGGTTTGGTCTACTGCACCGATTTATGTAATGAGTCCAACATTCGGTATAATCTCTGTTGTAAGTTGTCATAACTCATGTACAACAATTTCTGTGTAGGGGCCAAAAGCTAGGATTACTTTAATCCTACTACCCTCATATTTATTGTGAAATTTAACTTATACTTGGCAACATATCCAAAAAAACACAAATCTTATATCCACAAAGTGGTTTCTATGTTGTGTTTAATTAGATTTTACTGTGCTAATAATCATATTACAACCTAAAATGCTTACTTGAATCAACATTTTTATCACCAGAGAAATATGGCTTTGACGTTGCGACATCTTTTGCTTCCTCATGTTATGTTAGAAAGTGTGATCTAGATTCACTTTAATAATTATACAAATCACCTAAGTAATACGATTCACCGTTGCCGACCCAATCAAAAAAAAATCAGAGGTTTTCTCTAATTTTCTGCATTAAATTGGGTAAATTAATCCTATCATATTTCATATACAATATTCTTTCGCTAGGCGAGCACTAGACCTGACTCTGCTTTGAAACCTGTCCAACAGATACGTTCAAGTTGAAGGTGAAACCTGGGAAGACATACCTCCTCCGGCTGATCAACGCTGCACTCAACGACGAGCTCTTCTTCAGCATAGCCAACCACACCGTCACCGTCGTCGAGGCTGACGCCGTGTACGTCAAGCCCTTTTCCACGGACAGCCTGGTCATAACCCCGGGCCAAACCATGAACGTCCTCCTCAAGACCAAACCCGACTTGCCCAGCTCCACCTTCCTCATGGAAGCGTGGCCCTATTTCACCGGCCTGGGCACTTTCGACAATTCCACAGTCGCCGGAATCCTTGAGTACCAACGCCCGACGAGCTCTAATTACCCGTCACTCAAGAAGCTCCCCCTATATAAACCAACTCTCCCTCCCATAAACAGCACCGCTTTCGTCACCAACTTCACAAGACAATTGCGTAGCTTGGCCAACGCTAAGTTTCCCGCCAACGTTCCACAAAAGGTCGACAGAAAATTCTACTTCACCGTTGGCCTCGGGACTATGCCGTGCCCGAAAAACACCACGTGTCAAGGACCAAATGGCACGATGTTCGCCGCATCCATCAACAACATGTCATTTGTGTTGCCGTCCATCGCTCTCCTGCAGGCTCACTTCTCCGGCCAGTCCAATGGCGTGTACACCACAGATTTCCCTGCCAACCCGCCCGTGCAGTTCAACTACACAGGGACGCCGCCGAACAATACCATGGTGACCAACGCCACGAAGACGGTGCAGTTGGCGTACAACACGAGCGTAGAGGTAGTGCTGCAGGACACGACCATCCTCGGCGCGGAGAGCCACTCACTTCATCTGCACGGGTTCAACTTCTTCATTGTCGGGCAAGGGTTCGGGAACTACGACCCGAATAAAGACCCGGCCAAATTCAATTTGGTGGATCCGGTCGAGAGGAACACGTTCGGTGTTCCGGCGGGAGGATGGGCGGCCATTCGTTTCCTAGCAGATAACCCAGGTACATAATACTTTTACATGTGTGCAGTACAGTGAATATATCTTACTGTCCATCGAATTTTAGTATTATGGAGCAATAAAAATATCCAATTGAATTGCTCTCGGCTTCAACTTGTCATTACTAAATCCTCTCAAATAATTTCAACAATAGAATAATAATAGTTTTAGTAGGTTTTCAAATATTGATCACTAATGAACTCTCAGAGACCGCACAGTTAGTGAGGGCATTAAGAGATTTCCAGATTCAGAATGGAAGGTTCCTTGTTCAATTCTCATCAATTATGTATAAACTGCTCTGAGTCAGAGCCTAAACTTTATTTGTTCATGAGGCCTGCCGGGTTTTACATGGGTTGTGCCCCTAAATCATTATAAAAAAAAAAACCCATATAATATATGTTTGAATTGAAACAGGGGTATGGTTCATGCACTGTCATTTGGACGTGCACACAAGCTGGGGTCTGAGGATGGCATGGGTAGTCCTCGACGGACCGCAGCCCAATCAGAAGTTACCGCCGCCGCCATCCGATCTTCCGAAATGCTGACTTTGGCCGCAACCCGGGATGATGAGCCACCGCAAAAATGAAAATTTTCTTCGCCGAGTGTTCTTTCTTTCTTTCTTCTTTGATAATCATGTATCGTTTGTTAACCTAATTCTTTCGTGTCATTCTTGATATGGCCCTGCCTTTTCCTTCAATGTTGGTTGAGAAAGAGAGTGTGACAGCTCAAAAGCGAACTTGAAAGCGGTCGATTATGTGAATAATCTCTTTGATCAATCTTAATCCTCAACCACCAAATGTGGTTTTGTCTTGACGAGATTTCTGTCCATCTCATGATCATTTTGCTTCTAATGAAGTTCATTGCAAGCAACAGTCTAACTCTGCATTCACTTACTGCTCAAACGTACCATGTTAACAGCGACCTGCGCGCGAGATAGACTAATCATTTGACACAAATTTGGTGGCTTGTTACATATGGGCAAGTGCCAAGTGGCGATTGCTTCTATTGCTCTTTCCCTATTAGATTGGCCTCGATCACTACTTGATTTTTATTTCTTTTTTCTGTAATTCCGCTTGATGAAACGAAAAGAGAAGATTGTCCTGATAATCAAGAAGAGATACAGAGGCAATAGAAGAAGAATAATTATAGACACGGACACTAGAAAATACAACCGGGAGTCCGCTGATATGATAATGCAAAGTCCTTTTAAATATTGCATACCAACTACTTTGCGCAAAGATTTCACTTGTTTAAACGCTCCGTCCGAGTTTACACTTTCTAAAGAACAAAACACTAGGTAAGGAGAGTCAATTTAATGCGAATGATGAAAACCCCATAAGCTAGACGGATCAAAACGGCTTGAATAAACTTGTATCTCAACCCTCCCTTTAGCTCTTTTGATAGGTAAATAACCTGTCAACTCATCTTATATTCGTGGGCGAGAAGAAAAGCAAAAGTGACATGGCGATCTCGTCATTTATCTGGTAATTAAGTCACTACGGTTTACTGGTTTACAGACACTTTCAATTTAAAGGAGTTAGGGAGAGGGCAAGTCTTCCTTAAAATACTGATTCAACAACATACCTAATCAAAATTCTCTAAAACATCTATCCAATTGAATCATGTATACACGTAAGCACTCTTAGGAGATCTGACGCAATCTTTGACCCAGGAAAGTGACAATAATACACAAGCGATATCAAAAGGGACATTCGGGAGCGGGAAGCGTGTAGACTACCTTGTATTTACTAGCTAACACACAAGTATGCACGTACATCCCAACCAAAAACTAGGTAAATGTATCATCAAAGATGTTCACTCAAGATTTGCTAGCGATTGTATTTATTACAGAGTATGCAACAACCAAAATGTAAGGCAAGACTGATTTATAACCTCCATACCTAAGGCAGAGTACAGGGCGATTATCTAGGAAGCTGATATTAGTAATATCTACTTTTGTCCTCTATTTCTGGCAATGCCCTGCTACAGCATGAGCGTGGAGAAGTACTGCTCAAACTCTTGGTCTATTGTCGGTCTTCTCGTACCGTGTTGGGCTTCTGCAATGAAATAACAAAAGAGAAGTCAGTGACCAAAACATCGAGAATATACCAAGCCACCAGTTGGATATTAGCAGAATCAAGGACGAAATTGGAAAAGGCGCAGAGTGAGGAGGTCCGTTTCTACATTTATGCAACACTCAACAAGAAACCATACCTCCTTACCAAAAAAACAAGAAACCATACCTTGGTTGACGATCCATCTTCCAGAGGAAAGGACAAATTTATTAGAAGGGCCCCCATTGGAGTAGATGATATCTTCGGTTTCATCATTGGGGCATTGGTCGATGCAGTCCTTTCCCTCTTCCGAGCATATGTGATCCACATGGTTTCCAAATTCAAGGAGATGCTCCTCCAGGATCTCTTGTACTCGTAATTGACTGTCACGACTGAGAGGAATGACGTCTTGAAGACCTAGCACTAGATTATCTTGACCATCCTCTTTATCCAGCATCATCATGCAATGCGATGAATAAGATGAATTCTCTGAATTCGCACACTGGTAACTCATGGACGATGCTGAATGCCTGTTGGATATTGAGGCAGACTCGGTTTCACAGTTACCTATTCCATACAATGACATAGTGGAATCGGAATTTTCCACAAAGCTGTTACTATCCTTTGCTGATTCAGGTCTCGATCCATTGTTGCTATCACCTACGTCCACCTTTCCCTTGATTGCAACTTTAGAGATGTCATCTTTTTCCAGGTGCTTATTGAATGTAGAGAAATAAATAGTGCCTCGATCCCAGCATTGGTGCTTTGGCAGAGGCAGAACCAAGAGCTCAGGCTGCAACTTTCTTTTCCTATATAGACAACAACAGAAGTTCTTATCGAGTCCTAAGGTAATGCGAAAGCTTGATAAAATTGTAATAAAAATGCATTATATCGTAGAAGGATCTTACAATGAATCCATTGCTTCAAGATGACTTATTTACAACCCTTCAGACATGAAGCAGTGGGTCATTTTTTTTACTTCACAGGGCATAGATGGATCGTGCATCTTTCAACAATGGATATGAAAAAGGTTAAGAACGAGAGCAGAGTTCATAAGAAATTGCTTTGATGTTTTCATTAGATAACCAGGAGAAAAGAATCTTTATAGGAAAACTATATGAGTTCTGTTATCTTTTGTTTTCTCAATTATTTCCATATGTGCTCTGGAAATGAGACCAAAGGCGAAGCCATTTTGAATACAAGCCACCACCTAAAGTTTAAACATATCACGCGTTTCAGAAGGAACCTTCGATTAAGGACAACAATTTTGGGGCCCGATTTATTCAAGATCGGAACAAATCATTGGAAATGCTAAAGGTGCTTGGTGAAGAACAATCTCAATACTAAGGAGCAAAGTGGAAATCTTCTTTCTCTAACTAACAGATGAATACACCCACAAAAGGGCCATGTACTTAGAGTTAAGGGTAACGACCAATCTTCTGTCAAGAAACTTACGTTATTAAAGTACGGCGTGGAGCACATATTATCGCATAAGACTTCCCTCATGTGAAGTTTGATACGATAAAAATGTCCCCGAGCATGCAAACCCAATATGCATGCCCCATGAGCGATGAATTGTCAAAACCCAGAGTACATAAAAGAAGGGATACGTCGTCATTGGGCGAAAAGGGGGAGCGAAGAATCAAATTCTGAGACCTCAATCTCTATACCGACCCAGGCCATAGAGTCGAGTGTGTTACCGTGTCTCTAAAAGCCCAAGCCATTCAGAGTACTACGACGCAAGATCTGTTTTATTACTTTTGGCATCATGAACCGGGGGCGCGGGGGCGTGAGCAGAAACGACGAAAAGAGAACCCAGACGCGAAAATCAGAGGCGGAGCACTTAAACTTATGCGCGAGATCTAACCTCAATTCACAGCCTCCGCTCTCCAACAAAAAAGGAAACACATTCCCACGAGAAACAAGCATGTACTCCTGATAGCTCGCATCGCCTCATCAGCACCAAAAAACACCCCGGCACTTTTCGCAGCACTCCTTCCATGTCCCAAGCATTTTTCTCAGTTCCATCATGCTAGCCTAATCCTGGAAAGAGAGCAAAACAGGCTCCTCGGAAGTCAGCCCCCGAATCTGCTCTTCCTCGGTCAACACCGGCTCCACAAATCCGACGGCCAACCCTTCGATTCTTGCGCGGCTCCCTGAAAGTCCAACCCCACCAGATAACTCGACCCCATTCCCGAAACACCATCCGAAGCTAACGAGACGCGCGCAGAGAAGAACCCCATCGATCTTTTTTCCTTCAGGCGAATTTCGGCAGAGCAAGAACTGCTGCCCGGGACTCGATCGGCATGACAAACAACGAGGCAGCGAAAGAATCGAGCCAAGAAAGAAAGACCCAGGAAACAAAGGAGGGCATCGGAATTCGAACCTATTGGTCTCGGATGGGCTCTCGGCGTCGTCTTGATGATCCATGTCGAAGCAGAGAGAAGAGTAAGAGTGAGAGAGAGAGAGAGAGAGAGAGAGAGAGAGAGAGACGGAGGACATTGGAGCTGTTTCTCCTTTGCAGTTTTATCCGAGGTTCGCCTGCGCTATACCTTTTGTGGGCCAATCTTTTGTTCCGTGGGATACAAGGGCCAGACGCGGGGGGGCCGTGGCGCGTGCGCGCGTGGCGTGCGCCGGCTGACCAGTCGCCTCAATCGGCTGACGACCGCGCGTGGCGCCACGTGCACGCAGCGCGCGGCGGGGAGGGAGAGACCGCGGCGGGGGCCATCTCGTCTCCACGTCCCGAAGCTTGGTGGGTCCGACCCTTATTATCCCTTCGGTTAGTTTCGAAAAAATATATGAATTTAAAAATATTTTCTTAAAAATATCGATTATATCGGATGAAATAATTATTCAAATAAAAAATATATTTATTATCATATGCATATATATATATGACGGAACATACTACATGTAAGTTTGAGGAAACTTTAAAAAGCTGCTTAAAGTCTTTAGTTTAAGCGTTTTTTTTTTGGTAATGAACGTTTTTTTTAAGCGTTAATACAGCAAAAAATCCCAAATTAGTAGACATACGATAAATTTATCCAAATCTAAAAAATCCAAATTGGTAAGCCTGTGACAAATTTACCCTATGTTAATTTCCATTAAATTGCTGAATTGGATGACACATAGCAGTTAACGGATATGCTAGTTTAGGGTTTTACCCTCTGTTTGTCACAAATTTATCAATTTGTGGCAATTCATGATATTAATCCAATTAATTGAAGGTAAATTTGTTACAAGTATACCGATTTGAAGTTTTTGGTGCTCAAAAAATTAGTTTGAGATAAATTTGTCACGGTATACCGATTTAAAGTTTTTGTGGTCAAAAAATTAGTTTGAGATAAATTCGTCACGGATATATCGATTTAGAGATTTTTTGTGATATCAATCCTTAATTTAAAATTTTTTTGGTATTTGGTAAAACTCTTCCGGCTCTTATTAAGCTCGATCGGAGACGCATTTCTAGAATTTAAAATCCAAACCAGCTCGTCTCTTACTTTTGCATCCGAAGTAGGGGTGAGCGGTTCCCGATCCAGTCCAATCCCACCCAAGAACCGAGAACCGGACCGGAAGGATTGGTTCCCATTTTCTAGGACCGAGGACCGAACCGGCTAGTCCTAGGACCGTGGACCGGACCGGACCATCGGTCCGGTCCGGTTTTAATGGAACCAATCACGTACTTTTAAATTATAATTTCTATTTTAAATAAATAAATGTATTTATTTTTCTATTTTCAAATGGAACCAATCACGTTTTAATGGAACCAATTCCATTTTCCAATAGAACCAATCTTTAAAAATTGGTAAAGGCAAATGGGAATAGATTAGGCTTTTTTTTTTCTTCAAAAATTTAAAAAGTAAATATATATATTTGTCGGTCGGTCCGGTCCGGTTCCCCCCCTAGAGGAAGGGGAACCGGACCGCCTGTAAAACCCGGTTCCACTTTTAGGAGCAGGGGAACCGGGACCGAAATCTTTCTCGAGCCGGACCAAACTTGCCGGTCCCGGTCCGGTCCGATCCCAGTTTGGGCGGTCCATCATGCTCACCCCTAATCCAAAGAACGTTCGAAACTCGGAAGTCGTTCCTCGAAATCCTGTCATACTCCTCCTGAGAAAGTCAAAAGCAGAGCAAGTAGACCTGAAAGGCAGGGGAACGGAAATATGGGGAATTCGTGCTTTTCGCATACAGCGTTCCTGTCGACTCTCCGTGTCTATCTCGTGCCGTTGCAAAAATGTTTCGATATAACTATGTAATATTTTTTTAATTTAAAAAGGATGAAGACGTGTCGATTTCGAGTTAAGTCATGCCGGGTTCGATTTCTTTCGCTAAATTTGTGTCGAGTGCGAGTCGTGTGCCCTTATGTCACGTCGGGAATTGCCACCCCCATAGAAGTAATCACCAGCGACACTTCAGCTTTGCATGGGAGCAAGTCTAGGTGCAGCGAACGCAAGGAAAGCCATCCCGATACTTAAATCTCACAAAAACAAAATCAAATTCATCAAAATTTTCCAGTTAAATTTTCTTTTCGCCCCATTTCCAAGACGGAGCCTCGAAGGCTTTCGACATTTGGACCTCGGCCGAGGTTGATGTCTCGGAAGTGTTGGTCCGGTTCTCTCGTGATACCAAAAAAAAAAAATAAGGCTTTCTTTTTTTGGTAAAATACCCGACCCGAAGGGGCCCAAACAGGTCCCTAGGAGCGTACTCGAGCAAAAAGGAAAATTGCATGTCCAGGCTAGGCTGGATTGTGCTTCGAGCCTTGCTAGCTCATGCGAGCTCATTGGGTCGTTGAGTTTATGATCAAATTTACCCGGATCCTAGAATGACATAGGCTGCGTGTGAGAATACTTCCCTAGAACCAAGGCAAATGGTGTCTGATAAATTTCTTAAAAGAGTTTTGGAGAGAAGCGACAGCATTTCCAAAGACCTTTAGCTTAAGGCAGGTCCGAAGGATTTTTGAGCATTTTCCATAATGTTGATACATTTTTTCCTTCCAACTTTGCCATCGCTAAACTTTTCAGGAATGCCCTCTCCTCAGGCAGCGTCGCTAGCGAGCTATTTGGCCAGATCTAGCATCGGCCATCCACCAATCACCTGAGCCCTTCGCTAGTTTGAGTTTTTTTTTTTTTTTTAAATAGCAAGTCCTTTAAAAAGTTTAAATTTTTCCAAACACCATTTAAATCAAAGTTGCTTTCCAATGCACTTTTAAATTACAATTCACCAAACGCTATTTGCATTTTGAAAAACTCATTTGACCTAAAATCCTTTGTATTTTCTCAAAAAAATTCCCCAAAAGCCCAACCAAATGCGGCCATAATTACTTACCATGTAGTATTGTACCCACTTGCGGTACATATTTATTGGGGAATTTTATACAAAACCCCCTCTGAACTGTCACGATGCACATTCGCTTCCCAACTTTCAACTTTTGCACCAAACCTTCTTGAAATATTATTTTTTTCCGTTTGCACGAATCTAACAGGTGATTTTTTTAAGGGTAAAAGTGTTTATTATTCTTTATTTTCAAGTCAAATTATTGTGTCCTAATATTGTTCTAATAATGATCATTACATTTTTTCCTTATTTTTTTCTGTTTTTATTGCATGAACATTCATTTGTTTCAACATATATGAAGGCAGGAGAGTCATTTAATAGAAAAATAATCAAGAAGAACTGCAAATTTGCTCCTGAAAAATGACTTGCTAGGCACAGGCAAACGGGAAAACAGATCGAGGGTTGACGGCTATAACAAAATGAAAGTTGAAAGGATTAATGGTCAACAGTCGAGGGCGAACGTGCAAAAAAAAAAAAAAGTTCATGGTCTTTTACAATCTTCCTCTTTGACAGAAATGAAGGCACCAAGTACAAGAAAACAAGTGTGTGACGAACTCGAATCTTTATTTTCAACCCGCTTCAAGCAATTACAACTCTCAAACGTACAAGGAAATGCATTCACGTTTCTGTACTTCCTAACCAAACCTGTGTGGTACAAAGGAAATCTGGCAATCGAATGATCCTTTTATATACCTTCCTTTTGTACAGTTGTGCGCCGAATTTCATACAGGCACGAGAGCTCTATACCACCCGCAAGGACAAACCTATGACACAACAAAATCCAAAAGAAAGACCAAACTCCCCCACCTTTACCCAAATCTTACAAAGACTACACCTGCTGCACGCCTCCCGAGAACCTCGCAGCCATAAAGCTTCGGCATCAGAAAGCCAGGCAGTTAGTCGTGGGAAAATTCCTGAATGCAAAGCCGCGGGGGCGCACAGTCTAGGAGCCTCTAAATCAAATGGAGAGCGCTCTATTGCATCTGCGAGTTAAAAGAATGCGGTATGACTCGAGATCGGTTCCCGACAAAGCGAAAGAGGCTATGAATCAGGCGAAGCGGCCAACTCGTCATACGAGGTGCGGAAGCGAAGACCGGAACCGATATGTGCAGATGTGGGGCATACCCAGGTTAATATGTTTGGACCCAGCACCTGAAGGAAACAAAATGATGCGAGGCACTTGAGACAAGACGGAGGAAAAACAAATAGAGAGGACAAACCATCCCCAGTTCCCAAAGTACAAACTAAAACAGGCGATCGTTCAACGTAAGGCAGCAATCGAGCCTTGTGTACGTAGAGAACCTTTAAGTTCGTTTGAGCCAATAGCATTTGTTTCACCTTTGTATTTCTCTCAGAAATATCTTATTCACCATGTAGTACTACTATCTCTACCATATCAAAATTCTCAGCCCTGGAATCAAGTCAAAGGGCGACGTTGAATTTGACCGCCCACTAATATAGGGTATATTGCTCTTACCGTTGTCAAATTTTCGAAGGCACCAAGATCATATGGATGATTATAGACACTCCCTCCCTTCTCTGCCAACCACATTGCTCTCACACCTTCATGATACTGTCGAAAAAGAATAAGAGCTAAAAGAAGAGAGTTATCAGCAAATAACAATGGACAGATGATAGTTCTGTCGACTTTACCAACCTCAATTGTGGTCTTGTTATGCAAAATAAGGTAGATGTGCCAACCCAATAGGACACTTAATGCAATGCACAGAGGTACAAGCAACAGCCCTGAAATAACCTGTAAATAGCAGACTATGAGTCAATGGACTCTAGAATATATGCAGTATCAAACCAAGTGTTATGGTTGTATTACATATATGGTTTGCGAGGAGCCTTCACTTTGCTGATCATCCTTTTCAGGATCACTGATCAAACTACCCAGAAGCAAGACCTATATGTTCATCCAAAAGGGTTAGCATAAATAACTGATCTCGTTCAATTGCTCTAACTGGAAATTAGTCCAACAGATCAGCCTATTAACTTAGATCACAAATAAAGAGGTCCTTTCTGGCTCGAATATAGATAAGGCGCGATGAAGTTCATTAACGAAAACATGCCAGCATTAGGAACACAAAGTCCCGATCTGTGGAACCAAAATCAAACCTCTCCTCAAGAGGATAGATGGATGCATCAAATCGAATGAACTTCATTAAAAGGAACCGTGCAATGGTTCAAAGTGCATATGGATATAGCAAATTGGACTCATAACATAAATCACTCAAAGGAATCCCCCGACAAAATACATACATACCAGTGAATAGATGCATGCTGTTACTGCATAGACAACAAATACAAAGAACACCTTGTAGTTTGCGTTGCCAACACAATTGTTTATCCAAATGCAGTGGTGATCCTGACATTCAAGTGACACTAGCTAAGTGAACATAGTATAAAAAAAGATTAATCCACAGACGATAGCATGCGTCATGCATACCATTCGCAGAACACATCTTTTGCAAACTCGACAATGATGTGCACGCGGAGGCTTATAGAGGGAACACTTTTGGCAATATCTCAAGTCTCCACCCTGCAAAAATCCTCAAAATAACAAATTTGCAGGTTTAAATTTCCAGATTCAGAGACTAAGTAGAAGCTACTAAAAAGTTTGAGTATCACCCTCATAATAGAATTTTTTTTTATTGTGCTCTTTTTGACAGCAAAATCCTTAACAATTAGCTTCTTTCTGTCTATTAATTCAAGTAGGACCAATCAATCAGCCAGCTTAAACAAGAATCAAGCACCAGCGATTTATGCCGAGCCTACCCTATGAACCAAGAGTAGCATCAACACAGATTCCGCGCTACATCATTCATAGAGTCAATGCCTCAAACAGAGAACTTTGTTCTGTAGCCCAGGCACCAAGGGACAGTAGGGAAGACATACCATTCAAATAATAATTCTGACCCAGGTTTGGTGGGACACAAGATAATTGATCAGGCCTGACTAAACTTGAGAATATACAAACACTAGATAGACAACATAAATGGAATTTAACTCCCCATATATGAATGTGCATAATATATGATCTCACTGATGAGAAGTTGAAGAGACTCAAGTGCACACTCAAATTTGTCAACTCCTATAGAGCAAACCCCTTAGATCGGGATACATTAATGCCATGACAAAATGACATTCCAAACAATTCCCTCAACAAAGTGAACAGCAAATGAAAACAATTGGGAGATGTGGAACACAAAACACAGGATATATGATTCTTCCAAAATTCTGCAAAATACACTAGATCCCCAAGCTGAACTGTAATTACAAATGCAATCCAGCACACCCTTTGGCATCATAAATTTCATCGCTGAAAGTATCATTATTATGCGAGCATCATAATGGGTGGACAATTCAAACTTCACATAAAGAGCATCAATGTAATTTTCACAAAGGAGGCAATTTCAATCATTTTGCGATAGACAATATGCAAGACTTGGTGTTGTGTTAGTTATAGGATGGCCAGCACACCTGATAATGTCTTCAGAGTACCATGGTCCATATTGCTGGCACAATACCTAACTAATAATAGTAATGGCACCTTTGACGCTAGTTCAATGGCTAGAGCAAGACAAGCAGACAGGGACACATTATTCTCAGGTTAACACCTATGTTCATTCTATTTACAAACTACAATTACTTCCAGAATCTTTTCAACAGGCTATCCCTGTCGTCTTGTGGAATTGCATGGATGCAATGGCCAAGACCATTAAAAAGGACTGCACTTCATATATTCGCGACGAAGCATCCCTTTACTAATTCGATGTCTACAAGCATTCTACATAGATCAACATTGCCAACACAATGAACACTCCACTCCATGTTTATTACAGGGATCGCATCAGCATCTCACCGAACCAAGATCTGATAGTAGCAAGTTTTACAACCCTTTTCCGGGAAGAGAAATCTCGAAAAACTAAAACAATATCAATCACAATCATGCCCATATGTCCAGATTCCCTCCATAAATAGAGCACTACATATCAGCCCATGCATGTAATAGCATTCTCTAAAAATCCATTAAACGCGAGCGAATCAGAGTGTGGAGGTATCAAATGCGCATAAACTGGAATTGAAGGGGGCAAAAAGAAGAAACCAGCGATTCTTGGAACCGAATCAACAGCATCGTATAAGCGGAAACCTTCGGAAAGACGCAATCAGAGCCGTACCTTGCGCTTGATCTCGTGGATCGGAGTCTCGCCATCCTCGACGTCGGGCACGAAGGTGGGAGGGACCCGACCCGGGTCGGTGAAGACGGAGGCGGCGTAGTTGAGGGCGCACATGAGGGCGACGGCGGTGAAGGCGGCGGCGTTCATGAGGCCCGGCGAGGAGGCGAGGCCGAACCAGCGGTCGATGAACACGAAGACGGTGGAGAAGTAGAGGAAGCCGATCGCGAGGACGACGACGGCGACGGGGAGGGAGAACCCGATCCCGCCTCGCCGCTTCATCTTGCGCCCCCTCTATCCCCCCGGAGGCACCACCGGCGGCGAGATGGCGGCGACCCCGGAGACTACTGCGCGGGCCTTCCCTAGGGGGCGAAAAGGAGTGAACTTGAGAGGTGGGCGGGCGCGATGCGGCGGCGATGCTTGGTGCGTCGCTCTTGAATTTCACTAAAGACGACTCTAGCGCTTCTGGGTCGGCGCCAGATGCTCCCACCTTGGAGCACCGGCGACGGTGGATGATGGGACGCCTCTGCTTCTTCGATTCTCGGATCAAGAATCAAGAAGATGGGAAGGCGAACGTGGAGGAGCAAGATTTCCACTCGTTTTCTCAACAACAATCGATAACAAATGACGACAGTGATCTATTTTCTACGCTAATCCCCCCTTCCCTGAATCTTTCAATGGTCGTTCGAAATCATCCGTCAAAAGTAAAATTTGTCATTCAACAGAAAGGGAAGTGGACACACACTCTCCATCCATCAAACGAAGCAAGCTCTGAGAAATTATCAAATCCAAATTCACTTCGCCATCGTTTCTCAGCTCTGTTTTCGTCGGAGTTGACAAATAGGCATAACCTCTGTCGACCATTTTCACCGCCGCAAGACTAAATCCACCCAATTTTCATCAAAAAGATGAACTTGCATTCCATCTCAATTGGCGTTTCCAAATTTATTTACTTCCCTCTTATTTTTAAATTTTTCTATGTCCACATGGGATCTACTTACCATAATAAAGAATTTCATATGTTTAGTTTATGTTTATAGTAGGTTTTCCATGTGTATCAGAAGCACAGTGTTTTTTCTATTGTTGGTTATTGCTTCCATAAAAATTTGTTTTGTCGAAAAGGGAAGCTTCCAAGAAATTTGCTTCTTTTCTCCAATCGGCAATCAAATTTAAGGATGAATTATTAAGAAGATGAAATTTAATTAAATCAAAACATTGCATAAAGTAAGAATTTTTTTTTTTTAATATGCCAATGAAATATCATATTTTTTATTGATAAAAAAATTGATATCATCGATGAACTGTTTGCAAAAAAAATATCAAAATACCTCATTGTACATAAGGTTTTTAGTGTATTCATATATATTCCTCTAATGTCATACATGCTCTATATAAAAGTATATCGTCATTATAGTAAGGAAAAATATGAATTCTTCGATATATTAAATAAAGAGATTTGATATATATGCTAGACTAATGAAATTTTAAAAAAATTAGAAAAAAAAGTTCAGGAAGAAAGCGAGCTTTTGAGATAAGATGGCAAAAGAAAGTTAAGTTGTTATAAGATCATTGGTTAATACCACGAAAAAACCTCAAACTGTTACACTTGTGATAATTTTATCCTTAACTAATTTTTAACTACCAAAAACCCCAAATTGGTATATCCGTGATAAATTTACTCCAAACTATTTTTTTATCACAAAAAATTCCACACTAGTACACTTGTGACAATTTTACTCCAAACTAATTTTTTAACCACCAAAAATCCTAATCCGGTACACTTGTGATAATTTTATCCTAAACTAACCACTAAAAATCCAAAACTAGTACATTTGTGATAAATTTATATTTCGTTAGTATTAGTTAAATTGGATTCATATCACAAAAAATCACAAATTGATAAACTTGTGATAAACAGAAGGATAAAACCCCAAACTTGTACACCCGTTAACTACCACGTGTCATCAAACTTAACAATTTAACAGTAAAATTTAACGGAAACTAATGGAAGGTAAATTTGTCATACATGTACCAGTTTGGGGTTTTTGGTGGTCAAAAAATTAGTTCAGGACAAACTTATTACATATGTACCAGTTTTTGGTTTTTTGTGATAAAAAATAATTTTGGGTAAATTTGTCACAATATACTTGTTTAGGGTTTTTTGTGATATTAACCCTAAGATCAATTATGAAGAAGAGACTTTTCAGTTTTATATAATACCAAAGAACGTCTTTTTTTTTACTATTAGCCAAATAATTTTACACGAAGGATGTAAAAAGTTATAGGAATATCTTATAATGCATTTTTCTTTAATACACTAAAAATCAAAACATGTTTAATTGTGGTAACTATCTTAAATAGAAAAACCAAAAAAAGAGAAATAAGAAGTGGGGCAATCAATTTAAATTGAAAGCAAAAGATTGAGGGCAGTTTTGTCTTTGTGTGAATGGGGTAGATTTAGTGATTTAGGAAGTGGAAATGGCTAAAATATGATTCCAAACTTTGATCTAATGTGCAATATTATTTTTAAACTTTTGATTTGTTGAATATGATTATTAAACTTCGATCCAATGTGCAATATCGCCCCTAAACTTTTAATTTATTTAATGTGATTATTGAACTTTAGTCAAATGTTCAATGGAAATCTTGGTCCTTGAGCTTTTACATAATTTCATATAGTTTAAAAATTACGTTGAACAAATACCAATAGTTCAAAGACGATATTAAACAAATTACAAACCTAAGAATGACATTACATATTAGGCCAATGTCGAAGGATCATATTACACAATTGAAAGTTCAAATATGATATTATATACTGAATTAAAGTTCATGGACAATTTGTGATATTTATCCCTTATCTTTATTATCATTCCTCAATTTATCTTATTTTAAAGTGAGAAAAAATGTCGGGAAAATCCTTACCAAAAAAAAAAAATGTCGGGAAAAAAGGAGAATTTCCAACTAAACATGTACTCTTCGTTCTTGTACTCTATCATAAAAACCTTCAAAACAATACAAAAAAGTTAATAGAATTTATTCCAAAGAAAAAAAATTCAATACGTGTACAATATAATGAAGAGCAAAAGCCACAAACAATCTCAAACTATATTAAATGTGACACATTTATTCTAAATTTTTTTTGGACGATACCTGTGTAAAAAATTTACCATCCGTCAAAGTATCGTCAATGAGCATGTTAAAAGTCTACCTACATAGACGCCGGAAAGCAAACGATGTTGACATGACATTCACGTGTCTTAAGTGAAATAAAAATGACGTCATTTTGACTGAAAAATTATATGATGAAACAATGACGGAGGTAGATGTATCACATAAGTACAAGTTTGAGGTTTTTTATATCACATAAAGAAGTTTAAAGTAAATGTATCATAATAAACTAGTTTGGGATTTTTAATGTCACAAAAAATTGAGGATAAATATATCACAATAAATATAATTTGAGATTTTTTATAGCTTTTTCCCAGTAAAGAAAAAGAAACATAAGTTAGCGTCATCATGGCCAAAGTCAAAACAAAAAAAGAATAGAAGTTTTGCATGAACATGATTTATATAAGGGCCCTTCGAGTTAAATAAACACAATCGAATCAAGAAACCAAAACTCTAACAAGCACCTTTTTTTTAAAATAGGATTAATACCATGAAAAACCCCAAACTTGCATATTTATGATAAATTTATTCCCAAACTAATTTTTTTATCACAAAAAACTCTAAATTAGTACACATCTGTGACAAATTTACCCAACCGATACACTTGTGATAAATTTATCCTTCGTTAAATTGGATTAATATCATGAAAAATCATAAATTAATAAATCGGTGATAAACAGAGAGGTAAAACCCTAAACTGGTATACCTATCAATTATCTAGTGTCATTTAACTCAATAATTTAATAATAAAATTTAATGAAAACTAACAAAGTAAATTTATCATGAATATATCAATTTGAAATTTGTGAGGTAAATTTGTCACATATATATCAATTTGAAGTTTTTCATCATTAACCTTTTTATGATGAATCACTTTTTCTTAAACATACGTTGTATTTAAGGAATGTTTAGAATTTATCGAAAAAATGATAATATTGTTGAAAAAAGTTTTCAAGAGAAAAACGGTTCTCATGCCATAAACATTGAAATTCTATGCCGGTAGTCAAATGTCAAATGTGAATAATCATGTTAAAAGACAAGTCATCAAGGTGAAGCGCATAGAAAATCAGCACTGGTATAAATAACCTCCCGACGGCATCGTTCCTTCTCATCGGAGCGCTATCCTCGTCGATCGCGGCTCCAACACTCCATTCAATATGTTGTCACAACAGGAACAGATATCTTATATCATGCAACCAAACCGGCCCTCAATGTCGAATTCCACCCTAACTCCCTCTCCGGGGCAGCTACTGTCGGGCAAACCAGCGCTAGCATGATAATTGCTCGAGGATTTCACTGTCCCTATGCAAGAAATTCTTCGTAGAAGCATGATAAACGAAGGATGCATCGAAGTCGGGCTTGTCTCTCTGTGAGTAAAGAGAAGCACTTCCAGTTCTCCCCGCAACTTGTACACGTCCAGAAAAAGCAATTGCAGCGATGAACACAACCGTGGAAATCGGGATGTCGGTCCACATCAGAGAAACAAAACTCCTCAAAAAGTCACATCATTGAATAAGATCCACGTCCAAGTCAACAGAGGAGAAAGAAAAATTTCAGAGGATGGAAAAAGCAGATGCAGATTACGCGGGGAAAGAATCAGACTGATTACAAAAGTTAGTGATGGCTACAGCCAGAAGACAGAAACCAAGGGGGAAGAAGAAGAAATTCTACTACTGGTGTGGTTTTTCGAAGACATACCTACATAAGCCGAGTTGACCTGATGGCATTGCCTGCAAAGCAGCTGCAGTAGCACTATGCTACCGCCAGATGCAATACTTCCAACCTTCCATTAATTGTCAAATGCACTGCTTAAGGGAGACCACAATCTCACGTAATGGGAAAGGGCAGTGAAGAATGTATTGTAGAGTTCAATTCTGATTTTTGAATCACATGACAGGTTTTACTTATGGACTAAAATAAGTAGTCTGCGGCATTAATGGCTAAACCATCTGGAACATATCACCCCATAACCAAAAGTTTTAAGGTTGTCGATCTTCTCATCAGTCCTCTAAACGAGGTGCTTTAACGGATGGACCAAACAAATAAAATTAGGAGGAAACAAAGAAAAGGGCACCAATGCAAAATTTCTTCAATGTTCATGTGTAGAATTTGATGCTTTATTCAGATCATAAAGAACCCAGTAGCTGCATAAGCATATTATCTGGCCATGAAAATGTACATGCAGGCAACTAGCAGACATAGTACCTAAGAGAGCTTCTTCTTGGTTGACAGTACCTCAGTTAATTACTTAAGCAAAATAAGTCAGAACCGCAAAAGCATCTGAATTTCATCAACAGTACTTAATAATTTATATCTAATTAAAGGAGTTGAACACAGCAAACACCAAATGAAGTGTTTTCTGGGTGAAAGAAAACACAGTCTATGACAAGCTTATTTCTGAATGTTGACATGCTACCAGATGGAGACTTGTGACGGTAACACCACGAAATTCTCACGGCTGCCTTTCTAAGTCAATGGACACAGTCACGTTTCCCTTCTATTGCTAAAGGAAAAAGTGTTTAGTTTATCCCAGATGTACCGTTAAACTGCAACCTCTGAATTCTTGCCCAAAGAATTGATAACTATCATCTTAAGTACTAAAATGAAGCATTTGAAAGGATATCTTGTAAAGGATGAAGTTGCTAATTAGCTACTAATAGCACTGATCAGCAATTAGAAGACCAACACAAATGACTCATCATGTTCCAGTATCGTTAGTCACAAACCAAGTCAATGCAATTAGTTGAAAAAGCATTTCATAGCAGCAATTGAACATACATGGGACCTATCTAACAGCAGTTAGTTGATCAAAGTAGATCGTGATCAAATTATGAAAAAATACACAACTTAAGGGAGATAACACAAGCATTTGACCATTAATGGGAGCCATCTCGTAGAAGTTTGGGTAGATAAGTTGTACTCGTACAAAAGAATTCATTTTATAAAAGGCGACCATTCATTCTTACATAAAGAGGCCCTCAGTTCTTAACTAAACTCGAGGCAATTTCTGTTAGGAACTAACACGGCAGAACAACGTAACGATCTTCATAATGGCCCAAAAATTGTACAGGATGAGTGATACAAACAACTATTAGGAGAATAAACATCAAGTTGCGTTAAGTTAGAATACCCACATAGTATCTTAAATGGAACTAGAAAGGACACAAGAGATGGACAGGAACTTTGATAAATTAGAATGGAGGAAAAGGTAAAAAATTGCTTTCATAACTTTTAAGCCAACAAAAACTGATAGAGTTCCTCTAATATAGCTGTCGGCAGAGCTGGAGCCATGTACAATGACCTATTCTCTACCTCTGAAAGCCCATTACATGCATTGCATCAGAAACTTCTTACTTGTTCTGGCCAAAATTTGTGTGGAAACGCACCCTTACACAATTTACTCCTCAAACAGATGACCTTCAAAAGAGACTTTCTTCATCCTACTTCCATTGGTGTTATTATCTACAATAACTGTGCAAATTTTCAACCTTCGCCATGCATCAAATTGAGCCAGCCAAATGCACCATCAAGTGCAGACTAATTTGAAGACGAGGGAAAAGTTGACAGCTGATTCCTCTTAAGCTAGAACAAGACTTGGCCTCGCCTCCGTGAGGATCTACTAAATACAGCAGTTAAGTGACCTCTCCTCATAGACCCCGGTTCAGGATCAGCATCTGATCTGGGCGATGAAGTTCGAAGCCTCCCAAAGAATGAAAAGAAACCGCGAAATGCCCGGCGCAACCCACTCCTCTCTCTGGATCTCCTATTAGTTGAGTCCCACGAAATCCTCCTTGGAACCCCGCCTGCATTGAACCCACCACCATCCATTTCAGTGTAAACAACGGGCAACTCCCTCTCAGCAGCTCTCCTTCCCCCTGTAAACCTCCCCACTGCAAACCCGCCTCGAGGGAGCCTCCATATCGTCAACCCCACCGAATCCTCCTCTCGAATCCCATCTCTATCATTCACATCGCTCACACTGCTTTGTATATCACTCGCCAATTCATGCCGACACACAGGACACGAATTCCTAATCGAAAGCCAGGGCATTATACAATCAGCATGGTAGATGTGCTTGCAAGGCATTTCTCTAGCTTCACCATCAAGCTCAAAAGCTTCCTTACAAACCGCGCAATGCGATTCGGCATCTATATGATTCCCGATGATCTTAACCACGGGCATAGACTCAATAGCAGCCTTCGAAGCCGGGGGATTCTCTAACCTCCTAATCCCATTTATCTCCAATTGAGCCAGCTGATCAAGCAGCCGATCGAACCCCGAACCCATCAAGAAATCCGACATACTCGCGGGCAACGGCCGCAAGCCAGAACCCGAACCATCATCATAATACAGCTCGTAACTGCTACCTCCCTCGATCGCAATCCCTCGTCCCCGCCGCCGCCGCCGCCGCCGCCGTCGGCCGCTCCGCGGAGGACGATAACCGGGTTAAAAGGGGATCTGTCGCTGCCGCTCCTCCTCCGGCGCCGCGGCGCGAGGTCCGAATCGGAGCCGCTGCCGGGGTACATGGCGGCCGCGGGGAACCGGCGGTGGGGAGGGGGGCCGGCCCCGGCGGAGGCGGCGGACGGGGACCCGAGCTCCTCGACGAACCCGCCGCCGCAGCCGGGGCAGGCGACGGACCCGGAATCGCGGGTCTCGACCCGAATGACCCGGCCGCAGCGGTGGCACCAGTACGAGTAGTCCGCGGACGCCATCGGTGCGGCCGACGCCGAAGCTCGGGACTCGCGGGGGGAGAGGGGAAGAGAGAAAAAAAAGCGCGGATCTCGGGGGTCCCCCGAATTCTGGAGACGGAGGAGGGATCGGGATGCAGGAGCAAATCGGTTCCAGAGGAAGATCGCGGGTGGGGTGCGGGGATGGAAATGGCGGACGGATTGCCGGGGATCGCGAATCGAAGGAGAAGGAAAGGTTGGGGAAGGGGGGAGGAGAAGCAAACCCTAATTTGGCGGGGATTGAGAGGAGAGAGAGAGAGAGAGAGAGAGGGAGCGAAATAGGGAGGCGTAAAGATGGATGGCGTTAGCGTGGCGATTAAGCGCTTTTTTTTTTTAGATTGCCCCCCACCCTTTTTTTTTTCTGATGGATTGATTTTCGCTTTCCCAAAAGGCAAAGCGCCATATTTTTTTTTTCAGCTTTTGTCTCGGAAAAAGAATTTCGTGATAAATAGAGAAAAAAATTCATTTTTCCCACTTTTAAGCATTGCATGTTTTTTTTCCTCCGTCGGAAATGGTCTTCCGTTGACTATCCGGAAAATTACGATTCGGGAGAAAGTTATTTCGCTCAAACGAACACACCCTGACACTGAATAATTTTCGTCGGGATTTTGTCAGTAAGTGCCTCGCACGCTAAGTTCAAATAAGATAAATGAATAAAACTTACTAATTCTTAGAGCATTGCCTTCCTCCTATTGATAATGAACGAATGAAGATATTTATGATTAGGCATGATCGACAAGTGTACCGAGGACATTCTCACAAACAGGATCATTTTTTTTATTTGGGGCATGTTAAGGAATGATTTGCTTAATTTTTTTTTGGTCGAATGTCGTGCTTAATTTGAATTAATTCGATATTTAAAGAAGTGATTAGAAGTGATACGAAAAAAAATATAGTATATCAGAAATCACGGATTTTTCTAAACTAGTTGCTTAACAAGAAAACATTAATTAAAATCAACTTTTTCCTTGTTGTATCTTATGACTAGAGAGTTACCTTATAAGCAAATAAGGAAAATTTCAATGTCGAAAATAGAAATAAAGCATAAATTTAGAAACCTTCCGTTTGTTTATTGAAAATGAATGATTTGAAAAACGTTTGTCTAAAAATGACCACTTATATTACTTACAAAAATAAATGAACGAAAAATATTGTAATCATTCATGGTAGTATTTATATATGAATTATTGTCAATGACGAAAATAATTTTTGTTGGCTAATTATTACAAGCGATGATTTTTAAAAAAATATTTTTCAAATCATACATTTTTCTCTTATTAAATAAAAAGCATCTCCGGAAAAAAAGAAGTTAATATCACCAAAAACCCCAAATTAGTACATCTAAGATAAATTTACCTAAAACTAATTTTTTTACCACCAAAATCTTCAAACTGGTATACGTATGACAAATTTACTCTTAATTAGTTTCCGTTAAATTTTTTTGTCAAATTGCTGAATTGAATGACACGTGACAATTAACGGGCATACCAATTTCGGGTTTTACCCTATGCTTATCACAAATGTACAAGTTTATGATTTTTCGTGGTATTAATCCAATTCAGTGGAAATTAACAAAGGGTAAATTTGTCACAAATGTATTAGTTTGAGATATATTTATCACTAGTGTACCAGTTTGGGATTTTTAGTGATAAAAAAATAGTTTTGGTAAATTTGTCACATATGTATCAGTTTCGAATTTTTCACGGTATTAACAAAAAAAAATGGGGGTTGCCACGAAATAAGGCAGCGGCCGTTTCTCTTCCGTTCGAAGATTTCCAATCGATGGGTTGCTCGATCCGCCATTTCTGCTCGTGCATCCTCTCGAAGAAACTTAGGGAAAGAGCATATGAGCAAGATCACCCGTCAATATCATGATCATGCTGGAGAACACTGTTGGAAATACGATTTGATATTGTTGGAGATATGGTTTGATTATGATTACATTGTCGATCTCGATGGACAATTGATTGATCCAGAGAATCACTTATTGGTTCTGGAAAATAGGTAATTGTAATCCTTGTATATTATTTCCTGTTTTCTTTATATTTTTTACATTATAAATAGATTAATGTACATGTATATGAGGTAGATCAATACAATACAGTTTTTCTCCAAACTTCTTTCACTTTCTATCATGGTATCAGAGCTTGTCTTCCTGGCATAGCTTCCGCAAACCCTCGAATTGGCTCCGTCCTTTTTTTTCTGAATTGTTGTTGCAGAACAAACTCCTGCAAAACAAATCAACACTCGGATAGGAATTCGAACCAGAGATACCATGGCCAAAGACAAAAGTACAACCACTGGAGAAAAATCTTCAACGGAGGAAATTCCAACACAAATTCCAGACTCACCTCATATTGCCAGTTCACATCACGGTGATCAAACTGAAGACCAACAATCAACAGCTCAAGATTCTGCCCTTGCTCCAGTTCACGTTTCCAGCTCGGTCTAATGGGCATCGATCCACTGGGTTCCAGTGCAAGGCCCATGGGCCATCGGGCAAAATCAACCATGGGTCCAATATGGCACAACTGGAGAAGAAGCAGCTTCGAACCTTGGAACTTAGGCTACTGAAGGTGGGCATACCTCTTCCAACATAGGAATGGGCTGGATGGGTCTAAACCACAGACCCGGATCCATTCCACCAAGACCAGGGTCGAATCCCTACCTGGGATTGGGACCCGGATTCATGCCCTATGCGGTCGCAACCAGCAGCGACCCCCTCTACACGTCATCGACCGACGGCCTAGAATTGCGTCTCATCAATTTGCAGCTGATTGGACCAGAAAACTACACCAATTGATCTCGGGATTTTCGGCGAGCTCTTGTTACCAAGGATAAAGAAGGGTTTCTTGATGGAACCATACCCATCCCATCTGATGACCGCTTACGGCGACACTCGCACAAGTGTAACCAGCTTATGCGCACATGGATCGGGAACTGTTTGGCTCCTGAGGTCGCCACCGGACTCCCACCGACTAAAGATTCAAAAACGATTTGGGATAATATCCGTGAAATGTACGGAAAACTTAACCGAGCAAAAATTTTTTCGCTCACCCAGGCTTTGTCAGAGTTGAAGCAAGGAAATCTACTGATTACCACTTGCTTCAACCGACTCTCTGCCTTATGGAATGAACTCGAAGCAGACGAAGAAAAACTTGAAGGGCCCGATGAAACCCTCTGGCAGTATAAAGCAATTCGAGAAAGGGAGAAAGCTACAAGATTTTTACTGATTCTAAACGAAAATTACTCACACTTCAGGTCGCAAATCCTCGTGATAGAACCCGAGTCGCCGCTCGACCGGATCTATCAATTAGCCGTCCAAGAGGAGAGCCACCATATAGCCACGGCCGAGCGTGGACGGGTGAGTGATGCATTGCTCTCGCCGCCGTGTCACCTGGCTTTGCTCCAGCTGGACGGACAAGTCGAGACCTCACTGGAAATTTTGAAGCTCTTGGGAGTCTGGGGAACAAAGGAATGGCTGCTGCGGTCAAAGGAAATGAAAGAAACTTTAGGGTTTCTCACATGGACGATTGTGATCAACAAGGGGGATTAAATGGTCCTTATTCGGCCATCAACTCAGCCGAATCTAATCGCCACGATCAGACCACAATAGCGCCAAGTTATAGGGGATCGTACGGCTCACGCGGTGCCACATCATCAAAGAAGGTTAGTGGACAAAAGTCAAAAGAGAAATAGGGAAGCCAAACGATAAAGACAAAAAAGAGAAAGAATTTTCTGCTTATCAAGTCTTTGCACAAAAAATTGACAAAGCACGTGAGACAATTAGTAAGGAACGGTACCAGAATATTATGAAAATGCTGAGTCAATTGAAGACCGATGACAAGAATGCAAGCTTCTCAAGTACTTTTATCTACAAGGTGAATTCTATTTCAGTTGATGCATGGATAATTGACTCAGGGCCAGTGTCCACATAATTTGCAATGAGCATTTATTTTCCCATATTGATACAGATGCACAATCTTCCGTGTTAGTACGTCTTCCAAACGGAACTATCACCTATGTTACTAAAATGGGCACCGTTCATCTTGGTCCAAACTTTGTCCTCAGAAATGTCCTATATATCCCTGATTTTGAATTCAATATGCTTTCTGTCTCAAAAGTCTGCAAGGATAATTCCTGTCATGCCATATTCAATTCCAAAAATTGTTTCTTTCAAGACTATTCGACTGGCAAACTGATGGGCTTGGGTAAAGTTGCACAAGGATTGTATTTTCTGGATTGATTCCCCAGGGGATTTGAATTTATTAAATAAAAGCATTTCTTGTAATGCCATTACTCATAATAAAGATCTCCTTTTCCATAAACGATTGGGTCATAGTGCAGTATTTCCTCACCCAAAATGTCCAATATGTCCTTTGGCTAAATAGTCTCGAGTATCTTTTCCAATCAGCACATCTCGTGCTAACCATGTTTTTTCATTGCTTCATATAGACATCTGGGGACCTTATCATACCCCTCACCGTGACGGTTCCCAATTCTTCCTCACAATTATGGATGATTATACCTGCGCCACTTGAGTTTTCCTCATGCAATCAAAAAGTCAGACATTTTCTCATTTATCGAATTTCCTTTCCATGATTAGAAATCAATTCGATAAACTTGTTCAAAGAATTCGTACAGATAATGGGCGTGAATTCTTTAATTCTGATTGCATAACACTTTTGTCTTCTCATGGGATACTTCATGAAAGTCCTTGCACCTATACTCCACAGCAAAACGGAATTGTTGAACGCAAACATAGACATCTCTTGGAAGTAGCACGAGCATTAAAATATCAAGCTTCCATTCCGGAAAATCTTTGGGGAGATTGTGTTGTCATGGTAACCTATTTGATTAATCGTATGCCCATCAGAATTCTTGAAGGCAGAACTCCTTTTGAAATGCTTTATGGAAAACAACCTGACATTCATCATCTTAAAGTATTTGGATGTCTATGCTATGCAACGACTATGGGCCCTCGGGATAAAATGGATCCCCGTGCCACTCAATGTGTTTTCATGGGATATCCCCCCTCTCCAGAAAGGATACCGAGTTATGGGTTTCTACAGGACATTTCTTTATAAGCAGGGATGTTATATTTCATGAAGATGTATTTCCGTTTCAACAGACGACATCTTCATCTTCAGAATCACAACACCGCCGTCATTTTCTATCCGATGACGACTTATCCATGGCTCCTCAATATGTTGCGATTGCACCACAACCATCTATGCCTGTTATAAGAGAATCTTTGAGCCAAGCAGATGAATCCCCATTATCTGAGAATATTCTTTCGCCTATCCCACCTATAGCAACTTCACCACAGCTTGCTCAAGAATCCTCATCAAATATATCTGAACACGTACCGAGTAACCTCGACACTCTGGATGCAATATTCGTCCACCTACATAGACCAAAGATTACATACGCTCCACATTGGGCTCTCCAGGTACACAATATCCTGTATCTTCATATGTCTCATTTAGTAGACTCTCGCCAGAACATATGTGTTGCATTAGTCGTATTTTAGAAGAACAGGAGCCCTCTTCATATCATGAAGCAGCATGTGACCCTTGATGGCAAGATGCAATGGCAATCGAAATCAAAGCCCTAATTGATAACCACACTTGGGATATTGTTTCCTTACCCTCACATCGGAAACCGATTGGATGTAAATGGGTATACAAAATCAAATTCAAGGCTGATGGTTCTGTTGAACGTTACAAAGCTCGTTTGGTTGCTAAAGGATACACACAACGAGAAAGTTTAGATTATCATGAAACCTTCTCCCCTGTTGCCAAAGAAGTAACTGTACGTTCCTTCTTATCTATTGCTGCCGTTCGTAATTGGCCACTACATCATATGGATGTTCACAATGCATTTCTTTATGGGGATCTGGATGAAGAAATTTATATGGAACTTCCACAGGGTTTACGCAGACAGAGGGAGTCTCGAGTATGTCGTCTTCGTAAATCCCTATATGGGTTTAAACAGGCTTCTAGGCAGTGATATGCCAAGTTCACTACTGCACTTACAGGTGTAGGATTTCAACAATCCAAACATGATTATGCTTTATTCACGTGGACTGCAGGTATGGGTGTCCATGGGTCGGGTCGGGTCGGGTCGAGCTTTCATGATACCCGACCCGACCCAAAACCAACAGGGTCGCACTTGACCCACCTAGACCCGGCCCAAGACCCTGCTCAGCGTACACCCCAAGGCTCGGGTCAAGTCGGGCCGGGTCGGGTTGGGTCGGATTTCGATATTTTTTTTTGGGACTGTGAACTCGCCTCAAATAATATCATACTTGCCCTAAGAATAACAGGAAGCAAAGATAGATTGATATTTATGGCAATAATAGCCGTACAACTCTCTCATTCAAAAAATTCAAGCAAAGTTCATATAAGCTCAACAATTAAAATGCCAAAGAAGAAACTACCGCATGCTAAACCTCTAAATATCACCTTGATAATCCTTCTTAAATCCAAAACCACTAGGCACAAATCACGACTACAGGTCAATCCAATGAAGATAAAAAGAGGGACCAAGAGTATAATAGTGATTGTGCAGAGGAAAGCAAACAGCAAGAACAATATCAAGGTCCTACAAACTAAGCATCCAGTAAAAGCAAAGCAATCAAATGGCCCAATACAAAAGCTCAACATCAGGTATTGTCTATAATACCTTTAAAGAAGGGAGATCAAAACCAAACTAAGCATCCTGAAAGAAAAGCACAAAGAATCTGTAAACATAGCAGAATTAAGCTCAACATAAAGCAAGTTACGTAGCAAAGAAACACAAAAACGATTCCCTGTGTAACGACGCATTTCCCGGGATAACTTTAAAATTTACTTGCGGAAGCAAATAAACGAATTTCAAATTAACTCCCCGTTTGTCCTCGAGGTGCTGCTGACCACAGATATTACACATTGAAATTGAAACTTCGTACTTCTATCTACCACGATGTTATTTCAAAACACATGACCTTCCAACAGCTTCCAATCGAAACAAAAACCAAACGCAAAGGCAAGATTCACAGAAAGAACGCCATTTACACAGACTCACACTGAAACTTCACTCTTTGGCCAAAAGAACAAAAATGGTAATGGGATGACTGCGCAAAGTTCCGACCAACAGCAGTGCTTGTTCGCGGGAAGGAATGACAGAAAAACTTACCGTTCGGAACAGCGCGAACCTCGACTTGAGAGAGACGGAATTTGATGACCCACTCAAATTAGCCTTCTCCACTCCTCCGGACGCCCCATCCTCCGCCGAATCCCTAGCCAAATCCTTCGCTGGCGACACAATTGGACTCTACCACCCCCGGATCCGGTTCCCAGCGCGCAGACGGTTCCATATGCACGAGCAGCATCGGTGAATCAACACTTTGCTGGAGAGCGAGTGGAAATCAACGGATAGGGGAAGGGGTTGAAGAATTTATGACCTGGGAAAAACCGAAACTCACCACTCTTGACGGGCATGGAGCAAGAAGCGCAAATGCGGCGGCTTCATGGCGAAGGCTTGCAGAAGAAAATTGAAGGAAAGCGAACGGCGATGGAGGCGATCGGCTGGCTTAGATCTAGGGTTTTTTCGCAGAAAGAGGAGAGAGAATGGGAGAGAGACTGAGAGGGGGAAATGGGTCGGCCCAAAGTGTCAATGGGTCGGCCCATCTGACCCCAACCCTTTGATACCCCAAATTTTAGGGTCATATTTCAAGAAAATAAAGACCCGACCCCAAAATGCCCTAAATTTTAGGGCCGAGCCGGGCCAGCGAGGGTCGGGCCGGGCCAGGGTCTTTTTGACACTTCTAAGTGCAGGTACTTCGTCAATTTATTTGCTGATATACGTTGATGATATCCTTATCATGGGGAATGATGACTCTCATATTGCGAAATTCAAAGAATATTTGCATTCCACATTCCACATTAAGGACTTGGGACCTCCTAAATACTCTCTTGGGATTGAAATCGCTCGATCCGACAAGGGAATTAACCTCAGTCAACGAAAATTCATTTTGGAAATTATTTCAGAAACAGGAATGTCAGGATGTAAACCAGCTGTCATACCAATTGAACAGAATACCAAGCTGACAACACATGAATATGATGTGAGCTCATCTTCATCTATCAAAGATCTGTTACTTGAGGATCCATCGGGATATTAGCGGCTTGTGGGAAAATTGATATACCTTACCATGACAAGGCCTGACATATGTTATGCAGTATAAATACTAAGCCAATTCATGCATAACCCAAAACAGTCCCATATGAATGCAGCATTAAAGGTGGTAAAATATTTGAAGGGATGCCCAGGACTTGGTATATTCTTGTCTCGTAATAGCAACATGAAAATGACAGTTTATTGTGATAAAGACTATACTACTTGCCTAATGACCAGAAGATCCGTCACTGGTTTTTGTATCAAACTGGGAAGATCATTAATTTCATGGAAAACGAAGAAGCAGTCAATGGTATCATTATCGTTAGCCGAATCAGAGTATCGAGCCATGACAAAAACTGTTTGTGAAATAATTTGGCTACAAGGATTGTTATCAGATCTTGGAATGCTAATCGATGTATCAAGTGAACTATTTTGTGATAATGATGCTGCACTCAAAGTAGTAGCAAATCCAGTTTTTCATAAGAGAACAAAACATATAGAAGTCGACTGTTATTTTGTTTGAGACAAGATTCAAGAAAGGATTATCGTGACAAGAGGAATTGGAGCTGTCGAACAACCTACAGACATCTTCACTAAGCCACTATGTCAAAAACAACATACTTACCTGCTAAGCAAGCTGGGTGTCCTTGACATATATAGGCCACCAGCTTGAAGGGGAGTGTTGGAAATACGATTTGATATTATTGGAGATATGGTTTGATTTCGATTATATCGTTGATCTCGATGGACGATTGATTGATCCAGAGAATCACTTATTGTTTCTGGAAATAGGAAATTGTAATCCTTGTATATTATTTCCTGTTTTCTTTATATTTTTTACATTATAAATAGATCAATGTACATGTATATGAGGCAGATCAATACAATACAGTTTTTCTCCAAACTTCTTTCACTTTCTGTCAAACACCAGTCCCTTTGTTGGTGGAAATGAGGAAAGATCAGACCCAACCACCTATTGATGCCGTGCGGTCCATTGTTGAAAGAGGAAGTAGTAGACAACTTGTTGGGATTGCCAAGTAAAAATACTCCCAACTCCATTTGACTTCTGCTGCGATGGAAGATAAGAACTACAGGATCCAACGGGCGAAGGTCGAGGGCCGAGGCTGCTTCTCCCCGGAACGAAGGTGGTGTTGGAAATATGGGATAAATTGATGGGTGAATGAATGAGAAATTGATACTCAAAGAACACCCTTGAGTTGGAAGTGGAAGTGAAAACACTAATTTCATATTGAAAAAGGAAGAAGGCTATGGAGTGCTTTATATACTAGTTACACTTATTTGAAGTGGTAACTATCAAAGCACAAACTCTCTGCCTCGAGCGCAGGCGCAAGGGGTGCAAATCCGACGCCCGACAAGCTGAAACTTGGGCGCGAGCGCGCATCCTGCGTACACGATTGCGGGGACTCGAAAAAGTGGGCCTCGCATGACCAACCCAATTTTGCTAGCCTTCCGATTTAATTTTTCAACTCAAACTGCATTATGATTTGTAACGTATGATTAATGGTGCGTTAAATTGTGCTGTTACGGAGTTAATTTTATAATGGCAAGTTGTTATGGAATTGATTTTGTAATGGCAGAATTAATCGGCCGTTATTCCGCAGCAATTGATTTTGTAACGGCAGATTTAATCAGCCGTTATTCGACGCCAGCGTATTGATTTTGTAACGGCAGATTTAATTGGCGTTATTATTCGAACAGCTCTCCCTCTGTTCTATTTTATTGAAATCATTCTTCTTCTGAAAAACGGTTTTCTCTGCTTTCTTCTTCTGAAAAACAGTTCTCTACTTTCTTCTTCTGAAAAACCGTTCTCTGCATTTGCATTGTTTTCGATAGTGTTCGTTTTCAAGTTTGTTCGAGTTCGCGGAAGATTGGAAGTACCGCGATCTCTTCTTTGCTTTGTCGACCATTGTATCCAGGGGAGATGACGTTCGCAAAAACCTCAATCGTATCTTTGGAGGGAACGAATCTGTTTTAAGGAAACTGTGTCGAACACATGCCTCGGTATTCGATTGTATCGATTCCAACTTTGTTATTGCAATTTCTTTTCTTAGTAATTCCCTATTGTTTGTAATATTTAACCTTATGCCGATTTGAATTTGTTCAACAATCTTAAAACAGATTCGAGATTTTAAAGAATTCAAATGGCTACTGGGAAAGAAGTCGTGGATGTGGCTGCTCGAAACGATGGTGTTGATGTGATTGCCGACAAAGCATCACCAAAGACTCGCCTATCTGCTGCTGTCCAACCGCCGCTCATCCTCTATTCATCCTGTGATTTACGTGCACCATGGCGAAAAACCTGAAAAGTTCGACGGACTGAACTTTAAAAGGTAGCAGCAAAAAATGCTGTTTTATTTGACCACTTTGAATCTTGCGAGATTCTTGACTGAGGATGCTCCTAAATTATCCGAAGGAGAAACGGATAAGCAAGCCTTCAACGCTGTTGAGGCCTGGAAGCACTCTGATTTCTTGTGCGGGAACTATGTCATGAATGGCTTACATAACTCATTGTATAATATCTATTGTGCAAAAAGAACGGCAAAGGAGTTATGGAAAGCCTTGGACCGGAAATATAAAGCAGAGAATGCGGAGCAAAGAAATTTGTTGTTAGTCGATTCCTTGATTATAAAATGGTGGATTTTAAGACTGTCATCAGTCAAGTGCAAGAAATTCAAGTGATCTTGCATGAAATCCAGGCTGAAGGAATGATCTTGAGTGAAACCTTTCAAGTGGCTGCTATAATTGAAAAGCTACCTCCTGGGTAGAACGATTTCAAGAACTATCTTAAGCACAAGCGAAAGTAAATGAACACGGAAGAGCTTATTATCGACTTGAATCGAAGAAGACAATAGAGGATTTGAGCATAAAGGGTTCAATCCTACTACAACTAAGGCAAATGTTGTGGAGCTTAGGCAAGACCACAAGAACAAGAAAATTGTCAAGCCAAAGTTGGGACCAAAAGGAGGAGTTTCCAAGAACAAGTTTCAAGGAAAATGCTTCAATTGTGGCAAGATGGGCCATAGATCCGTGGATTGCAAACTTCAAGAAGAAGAATTATGAGGCAAATATGGTGAATGGCATCGCTCAAGACGTGTCAAATATAAACCTTTCTACAGTGATTTTCAAGTGAACTTAAGTTGGGTCAAATCCAAGGAATGGTGGATTGACCTTTGGTGCCACTAGGCACATATGCTCTAATAAGGACCTATTCACAAACCTTGAACCGATTAATGGGGAAAAGGTTTTTATGGGAAACTCGCCTCTTCCGCTATCGAAGGTCAAGGGAAGGTGTTGCTGAAGATGACCTCGGGAAAGGAGTTGACTCTAAACAATGTCCTCTATGTGCCGTAAATTGAAAGAACTTGGTTTCGGATCTCTGTTGAACAAGCATGGATTTCGTATGGTGTTTGAGTCGATAAAGTTATTTTGTCTAAATCGGGATGTATGTGGGGAAGGGATATGTAAATCGATGGGCTTTTTAAGCTCAATGTGATGACAATTATCAATAAAGATAATAAGTCTTCCGTTTATTTGCTTGAGTCTTCCAATTTATGGCATGGTAGACTAAGACATGTTAATTATGATACATTGCGTAGATTAATTAACTTGGAACATATACCTTCATTACAAATGATTCGAAATATAAATGTGAAATTTGTGTTGAGGCAAAATTAATTGAGATCATCATTTCAAACAATTGAAAGAAATACCGAACCCCTTGAATTAATTCATAGTGATGTCTGCGATTTAAAATTCATTCAAACGAGAGGTGGTAATAAATATTTTATTACTTTTATCGATAATAACACCAAATATTGCTATGTGTATTTGCTTAAAAGCAAAGATGAAGCCTTAGAGAAACTGAAGTTGAAAATCAACTCAATAAGAAAATTAAAAGATTAAGAAGTGATAGAGGTGGCGAGTATGAAGTACCAATTGGTGAATTCTGTGCACAACACGGAATTATACATGAAGTAACTGCGCCTTACTCTCCTCAATCAAATAGTGTTGTTGAACGTAAAAATCGCATGTTGAAAGCAATGATGAACGCGATATTACTAAATTCAGGTTTGCCTCAAAATATATGGGGAGAAGCTATTTTGTCAAGCAACCACCTTTTAAATAAGGTACCTCGAAAGAAAGAGGACAAAACCCCTTATGAATTATGGAAAGGTAGGAGACCATCCTACAAACATTTACGAGTGTGGGGTTGTCTTGCAAAAGTAGCAGTTCCAACACCAAAGAAGACAAAGATAGATCCTAAAACGGTGGACTGTATCTTTATAGGCTATGCACATAACAAGAATCGCGATCGATTTCTTGTGCATGAATCTAAAAATTCAGATATACACAAGAATACAATCATGGAATCAACGAATGCATCATTCTTTGAAAATTTATTTCCTTATAAATCCAATGATGGATCAAGTTCATCTAAACGAAAGAATGAAACTATGAATGAAGAAAGTCATGAAATTCATGATTCAGATCATGAACTTGAACCGAGACGTAGCAAAAAGAGCAAGAGTGGAAAAATCTTTTGGAAATGATTTTCTAACTTATTTGTTAGAAAATGAACCACTAGATTATGCAGAAGCTATGAATTCTTCCGAGGGACCTCTATGGAAAGAAGCAATAAAAGTGAAGTTGATTCAATTTTGCAGAATCATGCTTGGGAGCTAGTGAATCTTCCTCCTGGTTGTAAGTTTTTTAAAGTCCAAATGGATTTTTAAAAAGAAAATGAAAGCAGATGGCTCGTTGATAAGTACAAAGCCAGACTTGTGATCAAATGATATAAACAACGAGAAGGCTTAGATTACTTGATACTTATTTTCTTGTGACGAGAATAACTTCCATCAGGATGATACTTGCAATCGCAACATCTGCGAAATCTTGAAGTACATCAAATGGATGTAAAAACAGCTTTCCTAAATGGTGATTTGGATGAAGAAATCTACATGGAACAGCCCGAGAGTTTTATAGTTCCAGGACAAGAAAGGAAAGTCTCAGTAAATTGGTGAAGTCATTGTATGGCCTAAAACAAGCACCAAAGCAGCGGCATGAAAATTTTGATAATGCAATGATTACCAATGGTTTTAAGATCAATGAATGCGATAAATGTGTCTACATTAAAGAGACAACAAATGGCTATGTCATTTTGTGTCTTTACGTAGATGACATACTAATTATTGGTAGTGATTATAAAATGATCAAATCTGCCAAGAATATGTTGAATTCAAGATTTGACATGAAAGATATGGGACCTACTGATATGATTTTAGGAATTAAAATCATAAGAACATCAGAAGGTCTTATTTTAAACCAGTCACACTATGTGGACAAGATTCTTGAAAAATTCAACATGAATGATTCTGGTATTGCTAGAACACCATTAGACAATAGTCTTCATCTATCCAAGAATAGGGAGAGGGTATTTCTCAAGTAGAGTACTCCAGAGTTGTTGGAAGTCTAATGTACTTAATGAGTTGTACTAGACCAAATATTGCCTATACGGTTAGTAAATTGAGTAGATATACGAGCAATCCGAGTGCTGACCATTGGAAAGCAATAGTGAGAGTATTCAGGTACTTACGATATACTCGGAATTATGGCTGCATTATACCAGATACCCAGCTATTCTGGAAGGATATAGTGATGCAAATTGGATATCTGATATAAAAGACTCAAAATCTACTAGTGGATATGTATTCACACTAGCAGGAGCAGCCGTATCCTGGAAATCTTGTAAACAAACTGTTATAGCCAGATCCACAATGGAATCTGAATTTATAGCTTTAGATAAATGTGGTGAAGAGGCCGAATGGCTACGCCATTTCTTAGAGGATATTCCAAAATGGCAAAACCCGTGCCACCAATAAGTATACATTGTGATAGTCAATCTACAATTGGAAGAGCACGTAGTAATATGTATAATGGTAAGTCTAGACATATACGTCAGAGACATAATACCATTAGACAACTACTCTCAACAGGAATTATCTCAATTGACTACGAAAGTCAAGGGATAATATTATGGATTCGCTAACCAAAGGGTTAAACAGAGAGTTAGTTCAGAAATCGGGGGGAGGAATGGGACCCAAGTCCATGAAAGAATAAGTTGGTATAAAGGAAACCCAACCTAGTTGACTGGAGCCAAGATCTAGGTTCAAAGGGACAACCTAATTATACAAACTTAGTGATGTCACTGTGGGGGTTATCCCTAAAACTATTTCTATATAAAATATCAGTGATATTGTAAAAGGAAAGGATAACAATTTTGCTTTAATGATTCTTAAGTGGAGTAAATAAATTACTCAGAATTAAGTAATCACCTATGTGAGAGAGAAGTGGGGCCGCTTCAAAGGAGAATTATTTAAGGGCTAAATTCTTTAGAATCTCTTATAGAACCAGGTTGATGTTCATGGCCAAAACGAACATAACTATGAGAACTGAACAAACGTTTAGATGATTCCTGTGTGAAGTGTATGGTTCATTTACATAAGAAAGCTGGACAGTTCAAGGACATCATGTCTCTTTGGACAACTAGTAAAGTAAATATACTTTCACAAGGAAAGGTTCAAAGGGTAACACCTACCTATCCTATGCAAGTTTCAATAGTTGAACACTATCACAGAGTCAAAAATTAAAACAATTTTCATTCATGTGGGGGATTGTTGGAAATATGGGATAAATTGATGGGTGAATGAATGAGAAATTGATGCTCAAAGAACACCCTTGAATTGGAAGTGGGAAGTGAAACCACTAGTCCCACATTGGAAAAGAAAGAAGGCTATGGAGTGCTTTATATATAGTTACACTTATTTGAAGTGGTAACTATCAAAGCACAAACTTTTGCCTCAAGCAGCGCAGGGGGTGCAAACCGACACCCGACAAGTTGAAACTTGGGCGCGAGCGCACATCCTGCGTACACGATTGCAGGACCGAAAAGTGGGCCTCGCGATGAGCCCAATTTTGCTAGCCTTCTGATTTAATGCAAGTTGTTGCGGAATTGATTTTATAATGGCAGAATTAATTGGCCGTTATTCCAGACGCGAATTGATTTTGTAACTGCAGATTTAATCAGCCGTTATTCCTGACGCGTATTGATTTTGTAACGGCAGATTTAATTGGCTGTTATTATTCCCGAACAGCTCTCCCCTCTGTTCTATTTTATTGAAATCATTCTTCTTCTGAAAAACGGTTTTCTCTGCTTTCTTCTTCTGAAAAACAGTTCTCTACTTTTTCTTCTGAAAAACCGTTCTCTGCATTTGCATTGTTTTCGATAGTGTTCGTTTCAAGTTTGTTCGAGTTCGCCGGAAGCTTGGAAGTGCCGCGATCTCTTCTTTGCTGTCAGCCGTTGTATCCTGGGAGACTGACGTTCGCAAAACCTCAATCGCGTGCTGGAGGGAACGAATCTGTTTTAAGGAAACTGTGTCGAACACATGCCTCGGTATTCGATTGTATCGATTCCAACTTTGTTATTGCAATTTCTTTTCTTTGTAATTCCCTATTGTTTGTAATATTTAACCTTATGCCGATTTGAATTTGTTCAACAGGTGGAAGACGGGGTGCACCGGCGAGAGTCCGTCCAAGAAGGTCTCCTTGCCGTTTAGCCAACAAGAGCTGGAAAAAGGAGGCGGGAGATTTACGTACGACGCGCCCTTGGAAACTTTATCAGAAGACGAGCAGCTCTTGCAAGGCTTCGAGATGCCAATAGGATCTTAAGACGGGATGGAAGATCTAAGGGACAGTGTAGAAACTCAGAAGGTGACGACAACAATTCGTGGTGCACCCGACGCTAAAGTTGCGCACATTGTCCTCCCTCTTTTAGCCAAATGTCTGAGGAGTTCTTGAATCATTTCATGATCAGCAAGGTGAGCCCTGAATCTTGGCGTGGTTAAGCAAGTAGGAAGACGAGATGCCGCTTACAGCTTACCTGGGTGCTTTGATGCGGCAGCCTTAGAAGTTTCGAAGCTTGACTCGCCTGCCGCTCGCCATTGCAGCCTTTGAGTCACGAGCTTCGTGTGTCGCCCTTGGACATGTCCCTTGAACGACGAAATCTTGGAACGATGTCTGAGCTGCCGGCGGAGCGGACATAGAGATAATACCGTGTCGAGGATGCGATAAGCACCCGAGACATGGAGAAGGGTAAAATTAAGAAAAGGTTCACGAAAGGGAGAAAGGGCCTAATTTTCTAAAAACTCCCCAACTTTAGGTTTAATTCCAATTCTTTTTTAAACTTTTTTTGCCTAGAAAATTCTAAACTTTCACTCTAATATCAAACCGACCAAAAACCGCAACTAGTTTTTTTCAAAATGATCCACATTAGAGCCGGTTAGAATGATCATAATCAGGGCATGCATATTCATCAAGTCCAAGGCCTTCAGAGCGTGGAAATTCAGTATTAGGTAAAGAACTAGGAAATGATTCCGAAATAATTTCTATTTTTTGTCTCGAGAATAATCTAATTTCTTTTTCCATTTAAATTACATAATCTTTTTAATCAAGTCCCTTTAACACTAATTCCACTCAATTCGAGTTGATAAGCTATTCTGACCACGTTGGAGTTTTATGTGGAAGCAATTCTCTGCGGACAAGCTACCATGGAAAAAATTTGCCTCATTAATTTATTTTGTGTAAATAATTCAGCGTACCAACATAGAGACGCGGCCACAAATTGGTTAAGTCCAAGTCATTGGTCTCTCGTGACACCAAAACAGTTGATAAACGAGTGACCTCCAATTCCTAAATTGAAAATCTCCCTATCGCTCCAATCAACCGCGCCTGACTTGGGCGATTAAAATGTAATGTTGAGGTAGAAAGGTAAGAATTCGAAACCATTTGAGCTAACATTGTGCATGAATCTCTTCTCTAGCTTCTCTAGCTTCTCTAGCGGCCTTGTCGCCAGTGTAAAAATGTTCGCCACGTTGTGCATCGGCATGGCCCAAGTCCCATGTTTAGCTTGAATTAACCCTCTCAGGGGCTTGATTAGAAAATTCCCACGAATTTTTAAAACTTTGGTGAGATAAATTTAAAGTAAAAGCACTTGTTTGAAAAGAAGTTAAATTACACAAATGATCCTCAAACTTAGGTCCAATACGCACTATGGTTCCTGAACTTTTAATTTGTTCAATGTGGCTCCTCACCTTTAACTTTGATGTACAATATTATCCTTGAACTTTTAATTTATTTAATGTGTTCCTTGAACTGATAGTATATAGTCCCTCTAGTCCCTAAATTATTTGATTCAGGGACTAAATTAAACACATGCAAAAAATATGGAAACCACATTCAAAAAATCAAAAGTTCACAGACGACATTTGTACATTGGGACTAAAGTTTAAGGATTGCATTGAACAAATTAGAAGTTCAACAACCACATTATGCATTGGGCCTAAGTTCAGAGATCATTCATGTCATTTTCACTTCGAAAAAAAATCAATAAGTTCAAGCCAAAGAAAGTAGGGGTGAGCATGGTCTAGGTTTGGCTAGTCTAAAACCTAACCCAAGGATCAACCCGCAGTGTTGATTCTCAATTTTTGGAATTGAGGATCGGCCCTATTGAGCTTGGAACCAAAGACCATATCAACACTATGGGTCCGATCCAATTCCAGAGTCAACTCGGAACTAATCAATTATTGGTTTTGTTTTATTTTTATATTCCTTGAAAAGACAAACATATTATTTCAAGTTACATATCCATTAACAATGTAACATTGAGCAACTAAACTATGAACAACAGTACATGTCAAACAAGATAATAATATAAAATTCACACTTGCTAAAAGTAACAAACCAAGGAAACGAATGGATAAAATACAATTAAACTATAAGAAGTTCAAAATACTTAATATAAACCATAAATTATATAACTTCATATCTTGTTCATTCTTAAATGATCGCTTCAACTTCTGAACACCGAAAAACAAAATAAACAACACACATAATACTTAACAAAGTATGTTTGTCTAGTTTAGCAGAGTTCGTGAGGTGAGTGGCGAGGTGAGTGAAAAGAAGTGAGCGGCAAGACGAGTGAGGCAAGCAAAGAGAGGCGACGAGCAAACATAGGCGGGTCGGAGGGGCGAGAGGCCGAGGCGAGCAAGCGAGGCAGAAATGAGCGAAGAGGGTTGTTATTTTTTTTATCAAAGTAAGGCCGAGTTTCTTTATATTTTCTATTTACACGGCAAGAAGAGAACGGAGGAGGAGGCACTAGTGTTTACAGTAAACAAAATCGTATAATATATATATTATATATATATATATATATATATACGATTGGTTCGAGTTGGACTAGTCTTAGACTCTTAAAACTGAGGATTAACCTGCATAGTGTAGGATCTAGAGATTCCATAATGAAGAACCAATCGAGACCTCCTCGGGATTGGGCCAGGATGGTGTCCGAGATCAATCTAGGATTGACGCTGGACCGATGCTCGCCCCCAAAGAAAGAGGGACACGCTACTTCGTTTTGGAAACTTCACGAGAGAGGGGAGCTGAGCAACGACGGGGAAACATCTCCGGTTCTGGAAGCGTACAGAAATCGCTAGAACGGCCTCCCCACACCGCCCAAAAAAAAAAAAAAATAATAAAGAAAGAAATCCCGGAAAGAGAGTCGTGTATATATATTTCCCTCCATTCCAGTCCACTCGATCCTCATTTTCAATCTGGCTTCTCCTCTCCTCGCCGCAGCTCGTCCGCCGCCGCCGAGCTCGATTCCTAGGGTTTCCGGTAACCTCGGCTCCCTCGGAGGACCACCGTCCCCGCAATGTCCGACGGCGGCGGCGGCGGCGGCGGGGGGCCCAACTGGCAAGGCCTCTTCAAATGGAGCGTCGCCCACTCCGACGGCACCCGCCCCGCCCGCGACTTGAGGTTCGGACCGATCTCGATTTTGGGGGCTTTTGCTTTGTTTCCCCGCGTTGCGATCGCGTTTGATGGTTTCGGTGCTTGTGGCAGCGAGGAGGACCGGAGGTGGTTCGTGGAGGCCATGCAGGCCCAGACCGTGGACGTGATCAAGCGGATGAAGGAGATCACGCTGGTGATGCAGACGCCGGAGCAGGTGCTGGAGTCTCGGGGGGTTACCGCCGGCGATATCGAAGGTAATGCCGCGGAGCTTCGCGGGGTCTCGGCCGCTCGTGAAGTTGCGTTGGCCCCTTTTTTGGGCTGTGGCTCACTTCTTCTGTTTTTTTTTTCTTGTGGCAGATATGTTGGATGAGCTGCAGGAGCACGTCGAGTCTATCGACATGGCCAACGGTAGATTTTGTTTTACTGTTTCTTGGTCTTCATTTGTATAAGTAGCTTGGCTTGTGTTCTTTTTTCCTCCGTCTGAGCCTGTAGGAAAGATTTGGGGGCGCTGAGATTCACACGTTTTATGGTTGTTATTGACGCTGCTGGTTCTGTTATGTGTGAGATAGAATGTAATTTATGCTTCGTGAAGCTAAATGGGTTAATTTGGGGAAGAAAGTTTCCAACTTGTATAGTTAGTAGAACTTGGCCTTGGTAGTCTGCTATGCATTGTTAGAGTTGCGGAAACAGTTTCATATACTTTTTGGATTCTGATTCGTTAGGGTATTGACGGCATCGTTGACTATGTAATACTCAAGCTTTCTTCTTTTAAAGACTTATTGGTTGCTTGCTTCCAATCTGGACCGACCATGACAAATGAAGAGGTCTTATCATTAAGGGCCTTTGCTTGTTACACGATTTTTACTTCCCTGGTTCCTTGTTTTCATTCAAATTATGGATCCCAAGTGGTTAAAACGGATAGGAATTATCTGAAATCTGTTGTTGGTTTTAAAGGATGATTTTTTCGTTAGTGTCGTATATTGGTAGGATTCTCTTTCAAGTTTTTCAACGATAGTGGGTGTGTATTGGGGTATTTGGTATGACTAAAGATATAGTTCCTGGCCCTGATTAGGTTAAATAGGTGAGATGATTTGCCAATAAAGATATATGTGAGTTGACAAGATTAAGTTGTGTAGGTTGAAGTTCGAATAGAAAGATAGAATAGAATGGATGCTATGTCAAAGATGTTGCAATCACCAGAGTAGTAGCTTAACTTTTTTATTAGTCGTATGATGCACTTTGAAGCAGCATTATCTTAGCTGTAAATTCAGCCGAGCAGGTTGAGGCATCGTGCATCAAAAGATAAAAAGTGTAGTTTTTATGGTGTACTCTGAAGATTCCAGAAAACACCTAAGTCACGGCTTACAATGAAGTCGTATAGATAAAAATGTTATACAGCATGACATATTATTTAGACTATGTTCCTATTTCTAGACATATGAATTTTAAGAGAAAAATTTCCAGTCACAGTGTGTAATTTGGTCTTTTAGTTATATTTCCAGTCACTGGTTTGAACACAGCTGCATCTTATTTTATCCACACTGTTCGGAAAAGTCTTTACTGTACCAGCTATTAAAGTACTTCATGAATGCATGCTTTTGTTTCAAGAACCACAGCTATCCACCCTTCAGTATTCTTGGAGTGTTATCTGTTAAACTCATGACCCTTTTAGTGTTCTTGGAGTGTTATATGTTAAGCTCGTTGCCTCACTTCTTAGAATTTTGAATCAAATGAACCTCCTCCGCTTACTTAACCGTGCTTAGATTGAAATGTCCTTGGGGGATGGCTTCTCTTGTTCATAAGGTCCTGTAGATAATTTACAATGAATATCCTATTTGACTGGTGGAGAGTGGTGATAGTACACATGTACATGGACATTTGCACTCACCTTTTTATGTAGTTTTGGTTTCCTTTTTCATGTGTTGCCCATCTTTCTCCTCTTGCACTTGGCTTTCTTCTTCAGTACCACTTTATTACTTTATTAAGCTATTCATCTGGTGTTTTAGCAAAAAAAAGCTATTCATCTGGTGATGTCTCTGCTTTGTGGCTTTATGTTCTATTCTGTCAGTCTTCGTGCTCCATCTGCTTTTATGTGTCCCTTGTTTGGTAATTACTTGTTGTTTTTCTTGCAAGAGATTATGAAGGTGGCATTCTGAATTTTCTTTGCATTGTCATGTGCTTTTCTTTGTATATGCGACAGATCTCCACTCAATTGGCGGTTTACTTCCTCTTCTCAATTACTTGAAGAATTCACATGCGAATATTCGAGCAAAGGCTGCAGACGTTGTCACAACCATCGTTCAGAACAATCCTAGGAGTCAACAACTAGTCATGGAAGCAAATGGCTTAGAATATCTGCTTTCTAATTTTACGTCAGATCCTGATGTGACAGTCCGTACAAAAGCACTTGGTGCTATATCCTGTGAGCGATTCTTATAGCCAAATAAATATATAAATATATATTTTATTGCAGATATATCACAAGTGGTTTTTTCAGTGCAAGAATCTTAGTTGTCTTGTTAATTTGCTTCTTGATGTAGCTCTGATTCGTCACAATAAGCCTGGAATCACTGCTTTTCGTCTAGCAAATGGTTACGCGGCATTGAAAGATGCTTTGAGTTCAGACAATGTGAGATTTCAAAGGTAAGACCATTTACCACTTACTTGGAGGATGAGAAAGTAAGTGATATTACCATGTGTGTATTATTACCACTTTCTCATCCTGCAAGAAAGTGCTCTCTTTTGAGTCCAGTGGTAGCGCACTATATAGTTTGGTTCATTATAGTGATAAAAAATGGGGAATGGTGGGTCTCTGCTTTAAATTAGCTGAAGACTCTCAAGACTCTGATAAAACCTTGTTTATTGTCCTTCAGGAAAGCACTGAACCTGATCCATTACCTTCTGCATGAGAATGGCTCTGATTGCAAAGTTGTGAATGAGCTAGGATTTCCACGCATCATGATGCATCTTGTAGCCAGTGATGACTCAGAAGTTCGAGAAGCTGCTCTTCGGGGCCTGCTCGAGCTTGTGCAAGACAAGGAGGACGGGACCGGCAGCAGACTAGCTGAGGACGATGAGAAGCTAAAGCAGTTGCTCCAAGAACGTATCAATGGCATCAGCCTGATGTCACCCGATGATCTAGGAGCTGCTAGAGAGGAGAGGCAACTGGTGGACTCTATCTGGAATGCCTGCTACAATGAACCTTCATCTCTACGCAAAAAGGGGCTCCTTGTTCTCCCTGGAGAGGATGCGCCGCCACCTCCGCCTGATGTTGCCAGTCGCCACTTTGAACCACCTCTGCGAGCATGGGCTGCAGCTGATGCTAATAAGGGGTCTGATGCTCAGAAGAGTAAACCGCCACTGCTATTAGGACCTGGCCCTACTCCCGATGCAGCTCCGAGAGAAGAAAATGCTGACGCACAAAGGAATCCGTAGGAGTCAGCTAAGTTATTCTCTGGCTTCTCATAGACGTGCTTTTGAATCTGTTTGGAATAGAAAGATAGAATGTATTTTGTACCTTTGTAGATGTAGAAACTTGTTCATATGGGTCCTCCTCAATGATGTTCCCCTCCACATTATAACATATAGGGCTGTCTTTTTTGTGGTTTCTTCTTCCTCCATAATCCCCATTGTGTTCATACGCAGCAGAGCACGCATCAAATTATGCTTCAGTATCATGGCCTTGTTTTCTCCAGTCTAGAGTCATATGGCCTTGTTTTTATCCCATCTGCCAAAGGGGGGGGGGGTGGGGGTCCCATACCTTTCGGTTCCACTGTTCTTGAGAATGTCCAATTGTCGATTTTTAAGCATTTAGCTTATCGCCCGAAGTGCCCTCTGTTGTTCTCGGAGCACTCATGCATTACTTGTTGCGATTGATGAAATGCATTCTTGTTTCGATGGAGATTTGCATCGAACCCTTCGTCTAGTGCAGGGGTTTGGAGTCCTCGCCACGAATCTCAAAAAATTACCACGTGGAAGGATTTACCTGAGTGACATGAATTATTTGAGCATTGCGTCAAGGTTTTGGTACAAGATTCAACTTGTTGCAAACAACATAACAGGACTAAGATGGTTGAGGATCAGCAATCTTGATGCATTTGTTTAGCCTGAATAGAAGACGTTATTGGTATCTAGGTCCATTACCAATTGTTGCCATCTTAATGTGTGCCTTGCACTCCTGCTTCCTATTGGAGGAATGCACTGAATGTTCTCCGTACCTCACTCCCTTATACATCTTAATCGGCCCCTTAACAGCGACCGTATGGTCGAGTGGCTCGATCTCCACATTAACCAGTTGGAAGATGAAAGAAGCAAAAGACGTGATCTTTCTTATATCGGGTCGCGGTTAGTTGATGCTCCACGTTCCTGGCTTCCCATTTGCCCAAACTTGTCGAACACACGAGGCATTTGCTCTCGTTTATTCACTGTCCCAGAGACCCAACCATCATTACGGAATTCTGGGTTTTCTGCATATGTACCTCGAGAACATATCAGTTTCACGGGCACCCATTCTGTTGTTGTGCTGAATCTGGAGGTCATCGACATTGTCGCATTTCTTGAGTATAGACATGATGACCTGAATCTGATGAGACTCGCTCATCGGCCACTCGTCTAGTTTCGGCTGAATAAGACTCGATGATTTAGTTTCGGTTGAATAAGACTCAATGATTCGGTTGCACACTAAGCCATATGAGACTCGCTCTGTCGTGCATGTTTAGTCATCAAGCTCGTGCATTGCTTCATTTGTGCATTACTGAGAGATAAGTGGATCCGAATGCCCTGCAGTACTTGATTCACTGTACTTGGTGTTTCTGTCACGCCTTTGTTAAGAAAATCGCCAGCTTTAATCTATTATTTGGCTTAGTCCCAGAATCCTGCATTACATGGTAATTGAAAGATAAAAGCTGCGAGCATCGAAACTTCGGAAGTTAGATTGATTTTATGAGCAGCTCATTGAGTTTGAACACTGTAGAGTTTTCTTTTCTTACTCACATTGACACAAACATTTAGGAATCAGGAAAAACAGTGTCCATTCAATTATCAAGTTTGCCTTTTCAATGTATGCCATCCCCTCCAGCTTCATCTTCAATGAATCTCCACACTTCCCTTTCTTGTACATCTTAATCGGCCAATCTGCATCAACCATATGGTCCAGCAGTTCGATCTCCATGTTGTTGTCTGGCAAGAGGATGAAAGATGCAAGCGACAATCTAGGTTTGAGCTCATTTGTCATGGCTCTATGCTCGACGCTCTTGTACTTCCCAATCTTTTAAATCTGAAGCATGAGGAAAAACATCAGGCACTTCTTCATCGATTACGCTTTCTTGATTGGTATTGGCTGATAAATTCTGCAGCATCTCTCCCAAATTTTCATGCCATGGTCACAAAAGCATACTCTGTCTCATGATCTAATTCTAAGCTTATTTACATAAAATTAAAGTAAACAATGGGAAAGACCCGGTAGCAAATGCCATGGAATTGGTACTTTTTGTCCGAATTCTATAAATACCTCGGTGACGTCCTCTACATTCACGACAAGTGTGTCGGGGATTGGTTTAAAGGTGACCCCTTGATCCTCATGTCGAATCTGGAGGGTTTCTATATCATCGTCCTGCATTAGTATGGTGAGTATGGTCAGTGTCTGAATGCGGACTCACTCCAAGCACTTTATGCGGCTCGCTGCAAGGACAGTAATTCATCTGCAGACCCTGTGCCGATTCTCCGTGCAGTTTGGAGAGCTTGTCCCCATCGATTCCCATGGTCAGTGAGAGCCACCCTCGGAGATCCTCCACGACTGCTCTAATTCTGGCTGGATAGGCCTCGATTACTTCTCTGAAACAAAAGTCTTGCATCAGTCTCGGCTACAATTTCTTGTCGAGTAGATATCATTGTGTACGTGTTCGAAGTTTTCGGGCATGGCCAGTCAACAATCGAGCCTCCGAATCTGGTTTGGGTAGATGCAGAAGATCAGAATATCTGACCAGTCCAGCTTCTGCTTCTAGGAAACCACATGTGTGCCGCATAACCCTGTATGTCATTCGAAGTCATCGCAGGCCGGTTCTTCTCTTCTAACGGCAGATAATTCAGCCGCGCAATCCCTCATCGCCCGCATCACCTCTTTCGCAACTCCATGATTCACTACCTTCATTCAGCATAACATACTACATATAAGGTGAATTTAGGAACTGCTTGTCATCTATAGGGGGTAAATCATCTATTACAGACATTGTCAAAGCCAAGATGATTCCATTTTAGTTCATTAATACAATAGTAATTAGATTCTTATGTATTTTTTCTCTATTGCCCTATTTCTTCACTAATATAGCATGTAGAATATAACTTTTCTTTTGTAACATAGAGAGAAAAAGAATGAATCTGAAATTTTCTAAGTTTCTCTGAGAAAGACCTGCAAAAATCCCCAGTCCTTGCAAGCAAGATCAAATTCCTTGAGCACCTGCTCATCCCTGCACAAGCGCAATGACAAGTCGATCACTGGGATATCGGACGAGAAACGGTTCACAGCTTTGTCGGCTTTGTCCAAGGCCATGTCTTGTTCTGTTCTGATGTACCTCCGAGTGACGTGAAGAGGGCCTTTCCTCACCATCTCCAGCACATTGGGCACTGGCATTGTTGGCCCCATAAACAGGGGCCTGTCGTGCTTCTTCAGGTCCATGATCTTCTCTTCTAAGGTTTTCATTGGCACTCGAGCCCATGTTTCGTTCCCTGAAGCTGTCGGACTTGCTTTTTATACTCTCCTCTTGATTTGTTTCCGAATTCGTTGACTTAGCTAGTTGCGTACGGAATTGGACCTTGATCTGTCGCTTCTTTTTGTGGTTTAGCGGATTGGTTCTTTCTCTACACTACAGATTTCATGCATTCTGGATGCTCAACATGGCATGACCTAACCACTGTGATAAGTGCAGTTCACACGATCTCAGACCTACGGTGCCACCTTGGATTTAAGGTCACATGCATGATCTTGGATATGAGATCTACTTTAACCAGAGACAGGCGTGCCGATTCACGGCGGTGAAGTTGCAGTGGTGGTCCTCAAGTCAAGATAGTCATGGTGGTGTCTCCGACGGTGGCAATGGCCAAGTCCGGTGGGTGGCGCCTGGCGGCACATGGTGGCCGGAAGTGACATGGACCCATGAAACAGAATATGTTATTGAAAATAACCCAACGGTGTCTATGTTTAGATTCTCCTTGTCCTCACAATTATGAAAAAAAGAACAGTACAACAATCTAATTATAAGAATTAGGCTCGAAACAAACCACTCAGATTAATAAGCATTCTCCCAACTTTGTATTGCTACGCGACCATCGCTTATCTTTACAAAATGAAAGTACGAAAATCATAAAATTTGAAAAAAAAAGGCGTAAAGATCACTCAAACAGACGAGAGAAAGAAAAAGCCTGAACAAAAACGGTCATATGGTTCTTTCTTCTGTCTCCATCTCCATCTCCATCTCCATCTTCATCTTCTTCGCTTCACTGAGCAGGACAAAAAGTGACGACGTACCTCGACGCCCTACACCTGTTCAAGCTCTTAGCATCGTCGAATGCATAACTATATGCCTTGGGGCACATCGCCTTGAACAGATTCGCGAACAACGTCGGTTTGCAGCTCCTCGGATTCCCGAACTTGCCCGTGCAGCAATACTTGGCCGATCCCATCGCCAGGCACGCGCTCTTGCACCCCACCACCCTCCCCTCCCTCCTCACCTCCAGCGCCGCCGGGCACATCCCGTTCAGGTCCGCATCGCACGCTGCCACCCCGCACCCTCCGCTGCCGCCCAATGGCCTCAATGACACCGGCAGGTTGAACCCGTCCACCAGGCTCACGTCATAGAAGTGGAGCGGTGACAACCTCGTGCCCAGCGTCATCTCCACCACCGTCGCAGGTGGCTCGCCGCTTGAGCCGCGGCAGCGGAGGGCTCCGCCGCAGCCGCCCGTGCTGCAGGCGCCCTTGCCGTGCTTGTTGAAGGCGCAGCCCTGCCGGGCCCAGATTCTGCCGGACCACAGCTCGGGGACGTCCACGATGGATTCTTCGCCGGTGTCGAGGCGGAAGCCGCCATCGCGTGGGGTCATGTGGCCGGCGTTGCCAAGAGTCGCTGGCCAGACGGTGTGGTTGCAGTTGTTTACCAGTATGAGTTGTTGCGCGGCTTCTGAGAGCGTTATTGAACGACAGAAATTGGATTAATCATGGAGCTAACAAACATGATGAACACTATATCAAAGCTACTACTGCCATTGATCAACTGATTCGATTAAACAAGAACTTTTACCTGTAACAATGCAGGAGAGAGTCAGCCAAGAGAGGAGAAGAAGAGCGAAACAAAATGAATTCGGCATGTTTGCCAGTAAGAAAGGCAGAAGAAGAGAGCTATAGAGGGAGAGCGAGAGCGAGAGCGAGAGCGAGGAAGTGTCAAGTATTTATATGCCTGTGAGGGCTGGGGTGGCTGCAGACTTTTGTGTCTGAAAAGGATTTTGTGTTGAAGGACCAAATTATGGGTAAATTGCGCTTTCGGTCCCTGTATTTTCGCCGTCGGGATCCAATTCAGTCCCTCTAATTATTCTGTGGCAAGCTGAAGCCCTGCCGTGTGCTTCAACGTCTTCACCATTCGAGTACATTCGATCAGTTTCCACGAATCTGAATGGCACCATAGGCAGTATTTCCCGCCAATGATGTGGTGATTGTATCGATGCTTGTCTTACAAAAAAGCTAAAGATGATCCTTCTGGGTTGTACGGTGCGATGACCGTGGGATAAGTGCATAAACATGATTTAAGATTTTGATAGTTAGTCAATTGAGAATTTGCGGTTTTCTTAAAAAGCCCCGTTCGGATCTTGAGTTTGCCATCGATGGAATTTGCGCGTCCCAAATGACACGTGGTACGTGACTAGATGTTACACGTTTGAGCCACGATGGATTTTCGACACCTGAATTGCATGGACAGTGAGGTCAGGACCTGATTAAGGATTTTTCTAAAACTTTGGAGTCCTCAATTGACCAAAATAAAAGTCTTATGTTTTCCATTGACCGACCACTTGTCCCCCCCTATTGTGTAACTACGTGTCTGTTAGGTTAATATCGTAAGAAAATTAGTGACAAACTGTCTTATTTACATGGTCGCTTCATAAAAAATGGTTCTATGCTCTTAAAATTGCTTTGATTTCAAATTAAGTTTACTTTGACATCACAATCGTAAGATACAAGCAAAATTGGAACCAAACGAAAAGCACTGATCAAAACTGTAATTTACCTAATAATCGCTATCCATTACGGAATGAGAGGAGCTAATCATCACTCAATCATCCTTTTGGGGAGAAAGGGCACATATCCTTTGCTTGGAATTTGGGCTTTCTTTTCTTGTTCTATCTTTAACATACTTCGACTAACAAATTCAAAATAACAAACTTCTTCGGCAAGAAAAAGTAGAGAGAGGTTAAAGATGACATCCATGACATAGAAAATGTAGAAGATTTCAGAAAATGTCCCCTAACATTGATACTCATTGATACTCATGTCACTAGTCATCTTCACTTTGTAAAATGTGCAATTTGCATCAGACCCCTAATCAGAAAGACTAAACGATGGATGACGGGAAACTGAAGATTTCATGAAATTTTGATCTTGCTAAATCGATAAGGAAGATTTAACCGTGATCTTATTTCATTCTTATGTTATACGTGATTTTCTTAAGTATTGGATTAGCGGTCTGATCTGTTTGTTTAGAGTTACTCCCCCCTTATTTGATGAGTGGTTCAATCCAAATCTGCCCCTTCTTTCACATTGTCCAAGCCCTCACACTGATGATAATTTCTCGTCCTTGTCAAGTCGGATATGGGCTTAGTCCACTTACGAGCCATACATTGATTGGATAGTATCATGCTCTCATACCATTTGACCACCCAACTCATTCCAAATAGGTCAAGCCTGCAAAAAGAGTACTCTGAGTAACTACGTAAGGTGATACCCACTTGGAGATGTATATTTTCTAACAAATCACTCCATAGGGTTTCTCCCATCTGATATAGGATTTTGGGATGTCACAAAACCCTTGGCTATCTTGTGACGTCGGCAATTTGCTACCTCTGTGAAGAGATTCCCCGACACCTACCACAAAAGTGGGGCAACTGCGACAAGCTTTTGTATCTATAGGTGAATTGAGTAGTTATAGTTTAAATTGAAAATTGCATAACTGGCTTAGGATCCTTGTGATAATGCAAAGAGGGGTAATTGCACTAATCACCTCTTCTCGTACTTTTACCAATTAAGGCAACCTCATATTTATCGCTTCGATTGATTTTTTAATAGGAGGAGACAATTCTTCATTTGGTTGATCTTTCAACTTGAGACTTAAGAAAGGGCGATCATTAAGTAATCGTATCTTGGCATTTGCTTTCTCTTTTACTTTGGGGGGACAAGTGAAAGCAAAAATCAACAGCAAAAAGCTTGGCATATATATTTGATGATCAAGCAACCTAATCTTTAGTTTGGTTTTCTTAAATAGGGTCATGCCGTACTGCTTTCTTTGTGGCTTTATGGTATTTGTACCTTTGTTGTGCAGTAGGCAGTAAATACCACCTCATGTCATTGTTGATCTAAGCATATGAATGATATTAATCACATTTATAGTATTAAAATGTATTTTGAATTTGAGTCCGTTGAATGAAATTCAATCAAAAAAAAATTATTAAAGGAAAGTCCGAAGTTGAATATTTGCGGACGTTTGTTTGCCGTGGAAATACAGTTTCCTGTTCGGTGTCAGAGAAAAGAAAAAGGGGAGAGGGGCGCACTTAATTTTCCTTAGTTACTGAAGTCGGCCAAGTTCAGTAAAAAAGGGTAGTTGACCATGCACTTTCCTCAATTTTTCCTTTTCCTTGTTGGACTCTCCAAGAAGAAATTTGACCATGGACACGACGCATGTATATATATATATATATGGGCAGATCTGCTCTTTTGCTGTAAAGGGGGTGCACGCCATAATCCTCTTGAAGCGCCGTTTTCTATGTGTGCCGTGGGTGCCAAATTTCCGAGCGGCATCCATAAGTGCTGGGTGCTTGACAGCAGGTTCATGATTTTATTGTGGAATTACACCAACAATTCAATTGTCTATAGTGATTAAATCTTGTAGTAAGATTTGTGTCGATTCCCTTGTGAGATTGAAAGATTATTTCGTGAGTAATTGGGGCTAAACGCTGCGTGCGTTATTGGATGTAATTGGGGTTTGAGAAACACTGTGCTTAAATGATTCGAGTATGGTTGTAATCTCCGTTGTATCGCTTGATCTATAGTGGAATTTCGTGCTGTTCTCCCCGTGGATATAGGTTACTACGACTGAACTATGTAAATCTGGTGTCTGATTTATTTTCTTATTCTGTCAAATTTTATTATTCGATCGCTTGGCTTCCGCAACATAAAGAAAATAATAAAATTCGTATTCTTAACAACACGTAATAGAATATTGACCCACGATAAAATGACAGGCAGTGTCTTTAGGTTACGGTTGGTGGTAGCTAGGATAAAAGTCAGGATATCCTATCCTGTGCTTAGTTTCCGCCCAAGACAGGATAAAATCGGATTTAATAGAGATATAAGCTGGATAAAAAAAAATATCTCTTAGAAAAGGTAGGCTTAAGGTGGATAGGATTTTTTTAATTCAAGATATAAATTTATTTTTCTCGAATAAAAAACTTCTTAAATTAATTAATTAAAGTAATAGTTAAACATAATTAATATTTGAATTGCAATATAAAACAGAAAATTCAATATAACAAAGAAAAACAAATTTCTTTTTATTAATTCCTGTTATTATTTATTTATTTGATTTCTTTCTATTCCGTAATATATATTGTATATATTTAGTATATATATATTACATATCTTAGGTATATTCGTATAGTTTATTGTATAATAAAAATTTTATTAAGGAACAATGTAAGGGAATAAAAAAGAAAATAAATATATAAAGACAGGGACAAATAATAAAACAAAGTAAATAAAAAATGATGTAGAAGAATCTAGATTTTAAATGAATGATTCAAACTAAAAAAGGATCTTTCTAATTCTCTAAGAATGAGAGGCAATGAGATTTCGAAAAAACCATGCCCTCTCCATCTCCTTCTCTTCCACATATTTGCTTCAATGTTGAAGTTTCGCGAATCTTCCAAAATTCTCTGGCTCATGTGAAAGTTCCACGAAAATAAAGAAAGAGTCAAAACTCCTTCTCTTTCATAGCTCTCTGGTTCACGTCAAAAGTCCACAAAAGTAGCAAGAGCTCCTTCTCATACATCTTGTTGAAGTTTCACGAAAGTGGCGAAAGAGTGGAAGCAATATACTTTTCAAATTCCCAAAGGTGAATGATAACGATTGGATGTGAAAACGGCCTTTTGCATTGTAACCTAGATGAAGAATTATATATGGTACAACCTAAAGGTTTTGAGGTCAAAGGTAAGGAGCACATGGTATGCTGCTTGAAGAAAAGCTTGTATGGCTTGAAGTAAGCTCTGCGGCAATGGTACTTAAAGTTTGATGATCTTCATGAAAGAAAAAGGATTTCCATGCTGTAAGGCTAATCATTGTGTTTATTTTTGCAAGTATGGCGATGGTGATATCATGTATCTCTCTCTATATGTTGATGTTATGTTAATGGCTATTGGCTAGCTCCAATATGAAGAGAATCGTAGAAGTGAAGAAGACATTGGTATTGTTTATTTGCTATGAAAGACTTGGGAGAGGCCAAGAAAATCTTAGGCATGAAAATCATCAGGGATATGAAAGATAAGAAATTATGGTTGTCGCAAGAAGGCTACGTGAACAATGTGTTAAAGAGATTCAAGGTGGACTACTCTAGCAAGTCACTTCAAACTTTCCAAGGATATATGTCCAAATACTCAGGCTAAGAAAGATGAGATAGCAACAGTCCTATATGCATTAGCAGTGTGAAGTTTGATGTGTGCCATGGTGAGCACGAGACCTGCCATTGGATAGGTAACGGAAGTTGTGAGTCGATATTTGTAGAACCAGAAAAAGAGTGTTGGAATGCACTAAAACAGATATTGAAATATCTAGTAGGTATATCAGATTATTCTCTTTATTATGGAGGTACATTTTTATAGTTGCAGTGTTATGTGGATGTAGATCACTTTGGTGATTAAGATAGTTGTAAGAGAACCACTGGATATGCCTTTATGGTTGCAAGGGTATCTCAATTATAGAAAGTAGTGGCCTTATCGACGACAGAAGTGGAGTACGTGACGATTACGGAAGCCTCCAAGGAAATCATGTGGTTACAAGATTATTAGGAGTTATATCGAAAACAGCTAGTGAGCACACTGTGAAGTGATAGTTAAAGTGCATTGAACTTAGCAAAGAATGCAGCTTATCCCTTAAGCACTAGACATATCAAGATGCGATATCATTTCATTAAATCAGTATTGAAAGATAATTAGTTAAAGTTACGGAAGATTGATGGCTCGAAGAATTCGATTGACATGTTTACCAAGTAGTAGATAGAGATAAGCATACTTTCTATACTATTGCCATTGGCATTACTCCGTGTTAATTGACGAGGAGCATCGCACAAGCACAAGTTCGGTTACTAGCTTGTGAAGCACATGGATGTAAAGTTTTTTTATGCATCGGGTGTATTAGTCTTTAAGTAGGAGATTGTTGGTAGGTGAAGCCCAAATTGTTTATTAGGGCTTTTTTTTTTTTACTTTTCTCTTTATTTTGCTTTTAAGTTAAAAGCTACATTTTATATATCAGCTTGGGTAGTAGCTATGAATGGCTGAGAAGAAAACAAAGACAAACGAAAAAGAGACGATGTGATGGCCAAAAGGAAGGAAAAGTGATTTTTCTTCGTAAGTGTTTTCAAATCTCTTTGTGCCCTCATTTTGAGAGAAAATTATCATTATATTTCTATTTTCTTCGAAATCTAGTGAATTCTTATGGTGCCTTTGCGAGGAGACGTAGCCTAAGTTTGGGTAGATTTCGATAATAAATTTATTAGTGTGTTCTTTCGATTATGTTTTTTTAAGCTTGTGTGGATTATTTGTTTGTGTTATTTCTATGACAATTCCTGTTAAAAAGTAGGGTGGATAGCCATTGTTCACACCAAGGACGTCTAGCCCGTTTGCAGGCTTAAAATGGCCAAGAATGGACCTCGATGACCCGCCACTCTAAACCGATTATTAACATAATCGCTAAGAATATGTATGCCAGCATGAATCAAAGCATATAAACAAATGGATTAGACTCAATCAGATTAACACTAATCGCATCTGTGTCGAAACAAATAACGTGTTAGGGGATTCTTAATGGACAAGAAAAGCGTTCAAATCAACTTCGTGCAAACATATTAACCAGAACGATGAATTGCACTCAAACAAGAGGATTTTATCTCGGATGGCATTGCGCTCAACGATGAATCATGTCGTGTTCTCGGTTCGGGGTAGGAAGCGCACTTCGAGGATAAATACTTGGTAGGCTCATGCAATTGAATTATTCAAAAGATTGAAAGCAAAAGTTTAGATTCAATTGGCAAACTCCGGCTAGCAGCACGACGGCGAAAGCTGGACGTCCAGCCAAGAATTCAGCCTGTGAAGCCAAATGTGTAGGGTTCATCAACGAAAAACAACGCAGCGAAATATAAAACCCTAGATAGGATCCGCATGTATATTGAAATCGAAAAGGAATTTCAAAATGTACCTTTTGCAGATCGAAGATAAATCGGTAGCCGATTGTGTCTAGATTAGCACCCCAAGTGTTGCGCTTCTACTGGTCTCCACACACACGAATGGAATTCTCCAATGATCTATGTGCTAGCGAAAGATCTTAAAGTTCCTTTTCTTGAACGTCTTTTGATTTTCAATACTCTGTCGAAAAACCCTAGATAGAGAATAATTTTCTATTTATTTATACAGCCTCATTATCCAGCGGAATTAAAAGAAGTGGGCCGAGTGATTTGGGCCTCACCAAACCGTCCACCTTTAATTGTACGTTTAATCGTTATTTCTTAACGCGCACGACCGCATAGATAATTTACATAAAAAATAAATTAAAATCTACTTCTTAAGTAGATCAAGGCGTACAGAAAATATTAATTAAAAAAAATATTAAATCCGTTCGCTATTGTGTGCGACCCTGTAGGCTCACTAAATATTAGCAGTGTGCTCAAAACTCTTTTTGGCCCACAAGTAATAAACGGTCTCTAGTAAGACATTATGATTACTTAAGTATAGTGAAGGTCGATTTTCCGACACAACCTAATCTACAACAAATATTAGAGTATTAACCTTGATTGATTCCTAGGGCAGACCACTAACAATCTCCCACTTGCACTAGAACCAATCATATAAACTAAGTCCCTTTGTCACTTGATTTCCGAGTTAAGCATAAAGCAGGACAAGTGTCATCCTTATATAGCTTAAACTCATTTTCTCGATACCGCAATTAGACTGCCAAAACAAGTAGTTGACTCTTCAACTCACTTGAGCATGGCCATGCATTTTACAGTCTCAACTCTACGGGAGGCCAGAAAATCATACCCTCGTTATATAAGAGGGACAAATCTCATCTTGTCTACTCACATCACTCAGCACGATTCAAGACATGCCCAGCCATTACCTTTATAATCACCTGTTACGGCTGACGTTTGGCAATGTTAAAGCATGCCAATCCACGTCTAGGAAACCATGGTAGACTCAGGTTAAAGGACTATACTCTATAGTTGTGATGAGAAATACTGATGACATTATATAACAATCCTACAGTATTCTCATAGTGGGTCTGTCCAATACAATGTTCTCTAAGATGTATTCCATGTGATCAACTTTATATCTCTATATTCATGACCCGTGAAACTTGATCATTAGTTGACTCACATGCTAGTCTCAAACACCATTTGCTTCCCAATGCACAATGGCAATTAACTAGGGATATTTGGAATATTAATATCCACTCTATTAATAGAGTTTTACGATCAAATCACGTATTTGATTATCTATTAAGGATATTCAATATTCAGGGGATAAAGATTTCGCATTCAACTATATACACAAATTAAATCGAAATCAAATATAATATATATTTTATTAATGAACAATGAAAATGTATATCACATATACTCTCACTCAAATCAAGACCAATCACTAATGTGTCTAAAGCCTAAAGCATTATAATGACGTTCATGCTTAGGTTGTGGAAGAACCTTCGTCAACGGATCAGCTATATTCAACTCCGTTGCAACTTTGCAAATCTTGACATCACCTCTTTCAATGAATTCTCGAATGAGATGATACTTCCTGAGTATGTTTTTGGTCTTTAGGTGAGACCTAGGCTCTTTAGCCAAAGCTATGGCCCCATTGCTATCACAATAGAGGTTCGTTGGACTTGAACTAGTGGGACCGATTCCTAGTTCTTCTATGAACTTTCGAATCCAAACGGCTTCCTTTGATACTTCTGAAGCAGCAATATACTCAGCTTCTATCGTAGAATCTGCAAGAGTGTCTTGCTTGGAACTCTTCCAGCACACTGCTCCACCATTCACTAAAAAAAAACCCTAATTGCGATCGAAGGTCGTCTTTATTGGTTTGGAAACTAGCATCGGTGTAACCACTTATAGTGATCTATTCCTCACCTCCATAGACTAAGAATAAATCCTTAGTTCTTCTCAAATACTTAAGGATATTTTTGACAACAATCCAATGATGTTCTCTTGGATCTGACTGGTATCTACTTGTCATGCTCAATGCATAAGCAACATCGGGACGAGTTCACAACATAGCATACATGTTGGATCCCACAGTTGATGCATAAGGAATCCTACTCATGCGGTCTCGCTCATCTTGTGTTGAAGGACACTGAGTTTTGCTAAGATTTATGCCATGTGTCATCGGGAGAAAACCTTTCTTAGAGTCTTATATATTAAACCTATTGATGACTTTGTCAACATATGTATTTTGACTCAGTCCAATAAGTCTCTTAGATCTATCTCTGTAGATTCTAATCTCCAAGATATAGTTTGCCTCTCCCATGTCTTTCATGGAGAAAAATTTTCCTAGCGATGTCTTAACTGACTGAAGTATAGGAATGTTGTTTCCAATGAGTAGTATGTCATTTACATACAACACTAGAAACACAATTGCACTCCCTAGACTTCTTGTCTACACAAGCTTCTTCTTTGTTTATGATGAAGCTAAACTCTTTGACAGTTTCATTGAAACGAATATTCCAGCTCCGTAATACCTGCTTCAATCCATAAATAGAACGTTGAAGCTTGCATATTTTCCTAGTATTATCTGGTGATGTAAAGCCTTCAAATTGTGTCATATACACATCCTCCTCTAGTTTTTCGTTAAGGAAAGCTGTCTTTACATCCATTTGCCATATCTCATAGTTATAATATGTAGCAAACACTAGGATAATCCGAATGGACTTAAGCATGGCCACTAGCGAAAAGGTCTCGTCATAGTAAATACCATGAGTTTGTTTGAAACCTTTAACTACTAGCCGTGCTTTATAGATGTGAACATTTCCATCCATATCAGTTTTCTTCTTGAAAACCCACTTGTACCCTATAGGTTTGACACCTTCAGGTGGATCAATCAAAGTCCAAACTTTGTTTTGATACATTAAGTCCATTTCGGATTTCATGGCCTGAAGCTATTTATCGGAGTATGGGCCCATCATAGCTTATGTATAGGTTGTAGGTTCGTCATTTTCTATTAACAATAGATGACGATATTTTGTCATGTGAAAATCATATCTTATAGGCTCACGATGTATTCTTTCATACCTACAAACTATAGGTGCCACTGGAGTAGACTCTACAACTCTTTGTAGATCTAATTGAGGTTCCTCATGAACTGGAACACCCTCTTGTGGCACAATAACTTCTTCGAGGTTTACCTTACTCCCACTGGTTCTTTAGTAAGAAACTCTTTCTCTAAAAAGACACCATTTCGAGCAACAAATACTTTGTTCTCTGATGGATTGTAAAAGTAATATCCTTTCGTTTCTTTAGAATATCCCACAAAGAAGCATTTATCAGATTTGGGTCCAAGCTTATCTGAAAGTAAACATTTTACATAGGATTCACAACCTCAAATCTTTAGAAAAGACAAACTAGAAACTTTTCCTGTCTACATCTCATATGGCGTCTTCTCTACAGCTTTTGATGGACTTCTATTTAGTGTAAATGCAGCTGTCTCAAGTGCATATCCTCAAAAAGATAATGGAAGATCTGAATGACACATCATTGATCGAACCATGTATAACAAAGTTCGATTTCTCCTCTCAAAGACACCATTCTACTGTGGTGTTTCAGGGGGAAAGAGCTATGAAACAATTCCACACTCTTTGAGATAGTTATTGAACTCTTGGCTTAAATATTTTCCTTCTCGATCAGATCGAAGAGCCTTGATATTCTTGCCAAGTTAATTCTGTACTTCATTCTGAAATTCCTTGAACTTTTCAAAGGAGTCAGATTTATGTTTTATTAAGTAAACATATCCATATCTACTGAAATCATCAATGAATCTAATGAAGTACTGATAACCTCCTCTGGCTGTAGAATTTAGTAGTCCACGTACATCAGTATGTATAAGGGCCAATAATTCTTTTGTCCTCTCACTTTGATTAGTAAAAGGAGCTTTTGTCATTTTTCCAACTAAACAAGATTTACATGTATCAAATGATTCAAAATCAAATGAATTTAATAATCTATCGCTATGAAGCTTGTGAATTCGTTTCTCGTTTATGTGGCCTAATCGACAATGCCATACGTAGGTTGGATTCAAATCATTAGATTTAAACCTTTTTGTATTTATATTATAGATTAGCACATCAAGATTTATAACATATATCCTATCCACAATATAGGCGCTACCATAAAATAATCCATTAAGATAAAACAAACAACTATTGTTCTTTATATCAAAACAGAAACCTTCCTTGTCCAAACAAGAAACAGAAATAATATTCCTGCGTATAGCAGATACATAGCAGCAATTATTCAGTTCTAAAATCATGCCAGAAGGTAAAGCTACATCATATGTTCCTATGGCTAATGCAGTAACTCTTGCTCCATTCCCAACACGTAGTTCCACTTCACCTTTTGTAAGTATTCTACTTCATTTTAGTCCCTAGACATCCATACAAATGTGAGTACTACAACCGGTGTCCAATACCCATAAAGTAGAATTAGTAGTAACATTTACTTCTATAACATAAATACCTGAATCGGAAATCTCACTTCCCTTTTTCTTCAGATCCTCCAAATATTTCTTGCAATTTCTCTACCAATGTCCATTCTCACCACAATGAAAACATACAACATCAGTAGTCGGACCCGATTTGATCTTGGATTTGGGTTTGGGCTTAGTGCCCTTGTCCCTACCCTTGACCTTACTTGGCTTCTTAAAGCCTTTCCCCTTTTGAACCATGAAAACATTAGGGTAGGGTCCTTGATATTCTGCTCAGCAATTTTGAGCATCTCATACAGTTCAGTCAAAGACTTATTTAAATTATGCATATTATAGTTTATAACAAACGTGTCATAATCTTGAGGCAATGACTGAAGAACAATGTCAGTAGCCAACTCTCGGCTAATGGGAGAGCCCAGCCGCTCTAGGTTTTCAATATAACCTATTATCTTTATGATATATGGGCTAATTGAGCTCCCACTTGCTAACTTGCACTCAATTAAGGTCTTTACTGTTTGGTACCTTTTAGTGTGTGTCTGCTTCTGAAACAAATTTTTCATGTTCATGATCATATCATAGGCATCCACGTTCTCAAACTGCTTCTGAAGGTCTGAGTTCATGGTAGCTAACATTGGACAAGATGCATCCAATGCATCATCTTTATGCTTCTGATAAGCATTTCTTTCAGCATGGGAAGCATTGGAAAGAGGTGCCTTCTAAAGGAGTGGTTTCTCCATGACATAATCCTTTTTCTCCTGTTTGAGAACAATTCTCAAGCTTCTATACTAGTCCAAAAAGTTTGCACCATTCAATTTGTCCTTCTCAAGGACAGATCGCAGTGAAAAGTGTGATACAGAGCTATTTGCCATTATCTACAATAAATATGCAAAGTGAATTGTTCATTAATATTATTTATAATAAACTCCCACTATACTTTTATAACATGTATCCCAATAAGTATAGTGGACCAAGATCCATATTTTACCAAGACTCGAGTAAACTTTGGCTTACCGCTCAAGACTAAGTTATTTAGATAGATAACTCTTTGTCAATTGTATCGAATACAACTCTTGATTGTTGGGGTTGACATCTCAAATCTTATCCCCAAACACTATGCCTCAAGGCCCAAAATTGTTTTGATAGCTTCGTTAAGTAAACCAATTTTGACTTATGGATAACCATTATCCAACCTATTTTACTCAAATAGTTAAAGACACCCTGCTTTGGCAAGCCCATCTATTGACAATTCAAGTTTTAATAGGTGTATGATTAGAAAGGCATCATATTATTACTTAATTTTATTAGGGACTCTTAATGTTTATTTAATGATGAATGTATGCATGTTATGAACATAAACGAAACATCACTTATAATAACAAAGGTACGTCAATCATACGGGAACGATCAATTCCATGCAGGGGTTAGGGGGCTGTGCCCCCTTGCGGGGTCGAGGGGCAGCGCCCCTCGCGGTGTCAAGGGGTGGAGCCCCTTGCGGTGGTCTTGCTGATCGGTTGGCGAGCGGGGTTGAAGGGGCAGCACCCCGTGTGGGGGCTTGGGGACGGCGCTTCCGAAACCTAGACAGAATTCTCAATTCTGTTTTCTGAGGAGAGCCCCCGAAAACTTGACAGAATTCTCAATTTTGTGTTCCGGGAGACTATCCGTTGCTGCTGCCTCTTACGCCCTCACCGTATGCATTTGGCCGAACGCCTCGAGTCCTCGACGCCTTGGATGATTAGGCGCGTTGCCGTCTCCACCTCGGGCAACAGACCCATATGCGCCGTCGTCTCTGCCCGCTGTCTCCACCTATTGCCCTAGACGTGCCGCCGTCTCCGCCTCGGGCAACAGCCCAAGCACGATGCCATCTCTGCCTTGACGTGAGCAGAACAGGATCGACCCATCCCTGCTTCGTTCCTTATCAATTGATCATATCAATTCGTATTTCAAATTCATCTAACCCTAATTTAAACTCACTTTAGGCATACATCATATGTATCAACAATTAGGATTTTCGATTAAACTTCAATATATCACAAGTTGCTCTGATACCACTGTAGGGTTCATCAACGAAAAACAACGCAGCGGAATATAGAATCCTAAATAGGATCTATGTGTATATTGAAATCGAAAAGAAATTTTAAAATGTACTTTTTGCAGATTAAAGATAAATCGGCAATCGATTGTGTTTGGATTAGCGCCCCAAGTGTTGCGCCTCCACCGGTATCCACACACATGAATGGAATTCTCCAACGATCCACTTGTTAGCGAAACATCTTGAAGTTCCTTTTCTTGAACGCCTTTTGATTTTCGATATACTCTGTTAAAAAACTCTAGACAGAGAACGATTCTCTATCTATTTATATAGCCTCATTATTCAGCGGAATTAAAAGAAGTGGGCCGGGCGATTTGGGCCCGCCAAACCGTCCACCTTTAATCGTACGTTTAATCGTTATTTCTTAACGCATACGACTGCATAGATAATTTAAATAAAAGAATAAATTAAAATCTACTTCTTAAGTAGATCAAGGCGCACCGAAAATATTAAATCCATTCGCTATTGTGTGCGACCCTATAGGTTCATTAAACATTAGCAGTGTGCTCAAAACTCCTTTTGGTCCACAAGTCATAAATGGTCTCTAGCAAGACATTATGACTACCTAAGTATAGTGAAGGTCGATTTTCCGATACAACCTAATCTACAACTAATATTAGAGTATCAACCTTAATTGATTCCTAGGGTAGACCACTAACAAAATGTTCCTCCGTCTTTTGGTCCACATCCGCCTTCACATTCGACCCTCCGTTCCCTCTTTTCTTCTTGGCTTCTCACTGTGTTTGTGCCTCATTTGTGCTCGATCCCTCTTTGCTTTTCAAACTGATCGAGTGCCTCTATACAACGATTAATCTTTACTTTCTTCTTCCTAATTTGTTTTTCCACCAGTTTGATTGAAATTTCTCCTGCAACGAAATATCTTTCACCGAAAGTCATTTTTTGGCTTTTAATATTTGCGCTGACTCCGGACATGAAATTTCCAAGCAAATGAGGGAATTGACAACTTTATACAGAACAGGACTGTATAGATGCAAATTCTGTCGGAATTCAATCGACGACACAATTCTTAATTTATAGACTCAAGCTTGTGATCAAATGTAAACAAAATATGCTAGAATTTAATTGACGACAGTGATTGAGAACACGAAAGATATTTTGCTAGAATTTAATTAACGACACAGCATCGAGGATAGAGATTACACACCGAAATTTAATCAATGATATGAATTGGAAACTATAGCAATGAAAATGAAGTGTAGTGCAGGAACATAAACTACTAAAAAGATAGTAAATTTGTTTGGTTTGTGTGCAATGAGCCTTCTAGTAGATGACCAATAGTATATGATGATATAGTGGTAACTGCTTCCCGGTGGTTCCCAACAGTTGCATTTACTTGAGTAGTTTCTATCAATTGCTCCCACATTCCTCCATCTCCGAGAATTTCGTGCCCATGCTTTTCATGATGTTATGATTCTGCTCCCAAGGGATTGCTTTTACTAGACTGTGTATCCACTACTCCATGACTTCACTTTGGACGGTTGTTGCTTGCGGTTCAAGTAATGACTATCCCACGGTCTTGTTCCCGAGTAGCAATTGTTCCCTCAAAGAGTGTACGCCAATTTCTCCTCGATCTCAACTGCTTTGCTGATTTTGAACTTTGCAGTTGTGCTTCTATGCTCCTTCATGAACATTTGCCAGTTTATCACTAATTGGTAACTATATTTCTGGGCTTCTCATGCTTATGAAGAACTTAGATGGCTTTTGGCAATTTTCCCTTAGCGAGTATCCATATTGATATTTGTTAGGAGATTATCGTTGTGCATCGACAACTAAATATGTGCTATCGATCTGTATCAATGTCGATCAACTAATATCAATCTATGTAGTTGTCGACAATATGTCACGTGCGTGGTAATGTACAAGCCGAATTTTTCCTTGTTTGTTTCCTCATCTCGGGTTATTTTATTTCCTACTGTGGAATGGCACACGTCTATCACCTGTGAATTTCAGCCAAGCAAGAGAAAGAGAGGGGACGGCCGAATTGCTGGAGGGGCCGCCACGCGTGGGCTTAATACTGAAAGTTGAAATGAGTTGAGAGCCTCAATTCAAGGTCAGATCGCATATCGGGCCAGTTTAAATGAAATTCACCGGCTTGCCTATGTTTCTTTATTCAATGCGGACACGCTTTCACTAAATAAAAAAAAAGTCCATAATCTCTAAATGCTGAGGGATGCAGTAAAGAATGCGAATACAAGATTTATACAATATCAATATTTTTTTTTTTTTTTTGGGGATCAAATTCTGTCATTGTCGTGCAGATTCGATCCCCAATTTTGATGAAATTCACCAAAGATCTTCGGTCAAAAAATTTAGGAGTCAACGATGCAGCACCTAGACGAGCTACACCTCACTTACTATCTTTCGCAAATTTAAAAGTTACACCCAACCTCAGCACCGAGTTTTTATGATTGTAAAATGGTAATTAACATGGCGATGGTGAAGTCCTAAGAAGATAGAATCGATCATTCAAAGGGATTGTCGTGGGTTGCTCCATGAAACCATTCACCCAAACAATTCAGAGACCAGTTATTATTCGCACTGAATACTTCCTATAGTTTCAATAAGATAATGAATGAAGTCTTGTGGAAGTATGCTGAGAAACGACGTGCCATAAACGCCTTCTGTGACCGCGAGAAAGTCAGCAAAACAGCGCACCAATACCTTTCGAGTTTTGACGTAACTCTCTTGTTTTGTTTACAAATAGTACTCAGAGCTCCTGTGTGGAGTGCTTGCTCAACAGTCGCTAGTGTTCATTCCTTAACTCTTCCATATTCTCAAAGGTCACACACGCGCTACTTTGAAGGCAATGGCCGATCAAGTGACCCTGCTGGACTTCTGGCCCAGCATGTTCGGAATGAGGTGCCAAATAGCGCTGGCCGAGAAAGGTGTCGAGTATGAGTACAAGGACGAGGACCTGTGGAACAAGAGCGAGCTCCTACTTCGGATGAACCCGGTCCACAAGAAAATCCCTGTCCTCGTCCACAACGGCAAGCCTGTGTGCGAGTCCCTCATCATTTTGGAGTACATCGATGAGACTTGGCACCACAAGGCCCCTCTCTTGCCGTCTGATCCTTACAAGCGAGCCCGAGCGAGATTCTGGGCTGATTTCGTCGACAAGAAGGTATCGGTTACTGTTTTTACTGTGTAGATTCATTAATGATTACTCGATCTACATGTACGTGCATTTTTTATGGAGCAACGATTTTTAGTTATATAGATCTCATGCTGAATGCGAAAAAAGATCATCTGATCTCGCATATGGCTCGGTGCTTAAATCGTCATCATCAATTCAGCATCATATAATCCTTGTATGGCTTTCATTTAATATGTACTGAAATTAACAAATACGAACTGTAAGCAAAATGTCAGTCTCTACATGGACTAGAAACGGTTGGACAGCCAACTCCTGTAATAAATCTGACACATGTTGGAAGTTGATGATGTCGCATAAGTTATATTGAAGCAAGAAGTGCTAATGCTAATAGTCAGCTTGCATGTTTGTATTGATTCTTCCTGATCTGATACCGTGATGAAATAAATTATAATGATCAACAAATTTTGCAGTTCTATAATCTTGGGAGGAAGGTGTGGATGACGAAAGGGGAAGAACAGGAGGCAGGGAAGAAGGAATTCATTGAAAGCCTGAAACTGGTAGAAAGTGAGCTCGGAGACGAGCCTTTCTTTGGGGGCAAGAAGTTCGGGTTCTTGGACATATCAATCATTGGCTACTACAGCTGGTTCTACACCTACGAGACATGTGGGAACTTCAGCATCGAAGCGGAGTGTCCCAAGCTCGTTGCGTGGGCCAAGAGGTGCATGGGGAAGGAGAACGTGTCCAAATCTCTCCCTGACCCTCAAAGGGTGTATGGCTTCGCCTTGGAGCGCAAGAAAGCGATGGGCATAGAGTGAAGGACTAAGCTCCTGCTTTTGCTGGACCCTGTTTTCTTCCCCGTGTGTGGCTGTTGGAATTTGATATCTTCGCAAGTGATCCTGTTGTACTCGTAAGGGGCTTTGTTTTCTTAAAGTAATGTTAGTCTCAGCAGACACTTCGTTGTGCCTTCTCTTCATCTTGTACTACCAGGCGACCATGTCGCCGTAGAATAATGCAGACAAGCCCATGTCATGCTGAGGTAATAATTTTCGTGTAATGTAAGGTTCTGGTCAGGTTATGAGTAATCTCACGTCTTCAGATGTTCTTCCAAATCCTTTCCGTGTTCTTATTTTCCTTTTGTTTTCTGAGAATCGCGGACTGCGATTTGCATACTCAATGGAGGCGAGAAAGCTGTAGGAGAACGAACCTGATCAGCCCTGAACTACTTTTAGGTTCTCCATCCTGTGGAGTGACTATTGCAGATACTCTCAGACCAGTTATAACCATTAATCTCATTCCTTAATCAGTCCTAACACTCGATTGCTATGCAACTGATGATTGTAACTGGGATTGAAAGTGCCTAATATACTTCAGGAGTCATCACCTGCAGTTGAGAGTGAACACAACATGTGGTGCTCTCATTAAGAAAAGAAATGGACTTGGTCCGGATGAGACAACACGATTTGGTAAGGATTCCTAAAACAAATGTATTATTGATACATCTGAACTGCCCTAGTCCAGCACTGCCCAGAAAGAAACCTCCTCTGTCTAACCTGACATCTGCAGCAAAATGCACTAATCAAACTTTGGCAACTAGTCCCTGGTTGTTGGCATCGACATCATATTGTACAAGCCGAGATGACCAATGAAATTCGAGGGTGTGTCATTTCAGAAGCAACGATGGTATACTATACAAAGTTTATCAGAGTCGAGTTTCTTATGGTGAGAGATGATGCCAGACGACAAAACATTCCTTCGAGATTACCATATATTGACACGGGGTCTAGTTTTTTCTCTAGTAGAGAAGACTGATGCAGGACAGGATATTGATCTTGCGAAGAAGAAGAAGAAGAAGAAGAAGAAGAAGAAGAAGAAGAAGAAGAAGAAGAAGAAGATGATGATGATGATGATGATGATGATGATGATGATGATGATGATGATTTAACTATGATCTTATTTTATTCTTATAGGAGATTTGATTAGGACTGCTATTTTTCTATATCAGGACTGCTATTTTTCTATATCAGATATGGTTAGGATAGTTATCTTTATTTAGAAATTGTTACCCATAATGTAAAATACAAATATGTTTAGTGGTAGCATAATTCCTAGTTTCCCTTTAAAATTTTACTTAGTCATCAAGTTTGGCCATCCTATAAAAATCTCAGATTCTTTCCAATTGTATTAGCACTTCTAAATCAGTAAAATTTTTGAGTTTGTTGATATATCTTAGATGCCTCTCTCTCTCTCTCTGCACCATGGTTACCAAGCTAAGCCTGCAAAAGGAGTACTCTGAGTAACCATATAAAGAGGTGATCATTTGGGAATAGATGTTTTACTTATGAATCATTCCACAAGATTTTTCCTATCCGATGTAGGACTTTAGGACGTGACAAAACCGTTGGTCAATTTGTAACTTGAGCAATTTTGTACATTCGTAGAGAGATTCCTTGACTATAAGCACAATGGTTGGGCTAATGTGATCATCTTATATATCTATAGATGGACTGAGTAGTTACAGGAGGGTGAGAGGGATAATTGCACTAATGAACTCTCCCCAATCTTTTTTTCGATAAAAGTAACTCATATTAACTAAAAATTACCAAAAAAATCATATACTTATTGCACTTCTGTCAATTTAGTTCTAAGATTTTAATTGTGCCAATTAAATCATAAACATTTTCATGTTTTGCTAATTTAATCTATCTACCCAATTTTTGCGAGAAATCACTAACGTGGATACCAACCATTCTATGTGGCACAGTTGATGCGACATGAACAAAATTTATTAATATTTTTGAAAATTTTGGTAATTTTTATTTTATTTTCCTTCTTTTTGTTTTTTTTCTTCTTCCTTTGTTGGTGGCTGGACCTCAACGATTGCCAGTGACCAACCAAAGGCAACTACCAGTGAGGTCCCCTCTCGCCAAATCCCAATGAATACAACCCTTGTCGGCCATTCTTGAGGCCTAGCAACCGGCAGAGGAAAAGAAGAGAGATAAAAAAAAATAACATATAAAAATTCAAAAAAAATTAACAAATTTTTTTTATGTCACATGTAGGATGGCTAACATCTACGTCAGTATTTTTTGGCCAAAATTGGTTGGGTAGACTACATTGATAAATGTGAAAAAGTTTATAACTAAATTGGCACAATTGAAAAGTTTATGACTTAATTGGTAATTCTCTCTCGTATTTATCGCTTCGAATGATTTGTTGAATAGAAGGACACATTGCTTCATATAGTTAACCGAAAAGCTTGAGACTTGAAAAAGGGTGATTAATGATCATTACATAATCTTATCTGGGGCATCTGCTTTCTCTTTGGCTGCGTTTGGTGGTCTGGATTTCTAGTTAGGATATGATAGGATACAAAATCCAAGTGATTTGCTATATCCTATCTATTATTTGGTGAATTATAGTAATAAAACCAGATATTTTCATATCTTACCATGTCTATTATATGTTATGAACATCATATTAGTGTAAATGAACCTAAAAATTGCACAAATTTAGATGATAAAATCTCTCACTGCACTTACTTCATTTTTTTGCCTTTTTTTTATTACTTTTCCCTCTCTTTTTTAATTCTTTTTTCCCTTCCATCATTCTCTAATAAAAATTTATTAAATAGTAAAATATACCAATATACCTAAAATATGTAATAAATATAAATACTAAATATATTTATTTATATATATGAAATTTATATCATAAGATAGAAAATTTTTTAATACATAAATTAAAAAAAAGAATAAATAAAAACGAAATTGTTGTTATTTTGAATTTTTATATTAAAATTATAATATTATTTATTTTCACATATTGTTTTAATTTTAATAATTTAACAAGTTTGTTATTAGAGAAATATTTTTTTTTATTATGGATATTAGAAATCCCATTTACCTTTATCTCACTTCCCCATGGGATAATTTTATCTGGGCTATATCCCTCATATATCTGACTTTATCCTATTTTGGGCGTAGACACCAAACACGAGATAGGATAAAATTTATCATATTTTGAATTTTATCCCGACTACCAAACATAGCCTTTTAATTTGGAGGAAAGAGTGAAAGCAAAATCATGCTATAATCGTAGAATTCAACAGTAAAAGCTTGACATATATGCTCGATGATTGAGCAACTTAATATATAGTTTGGTTATGTTTCTTGGATCTCTTCTGTGCAGGAATCATGATATTGCACCTTCGTTGTCCAGTAGGCAGTAAGTACCACCTAAGCTCATTTTTAATCTGAGCAAATGAATGATACCAATCACCTTTAAAGAAATAATAGAATTCACTCTTAACAAAACGTAAATCGACCCCACCAATGTACTTAGCAAATACAATGAATCTATATAATATTAGTCCCTTTGCTGTTAATGAGTCTGAATCAATCGGTTGCCAATCAATTTGGCCGTTAATGAGTCAATTAAATAGATCTTATACTATATGACCACATATAACATATTGTAAAAATCATAATTTGCTGAAATTGCGGCCATAACAATGATACTTAAAATTGTAACAATTCAATATACATGTATATATAGACACACACACAGAAACAAGTGTTATGGCTGAAATTACAAGGGTGGATGAAGAGATGAGCTATCCTAAACTAGTGATGACTTATGTTATTTGTTCTCATAGTGCATGTTTGTATGTAGATGGTGATTCTATTCATTTAGTTGATTAATTATTATAAAAAATTAAATTTAAAAAAATATTGAAATAAATATGAGCATTCATACAATATTCCTGTTATATAAAGTAAGGAGAATCTCCTTCTTTTAAGGGATTTCAGTCGTTTTTTTTTCCTCAAAATATCCTTAATTACTTATGGTACAAACATGTATCCATGGAAGAGCTTGTAAAACTTATAATGTTATTCTATAAATAAAATTTTTCAAGATTAAAATGTGGGTATTACTCTATCCTACATCAACCTTCCTAAAAAGATTTCAAATGTCAAAATATTATCATCTTTCCATAATTGTTTAAATAATTTCTATGTACAGTGCATTTTCATCAACAATTTCTTTCCATTTTTTAATGATTCAAATATTTTTTTCTAACATAGTGATTATTATTCAAATGTCAATTTCTTGCACTCACGCAACGTCTGTTCCATGCGCGCGTAGTAAAAATGTAAAAAATTCATGGTGTCCGAGTGTCTAAGGCTTAGCTACCCATAAAGATTTCATAATTATTTGCATCTCTTATTTTTGAAATATCTTCACACTTCTAGATGATGCAACAATCCCACCCAGCACCAGAGAACGATACATTGTATCTTGACATTTTCTTTTGAAACTATTTAATTTCCAATGGGTGATTCTTCTCTATCAAGTTCCATGTCTCCCCTCCAAATTTTGCACTCCAACTCATCATTGACCATGTCAAGTAATATTTGTTAATACGCAATATTCTTATATTGATGGCCATAAAGCTGCATTTCCATGAGTCGTCTATATCATAAAAATCATTATTAATTCACATAAATTACTCAAATTACTTGCTTCATGTAAATAAGAAAGAATAGGGTAAAGAAATATATATAAATATGAGATTCTTGAATACTATTTTGACCTTGAGAAACAATTGGGTATAGCCAACGATAATGATTGAATTAAACAACTCATAGGCAAAAAACTCTTGAAGCTTGACAGATATAAAAAATGGGGACAACTACGTTATTGTGTAGGTCCAAAAAGATAAGATTGATATGATGATATCATTTCATTCGTCTGATGGATTTTTATAAATAATATGCAATCTTGAAGTAGGTGGATAACATTAAAAAATAAAGAAAAGAGATAAAAAGAAAATGGAAACACGTTGGTCATCCAACCAAACGTGTTTTTATAATCTTTCACATTTTTCGTAAATTTTGAAAAACCCAACCAAATATGTTTTTGGAATTTTCTCTTCAATTGAGATTTTCAGATTTCATGAACCACACCTTTTTTGAAGAAAGTAGGAAAATGAAAACATAAAACATTGATGAAACCGAAACCAAAAAATCAGGGCGGCTCTGGAAGGTGGTAGTCCCTTCCTCTTATATTTATATGTTTTTTGGTATTTGGAATATTAGGGCCTTGGCAAACCCCTTAAGCAGGCCGAAATTAGAGCCCTTGTTAGAGCTCATAATATCTCTTGTATTGATATACTCGAGACAAAAATTAGTCCGTCTCTTTTTGAGAAGATCTCTACTGGGCTTTTACCTGGCTGGGTGTGGACTGCCAATTATGATTGTTCTCCTCGTGAAAGAATTTGGATTGGGTGAAAACCTCATGAGGTAGACCTGGAAGTTATCTCTTTGTCCTCTCAAGTTATCCACGATCATGTCCGTATTTTGGCTCTCAATAAGACTTGCTTCTTCTCGGTTGTGTATAGGGAACATACCTTTATTGCTAGGCGTTCTCTCTAGGCAGACCTTATTAGGTCTAGCGAACTTTTTGAGGCTGAACCTTGGACGGTGGCAGGCGATTTCAATTCAATCCAATTCAACTCGGATAGATTGGGTAGCTCTAATACCTAGATACCGACGTTTGATGAACTTGGCCATTGTTTAGATCAGGCTAGCCTTGATGACTTAAGATATATTGGCCATCGGTTTTCTTGGGCGACATCTTCTAGTGTCTCTCGCAAGCAAAGGAAAATTGATAGAGCATTTATTAACGATCAATGCCTAAGCTCGTTCTCCTTCTCTGGAGGCCAACTTTCTAGCCTAAGGAGTTTCTGACCATACTCCCATAATTGTTAGAATTGCTCCCGCCACCTACTCAAGGAAGCCATTCAAATTCTTCAACTGTTGGATGACTCATCCTTCGTTTCCAATTATTGTCTCTTAGGTTTGCGACTCTCACATTGGTGGATCCCCCATATATGTTCTCTGCAAAAACTTAAACTGCTTAAAGGGCATCTCAGGCAGCTCAATAGAGATTCTTTTTCGGATATCTCAACGCGTACTTCTCAAGCCATGGCTGATCTTATGTCTACTCAAGACGCCCTAGCACTAGACCCTCTTAGCTTGGACTTGGCAAACCTGGAAAAGGAGCATCTTTAGATATTCTCGGATCTTAAACTCCAGAAGGAAAGTTTCTTTAAACAAAAATCAAGGATTAAATGGTTGAAAGAAGGGGACATGAACTCCAAATATTTCCACCATTTCGTTAACAAGAGACAACTTCATAATCGGATCTTTTCGGTGTTGAATGGTGATGGAGCTGCTCTCTCGAACCCGAGAATGGTTCACAATCATATCATCTCATTCTTTGAGACCCTTCTTAAGGCGAACTCTCCAACCTTGTAGCCTACATGTGCGGAAATTCGGGCTGTGGTGGACCGAGCCCTTAGTGCTGATCAGATTCTCTTTCTCTCTAGAGAAGTAACTGGCATTGAAATTCGGAACACATTGTTCTCCCTTGCAAAAGGTAAGGCCCCTGGTCTTGATGGTTTTAATGTTGATTTCTTTACATCTTCCTGGGAAACTGTGGGTCCTTCGGTTGTGCTGGCCATTAAGGATTTCTTTCAGTCAGGATCGCTGCTAAAGGAGATTAATACTACGATTCTCACTCTTGTACCGAAGATTCCTAATGCCTTGTCTATGAATGATTTTAGGCCTATTGCTTGTTGCAACACAGCCTATAAATGTATTACCAGGATCTTGGCTAATAGGCTAGCCTCTATTCTACCGTCCATTATTAGCAATTCCCAAAATGCTTTTGTTAAGGGACGGAAGATAGGAGATAATATTCTTTCTTGCTCAGGAGCTCTTTGCGGGGTTTCATCATGAGCCTTATCGGCCAAAGTGTGCAATTAAGGTTGATTTTCAGAAGGCCTATGACACAGTAGATTGGGCTTTCTTGAAAACGGTTTTGCAAACCTTTAGATTCCCTCAATTGTTTGTTAAACTCATCATGGAGTGTGTTACCTCTCCAAAATTCTCCATTGCCATTAACGGGGAGCTACATAGATTCTTTGCAAGTGATAGAGGTATACGCTAAGGGGATCCTATGTCTTCCTACCTTTTTACACTAATGATGGAAGTACTCTCTGGGATTCTCAATACTCAGGCGCGGTGTCTGGGATTCAAATATTTCTGGAGGTGCAAGCTCGTGGGTTTAACCCATTTGTTCTTTGCTGATGATGTTCTCTTATTTGTTGAGGGGAATATAAACTTTACTACCTTGTTGAAGGAAGGCCTGGACCTATTTTCTAAGTGGTTTGGATTGAAACCTAATGTCAACAAAAGTGAGATATTTTTCTCTGGTGGAACAGCGGAAATTCGAGGACAGATCCGAAATGTGTTTGGCTTCAATGAAGGTATGCTCCCCTTTAGATACCTTGGAGTTCCTATTATTTCGACTAGGTTGAGTAAGGCGGACTGTAGTTCACTAGTGAACTCCATTACTGCACGAGCTCGTTCTTGATCCCAAAGATTCTTATCCTTTGCTGGCTGATTACAGCTCATTAAGTCAGTTTTTCATGCTATTCAAGTATTCTGGGCAAGTGTATTCACGCTCCCATTGTCTATTTTGTCTAGAATCGAATTGATCCTTAGACAATTCCTGTGGAAGGGTATGGACTTTGGCGTTGGTGGGGCTAAAGTCCCCTGGTGTGATGTTTGTCTCCCTAAAGAGGAAGGTGGCTTGGGTATTCGTAGACCCCTTGATTGTAATCATTCAGCAATGCTCAAACATATATGGACTCTTTTCACAGATAAAAGAAACTCTATGGTGTAAGTGGATTCACTCCACTTTTCTGAAGTACAAGAATTTTTTGATAGCGCCTAAGCCGACTTTTTGTTCTTGGGCTTGGAAAAAAATCCTCGACATCCGTTGGGATTTTAAAATGTTCTTCAAATGGCAAATTGGTGATGGTGCAACCACATCATTCTGGTTTGATTATTGGCATCCCAAAGGTCCTCTTTCGGATTTATTCTCCAATAGAGACATTTATTGCTCCGGTATCCCGAGAGAGGCCTCTGTTCGGGAGTTCTTTTCCGGTTCCTGGCATAGCTTGAATATGCTTCAAACTTTCAACTCTTGATCGGAGGCTATCCTTGATTTGGATGTACAGAGACCTAATCGATTAGTGGGGAAGGGCCACTTGTCGGGTATCTTCTCTGTGGCCTTGGCATGTGAGTTGATCAGAATCAGTAGACCTATTGTCCCTTGGTGTTCCTTCGTTTGGGATCAGAGCATTAAGTCGAGGTATGGCTTTTTGTTATGGCTTATATCACTGAATAGGCTCCCAACACAGGTCGTTTTGCTTAATTATCGCAGAATATCAGAAGGTGTTTGTATCTTTTGTAAATGTAGACCCGATTCTGTTGATCATCTGTTCTTTGGGTGTCCTATCATAGGTACCCTTGCACTATTTTGGGCGGATAAATGTAATTTATCATGGAGAAATCAGTCATGGCAAGATAATCTTCAATGGGCCATCCGGTTCATAGGCAGCCACGGTTTTCACCAATTGCTCGCTTCTCATTTGGAGCATTATGCCATATCATCTGGATGACACGGAACAATATCCTCTTCAGGAATCAACCCCTCTTTGTGCCGGCCCTACGGCAACATCTTGCTAAGTTCATAAGGGATAAAGGTCTGTCATTCAAACCCGTTGAAGATAATCCTCGCAACAGAAGGATCCAAGTCAATTGGGGCATCTCGCCTACCATCTTTGATTAATCCCTTTGGGTTGTTGTTGTTTCTCTTTTGTAGTCAGTTGGTCGTTCTTTGGCCCTGCTGTATTAAGCATTTGATGCTTTCGAGTTCTCTAATCGTTACACCTTTGCACCTGTTATGACACATTATATGTCGTTTCAGGTACGAGGTTTTTGTATTTCGGTTACATCATATGTAGGTTATGCTTTGAAAAGTCAATATACATCTTACCTTACAAAAAAAAAACATTGATGAATGACTTTCTCATATAGTGTCCAAATTTTTATTCTTTCACCTATAAAACTAATCGACAATACCATTATTTCTTAAAGGATCCACCTGGAACTTGAAACTTACCGATTGACTAGGTTCCTATTTTTTTGGAATTTGGAATCTATCCTACATATCTTGAAATCTATAACCTATTATGTCATAAGTTCGAGGGTCTACTTAAGTTCCACCTATATTATTAATTGAATGATTGTAGTGAATCATCATCTTTTATGATCACCAATTTCTATTAGAATACATTGACAATAATTTATATTTAGACGTACAAAAATATGAAATATTAACAAAGTAAAAGTCTGAGTTATAAAATGAAAACTCTGACTAGCAGTTCATCGGATGCCATGAAATATCATAGGATTACGCGAACACATAGATAAAGAAAAACACAAGTTCCAAGTACCACCCACCCAGAAACTACCTGTCAAAATAAGTTTCTCAATTTTTAGAACCTAGAATTTATCGTATGTACCTTGGAACCTAAAATCGAGTTCTAGGTTTTACTCTGGAAGCATGCTTATCCCTACTTGAAAGAAACCATGATAAATATCTTTTGGATTTCATCTTTGTTTTTTTTACTATAGTATACCGGTGCTATGTATGAATTATGTGAAAAATATGTCACAAATAAAAACTGACATACCAATTATAATTTGCAATCGACTGATATTCTAATATACCCAAAAGCATCAAATAAAATAGCGTACCTACAAATGATGGAGATAATGAGACATGAAAATATCCAGTTATACATTACAAAAGTGTCGGACAAATGGGGTGTCTAGAGTACATAAGTGTATCTTTACTGGGCATAATTCAAAGTGATCAAGTTCCATGTTGCCTTCCATAGAAAGAAAAATATAAGTAACACTTGTAAGGGCCCGTTTGACACTTGTAAGGGCCTATTTGGCAACTTACCAAATAGTGATTGCTTCTATTCTTTTATTCCTAGAATCAGTTTAGGAACAGAAATTTGTTTGTTAAATTTTTTGTGCCCAGAATCAGTTTTGGAATAGAATCAAGAATAAAAAAAAACATAGCTTCTTTATTCTTGAACAATTTTGTCAGAACTGATTCTTCTTGGTTTTTTTTTCTTTTTTTTGGTTGTTGTTGTTCTTTAGCCCCACCACCCGCCGGCCATTGTTGCTAGTGACCAGCCACAGGCCAGGGCCGGCGAGGGTGGCTCGCGGCCTTGCCCAGCCAAGGCAAGGCTAACCTCGTCGTCGCTACCCAGGTTCGTCGCCTGGATGGCGACAGCGATGCCGGCCTTGCCTAAGCTGGGTGAGGCTCGATCTCGACATCGCTAGGGTTGGCAACGGACTTGGGTGGCAACTGCGAAGTTAGCCTCGCCAGATCTGGGCAAGGTCGAGCCTCGCCCAGCCAAGGCGAGATCGACCTCGTCATCACCGTGACGCCCTTGCCCGGCCCTGGCCTGTGGACGGTCGCCGCCATGGCCAAGAAAGGAAGGGGAAAGAAAGAAAAAAAAAGAGAAAAAAAAGAAAAAAGAAATAAATATTTAAAAATTCAAACTATTATTAATAAAAAGAAATTGTGTAATTATCAAATATATTTCTGTTCTTTTTCTATTCTAAGAACAAAAATTTTGGGCTGTTATCAAATGCCTTTAAATGCTTAGCAATCGTTTCCGGGCACAGAATAAAAAAGAATCATTTTTGCCTAGAATCAGATTCTGGGCATAGAATAGTTGCCATGCGCAGCCTAAATAACCCAATTCACTCCATCTTCTTTAAGAAAAGGAAAAAAGCTACCAAAAACTCTAAACTATGTTCACCGTGACACATTTCTTTTGAGTTATTTTGTGACATAAAAAACTTCAAAGTATGCCCCAATATGACACATTACCCTAAACTTTTTTTTGTGATGTTAAAAATCTTATACTTATGTGATACATGTATTCTCCGTCAATGTTTAGCTAGATGATTTTTTTAACAAAAACATCGTTTTTATTTTTCTTAGGCCACGTGGATGCCATGTTAACACTATTTGCTTTCCGAAGTCCATATAGGAAGATGTTTAACGGTATTCATTGACGGAATCTTAATGGAGGGTAAATGTGTCACACAGGTAAAAGTTTGGAATTTTTGTCATTGAAAAAATGTTAGGGTAAAGTGTCACAATGAGAATAGTTTAGAGTTTTTTGTGGCTTTTTTTCCTAAAAGTTAAATAGTGCAAGATTTTCTCTCAGTGAGTTTCAATTGCCTATGGAGAGCAACTAAAGGCGAGCCTGAGCCCGTAGCATCACTAATATGAGAATGTCTGGTGGCAAATAGGGCCTGGCCAGTACTTGGCTAAGCCTGACTAATGACATTTAGGGCGCGAATGATAATCATTATATTTCTATCTCGAACTAGTTTTCGATTCTCGGGAATAGGTTTGGAACAGAAACCTGTTTGGTAATGTAATTCCATTTTTCTATTTCTAGAACAACCTTTTGTTCCAAAATTGGTTCTGGACAAAAAATCAGAAAAAAAAAAAGTAAGTTTTCTGATTTTTGTATGAGAAATGAAAATTATTTCTAAAAACCTGTCTTCTCTCTTCAAAACACATCTCTTCCTAAATTTGGCCCCGGTCTGACCTGGTTAGACCGATCCGAACCAGTTTGGTCCGGTTCATTCCTGATAGGAAAATAAAAAAATTCTTAAAAAAATTAGAAAAACCATAAAAAATAGAAGTTTCAGAAAAATCAGAAAAAAATAAAAAATTCAGAAAATTCATAAAAAATTAGAAAATTCGGAAAATTCCTAAAAATCTCAAATATTTTTTAGAAAATCCATAAACATTGAAAAATTCCAGAAAAATTTCATAAAAATTTCCAGAAAAGTCATATTTAGGGAAAATAGGAAATTTGGTGAATTTTTAAAAAAAAATCAAAAAAAAAAATTTCAAAATTTCACATAATGGCTTAAAATTCTGTGGCCATCCACTTTAATTGAAATTTAAATTTTTTGAGGTGTCCAAACAATATTTTTGAAGACTCTTTAGTTTAGGGATTTAAAAGGGGTTTTAACCCCTAAACCCTTAAAAGCAGTCTAACCCTTAAAAGGGGTTGACCCCTAAAAAACCCTAAAGCTGCATTTGGTCGTTTAGATTTTTAGCTAGGATATGACTTGATATGATAGGATATGCAATCCAAGAGAATTGCTATATCCTATCTACTACTTGGTGAATCGCAGTAAAAAGATGGATATTTTCACGTCTTACTATGTTTATTATTTGCTATGAACATCATATTAGTGTAAATGAACATAAAAATTGAACACACGAAGATGATAAAAATCTCTCACGACACTCTTACCTACTTCATTTTCATTTGCTTATTTTTTTTAATTATTTTCCCTTTTTTATAATTCTTTTCTTTTTTTATTTCTTTTTTTCCCCTTCCATCATTCTCTAATAAAATTTTATTAAATAGTAAACTATTCTAATATACCTAAATATGTAACAAATATAAATACTAAATGTATTTATCTATATATATGAAATTTATATCTTATGATAGAAAGAAAATTGAATATATAAATAAAAATAAGAATAAATAAACAAAATTATTTTATTTTTTTGTTATTTTGAATTTTTATCGTAAAAATCAAAGATTATAGATATTCAAATATTATGTTAATTTTATTAATTTAATAAGTTTGTTATTCGAGAAAAATAACTTTTATATTATGAATATCAGAAATCCTATCCATCTTTATCCCACATCTCTCATGAGATAATTTTATCTGGGTTATATTCCTCATATATCCGACTTTATCCTATCTTGGGTAGGCACTAAATACGGGATATGATAAAATTTATCCTATTCTGAATTTTATCCCGACTACCAAACGTAGCCTAAAACCCTAAAAAACAACACAATCCTTTGAATGAACAAGCCTTTAGGGCTAGACTAGGGTTTGGGTGTTTTGATTGATATTCATTTTAGAGACCATTTCTAAAAAAATGGATTTTTGTTCCGGGAAATAGAAATTTGTGTTGTTATCAAATAGGTTTATGTTCCAGGAAATAGAAATTTTATGCTGTTATCAAACGAGTTTCTATTCTAGAAATAGAAATTTTTGGTTGTTATCAAACATGTTTCTTTCCTCAGAAACTCGTCCTGGGAACAAAAATGGAAAAATATATTTTGTTCCAGAATTGTTTCTGAAACAAAATAGTTATCATTCGTGCCTTTAAAGTTCAACTAGTGATAACTCTACTTATGCTGATGCTATGTATGGTTTAAAAAAGGCCACTCGGTTCGATCAATAGCGACTCACAACCGGCCATTGAAGAGTCAAAATCAATAGCAACTGCCGTAAGTTGAAACAATAAGCGAAATAACAACCTCCTCGTAGAATTTGACTAATGAAAGTGGACGAAAGGGTAGAACCTGACCTCGTTACTACGTTAGAATGTTCAATACAAAAGCTTAAGCAATTAGGTAGAGGGAGATTACATGTCTATAAAGGGCATATAAATGCCAATGTCAAGCGATGCGGACTACTTCAACATTACCAATGATGACCTAAGTTCAATTAATGCCAACCCAACCAGGTGCACTTAATTAAGAAGTCAATTCTTTGTGAACAAGACAATTTAGTCGACATCTCATTGATTCGATTTTTTTATATTTCCACTCCATTTTCCGGTGGACCAAACATGTTCCACTTTTAGTGGGCAACACACAAAATTCTTGCAGGTTCTACATTACATCGTGGTAGCTCAGTATAAAGATCAGCCTCAAGCAACTTATGTAGAGGAGGTGGGGGATACGAATCCCAGACTAAGTTGCTCACCTCCCTTGTACAGAAAGTAGCCACCTAATTTGCACATTCATTAGTTTTTGTATTAACTAAAAAGAAGGTAATACTGTGGAGATTCTTTCTTGATTAGCTTTCCAGCTTCCTCCCATTAGTCAGTTGTAACTCTGTGAACTGTGGCAGCATCAGTTTCAACACAAACATTCCAGCCTCTGCCTTCGTAGTTTAAATACACCGTCATCAAGCTTGTGCCATCCCTTGCTCAGTGGTGGTCTTAGACTGGTAGATCAATGGCCGCAATTTGAGAATGTTAAGCATGAATTACTAATGGAGTACCAACCGGCAAAGCATGTATTAACGGGTGGATAGACAATTCCAGTAGCCCCAAAACATATAACATAAGTCAAGACTCATACTGCTGAGCGCCAAGATGCGTGAATTGATGTCTCATTATGTTAACAGTGACTTGTTACGTAAAAATCTGATCAAATGAAGTAGTTCAGCTTGCCTTCCATGGATTGGCAATTTGTAGCAACCCAAGGTTATTGCATATAATTCTATGTTTACTTGTCGTTCTAACTAGAAGTTGTTCAACTGATGCTTTTCCTTTGTCTCTTTGTCTTCTTCGATTTGGTGATGCCGATGCATGACCTTGCTTGCACTGTGAAAATAGAGAGATCAACGTGATCGTCGTTAACATCGATCCGCTCGGCCAATAGAACAGTGACCGGACTCGAAGGGCAGTAGCTGAAACTCCTACAAGCAATTGCTCTGAAGCATTCACTGGCTAACCAAACTTCCATAAGCTTCTGGCATTTCATCATATCAATCTCCTGATATTGGATTATCAATGTCATCAATGGAACAATAACTTCATTCAAATAAGTATACCAATGTTTTGAGTCTCATGTGATCCTTACCCTTTGATCTTGACGGACGATTTGGTGGATGTAGTTAGTGAGACATGCAGTTGATGACAATGCCAATACATTGTCTAGTCCGCATTGAAAAGCCGATGCAGCAATAACACTTGGCCTAAACTCCGCGAAATTGATATCTGTAACAATTCGATTAGTCTTCCGGGTGGCTTCATATTCTAAATGTTGCTCATAAGAAGATCAGTAGTTCATGTTATTCTCGTGGTGATCGGATTAATTTGGATAAGAGGATCAGAAGTTCATGTTATTCTCATGATATTCTCAAAGTGTGATTTTTCTCTCTGTTTTGGCCATCGAGGTGCTATGAATTTGAAGAGACCAGATGCTATACCCATAAGCGAATGGAGGAGCCAGTCATTGACTTTTGTAATGAACTGCTCGTGAAGATGAGATGTCAAGAAGTCGCCATTACACGTCAGCAGTTCCACGTAGGAATATGCAGTGATGGGCCCCAGACGCCATCCTAACATCTGCAGTAGCATCAACTCCATCCGTTGGATGGTGCTTGGCTGGAAAGAATGGTCCAGATCCTCCATCTTCACAATGCATTAGCAATTTGTAAACAGCTAAAAATAAAAGGAACCCTCAAAACAACCAGATTAATAGACATAGACCAATAGGATGATGGTGGTCGTCACCTGAATTTCATGTATCAAAAGTGTGCTAAGGGTCTCGTTGAACTTTGACGCGACCGACAAGCACGCAATGGATACTAATTCCACAATCCAGAGTTGCCATTCCTGGAAATTCAACACACGGGAGTTTTGAAGAAATGAAGGTATCGAGGGTTTACGCGTACATCTAGTCTGTTTATAACCTTTGAACAACATAAATCCCAATAAGTTAACCAAACTGTATTACTTTTTGGCTTTAATCTCGCTTCTTCTTTGAAAAACTAGCAATCTATGTGATAAATGACACGATAAAGAAATGTTATTCAAGCAAATAAGAAATCTAACACTAATAGATGCTCTATGTGCCCACAAAACTTTATGTAATGCAGGGTTGATCAATATGCGAATGGAACTATGCCCTATTTGAGAGGATAGTCATCCCTTGGGAAAAAACTCAAGTCGTCATCACTTGATTGCCAGAAAAGCTAAAAAAAAACTTCCTACCTGGCACTTACAAATGGAGATGAATCGATCGAAGTAGTTCGCTGCCAGAAATATTGTACCATAAGACAGCTTCAATCTACTTCGACACTGAGAAGACAAAACGCGAAGGAGGGAGACAGGGTTAAGCACTCATCAAGAAGACACCCAAATTGACAACTAGACAGTAAACTTTGTTCACAAGTAAAATGGTTGTTTTTATGCACTCGCTACTTATCAAACCTTAATAAGCCATTGCATGACTCTGGTCCTAGCAAAGGCCAAACCTTTCGCTTCCACACGCTCCACATAACCAGACCCAGGCATACAACCCATCTCCTTCTCCAAGCAAACGGCGATCGCCGCATAGCACTCTTGTTGGGTCATACCGAACCGGGAACCACCGCAACCAGTACTCTCCGAACCGCCCGACATCTCAAACGTTTCGTGCTCGCAACAATCGGAGGCCGAGTAAGGGCTCACGACCCATTTCTCATCACAGAGCAAGCTATCCATATCGCGCAGACAACTGAACAGTGGTTCCCCTGTTCTCTGCGTACTTGATCGAAAGCGAGAGGTTTGGTCCTCAAGAAACTGTACAGTTAGCCAACTTATAGGAAAACGAGAGGAAGTAGTACGTGGACATGGTGGTTACAAGTAGAGAGAGAGAGGGAGAGTTATAAAAACTACACGTTCGACATGAACTGGGGTAAATGCCGAGAGGCCCGATCGAGATATTTCCTTCGAGGCCTTAATTTTTGACCGCAGTGAACCAATTGCGTGAGAGCACGAGGAATGATGGGGACGATGATGACATGGGGTCTTACTGTGAACAATCGCGGGTGCTCCAGGCCATACGTGAGCCCAACGCAGCGCAGCCTTTGATATTCGACGGTCCCCGCGTGGGGACAACACGATCTGAGAGCTCACATTACGCTGGGGACACCTGCAAACGGTGGCACCGAATTGCATGCTGGCAATTAATACCGTGCATGCGTTGTTTCGCGCAAGGATGGGGAAAGAGCAGTGCTGATTGGTTGGGACAGGACAGGTTGGGGGCCCCACACTCGTTCTTTCGCGGAACGCAGCTGTCGTCTCCTTTCGTGTAGTCCCCCCTCCTCCTCCTTCTCCTGCTCACGTGATCATAAACATTTCTACTTTTTATCATTTTGGGTTCGCGTTCGCAGACCGACTATATAAAGAAGAAATAGAAAAAAAAACGAAATTAAAAAATAGTATTAATTTATTATTAAAATTTATTCATGTTAGTGCTAGTCCCGCAACGTAGGACGGCGGATGTCCACGTCAGCGATTTATAGTTAAAATTGATTAAATGGACTCGATTGATAAAATGTGAAAATATTTAGAACTCAATTGATAACATTGAAAAATTTATGACTGAATTAGTAAAAGTGCAATAAGTTTAGGACTTTCGAGCAATAGGTCAATTCAGTACTAAGCCTTTAAAATGTGTCAATTTAATCCTGCACCTTTTGTTGATCTGCCAATTTAGTCCTAAATCTTTTGATGATTTGGTAATATAGTCTTTCCGGTCAAATATCCAAATATAATGTTTATCACTAAATTGGAAAATCTTTAAAAATTTTATGACTAAATTGATACAATCGAAAGATTTTGAACTAAATTGACAAATTATCAAAAGGTTTAAGATTAAATTGGTACAATTAAAAGATTTAGGACTAAATCAACCACCACTATACAATAACTTCAAGAATTTTTGTGCAATTATCCCATTTCTATCTAACTAGTCTCTTTTCCGTTTCGGTATGATTGAAACCTGTGTAAGACCAGTTATGGCTCTCGGTCTTTGCTTCCTAATTGACGGCTCAATCTACGAAAAAGCTAGCGCTGAATCAAATTTTCCAATTTGTTTTAAGGGAAAAGTTTTTTTTTTTTTCATGATTATTCTGCATGCAAATCGCTTCCAAGAAGTCTTTTGGAGAAGTAGAATTAACAAAACCTGATAGGCAAGACCGGGACTTCGAACCTGTGTAGTACGGCTTCCGCGCGACCAACATAAAGCCGTTAAAAAGGGCGTCGCGGGTTTCGGAAGGTGTTCGGCATGATGGAGCATCCTCAGAATTGCAACACAGCTTACAACACCTTTCAGGATCATTGAAGTGTCGCCGTTGTATGTAAAACACATCAGCTATTATAGCACTTCCTAGGTTACAATATATAAGACTGAATCCATAACCAATCCATTGCACAGTATAACTTGAACTTACTCCTCAAAAGTGGTTGTCAAAAAAGCTTCATCCAGGATGGAGTTTCTATCTTCCAAGTCGTTGGAGTTTCACTTATTTGGCACCACTTTATCATTATGTATGTCATATATTGACTTTTATTATTTAATTTTGGCTTTTAGTGTTTCCAATTTGTTTAATTAAATAAACATTGATATAGTAAATTTAAATAACCGATACTATATATGGAGAATTAAACTCATGACTAGTTATTAAAGTGATAATTGTTATATTCATTGTGAGTTTTGATTCTAGGGTTATTCCTGGCTTCTAATACTATTCTTCTCCTATTACATATACTATTCATTAAGCCAACGCGTAAAACGTATTACATTACTTAAATCGAACGTGTAATGGCTATTACGCTATGATCGTGTTCTGAACCTGCAACCCATCAAGGTGTCAATGCTTTTTCACTTGGCTCGATCATGGGTGAACTTTACATATCGGGTTATCTTCACTATCATTCTAGTTTAATTTAATAAATATACAATTGTTTTGGCACGGACAACACACGTGCACGCAGCTAAATAATGTGTGGAGGAGCGAAAATGAGTAGTTGCACGAGGAACTTGATGAGGTGGGAAGCTACTAGGAGATGTGTTGATTATGTACTTTTTTGTCTTTCTATTATCTAATGTGAGGGTAATTTAAGCATATCCAACAAGTGAGACAAAACTCACTTTTCCCTTTAGTTATTGGAATGACACAAATGGTTCCCGGACCTAATGTGTAATGTAGTACTTAAATTTTTAATTTGTTCAATGTGGTCCATGAATTGTAGTCTAACAGGTAATGTGGTTCTTGAACTTTAATTTGTTTCATGTAGTCTCTAAATTTTTTGTACATGTTCAATTTAGTCCCTAAATTAAATGAAAACGTTTAATATTGTCCTTAAACTTAAATTAATGAAAGAAAAACATTGAACAATTTCATATTTAAGGACTAGTTAAACATGTACCAAAAGTCCAGGGATCGCATTGAACAAATTAAAAGTTCATGAGCCACATTGCACATTGAACCAAAATTCTTGGACCATATGTGTCATTATCCAATAAAACTAGTGGACAAGCTCGTGCTATGCACATGCAAAATTATTCACTTTTGAAGATGCGAAAATCTGATTAGAACATGGTGAAAAGACAGAATGATAGAAATTGACGATCAATGGAGTGACCAACATCTTTCAAGTTACATGCCGCTGTATTTATGTTTTTATCCATTTTATAATCCACTCATCTATTTTACTAGGGCCATTGTAACGAAAATACTGAGAGTGAGATAAAAGGTAATGTTTTTTTATTTTTGCTAGTAGAAAGATAGATTAGCTTTCATGCGTGCGCGCTCCACGTGCGTGAATTTTTCTTGTTCCTTATGCAACATTGCAAGCTAACAATTAAATTCATAACTTTAATTGCACAGAAAGAAAAAACTTCGAGGTTATTTCCTTTGTGTCACCACTATACAAATTCGAATCTAGCAAGAAACCATTAAACGAACAATTTCCTATTTTCTCAAAGCTCAAAATCTAACATTTACTTAAAAAATTGAAAAATAAAATAATAATAATAATAAGAGAAGCATTCTAAGTTTCTCACGTAGCGCACCCACGTAGCCAGCAAATTCTCTTACATGCAGCCACGCACTTTTTGGTCTGCTCTGCTCTGCTCTGCTTTTTACAGCCCAATCCAGCGGGACCACCACCAAGAGATCTGACCAACACCATGCAATTTATAACCATGAAGCAGCTTTATGCATCCATAAGCATCAACCATTCAACGACATTTTGCAGGGTTCATGTTTCTGTCGTCTCTCGCTTCAATGCTTTGACTTCTAAAAAGGTGTTCGTGTGTGTGTGTCTGCGTTCTGCTCCTAAATATGTGTGAGCTCGAAAAGATGAACAGAGGAATCGCGCCATTCTCGCAATTCCATTTCTTATCCACTTATCGCCTTTGTTCTTTGCTTTCATCAGTTTCTGTTAGAAATTCTCTTCTGGGAACCATTCTTGAGAGCATTCATGAGTGAGAAGTGAGAGCACACAGCTGGTTTGATTATAGTATGAACTTCTGTATCGTACAAAGCTAGCATACTTCAAAAAAAGGCACGGTCATCATTGAGACTAACTTCTACGAACGATAACTAAGGGGTGTAGAGGTTGAAGTTTAATGTAGCTGATGCGCGTGGAAGAATAACAAAGGGGCCATAGGTATTATCGCATGATTGGATAGAGTTTCAGTTGTCCAAGCGTGGGCAAGACGTGGAAGATGGAACTCGACAATGGAAGTGGAAGCTATAGTCCCTCGGCATCCTCAACGCAGTTATGGAAAGTGGTTGTGAGGTCTTAATTGATGCTATTGAACATAAGGGTCTCATCATTTTGTCTTGGACTCTTGTTTCCCACTTAGCAATAACCCAAGATGGAGTTTGAAGTACTAGTAGAACTAGTAATGGTGTTGCTCATGAGCTTGCAAAATGGGCTTTTCATCATATGAGAACCGGATCTTCTTTTCTTTTTAATGATCATCCATCTAAAGTTTAAAATATAGTGTTAGTGGAGTCTTATTTAATTCATCATATTAATGCAGGCTCTAGTTTCTCCTTGTAATATTTCGGCTGCTTTTGATGGAATGGAAGGTGTGTTCTAATTAAAAAAAAATTCTGTGGACGAAACTTTACACAAATTGCATACATGACGCGATAATCCTAGTATGGTGTTTCAGTTCCATCTTATAGGAAGTGAGATTGGGGATAAAAGAACTTATAAATCAGGATAGAACATGTGCCAGCAATTTCCGGTTTCTTGTCAAAATTTTTGTACTATAAGAACAATGAATGTATTAATTGTAGGGTTGAGCATCGGTCCAATTCCAACTCGAGAATCAAACCAAATCGAATTTTTACCGGCCGAATATGAGTGGTTCTAGCAAGAACCGGTCCGTTTCTTGGTTCCTAATTCCAGGTTTGGAACCGAATTGCCCGAACCAGACCAGACTAATATGCTTTTTTATAATTCTTTTTCTCTTAAAAAGTAAAGATAGTTGCATTTTTTTTCTGACCTTCAGCAGAAATAGAGTAATAATTACAAATATGTTTGTCCATATATTTTCATTTTTAATTATTTAACATATGTTGATACGATACCATGTAATAAAATAATGGCTACAAAATTTAGTGGAAAACTTTCAATTAGTGCCGCACCCCCCAATCATGTAAACATTTATTTAACGAAAAACAAAAAATAATGCTCTTTTTTTTAATGTTAGGAAACTCCCACTTGCAGCTCTTTAACCAAGAAGATGCATATGGAAAGGACAAATAAAAATTGATGCAAAAAGAACAATTTGAAGGTGAAACCATTTGAATTTATCGGAATATAATCTAGTCACAATTGCACTAGTAGATGGTGGAAGCTGATAACAAGGCAGCAATTGATATCTCTCATAATCCAGTTCAACATGACCGTACCAAACATGTTGAAGTGGACTGTCATTTTATCAAGCAAAACTTGGATGCCAAAGTGATTCGATTTCCATTTGTACAATCTGAAGATCAATTGGCGGATATTCTGATGAAGGCTGTATCAAGCAGGATCTTCTACAGCTCACTCGACAAGTTGGGCATTCACAACATCTATGCACCAACTTGAGGGGGAGTGTGAAAATAAGCTGTAAAATATATTTATGATTGTAATTAGCTAGAATCAAGGATTACAGTTAGCTAGTTTAGAGGATATATTCTTTAAGATTCTTTCTTTTCTTTGTATATATGTACGCTTTTAGGTCATTATAAACTTATGAAGAAAAAAATACAGAAAAGAAAGGAATGTGGTTTTCTTCTTCAAAATATCTTTGTGTTAACATCGTATCAAAGCCAAGGGTTTGCTCTTTGTGAATACTGTACGTGAATCCTCGATTACGGCGGTCCCGCTTTCTTGATTATGGCGGGTTGGGGGTTCGGGGGCAGCGCCCTCAAAAATTTTTTTTTGGCTCGCTTTCTCTATTGCGCTGTTTAGCGTGCATCCTACTCGATCTTCTTCTTCTTTGTCACGATGGATTTTGGATCCATAGAGGATCAGAACCCTACCGAAGCGGTAATTCCCCATTAGAACCAAGGGGGGAATTCGACCACGGAAGATTTTTTGGAGAATCTGACTGCAAGATCAACTCAAATTCTTACTCAAAACCAGACGCACCCTCCTCCTCCATCACCAACACCGCAGAATGATTCGGCTTCATCTCAGATTGCAATTAAATTGGATGGAGCCAACTATGGATTATGGTCTCAGGTGGTCGAGATGTACATTATTGGTAAAGACAAACTGGGATATATTAATGGAGACCTTTCTCAGCCACTACCTACAGATCCTGGCTTTTGGAGGTGGAAAACAGAAGACTCAACTGTGAAAGGATGGCTTATCAACTCCATGGATTCGGCGTTGATTGGCAATTTCATTCACTTCCCAACAGCGAAATCTGTTTGGGATGCAGTTGCAACGATTTTCTTTGACGGAATGGATGCCTCTCAAGTTTATAACTTGAAGAGGCGTGTTACTCGAATGCGACAAGGAGGAGAACCAATTGAGGCATACTACAACAACCTTCAAGGCTTGTGGAGAGAAAATGACTTTTGCCGTCCGAACCCAATGCGATATCCTGAAGATATTGAAAGATACAATATGGCTATACAGGAAGATCGGGTGTACATATTTCTTGATGGGTTGGATGACCGTCTTGACAAGGTCAGAGCATATGTTTTGCAGATGTAGCCGTTTCCTACTGTTGAAGAAGCCTACGCGTGTGTCCTTCGAGAAGACATGAGACAAACTGTAATGTTAACCAACAGTGACACAGTCCATGATTCGGCAGCCATGATATCTTGGGGGGAATAGGACGAATGTCAAAGCAAATCAAGAACCGTTGTTGTAAATAGCGAAGCCAGGAGTTACGCAGGAAGGGGGAAAGCCTAGCTCGGCACCATGCCAGAAAATTTCTCTGAGGGGAGGTTGCTCGAATTGTGGTAATTCTAAGCATACCAGGGAGACGTGCTTTAAGCTTCATGGGTATCTAGATTGGTGGAAAGAGTTGAAAGCTCGAAAGCAAGCAGAAGGAAAAGGGAAAGCTTCTTTAGCGACTGCTGAGCCTCAGCTGTCACCGATACCTCATGTGGATCCTCAGAATTTGATGTCAAGAGGTAACCATGGAAGTGCTTTGGTTAGTTCTAATCAGATTGATTGTAATCACTGGGTTATTGATTCCAGAGCTACTGATCACATGACATTTACTCCTGATGACTTTGTTCATACTTCAGAACCAAGACGTGACAGTATCTCAAATGCTAGTGGATACACCTATCTAGTGACTAGGGCTGGAGTTGTTGCGATTTCTACTGCTTTTTCTCTTCCTAGCACCTTGCTTGTCCCTTCATTATCAACCAAATTGATTTCAGTAGGACAAGTTACTGAAGATTTGAATTGTGCTATTATAATGTATCCCCACTTTTGTTTGTTTCAGGATAATCTTACGAAGGAGATAATTGGACATGGTACTAAGAGATGGGGGCTGTATTATATGGATGACTTCAGTTCCGGAAGTGCAAATCATGCTAGCGGTACATCCGTCATTAGAGAAAAACATATTTGGCTTTGGCATCGATGGTTGGGATATCCGTCATTTGGTTATTTGAAGCGATTATTTCCTGAATTGTTTTTGAATTTGAAGGATTTAGATTTGCAATGTCAGACTTGTATATTGGCTAAGAGTCATAGAGTTCCTTTTCCTATAAGTTTGAATAAAAGTGAAGCTCCTTTCTCTTTGATACATTTAGATGTTTGGGGTCCATCTCCTATTACTGCTATTTCAAGTTGTAGGTGGTTTGTGATATTTGTTGACGACCGTACTAGAATGACATGGCTTTTCTTGATGAAAAGTAAGAATGAGGTAGCCAAGATATTTAGAAATTTTCATACTATGTTACGGACACAATTTAGTGGACAAATCAAAATTCTAAGAAGTGATAATGGTGGGGAGTACATGAATGAATACCTTAAGGAGTATTTTCAACAACATGGCATGATCCATGAGTCATCCTACTCTCAAACACCTTAGCAAAATGGTGCGGCAGAGAGAAAGAATAGACATATCCTTGAGACAGCTCGAGTTCTGTTGATTGAAAGTCACGTGCCTCAGAGATTTTAGGACAATAGTGTGACTACATCTATCCATCTCCTCAATCAGATGCCGTCTAAAGTGTTAAACTTTCAGACACCACTACAGAATTTGTCCACATATGTGCCTTTACCTTCAATCCTGACTATCCCTCCTCGAGTGTTTTGGGTGTGTTGCATTTGTTCATATCCCAAAGAATCAGCGGACGAAACTTGATCCTTGTGCACGACGATATCTGTTCTTGGGGGTATGGTACACACCAGAAGGGATATCGTTGCTATGACCCTTCTACCCGGCGAACCTATGTGACTATGGATGTCTTGTTTATGGAAGCTGAATCCTTTTATCCGGGTTTCCATTCTTCCTTTCAAGGGGAGATACAAATAGAAAGGGCGAATTGGTGGGAGTTTCCTAATCGTATATTATCTGGAGGGATGGAAAAAGCATCGTCTAAGGGGGCGGAAGAGCATGGTAGTATGTTATTTGGAGGGGTGGAGAAAGCATCGTCTTGAGAGGGCGAAAGAGGCATCGTCTAGGGGTGTGGAGAAGACATTGTCTGAGGCGGTGGTATCGTCTAAGGGAGTAGAAGAGGTATCATCTAAGGGTGGCCAACTTTTACAGGAGCAAAATCATGAAGAACAGCTTCCCTCTTCTCCAGTACCCGACTCAACTCCTGAGAATATTCTTGAGGTAACCTCTCCTACTCCTTCTTGTATCTTTGCTGAGCTTAATACTTCTGTGGGATATAAATTACCTGCTAGACACAATCGAGGTAAGCCTCCAAATAGATATTCGACGGATGCTGAAGAGAAGAGATATACATATCCTATTGCAAATTATGTGTCAACCAAAAGGTTGTCTAGGCCCAGTAAAGGCATTTATATTGAACGTGTCCACAATTCGTATTCCAGAAGGAGTACAAGATGCTCTGAAAGGTCCCAAGTGGGTTCAAGCAATGGAGGAGGAGATGGCTGCATTGAAAAAAAATGAGACATGGAAGCTAGTAGATTTACCCAAGGGAAAGAAGAATGTGAGATGTAAGTGGGTCTTTTCTGTGAAGTACAAAGCAGATGGATCGATCGAGAAGTACAAGGCAAGACTACTAGCAAAGAGGTATACGCAAGCTTACGGAATTGACTATCAAGAGACATTTTCTCTGGTTGCTAAACTTAATACTGTTCTGGTCTTGTTGTCTCTTACAGCTAATTTAGATTGGCCACTACACCAGTATGATGTCAAGAGTGCATTTCTTCATGGTAATCTCGAAGAAGAGATTTATATGGATGTTCCACCAGGTTATTCTTCATCCTCACAGCCTGAGGCGGTGTGTAAGTTAGAGAGATCATTGTATGGTCTAAAACAGTCTCCACAAGCATGGTTTGGCCAGTTCACTTTGGCAATGAAGAGGTATGGATATTCCCAAAGTGACTCAGATCACACATTGTTTCTAAAACGACATCAAGGGAAGGTAACAATGTTGATTATCTATGTTGATGGTATGATTATTAGTGGAGATGATTTGATAGAAATATCTAAGCTTCAAGAGAAACTTTCTTAGGAGTTTGAGATGAAAAATCTTTGGGGGTTGAAATACTTCCTAAGGATTGAAGTAGCGAGGTTGACAGGGGGAATATTTCTCTCACAAAGAAAGTATGTGTTAGATTTATTGGCAGAGGTGGGAATGTTGGACTACAAACCTGCAGACACACCAATTGTTTAGAACCATAGTCTTGGGGAGTATCCAGATCAAGTGCCAACAAATAAAGAAAGATGTCAAAGGTTAGTTGGTAAACTAATTTATCTATCGCATACTCGTCCTGATATTGTATATGCGGTGAGTATTGTTAGCCAGTTTATGCATGCCTCAAATGAAGATCATATGAATGCAAAGTTGCATATACTTCGCTACTTGAAGTTTTCTCCGGGACGCGGTTTGAGGTTCTTAAAAAGAGGTCATCTTGAAATCGAAGGATTTATTGACATGCATCGGGTCGGGAGTGTTCATGACCGAAGATCAACTTCAGGATACTTCACTTTTGTAGGAGGAAACTTAGTTACTTGGAGAAGTAAGAAATAGAAAGTAGTAGCATTATCAAGTGCAGAGGCTGAATTTAGAGGGATGGCCTAAGCTCCCATGGCTTAAGAAGTTAATGTCAGAGATTAGGTTTGCTCCTAAAGCCGAGATGAAGTTGTTTAGTGATAACAAGGCAACAATTGATATCTCTCATAATCCAGTTCAACATGATCGTACCAAACATGTTGAAGTGGACCGTCATTTTATCAAGCAAAACTTGGGCGACAAAGTGATTCGATTTTCATTTGTACGATCTGAAGATCAGTTGGCAGATATTCTGACGAAGGCTGTATCAAGTAGGATCTTCTACAACTCACTCGACAAGTTGGGCATTCACGACATCTATGCACCAACTTGAGGGGGAGTGTGAGAATGAGCTGTAAAATATATTTATGATTGTAATTAGCTAGAATCAAGGATTATAGTTAGCTAGTTTAGAGGATATATTCTTTAAGTTTCTTTCTTTTTTTTGTATATATATCCGCTTCTAGGTCATTATAAACTTATGAAGAAGAAATACAGAAAAGAGAGGAATGTGGTTTTCTTCTTTGAAATATCTTTGTGTTAACTGAAGCAACATCACCAAATTCAAGCAAAAGGCAACACCAAACTTTTGGAGTACAAGATATAGGGAATATAAGAGAGAAAAAAAAACCAAAAAAAAGGAATTATTGGTATTGGGATTGACCCTGAAATGGGATGGGTTCATTCCTGGCTCCACAAACTGAGAACCGACCTTGTCCAATCCAATTTCAGGTTCTAGAGTGAAACCGACCCACCTTAGAACCGATTACCTTTAATTAATTATGTTGCAACTTTCCAACTCAACTATGATCCATTTTGTGAACGGATCACGCGGAGCGGCATTATTAGAAGATGAGCTATCATATAAGCATGTTAAAATGATGTTTCGAAACATGTTGTGTTGATACATATAATATGCTTACATAGTCTAAATAAATCAAACGTGTCTAGTTTTACCACTAGCATGCCAAAGCGGGCAACGTGTTAGATACTTTGATGATTCATGTACAAAAAAGCGTGTGCAATTTTCAATCCTAATTAAACTGGGATCGAGAGCAATTGGCACGATTCCGTAATTAGACTTGTTGATTTACCAAACATGAAGGCAATAATGATTTGCGTAAAATATATACAAGACGCATCTAAATTTGTTTTTTTTAAAAGATAATTGACTATATATAAAGCCCTGAGAATCAAGAGACTTGACTCACAAGCCCGAAAGACAACAGGTGAAGAAGCATATAGAGCTCAACATGACGGTTCGGGAAGAGTGCACTATTGCTAGAATCAAAGAATCCGAGTTGGATACACCTCCCATAGCTCAAAGGCTTGATGGACCTAGATAAAGAAGCATACAGAGCCCAACACAACATTTCCAAGAGAGTACTTCACTTTCAGAACCGCAGATGGAGATTAATGAACCACATATTCACATGAGAAACATCATATGGTATGCAACTTCTAGGGGGGAAAATATGACAATAACATTCATGAACATTCGAGGAAGCATCTATTTTTCCATGGAGATTGATCATAAATGATAAGATGTTCCAACTTAAAAATGGGTCCTGTTTGGGCTGGTCTGGAGTTAGGACCGGAAGGCCGAAAAAGATAACCCGTTTAGGCTTTGCTAAATCAATTTATTTTCCTCGAGATTAAAACAACCATTCTCATTTGTTAAGGACCCGACTAGGCTTTAGCCTCTTAGTTATTGGACCAGGGCTATGTACTCATCATTGGTTTGAAATCGACCTCAAGCACATACTCCAATTGAGCAATGTCATTCTCGGACTTTCCTAAATCTCTCTTATTTGTCCCTTCCATTTTCCGCCACGAATGTCTATGTGTACCGCAATATTGGCCAACCAAAAGTCGGACTAAATTAGAATAAAGAATTTGGCAAGTTCGACGACGACGTTGTAGTTTATATAATTTGTACACGTGTTGTTTCTGCTGAAGGTTTCTTAACTCCGAAAGCATCCATAATTCATACCATTGGAAACGAAGTTCATAGCTAAATGTCAAAACATCCGTCACATCACGACATGGACTTAGACAAGGTAGGCTGGACTTTTACGTTTTCTTGGCCGGTCGAGCAATTCATCCCTAGTGAAACAAATGTCTTGAAGAGATAAGAGCGAAGATACAGCCAAAGAACGAGAAAGTCCTCCTCGTGAACGTCACTCTCCTTATAAGACGCGGATGCGTAAGCGTCTATCGATACACTTCTTTAGCTTGTCATGGCGGAGGAGCACGGACAGGCCAACGCCCGCCTAGAGCAGCCCGGTAAATCCGTGCTAATCTTGCCTCTCTCTCTCTCTCTCTCTCTCTCTCCCGCCAAGAGCAGCCCGGCAAATCCGTGCTAATCTTGCCTCTCTCTCTCTCTCTCTCTCTCTCTCTCTCTCTCTCTCTCTCTCTCTCTCGGGGGTCGGGGTTGGAGTTGAGCCGGGCTAAACCATAGTGGGTGGCGCCGTTGGCATGGTATGGGTTTTGACAGTTTTAGGGCGTAGTTAACATCGGCCCGTGGGCCGGCACCGCACTGTCCAGTCGTACCGGGCCAGCACGGCCGGCCCTTTGCCCCCCTTAAATTCATTTTAGTTGTTGAAGTACGGGCCAATATTTAGCTATATGGTCGTTGCGCCCAATGGTTTCTTGATTGTTCCAATGGCGTGCAATCTTTTGCTTGTTAATTTTGGTTTTGATCTCTCTTCTCTTTACCGCTATTTCCTATTTTTTGTTCCTATAAATACCCTAAATTTACCCTACCGGAATCCTCAAACATTTTCATTCTCTATCACTTTTGCTCCCAATCCTTTGCTCGGTGAGAATTTCAATCTCAAATCTCTATAGTTTTCACTCTACAAGACTACATGTCACAACATAGAGTACGCGCAGAAAGGAGCAGGTATAACACAAGCATAGCACGCGCACGACATGTCACAAGCACAGGCACGCCCCGACCAGATTCACCAATTGGTCAAGCCGATACAAAGTCGGACTATTGGCCACAAATAAGCGTACTGCTAAAAGTCCCTCAAGTGGAAAGCGCGCCGGTCTTCATCAATTGATGAATTGATTCGCATCATGAAAATTTTTCTCAAATCTCACAGTTCGGATCACCAAAATTTGTGCATGAGATCGGAGACGCTGTCACATCTCGTGAAGGTGAGACGAATCATACTTGCAGTATAGAAAAAAGCATACTTTCAAGCATCAAATCATGCATTAAAAGGTCCAATATGACCAGCCACTTTTAACACAATAGAATACCATCGCTTTGAAAATGGGTCTGCTTTTCCTATCCACTTTATATCAAGTATGCTTTTTGCGCATATAAAACGATGTCATAACACGAAGTCATCCATGATGTCCCACTTCCACGGTAACGGAGTTCGTTTTTTCAACGATGCGTCCGGCCACTTTGCTGCATTGTTAAGGAAAGATTCGTAAAGAGAGATCATCGCATGAAACAGCAGTGACGAGAACGAATCATTCTTTTTTCAGGTGGAGCAAACGCAGCGCCGAAGAAGATGACGTGGCCGGAGCTCGTGGGGTCGACGTCGGAGGGAGCCGAGAGGAAAATCAAAGAGGAGATCGGAGATGCGATTCGAGTCCAGGTCATTCCACCCAACACCTTCGTCACCATGGACTTCAACCAGCAACGGGTCAGGTTGTATGTCGATTCCTCCGGGAACGTTGCTCGGACCCCCCGAATAGGCTAACTCAATCAAGCATTTTCAGTTTTCCCTTCCGATTATGTCATGCTAGGTTTGAGTTAGTGTGCTTTACTTTGCTCTTTTTCCCGTTAATGTCGCGATGCGATTGATTTAAGGAAGGTCGTCCGTTCCATTCATGAGTTATGATGTCGAGTATCGATTTCGTCGTTCGCTTCAAAGGGCGAAGAAAAGAAAACAACAAAGATATGGTACATTTTCGGTACAAATCCGTATCTTAAGACAAGAAAAAAATTCAATCAGTCACGCAGAAGAAGGGAAAAGAGAGGAGCAAACGAATGCAAAATAATTGAATCTGTCTCTACTTTCTTTGGGTTTTCCCGACTCTAGTAGCTCAGTCGCTACCCGCTCTCGCCTCGACCGGTGAGGATCGAGATAGGGGAAGTCAAAAGCGAGGCGAAACTGGCATCCCGGTTCGCCACGAAGGAGGTCGAGCTCATCTTGTCGAAGGAGGACGAAGGGAAGGAGAGCCGGAAATCCTCGAACCGGTGTCCTTGGCCTGCTTTCGTGCAATCGTAGCTGCTCGGCGAGGTTGCGACCTCAGGCACATCCACCTCCCCATCCAAGTACCTCACCACTTGCCTCATCGTAGGCCTTTCCGTCGGGTTACAATTCGAACACAAGAGCCCCAATTTCAACACCGCCATCACTTCACCCTCGTTGTACTCACCCTGCAATTTACGATCCACCAAATCAAGGACCCTCCCTTCCTTATACCTCTCCCAAACCAAATCCACCAGGACCAGCTCCTCGGCCCCGGCCTCGTGGTCGATAGGCCGGCGCCCGCAAGCCACCTCCAACAAGAAGGCCCCAAACGCAAACACGTCCGAGCTCTCGCTTGCCTTCCCGGTCCTCGGCGTCTCCGGGGCCAAGTACCCCAGCGTGCCCACAACCCGGGTCGTGCCCGGTTTCGACCCGTGATTGTACAGCCTCGCGAGCCCGAAGTCCCCGAGCCTCCCGTTCAGTTCGTCATCCAGCAACACGTTGCTGGACTTCACATCCCTGTGAATGACCACTTGCTCATACCCCTCGTGCAAATAGAGGAGCCCTGAAGCGACGCCCTTCACTATGCGGAACCTCTGTTCCCAGACCAGAGTGGCCTTAGGCTCGTCGAACAAGTACATGTCCAAGCTCCCGTTGGCCATGTACTCGTACACCAGCAGAAGATCGCCCCTCTTCCGGCACCAGCCCAGGAGCTGGACCAGGTTCCGGTGGCGGAGCCGCCCGATGCTCGAGATCTCCGACACGAACTCGCGGAGGCCCTGCTTCGACTCGTGCGAGATCCGCTTCACCGCGACCTGGATCTTGGAACTTGGCAAGGTCCCCCGGTACACTTTGCCGAACCCGCCTTGCCCGAGAAGCTGTTTTTCCTTGAACCCATTGGTTGCTTGCTTGAGTTCTTGGTAGGAGAATCGGTGGGGACCGATTTCGAGCTCCCACTCCTCGACCACATCGGCGTTCTTGATCCTCCGAACAATCACGACCGCAAGAAGAACCGCAGACACTACAAGAACAACTGATAACACCGAGATTCCTATTGCTAGAGCTGTGTGGGGATGCTTCTTCTCGGCGCCTGGTAATGGTGGCAGAGACGAAATCTCAAGAGCTCTGGCTACCCCGTCGATGCAAAAACTCCAACCCATCACGTAATGAGAGCTCGCGAGCAGACCAGTCGATGCAGAGAACCCAACATACATGAACTCTCTGAAAATCGGCGACAAATCCACGTTGAAAGACAAGATTGGCTTCTTGGGTTTCACTGAGCTAGGAGCAATCGTCACATTGATCACCTTCTCGCTCGAGTCGTAATCAACCCACGCCTGAATCGCCCTCCCACTCTTCAGATTCAGATCTAGCTTGGTCGAGTCATCGCCGGCGGCGTAGTAGGCCGTGGGAGCGGAGGCATTGGAGACCAGGCTGTTGATGTCGATCCCGACATGGTTGTCGTTGATGTCGCCGAACTCGAAGTCCTGGACGGTGTCGAACTCGACGGCGAAGAGGTGGTTGGAGGAGTTACCCATGTCGCTCGCGTTGAGGAGGCCCAGGTACTGGCTGGGCAGGGCCCGGAAGTCCCTGGCGGCAGAGACGACGAAGGCGAGGCCGTGGCCGCCGAGCTTCGGGTACTCGGGGACGACAGCGAAGACGAAGGAGGCGGAGAAGGAGGAGACGCCGCCGTCCGGGGAGCTCTTGAACCGGAGCGGGGAGGGGTAGAAGGCGTGGCCCATCAGGCGGCCCGTCTCGTTGGTGAGCCTGAGGACGCCGCGGCCGTCGATCTCGGCGACGCCACTGAGGGTGATGTTGCCGGCGGCGGCGGCGCGGCGGAACCCGGGGAAGAAGAGGGCGGCGGCGGCGGCGTCCCGGAAGCTGGAGGAGGAGGAGGAGGAGGAGGCGGGGACGGAGGAGAGGGAGACGAGGAGAGGGAGGAGCACGAGAAGGGGAGCCATGGCGGTCTAGGGTTTCAAGGGTGCGAAGATGGAGACATGGTTGTGGGAGAGATTCCTGTCGGAGCTGTGGAAGTGGGAGTAGGGGGACGAGCTCGCGCTGTGGCGGCGGAGGACTGTGATCGGCGGCCTTTATTCGGCGGAAAATAAGGACTTGGTGAAAGAGATGGGGAGAGGAGTGGGGCCCTCATCGGTCAATTTCGATACGAAATGTATTTTCCATCATGGTTTATATATAAATATATATATTTCAATGTTTTCTCGACTTATGTTTTCATCGCATATTTCAATTGAAAATGTCATGCTTTGATTAGAATGCTGCCAATAGGCATGCGGTCCTACTGATAAGGGGATTAGAGGGGTAGGAATGCTAGTATCACAGGTACGAGATTCGATTCCTGCGTTCTCGTAAGAGACAGAATAAAAATAAAAAAGTGAGGAGAGTTAGAAATATATCACACTAAAAGAAAAATTATAATATGCTAAGGAGGGTATAATGAGAATATAAATGTAATTATAATATGCTTACGAGGGTGTAATGAGAATATAAATGTGCGATAACGGGAGAAAAATTTCTGCCCTATATAGATAGAGTGGGTGCTTTTTTTTTATGTAATTTAATGATTATATAGTTCAAGAAAAATGGTCTTTTATGCTTTGTTTTAGAGAAAACTTTTTAAAAAGTTGATTTTTACAAAGGAAAAAAAAAAAAAGAAAAAAAATTTAAAGTGTTGTTCACCCACCCTATCTTTTTCTCTGCTCCCCTTAATCATCACTATTGCCATTGCTATTTTGTTTTTAAATTCTAGGAAGGCTCAAAGTCGTGGGATGGTGGGGTTCCAAGGAGGAACATCGTTTATAAATTAATTAGGAGGCATCAGTTTTGTCACATGACCCACTTTTGAGTTGGACCAGACATAGAAATTGGACTCTATTGGCTAGCGCGCTGCGAATATTTAATGAATATACTTTCGATTTTGTAAACGGGGTGCTCCTGAAGCACTCTTTAGATAACCCAATTGTGAAAAAAGTTATCATTTTTTAGTATTTTGTCTATCTTGCATTACAAGTAACTTATGGATTGGAGATGAGAACTTTTCTTTAATGATATGATTATCAAGCATCTCAAAGTAATCGTTAACAAGATTTATATACTTCATTAGATCGATTCGGTTTTCAGGATACAAATTATAAAGTTTCTTTGATGGATTGTTTAACTGGTGTTTATGGAACATTCATTAATAAAATTCATAAAATAGAATGATTTTATAGGAAAAAGCAACTTAGAACTTGCATAAGAGGTGATGTCGGTGTTAATATCGGTGAGGACACGTTCTAAGCAAGATGACAACCTAGGAGGCCAGCGAAGTTGAGCTAGATAGATGAATCTAATTGGAGAATCTTGTCCCCATTAGAGCACTACATCCAACTGTGAAAATGTTTTTCATTGTGTTTAGATATTTGAAAATAAATATGCAGGTTATTCTCTTTAATATTTTCTTGAAAAACATTGTTCCATCAATTGCCAGAAATTGGCTTGTGAAGGTCATTCATATAAAGAAGGGTTATTACTACAAAAAATTCCGAACTAATATATTTGTGACAAATTTAATCAAAACTAATTTTTTTACTATAAAAAATCCCAAACTGGTACACCTATGACAAATTTACCCTCTTTCGTCGGTTTCATTAAATTTACTGTAAAATTGCTTAGTTAAATATCACTTGACAGTTGATGAATGTACAAGTTTAGGGTTTTACCCTCTATTTATCCCAAGTTTACTAGTTTGTAATTTTTTTATATTAATTTAATTAAATGGAGGGTAAAATTGTCACAAATGTACTAGTATGAAGTTTTTAGTGGTAAAAAAAACTAGTTTATGATAAATTTATGATAGGTATGCCAATTTAGAAATATTTGTGGTAAAAAAATTAATTTGAGGTAAATTTATCATAGGTGTATTAATTTTGAATTTTTGTGGTATTAACCCTATAAAAAGAGAGCGGAATGCGAAATAATGCTACACGTGCCGGATCTTTACTAGAAAAAAACTGTCCAAATCGCATGGACTATCAAAGACTTTTAGATTTTTTTTTTCTATGATGATTTATATAGCTAATCAAATTGTAAAGATTCAATGCGAGAACAACCAGCTACGAGCTTTCATGATTTATTGCGATTAGCACAGTCCACCGCACTAATAATAGTCTCGAATTCGGTCATTTTAGGGCAGTCACAAGCATGCTTAGGCTGCGAATAATAATCATTCTATTTTTCTATTTTTCTGTTCGAGATAACATGCTTGGAACAGAAATCCATTTGGTAATGCAATTTCATTTTTCTATTTCTAGAACAAATTTTGATTTCAGAATTAGGTTTAAAACATAAATGAGAAGTAAAAATTGTCTACTTTTCTATTTCTGGAATAAAAATGAGAAATAAAAATTCTTCTTATTTATTGCCCTTGCTACTAGCCGGTTGCTCACCCATTGTCCACTGCCTCCCGTAGTCCGCCGTCCACCGCTTCCCGTTGTTCGTGACCTCCCGCCATCGCCAGCCGCCCTCCTCTTGCCACTGCCCTCCTCTTGCTGCTGCCGGCCATTGCTCGCGTCCTGCCACTGCTCGATGTCGACCTCCTCTTGCCGCCGTCCTCCGCAATAGCCACGCCGTCCCCTCCCATCGCCCATTGCCATCTGCCACCCATTGCCGTCCGCCGCTCGCCCGCTACCGTCCACTCGTTGGTCGCCCGTGAGAGAGAAATTTTGTGCCGTTGTCAAATAAATTTTTGTTTCGGGAATAAAAATTTTGTATTATTATCAGATTCATGTGTTTGCTTAGAAACTCATCCTTGGAATAGATATAGAAAAATTTATTTCCAGCCAGAAATTGATTTTTAAATAGAATGGTTGTGATTCGCGCCTTAGCCTCTTTCACCTCTTGGTTTGACCAAGTTGAGATCCCCCTTCAACTACTCCATCTCAAAAAGGAGCCACAAGCTTTTGAATTTCCATCAGCTAGATGCTTTCGTTTTTTGACTTCTGAGTAAAGCGGGGACGACTGGGATTGAATTGAGAAGGTGCTCGCGAGTTGCCATAGTTTGGTGGAGCTTTGATTCAGTTAGAGAGGAGGTGCATTCATTCTTTTCTTTGCATTAGAGCAGCATCACCTTGTGCTCTTTTTTTTTTTCCCTTGAGGAGGAGAGTGATACTTACGTTGGCGACTCTAGGACCGTCGACTCTGTCTTGAAGTGAGATCGCTTTCTTTCTTTTCTTTGCTGAAGTCAAAAGGACAAATCGAGTGTCGATTACCTTCTTACGCACGGGGCATTATTGCATGCTCCGATATGTCGGGGTTAACGTACGTCGTCCATTAGATCATATGAATTTCATATGAGGGTCCGCATGATTTGATGGCACTCAATTATTGACCTTTCAATTTTAGTCTTAAACATTTTTACGTTTTATTAATTGAGTCCATCTGATTAATTTTGACCGCCCGTCGTCCACTCCCGACCATCTGGATAGGAGAAATTTTTGCCGTTATCAAATAAACTTTTGTTTCGGGAAAAAAAATTTTGTATCGTTATCAAACACTTTTTTTTTTTGTTTAGAAACTCATCATTGGAATAGGAATAGTCCATAATTTACTTATGAAATAGAATGGTTGTACCTCTTTCACCTCTTGATTTGACCAAGTTGAGATGCCCCTTGGACTACTCCATCTCAAAAAGCAGCCACAAGCTTTTGAATTTCCATCAGCTAGATGCTTTCGTTTCTTGACTTCTAAGTAAGGCGGGGGGCGACTGGGATTGAATTGAGAAGGTGCTCGCGAGTTGCCATCGTTTGGTGGAGCTTTGATTCAGTGAGAGAGGAGGTGCATGCATTCTTTTCTTTGCACTAGGGTCGCATCAACTTTTGCTCTTTTTTTTGCCCGGAGGTGGAGAGTGATACTTACGTTGGAGGAGAGTGACACTTACGTTGGCGACTCGAGGAGCGTCGACTCGGAGTCTTGAAGTGAGATCGCTTTCTTTCTTTTCTTTCCTTTTCTTTGCTGAAGTCAAGGGCCGATGGAGTGTCGATTGCCCTCTTAGGCACGGGACATTATTACATGGATCGATACGTCAGGGTTAGCGCATGTCGTCCGCCAGATTATATGGATTTCATGCATAGGTCCGCATGATCCGATGGATAAACGTATGCTGGGCCTATGGGGGAAAATACTAAAGAAGTCCGAAATCTATTGCGTTTGTGTCAATTCAGTTCTAAATCTTTCAAAGAATCAATTTAGTCTTAAATATTTTCACATTTTCCCAATTGAACCCATACGGCCAATTTTGGCCGGAAATCCCCGATGTGGACATCAATCGTCCTACGTGGAACGGCCGACGTTGACGTGAATAATTTTTACAAAATAAATTTTGAATTATTTTTTCTTTCCTCTTTTTTTCCTTTCATTTTGCCTCGCTAGCAGCCGGCGAGGGCTTGCTGGCCGACGTCGACCAAAATGAAAGGAAGGAAAGAAGGAAACAAAGATTAATAAATTAATAAGAGAGAAAAGAGCAAGCGCATATAAAAAATTCAAAATATTTTTAAAAAATGTCTACGTCAGCGTAGGCCGTGCCACGTAGGATATCTGGCATTCACATCATCGATTTCTAGTCAAAATTGGCCGGATAGATTCAATTAGCAAAATATAAAAAGGTTTAGAACTAAATTGGCCTAATTGAAAGGTTTATAACTGAATTGACACTAATGCAATAGATTTAAGATTTCTTTATCACTTTTCCTCGGGCCTACGTAATTCCGGTGCGACTAATGGTTTTACTTTAACCTCGAGATAAGCATCCATATTCAATTTGGGAGGCTACTTTGAATCTGATTAGGAAACTAATATTTTTGAAATTCTTAGATTCCAATCATGTACCGAGTCAAGCATAGGAACTGTGCACATGATTTGCTACACAACACATGGATGAAGACTCATGTCCGCTCCTCCACAGTAAACTCATTTTGACCTATGTCCTTTTCTTAATAAATAATCACTTATAAAATCGAAAAACAATCAATTGTTTGTGGATGCTTTTGACTGGATAAGCTCAGATTCCTACGAAACTAGGGAAGCTTCTCCGCTCCTTGATCTTCTGATGCTTGTTCGATCCAATCTCCCTCTGTTCCTAAGTTTAGTTGTACTTTGGCAATGGCTGTGTATCTCTTTTCTATTTGTACCAAAAAAAAAAAAAGATTTAAGGACGATGAATGTAATTTATGACATTCATTGGTTTGATTGAAAATAACCGAAAAGTTGATTTCTTTTTGCAAGGACATAAAAGTCGAATGTTTCAATATGTAATTTGTCATTGATTTTTCTTGCGTGCTCACTTTCTGACAAGAAAACTCGTAAACTCATAGGATATCCCACTAATATAATATATCGGGTAAAGCGAGCGCCCAATAGGTGATCCAAAAACATGTCGTTTTGTATTATGGGTGTGTAGGAAAATCTATGAAATCTGCGGAACTAGAATGGTCAGGTAGGTTTCACATTTCGAAATTTCGAAACCGGTGTATACAAGATAGATTTCCAATGTTTGGGGTCATATTACCTTCTACCCATCTTGTACCTTGCACATTGTATATATATGTAGAAAGGTACAAAATACCGTGTATAATATTTCTTAATTAAATTATATGTGCACTAAATTATTTATGACTTTCGCTTTTCTTATGAGATGTTCACATTACAATGTGTAAAAATCTTATTAGATCAATCATCTCCAATCCCATTCTGAGAAAAGCAAATCTCCAACCCCATCTCACCCCTGTGAATGTGGTGCGTTAGGAGCTTAGTTGTAACTACGGCGATACGTTTTAATTCATACTCTCCATAGGGTGGGATATCTTTTTATGCAAACTCATTAATTGTAAATAATGAGAGGAAGCTGGTTCATATTTGGCTTTTTGCAAAGAAGAGGCATTTTTCACCCAGCAGTAGCAGTGAAGGGTTTGAACCAAGATCCCTAGATGAATGTGGTAGGGTATTAGTACATGCATTTTGCTCAAAGGATTGAAGATAGATAGTGCATCGAGTTGTTCGCAATGGCCAACTTGATCCTCATCGTAGGGAAAATGGAATTTTCACAATGACAACAGATGAAATGAAAAAGACAAATGGTAAAATTGTAAGCATAGAATACGACAGTAGAAAGACATCACGATCCTTGTGGAAAAAAGAGAATTTGTTTACATCGACAAACAACAAGAAAAGAACATAGAAATTATCTAGTACTTCATTTCCATACCGATTAAAATTGCATTGCTGTGTCAAAGTGTCATTTCGTATTTGATCCCTTTGAATTCCATATTCAAAGTTCCATGTTATTATCGTCTTAGGATTTTGTTACTATTAGACATATATAAGTATTTAATCATCTAATCCGCTTATGTTATATGATGAATGTTAACGTGCTAATAACTAGAACTACTATAAATTCTTATTCATTGAAAGCATTTTGGAAAAATAGATGGTAGTGCGTGGTACTCAAGAACCTGGAAACAATCGGTTCTAGGTTCTGAGGTAATTCAAGAACCTATAGAGTTGGTTTGAGATTTCAAAAATTAGAACCAGTGCTTATATAGGTTAGTTTTTGGGTAGGCCAAACACCCTACCCACCCTGAAACTTGCACATTTCATTGAACCTCTTGCGGGTGGATATAGATGACCAACTTAGGAGGCATGAATTTTCCATTTTACCACATAACCTTTTAACTTGTGGAGGTCAAAAAGCTTATCGCGGCTATTGACTAAATCTTGAACCGCATTGGGTTATAAATTACAATAAGGGGAAGAGGAACTCCGATGTGGGCCAAAAACTTTTAGGGTGGAATCCCTACACGATAGGAGCCACCACGCATCCAGAAGGGAAACCTATACACTTAGTGTTTGTTTTTTTTTTTGTAAGTGTATTGAAAGTCCTAAAACTTGTTGCGAAATTATAATTGAGTCTTAAAACTTTCAAAAATGAAAATCAAGTCCAAAAACTTGTCAAGAAAGTGCAATCGAGTCATAAAACTTTTAAAAAGTGGAAGGACTTGATTACTTTTTTTGAAAGATTTAGAATTCAATTGTATTTGCGTGATAAGTTTTGAGACTTAATTGCCTTATTTGAAGGGTTAATACCATGAGAATCCCAAAACTAATACACTTTTGATAAATTTATTTCAAACTAATTTTTTGACAATTGAAAACCCCAAACAGGTACACCTATGATAAATTTACTCAAAACTAATTTTTTGACCACAAAAATCCGAAACTGGTACATTTTTGACAAATTTACCCTATAATAAATTGAATTAATATAAAAAAAACTAGCACACTTGAGACAAACCGATGGTAAAACCTCAAACTGATACATTCGTCAATTGCGATGTCTTTAATTAAACAATTTGACGGTAAAATTTAATGAAAACTAACAAGGGAGTGGTCAAAAAATTAGTTTGGGGTAAATTTATCACAGGTGTATCAGTTTGGGGGTTTCGTGATAATAACCTTTATTTGAAAGTTTTATGACTCAATTACACTTTCTTGACAAGTTTTAGGACTTTCAAAGCATTTATCCTTTTTTGTTTGCTTGATGATTTTCCATTTGCTTGCTTATATTATGGACCAAGTCATATTACACTTATTAATTTGTGCAAAGAATCCTGTAGTGCCCAATGGGTCAAACCCTTGTGATAAATTATTTTAGCATGCATAACGCATTTCTAGCACCGGTATAGAATATTAGAAAGTTAGGAGGCCACCAACAAAGACTCGCCTAAAAGTAGAACGCCGTAATCATACATTGATTTTGCTACTAGTGTCTTCCATATCAGCTTAATTGAATCCATTATTATTGTCAAACCCTTCTTAACCCGGCACATAAAACGTGATTTTCAAGATAAATTCTGAACTCCAGAGTTCAAATCCTGAGCCGACTCGTGAGTACATCGTCGCGTGCTACTGCTACAGATTATCCCACTCGATGAAAATGGACAAAGCTAGCGTAAAAACAGTAAGGTTCCATCATTAATTCATTATGTTAATGTCATGTTAGTAGCAGAAGGAACATAAGCATTGTTAATAATAAACCTTACTAACGAATAGACCTAGGTACACACACTTCCTTCCATGGCAGAGCCTAAACCTCGGCAATCAAACGTTCGCCAAATCCTGCTAACTGCGCATACTAAAAACCTAGACTTAATTGACTTGTGGCGCTTGTAGAGTATTTCACAGGGAAAAATACTTATTTGGACTCGGGTTCACATGGACCCAATCCATTGCGGCCGTTGATCATGTGGGCCGCACATAATGATCAATGGCCATGATGGTCTTCGGATCTATAAACCCCGGCCCAAGCAAAACTTACCCATTCCACACAAATTGGGCCTCTATGCCCTTTTCTCATGGTTATGAAAAAAAAAAAAAAGCTAAATACGTGGGTGTTTTGAATATCTATACTCAACCTCAATCTCGATACAATATGTTGAGAGGACACGATCAGCACAAGTAAACTTGCAAACACACGCCTGAAACATACACGCACAAAGTGCACAAAGCGAAATCTCTCGATTTTTTGTATTTTGAAAGAGGTAAAAATGTTTGAAACATCGAAAAGAACAAACAATATTCTGCAATCGCTAGGCAGCATAAGAAACCTAAAAAATAACACTATACAGTAAAGAAGTAGGGAAAAATAATAAAAAAGTCTGAAATAATGGGAAAATAGACATAAAAATAGAAAAACGCCCCCGAAACACACTTGGGCTGTCTTTGGTGGGCCGAATATAACTTCGAATATAAAAACGTTTATCCTATTTGGCAGTTGAGCAATACAAAGTCTGAATAGAAATATCACACATATGGGGACGATAAATCCGGATTGGATATATGTTTCCGGAAAAATTAAGAAAAATAAAAATAAAACATGAGCCATGGTTACCATGAAGGTAGACGGGAAAGGATGCAACGAGAGAGAAACAGCGTGCGAGCTTCGCCGCTTTTTAATGTCGCAGTGCTGCCTAGCTGTCGTTGTGGGCCTAGCATGAGTCGTCACAAAGTGCGGGCCAATCCTATCCCGTTGCAGTCCTCCCCCTCTGTCTCACACTCTCTCTATCTAGACTCGTCAGATCGATACAGTCCAACACCTTCGACCATGGATCTGAAGCTCACGACCTTAGAGGTTGCTGGTCTCAAGGGACCTTAGATTTGGTGTCGCATGAGGCTAGGCCTCGTGACCATATCTTCGGCAAGCCGTGGATGCTCAACGACGTGTGTCGCAACATGACATTGCTGCAGAACTAGATGCTGTTCTTTACAGTCGAAGGGCAGTTCGAGATGGCGTTCGGATTGCACTAGAAGCACATTTCAGGGCTGCTCGAGCTAGTGTAAGAATTCTTTGGGTCGACAATTAAGATGGAGGAGGTGCCAGAGGTGGTGATGGAGTCGGAGGTGAAGCACTTCCTGACGCAATTAGTCTCTCTGTCACGATGATCGAGTCGGAGTTAAGCAGTTCCATTTCTCTAATTTCATTTTTTAATTTAATTGAACTTTTTATGTATTTTTAATCTTATTTTAAAGTGTACTAAACACTTGATAGAATTTTATTTGTCCATGTATATTGATGCGGAATTTATTAGTGGTGCATTTTTGGCTGATTGGATAGGCAGAAGTCCAAACGGAGGGCGAAATAGTGATGTGACTAGACCCGATGGACTCGGTCGACGACATCGGATATTTTTCATGAGTTAATTTAAAAAGGCAGTTTCCTAATTTTAATGTTTTATGCTTTTCAATTTAGATTAGGTAACTTTCCTATTTGATTGAGTTTCAATTCAGATTAGGTAACTTTCCTATTTGATTAGGTTTCCAATTCAGATTAGGTAACTTTCCTATTTGATTAGGTTTCCAATTGTAATTAGGTTTAACCCCTATAAAAGGGTGTTTATGGTTTGTTTTGAAGACAGAACATTGTTATCATCAATATTGAATTTCGAGATTTTTTTCTAAGTAAGGTTTTGCTTGAATTATTCGCAGAACGCTGCGTCTAGGTGGTATCAGAGCCTATGGCGACTAGCGGTGGTCTTCGTGACGATGCTCAGGAGACTGGAGCCCCAACCCTTGGGGACGACACGCCGCAACGTTTGGAGCAACGTTTAATGGAACGCTTGGATCAACGATTCAATCAAAGTCTTCGTCGTTTCGAAGAACGATTTGACGAGTTAACAGAACGATTCGAAGGTCTCGGCGTTGATGTGAACCGGAATCGGCGGAACGACAGAAGGCCGGGTGCAGATCTTGCTCGCGGTGATCCTGTTGATAGGCCTGTTCTTGTCCGCAGGCAGAATAACCCTCTGTTTTCAGAGAGTTCGGAAGAAGAAGAAGCTGAAATTTTTGATGAGGAACGTGCTGATTATGGCGGCAGACGTCGTCATGGAGGAATTCAAAGAGGATATGATCGAAGAGATGGAAGACGACATTACGACGATCGTGAAGGTAACGACTTTAAATTGAAAGTTGATATTCCTTATTTTAATGGAAGTCTGGGCATAGAAGACTTTCTGGATTGGCTTGCTGATATAGATAGATTTTTCGACTATATGGAGACCCTTGGTGAGAAAAGGGTGCGATTAGTAGCCTGTAGATTAAAGGGGGGTGCGTCTGCATGGTGGGAGAGATTGCAGAATAAGAGAGAACGAGAAGGGAAAGAGAGAGTTCGAACTTGGACTAGAATGAGAAGACTATTGAAGCAAGAATTCCTTCCACCCGATTATGAACAGATTATGTTCCAATAGTATCAACATTGCCAGCAGGGCAATCGGACTGTGCACGAGTATACGGCCGAATTTATGAGATTGGCAGAGCGGAATAATTTATCAGAGACGGAGGGACAACAAGTGGCCAGATATCTCGATGGCTTAAAACCCTTCATTCGAGATAAAATTGGAGTGCAGTTTCTGCGAAATTTAACTGAAGCCAAGAATATGGCGATGAAGGCAGAATTGATGCAGCAAGATAGGGGAAGAAGAGGCTACGAAAATTATCGAGGTAGCAGTTCGGTAGAGAAGAACAGTTTCAATAATCGCTTTAATGCAGGGCGAAATCAGGAAGATAAGGCGGTAGAAAAGCGCCCTATGAATGAGCCGAGGGAAAAGGGAACGCAAGCACGTAAAAACTATGAACCCTAATCCTTATACTAAACCAGCGCGATAAAGTGTTACAGGTGTAATCAACCTGGGCACCGTTTTAATGAATGCCCTCAGAGAAAGTCCGTAAACGTAGCATCGAGAGAAGAGGAGGAAGATGGATATTGCTGTGCGCCAGATGGTGAGGACGATGATTTTGAAGATGAAGAAGATGAGCAAGTAAACTGTGTGGTGCGCAGGATGATGTTGGCCCCAAAACAGGAAGATGATTCGCAGCGCCATCAGTTATTCCGAACCAGGTGCACCATTCTGGGAAAGATCTTTTGCTGTGGTTATTGATAGTGGAAGTATGGAGAATATCATTGGGAAGGAGGCTAGTGAAGAAGCTGGGGATACCCTAGGAGAAGCATCCTAATCCCTATATATTAGGATGGATTAAATCTGGAGTGGAAAGCATTCAGGTGACTGAACGATGCAAAATTCCATTCTCCATTGGAAAATATCATGATGAGCTATATTGTGATGTAGTGGACATGGATGTATGTCATGTGTTATTTGGGAGGCCGTGGCAATTTGATGTAGATGCTCAGCATTCAGGAAGAAGCAATCAGTATAACCTCGTGAAGAATGGAGTGAAGTATACGTTGCTGCCACTAAAGAACAAAGGAAAACAATCTTCTGAAAATAATTTCCTTACCCTCACGAGGAAATTTGAAGCTGAGGTTAAGGAGACCCGACAGATTCACGTGTTGGTCATGAAACAAACAATTGAGACTGAGGCTGAATTACAAGTGGAGGAGCAGCCTGAAACGGTCAAGCCTTTATTGAAGGAATTTAGCGAATTGATGCCTGAAGAGATTCTAGATGGGTTGCCGCCTATGCGCGATATTCAACACCATATAGACTTAATTCCTGGTGCTAGTCTGCCGAATTTACCGCACTACAGGATGAGTCCTAAAGAGAGCGAGATTCTAAAAGAGAAAGTGGAGGAGTTGTTGCGAAAGGGGCACATTCAGAATAGCATGAGCCCATGCGCTGTTCCAGCCTTGTTGACTCCTAAGAAAGATGAGAGTTGGCGAATGTGTGTAGATAGCAGGGTCATTAATAAGATAACCGTGGGTTACAAGTTTCCAATTCCGAGATTGGATGACATGTTGGATAGGTTGCACGGTGCTAAGTGGTTCTCGAAGCTGGATTTGAAGAATGGGTACCATCAGATTCGGATTCGCCTTGGAGATGAGTGGAAGACAGCTTTTAAAACAAAGGAGGGGTTGTACGAATGGTTGGTGATGCCTTTCGGACTTTCCAATGCTCCAAGCACTTTCATGAGGCTTATGAATCAGGTTTGAAATCTTTTATTGACAAATTTGTTGTAGTTTATTTTGATGATATCCTAATTTATAGTAAGATCAAAGAGGATCATCTATTGCACTTAAGGGAGGTGTTGACAGCCTTTTACAGATTAATAAGCTGTATAATAATCTTAGGAAGTGCAGTTTTTAACTAATAAACTGTTATTCTTGGGATTTATTATTCTTCTCTTTGAAGGAATAGAGGTAGATGAAGCGAAGGTAAGAGCAATCAGAGAGTGGCCGACTCCTAAAACAGTTTCTGACGTTAGGAGTTTTCATGGGTTGTCTACTTTTTATCGGCGATTTATTAAGAATTTTAGTACTATCGCAGCCCCAATTATTGAATGTATGAAGAAAGGCAAGTTTCTATGGGGAGAGGAAGCTGAGAATAGTTTTGCTATTTTGAAAGAGAAGTTATGTACTGCACCTGTTCTTGCTTTACCCGATTTTGATAAACTGTTTGAAGTGGACTGTGATGCTAGTGGAGTAGGTATAGGAGCTGTTTTATCTCAAGAGCATGAGACCAGTTTGCTATTTTAGTGAGAAGCTTAGTGACGCAAGGCAGAAGTGGAGCACTTATGATAAAGAATTCTATTCTGTCGTAAGGGCTTTAAAGACTTGGGAGCATTATCTGATTGGGAAAGAATTCGTCCTTTATTCTGATCATGAAGCTTTGAAGTATCTGAATAGTCAGAAGAGGATTAGTAAGGAAATGCATGCGCGATGGTGTCAATTTTTGCAAAAATTTCCTTTTAGGTTACAGCACAAGTCAGGTGTGCATAATGTTGTAGCAGATGCATTGAGTAGGAGAGCTGGTTTGTTGATTACATTAAGCCAAGACATCTTGGGGTTTGAGCAGTTGAAAGACTGTTATGCAGATGATGATGACTTTGGAAAATATTGGGGGTCATGTGCTGCTGGTCAACCTGTACAAGAATTTTATGTGCAGGATGGTTATCTAATGCGTGGCAATCAGCTTTGCCTTCCTCAGACATCATTACGAGAGAAGGTAATTCGCGATTTATATGATGGTGGATTAGCTGCACATCCGGGTCATGATAAAACTATGGCTGCAGTCCGAGAGCGATTTTACTGGCCCCATTTGCGTAGAGATGTCAGTAGGTACGTACAAAAATGTTATGTTTGCCAGACTGCTAAGAGGAAATCTAATAATACAGGTTTATATATGCCATTACCTATTCCTAACAATATATGGGAAGATCTGTTCGTGAATTTTGTGCTTGGTTTACCAAAAACACAAAGAGGCGTGGATTCTATTTTCGTTATGGTTGACAGATTTTCCAAGATGGCGCACTTCATTCCCTGTAGGAAGACTTCTGATGCAGTAAGTGTGGCCAGATTATTCTTTAAGGAAGTGATTCGTTTGCATGGTGTGCCCAAATCTATTACCTCAGATAGGGATAGTAAATTTCTGGGGCATTTTTGGCGGACTTTGTGGAAGTTGTTTGATTCATCTTTGAATTTCAGTAGTACTGCTCACCCGCAGACTGATGGACAAACAGAGGTGGTTAATAGAACTCTGGGAAACTTGATTTGAAGTATTTGTGGAGATAAGCCGAAACAATAGGGTGTTGCTTTATCACAAGCAGAGTTTGCTTATAATAATGCAGTTCATAGTTCTATTGGCAGGTCGCCTTTTTCTGTTGTTTATACAAAGGCGCCTCAGTATACTCTAGATTTGGTACAGTTGCCTAAGCAAACGGATAAAAGTGTAGCAGCGGATCGTATGGCTAAACAGATTGTGGAATTACATCATGAAGTCAAACAGAAGCTAGAGGAAGCTAATCAGAAGTATAAAGCTGCAGCAGATAAGCACAGCGAAAAAAGGTGTGTTTGCGATAGGTGATCAAGTCATGGTTTTTCTTCGTAAAGAGCGATTTCCAACTGGATCTTACAAAGAAATTACAGCCAAAGAAGTATGGACCTTACGCTGTCGAAGAATAAGATCAACGATAATGCTTATGTTATAGACCTTCCACATAGCATAGGCATATCCAACACTTTTAATGTTGCTGATTTGTCACCGTTTCATGATTCCACTGAGCCGTTATATCCAGATCCTGATTTTAACTTGAGGACGAGTTCTTTTCAAGTGAAGGAGAATGATGCGGAATTTATTAGTGGTGCATTTTTGGACCGATTGGATAGGCAGAAGTCCAAACGGAGGGCAAAATAGTGATGTGACTAGATCCGATGGACTCGGTTCGACGACATCAGATATTTTTCATGAGTTAATTTAAAAGGCGGTTTCCTAATTTAATGTTTTATGCTTTCCAATTTAAATTAGGTAACTTTCCTATTTGATTGAGTTTCCAATTCAGATTAGGTAACTTTCCTATTTGTTTAGGTTTTTAATCCAGATTAGGTATCTTTCCTATTTGATTAGGTTTCTAATTGTAATTTGGTTTAACCCCTATAAAAGGGTGTTTATGGTTTGTTTTGAAGACAGAACATTGTTATCATCAATATTGAATTTCGAGATTTTTTTCTAAGCAAGGTTTTGCTTGAATTATTCGATGCGGAACGCTTCGTCATATACTAACTGTGGTTTTTTATTTATCTCATCTATCCAATTCCAATCATTCCCCCGATGACCAAACGTAACCCTAATGAAGTTTGAGGCTCGAAACAGCTGCAAAAATTATGATTGTTTAATCGGCACTGCATGAATTCTTGTCCCGGACCAAGTTATCGACTTTTTGCTTGTCTAAACCATCTAGTTCAGTAGTAGTGTCCGTGTCAATCCCCTTCACTTTGAAAACAACTCGCCCTTGAGGCAGGCTTAGGTTCAGGAGATAATTGTCCAAAAAGTTCTAAATCTATTATATGATAGCCAAATCAATTCTAAACCTTTTAATTATGTCAACTTAGTTTTAAACCTTTTGACAATTTGCTAATTTAGTCCTAAACCTTTTAACTGTATCGATTTGGTTCTAAACCTTTTGAAGATTTGCCAGTTTAGTCATATACCTATTATTTGGATATTTGGTCAAAAAAATTACATTGACAAATTGTCAGAAAGTTTATGATTAAATTGATACATTTGAGAGGCGTAAATTATCAAAAGGTTGAGGGCTAAATTGGCATAATTGAAATGTTTAAGACTAAATTGACCTCCGAGCAATAAGTTTGGGACTTTTTGGACAATTTTCTCTTAGGTTTAGGATAAAATGGTACTTCATCAATAAAATAGGCAAAAATTTCAGAGACATTAAACGTCGGAGAAATACCCGTAGAACCTGGAAGGTCAACCCCATCACATGGGCAGCGTCGTTGATTTCTCTGCTCGATCTTGTTGTATGGATCGGATCCTTGGCCCTAGCTACTCGCCATAGTGACCCATGACAAATCGCTCTCGTTTCAGGAACACCATCACATCATTGCCAACCTAGAAAACCCGTCGCCTCCTGTTTCGCTCAGCTGCTTCTCCGCCGCTTGTTTATACCCGGCATTGGCGTCCTCCAGTTTCCATCTTTCAACCTCGGTCTATGTCAACTGCAGCTGTTTCCTAAACAAGAACAGAGAAGATGGTTGCGCAAGAAGTGCAGCACATTGTTCTATACTGCAGAAAAACCGTTATACCCTTCATGTATGAATCCGAATGCCAAGAAAGTACTCGAAAGATTGTCAATACCATGGTACGGCTTCATTAAACCGTGCTTTAAGATTACAGCAATGATAAGGCAAATGATCTGGACAAAATCGTTCTACCACTGATGCCGACGCTTCCACCGCGTCAATCCTTGCTCCCGTCAAGATATAGAACCGACCAATTCTAAGACAAAAATTAGATTGTCTTGCAAGAAATGGTGCTGCGTCATGTGCATAATGTTCTTGCCAATAACAGACACATAATCAGCTAGAAGCCAAGATGACCGCATGACATGCTTATTCTTCCCCCAGTTTCCCAGATATTGACTGAATCAATAAACATCGTCATCAACTTTGGAAAAGAAAAGTGAAGATTTTCTTATTGCTCAAACTGTATTCCCAGACAGTGAACTCCACATTGCTTCACAGGGTCAAAGGGGAGAAAAACGAATTGGAGAAGGCTCACAGAGGCACTTAGAAAAAGAACAAAAAATTTCTAGAGCACCTAATCTTTTCAGGTGCCCAAATCTAGCTAATCACCACTCTCTACCCACCAGCCCACATTGTTATTCCATCTCCATCTAAAGAATATAGATATCAAAAGAAAGGAAAAAATAAGGAAAAGAAAAGGCAAGATCATCTGGATTTAAATCAAAGCCACTAGTCAGACTCATAGTAACACGACCGTGTATCCTCGTACCTATATATACAACTCAATCCTACGAGCACCTCCACAATGGCAGCCTCCGTCTTCTCCAGGTCGGAGAAGTGCAGCGTCTGGATCAGCAACACCCTCCCCTTTGTGTCCAAGCTCGCCGGCCTCTGCTTCTCCAAATTCCGCTCCACCTGCCACCTCATAGTATCCTCCGCCACGGGCCCCAGCCACCCCATCATCCTCTCCACTGCCTCCCTCCACCCCTCTGCCATCTCCCTGCCCCCTCCCCCTCCGCCGCCCCCGCTCCGCAGCCCCCTCAGTTTCGCCCTCACCTTCTCCCTCAGCTGCACTGGCAGCATCTCGTACACCTGCCCTCGGGCCTCCTCTGCCATTCTCCCCGGCTCCTGCAGGAACTGCTCGGCCATCACGATCACGTTTGCATACCGCATTGCCAGCCCTGTCCCACCCACCGTTGTCCGTGCCGCCGAGTGGAACACCACGTTGTTGCGCCGTAAACTGCCACCTGATGATTCCTCGCTTACACAACTATTTCCAGGCATTAGCCCAGCCCAGAGCGGGGCCTTGTCGGGCAATAGCGATATGTTGAGGTTCAATTCACGGCTGTAGAACTTGGAGAGGCCCGATTTCTTGGACGTGGATGTGATGGGGCCCGAATTCCACATGCTGTGGCGGCTATCATCTCTATGCGTGATTGGCGCGAATATCTCCGGGTGGACTTGGATGTTATGCTGCTGCTGCTTCCTCTTGACAACTCTCGGCAGGTCGGAAATGTAGGCCCTGGAAATGTAGGGCCCGAAGAGGACGCAGATCCGGGCATACACGACGCACACGAGTTTTGCCATTAGGCCGACGACCTTGTCAAAGGTCTGGTTCCAGAGCGATACGTCCTTCAAGCTTCGCACCTGCTTCCTTTGGAAGGTGATCTTGCTCTCGAAGAGATCGAAGTTTGTCTTGTGCAATTGGTTCGCTGCGTAGTTTTTCTTCCATTGCTTCAATTTTCTTTCTGACGTCTCCATCTCTGCGAGCAATTCCAATGCCGAGTACAGGCTCGCCGTCGTGGAGAGGTACTTCTCTATCTTCTCAACAATCCTGTTCACCTTCCGTGAGCCGTAGTCGAGCTTGCCGATGTCAATCAGCCCACGCTTGAGGTCAGCATAGACAAGATCGAACCGGTTGAGGCCACGGTTGGAGCACCGTGCACAGAGGCGGGAGACTGCATCCACGGCACCCTCAAGGTCCTCGAGTTGCTCGGCGCACGCAAGGTTGAGGAGGAGACACTCATCCCGGGAGTTCAGATAGGCAACGCCCTCGGACGGGATGATCTCCTTCCGGAGGCGGCCAAACTCTGCATCGGTGAGGGATCTGTAGAGGGCGACGAGGCGGGACATGGTCTTTGCAGCGTCGAAGGCAAGGATCCCGAGGATCATGGGGCGGGGCTTGATGTCGGCGTGGAAACGGAAGAGATGGAATCCGCCGGAGGAGACGGCAGTTGTGCCGGTGGCGGCGGCCTTGGAGAGACCGGGGAGAGAGGACATGGTGGCAACGACCATGGCCCAAATGAAGAATGGTGATGATGAGATCGGTGGATTGAGATTTGTTGGGCGTTGGAGATGTATAGTTGTATGGAGGGGATGTCAGTAGATGTGGTGGTTGTTACATGTTAGGGTTTAAGGAAGACATAAAGAGAGAGATGAATTTTATATGGTGGCTCTGCGAGGGCACGCGCTTCGACTGTTGGGCTCATGGATGGAGAAACTCCATGGAAGTTGCTTATGCAGACTGGTAGTCATGAGAGAGAGAGAGAGAGAGAGAGAGAGAGATTATTATTAGCATTGGCTTTACCTGAGATTGAATAATTTTGTCCAATCTAAAAAAGCATTGTTAAGCTCACATTGTGCCACCTGGCAAAGGCATAGAGAGAGAGAGAGAGAGAGAGAGAGAGAGAGAGAGAGAGAGAGAGGGGGTTCTCGTTCTTGCAAGCTGGACCACTTTTTTTCTTAGGAAGGAGGCAGGACTTGCACATAGATTTTAGCAACTGCTGCTTTCCAGGACACGTTAGAATTTCAAAGTCTATTTCTCCATGTATAGAAATAGAACTACGTCCTCCTTCGTTATGCCCCTAAAAAAGAGAGCAAGTATGCAATGATATGCCAATTGAAACAAGATACATTTGTGATTTCACACCATATATGATCATCAGTTCTACATGGCTTGCACAAATTATAAATTTCCCATGTTGATTTGTCGACGAAGTGATAGCCTTACTCGACTACATAAATCAATACCCAAGAATGTACTCGATATATAATTTTGTTTGTCTTATGATCATTGTAGTCATCTTTGATTTTGGAATAAATGTGCTCAACGTAACACCAATCATCAAGATATTTTTCACCACATTGACAAAATACAATTTCTTTGTACCTAATACTTACATATGTACCAAACAAAAAAGTCCTCTCTTTAGGTTGTCCACTCAAATTCACGGAAGTTCAACTATATCGCAAAATAACGTTTACTAGCGAACGTAATTGTCAGAACAAACGCGTCTTCCATGAGGTCCAACAGCAAAGAAACCAGAACATATTCACCAATTTGATAAGACTGTAGATTCTCGTGCGCGATTTGTGCAAATTCAAAAGGGGAAATTGACCGGGGCAAAAAACAATAAAGTCACATAGTTTGCAAAGCAATGTTGCGTCCGAGGATGGGTCACGTCAATTCCAAGTTGGATCCACGCGTCTCTGCGATCGTCTCCTCAATTATTTTCTCCGCTGTTGATGATCCAAAGATTAATTAAATCTCAGAAATCCATGAAGCATTCCTTGAACATCTTCCTCTGAGGATCTGATCTGATCTGAACATTCCCTCCTGGGTCCAACGCGTGTGGGGACACTTTTGCTGGAATCATTCCGTCATCGCTTTTCTCTTGGTTCCATGCGGGGACTGATGGGTACCTGGGGGGGTCCGAAGGATCATAGTCCGACCAGTCTTCGATTCCTCCGCTGCTTCTCTTGTTAGACTCTTTTTCCTTTGGCCTTTGTTTTCAAGTCTTGCCGAGTCAAGATTACGTAGCGCGGGCCGTGTTGTTGAAAGGCTTGATATGCTCAAACCGTTCACACTTCCAACTGTTGAACAGCTTATGTCGTTTCTCTGGTTTCAAACCTCAACCGCAGGTCTCTCTTTCTTTTCACACGGCCAATAATTTGAGTTACAATCTGGGAAAATAACATCAACTGTCTCTTGACTTTGGCCTAATTTGCAATGTTGTCCATGAATTTTTAATTTATTTAATACGATTTTTGAAGTTTTGATACATGTTCAATTTAGGTTCCGGACTTTATGAAAATGTTTGACGTTGTGCTTTCATTAATTCAAGTTAGGGACAACACTAAACGTTTCATATAGCTCAATGATTAAATTAAACGTGTGCCAAAAGTTAGGGACCACATTGAATAAATTAAAAGTAAATATTTGTTGAAAGTTTAGGAGACGGCATCGCACGTTAAACCGAAGTTCATATGTCATATTGAATAAATTAAAAGTTCGAAGATGTCTTTACATATGGGATTAAAGTTTATGGATCATTTGTGTAACCATTCATTATGAATATATATTGGAAAACTAAACATAAGATACTTAAATATACGTGCGTTCCTTACTTACAGCACTTAGACGGGATTATTGAAGCTGGGTCCCACGGGCGAGACCGAAACCAAGACCTTGACTAATGCAGCATCCCTCGGTTCTTGTGCACCAGTTCAAGAAAAATCATAGGAGGAGGAGGAGTCCCACCATCTCCCGCAATGTCCCACCGCTGGTCATGAAAGAGAATTTGACTTGACAAGGACTGGGAACAGAAGTTGGATTCCCCCAGTTGACTCGCTTATGCTTTCCGAGGTGGTTGGCGTCTTGGAGTTGGTGGGACAAGAAGGGTTTCACACTAAATCATACGTCAACCCGAACATTATTGCTAGATATATTAAGAAGCAATCGTGTGAAAGGAGAGTGACGGATGAAGAAGATCGCTGAATGAGAAGTTATAATATCGTAATTGAAAACGAAAGTTAATTACTATGTGTTCTTATATGGTGAGTCGGATACGTCATCACATCCATTCAACCAATAGAAGAATACATTTTTGAGTGCCGGATTTATCACGATTGACAACACGTGGCTGTTTCAACCCACCCTTTGAATGAGTAGGTTTATAAAGATAAACACATAATTGAATGAATAAAGTATACAAATTTCATTGATACTTTGTATAATATAAATAAAGAGATATTATTACCAATAATCACGGTGGAAGGTAAACATAAAGATAACAATTTTATCTACATGGAATTTTAATAACAAACAAATCCGCAAAAAATCTTTAAATGACCAGCTCATGGATGCTCTGCTTGATATGTTATCTCCATACTAATTTGTAGAAGATTTTGGAGTATAAACATTGCTAATATTTTGATATTTGATTTGTTACTCCAATACTTTCCTTCAAACTGGTCAATGAGAAGAACCAAAGACCGAGTTTGGTTCGTAACTGAACATAACTATCTCGAGTCAATGGTTTAGTGAAAATATCAACAACTTGTGAGGAAGATGAAACATATTGCGTCATAGTACAATTGAGAGGAATCTTTTCTTGAACAAAATGATTATCGATCTCAAGGTGCTTTTTCCGAGCATAAAAAAATGGATTAGTCATGGGATGTAATGTTGACATGTTGTTCGAGAAAAGTAAAGAAGGCCGGGGTTGGTATATCCCAATGTCATGTAGTATGCACAAAACCCAAATCAGTTTAGCAGCTGTTGAAGTAAGAGCTTGATATTCAACTTCAACTATGGAGTGGGCCACGTTGAGTTGTTTCTTGGCACACCATGAAGCACAATTTGAGTTGAGAAAAGTACAATAACCAGTGATAAAATGTTGAGTGAGTTTCATCTAGCCCAGTCTGCATCGACAAAAAAAATAAATGGAGAGAACTACGAGACAAAATGCAAAACCCTAGGTGTCAAGTACTGCAAACATATCAAGGAATACATTTTACCATATGATAGTGAGCAACAATTGGGGCATGCAAATACTGGCAAGCGATGTTAACCACAAACTAGAGATTTGGATGAGTGAGGGTATGATAAAAGAGATGAATTAGCATATGGCTTATCACCGTGTTTGAGTGTCGTTTTTTAGCAAGTGTTTGAGTTTTGTTTTGTTTTTTCTTTTTTTTTGGTAATTGGCTTGCATAGTTGGGAGTAGCAATTAGCTTACATTGTGGCATGGATACTCAACTCAAAAGATATGAGACATATTTTGGTCACGAGAGAAAGTGTCCATCAGTGGAGTGATTGACTTCAATGCCCAAAAATAGTGAAGAGCGCCGAGGTATTTCATGGAAAACACTTGACCAAGTGCATGCACAAGATAGTTTAATAATTGTGGGAAATTACCAATGAGGATTATATCATCCATATAGAGCAATAAAATTGTAATATGATCCCAATGACAATAAACAAGTAGTGATAAATCAGTAGGGTTGCAGAAGAATCCATATTAGAAAAGAAAGTTGTTGAACCTGTTGAACCATGCCCTAGGTGCTTGTTTGAGCCCATCTAGTGCACGCCGGAGGAAGCAGACATAATAAGGACAAGATGAATCTAGGTGGTTGTTCCATATAGATAGGATCATCGAGATCGCCGTGTAGGAAGGCATTCTTAATATCTAATTGGCGAATTTCCTAATCTTGAACCATTAGTGATGGATAAAACAATGCTAATGTTGGCTTGTTTGACTACCAAACAAAAAGTTTATAGGAAAATCAATGCCCTCCTCTTGATGGAAGCAATTTGCAACAAGTTGGGCTTTTGGTCAATTAAGTGAAACTCTACATGTAGTTTTGCTTTGTACACCCATTTACACGCAACCACATTTGTCAAGGTATGATGGGGAGCAAGTTCTTATGTTTTGTTGATTGCAAGAGCATCTAACTCCATAAGCATAGTGGTTGTTCAACCAAGCTATTTTAAGGTCGAATGGACTATGCTTGGCTCAAGAGGAATAGTTGATATTGCTAGATTAACATACCTTGATTCGACTTCAAGATCCCAATCTTTAAACTAATAATCATGGGATTCACTAAGGATGTGGAAGCTTTAGGCGAAGACTGAGGTTAAGATTCACTCTCCGCTAGTCGTGGCATATTATAAAAAGAGACAAAACATTCGAATCTAGTTCTATCTCTGGAAACAAAGTGCACATTTGCATGTAGAGTCAAGATCTATTGGTGAACAACTATCTGAACAGTTTTTCAACTAGATTGGGGCATAGTCCAATGTTCACCGGCATCTTTTGTTTGTGCTGGACTTAAAGTTGAATTCCATTGCAATAGCTCATCTTCCATCATTGCAGCAATTTGAGAAGATAAGGCAAAACGAAAATAATGTTCATATAAAAAACATGACGAGATTTGTAAACACATATGGTAAATTGAGGAAAACAACGATACTCTTTGTCCTTTTCACTAAGCCTAAAATACACATAGCAAAGAGCCTTGTCAACTCTGTTCATCATGTAGTTATGTTTAAACTCCCAAAGCAATGAATAATCAGGGTCCTTCTTGAATAAGACCGAGTATGAGCTTTTATTGCCAAAGTCGAGGAAGGAAGCCGATTGACCAAATTATTCATTGTTGTAAACACTTCCACCAAATAGTTGAGTGGCATAGATGCCTCAAATAATGTAGCAAGCCCAAGTTCAACCAATCCTCCCAGCAACACCATTTTGCTTGGGGTGTACCTAGACAAGAATGTTGTTGCTGTTTATTGCATTCTTGAAGATGTTAGAAAATTATTGCTTGTAAATTCATGTCACCTCCTTTGTTAGATTGAACATTTTTCATTTTCCTATCAAGCCAATTTTTGACTACTTTCTAGACAAAGAGGAAAATTTGAAAGAAATTTGACTTTTGCTTCAATGGATACAACCAACAGTAACGTGAGAAGTCATCAATAAATGCCACATAATTTTGAAATTTTTGCATAGAAGGAACTGAGAAATATCTCAATGCATTTTCTCCAATGGATGGGAACATCGATTATTTGATAAAGAAAATATTACTTTTGTACTTTTGCTAATCAGACAACTTGTACATAAATTGCTAATTGACTTATTTACTGAAATCATATTATAACACTGCAAAAGCTGTAAAACAAGACCGTTTGGATGCCCTAACCAGCAATGCCATGTGAGTTCACCCACAACCTTCTTTCTCTAAGAGAAGAATACTACGTATTGCTAGTCCTTATAGGTATATAGTCCTTGGTGATTGGTTTTCGTCAACAACACCCGGTGTGTCCTGGAGTCCTTGATAGCAAAACTAGAAGCATGAAACTCAAAGTAGAAAGGATAATTTCTCATAAATTGAGAAATAGATAATAGATTTTTCTTTATTTGTAGAACGACCAATATATTATTAAGTGAAAAATGATCAGTCTCTTCCCAATGTGACTGGTCCCAACACATGTAAACAGAGTGATGTATAATTATCCTTTACAAATATATACTAGAACACTAAACCTAATATACTTAAATATATGCGCTTTCCTTAATTACAGCACTTAAACAGGATTCTTGATGGTGGCTCCCATGGGCAAGACCGAAACCAAGAACTTGACTAACATAGCATCCCTCGGTTCTTGTGCATCAGTTCAAGAAACATCATAGGAGGAGGAGGAGTCCCACGATCTCTCGCAATGTCCCACCGCTGGTCATGAAAGAGAATTTGACTTGACAAGGACTGGGAACGAAAGTCGGATTCCCCCAGTTGACTCGCTTATGCTTTCTGAGGTGGTTGGGGTTTTGGAGTTTGGTGGGAGAAGAAGAAGGGTTTCCCACTAGACCATACGTTCCCCCGGACATTATTGTGAGACATGTTAAGAAGCAATCGTGTGAAACGAGAGTGACATATGAAGATGATCGATGAATGAGAAATTATAATATCGTAATTTGAAAACGAAAGTTAATTATTGTGTACAGATAAGTAGAACAGTATGGCAAGTTGGGTATGTCATCACATCTGTTCAACCAATAGAGGAGTACCATTTCGAGTGTCGGATGTATCACAATTGACAACTTGTGGCCGTTTCGACCCACGCTTTGAATGAGTACATCAATGAAGATAAACACATAATTGAATGAATGGCATACACAAATTTCATTGATACTTTGTACAGTATAAAATAGAGAGATATATCATCACTTATAATTATGGTGGAAGGTAAACATAAAGATAACAATTTTATCTACATTAAAATTTAATAAAAAAATAAAAAAAATCTTTAAATGACCAGCTCATGGATACTTTGCTTGATATGTTATCTTCATGTTAATTTTTTATATTTGATTTGTGACTTGAATACTCCCCTTCAAACTGGTCAATGAGGAGGACCAAAGACCGAGTATGGTTCGTAACCAGACATAACTTTCTTGAGTCAATGGTTTAGTGAAAATATCAACAACTTGTAAGGAAGATGAAACATAACAAGTCACAATAGAATCGAGAGCAACCTTTTCCTAAACAAAAAGATAATAGTTCTTAATGTGCTTTGTTCAAGCATAAAAACACTAGATTAGTTGTGGGATGTGATGCTGACATGTTGTTTGAGAAAAGAAAAGAAAGCACAGGTTGGTAAATGCCAATGTCATGCAATATGTATGAAATCCAAATCAGTTTAGTAGTTGTTGAAGTAAGAGCCCGATATTTAGCTACAGTTGTGGAGTTGGCCATGATGAGTTGTTCCTTGGCACACCATGAAACATAGTTTGAGTTGAGAATAGTACAATAAGCACTGGTAAAATGTTGGGTGAGTTTGCACCCAGCCTATTCTACATTAGGCAAAAAAAAATGAAAATAAATGTAGATAACTATGAGACAAAATGCAAAAGCCAAGGTGTAAAGTCCTGCAAACATGTCAGAGAATACGTGTTACCATATGATAGTGAGCAATAGTTGGGGCATGCAAATGTTGGCAAGCGATGTTGACCACAAACTAGAGATTTGGACAAGTGAGGGTAACTTACTGAAGAGTGCCTATAATGCTTCAGAAATAAGACGGATTAGTATTGGGCTTATCATTGTATTTGAGTGTAGTTTTTTTAACACGTGTTTGTGTTTGGCTTCTTTTAGCAATTGGCTTGATAATTGGGAGTAGCAATTGGCTTGCATAGCTGGGAGTAGAAATTGGCTTGCATTGTGGCGTGGATACTTGACTCTAAAGACACGAGACATATTTTTGTTGTAAGAGAAAGAATCCATCGGTGGAGTGATTGACTTCAATGTCCAAAAATAATGAAGAGCGTCGAGGTTTTTCATAGAAAACACTTGACCAAGTGTGTGCACAAGATAGTTTAATAATTTTGGGGAATCACCAATGAGAATTATATCATCCACATAGAGCAATAGAATTGTAATATGATCCCAATGGCAATAAATGAGTAGTGATAAATTGGTAGGGTTGCAAAAGAATCCGTATTAAAAGGAAAGTCGCTCAACTTGTTGAACCATGCCCTAGGAGCTTGTTTGAGCCCATATAGTGCACGCCGGAGTAAGTAGACATAATAAGGACAAGATGAATCTAGGTGGTTGTTCCATATAGACAGGATCCTTGAGATTGCCGTGTAGAAAGGCATTCTTAACATCTAATTGGCGAATTTCCAAATCTTGAACATTAGTGATGGATAAAACAATGCGAATGTTAGCTTGTTTGACTACCAAACAAAAAGTTTCTAGGATATCAATGCCCTCCTCTTAATGAAAGTCTTTTGCAACAAGTCGGGCTTTCAATCAATCAAGTGAAACTCCACATGTTATTTTACTTTGTACACACATTTACATGCAGCCACATTTATCAAGGGATGACGGGGAACAAGTTCTTATGTTTTGTTGATTGCAAGAGCATCTACTTTGCCGGCCATGCCAGTTAGAACAATTAGTGTCTACGTTAGTGATTTCTTACCAAAATTGGCCAGATGGACTACATTGACAAATTATCAAATAATATAGGATTAAATTGGTTAAATTAAAATGTTTATGGGTGAATTAGTGCAAGTGCAATAGTTTCATGTTTTTTTGGTAATTTTGTCATTGGGGATGCAGATGGATTTCTTTTATCTGTTTCAATTCTATTTGAGTATGAATATTAGTTGATTCTTGGTGGTTAAAGTTTTGAGTTTTCACAGCTTTGTTAAGAATAAAAAAAATAAAACAAAAAAAAGATCCATCAATTTCAGGTAGATCTTGGAACCAAATTGGACCAACAAGTTCGAATCTAGGGTTTGTTTCAAGGTCTACAGAGTAGATTCAAGGTTCTAAAAATTGGGAAATAGAACCTACTATTGCGAATGAATCAAGCGATTGAATAATAAAATAAACAGAATAAGAAAATAAATCTAACACAAGATATACGTGGTTCGGTTGTAGTGATCTACGTACACGGGGAGAGCAATAACAAATTCTACTATAGATGAAGCGATACAATGGAGATTATAACCACACTCGAGTCATTCAAACTCTCTCAATGTTTAATGAGCCCCAATTATACTCAATAACTTACACAATGTTTAGTCTACAATTCGTTACAAAATAATCTCTCAATTTCACGAATGAATTATACAAATCTATCACAAGATTTTTGCTTGAACACCAATTCTCTTGAATGTAATCCATGAACAAGAACTCACGAAGATAGCTCACCGTCAAGCAGTCGTAAACGGCGCTTCAAGACCTCTTCACGTCAACAACAGCGCTTCTCTATATGGCCGAAAACAGAACAGCCCATATTTATACGTGGGTCCACGGTCAACTTTCCTCATCAAGCAGAGTTCAACACGGAAATGAAAAGTCCATGGAAATATATACATATTTCCTTAAATTCCTTTGCCTAATCCAACTGGAAGTTCTATTATCTTTTCTTTCTTTCTTTCTCTTGACACATTGTTGACCGAGTCAATCTCCAATTCAAAGTCCTAGGTTGGACTTTCCAACCTCACCAGCCGAAAGCCCCAAAACGCGTTAGGAAAACTAATTTCCGAAACTTGACCTCGGATTCTTTCCTTTTCTTCGTATTATTATTATTATTTTCGCAATTCAAATTTTCACTTCAAACTCAAAATCGATACATATTTTAACACCTATCCACCCTGGAATCGGGCAGAGCAGTCTTGTTGGATGAAACTTCGACCATCCACCTAATGCCATGTTTCTCGGTCTTATCCCATTATTTTCCAACCTTTTTCATTTTATTCACGACCTAAATCATGTACGTGCCCGGATATTCATGTAATAACAATGAAGTTATTTTCCAATGAGTGCGATCGTGCGAAGTCAATGAGCAATTTCCAATCTATGAACCAAAGAGACTTCAATGAATTTATGCACTGCAAACCGTCGATTTTTCTTGAAAAGAAGAAAACGACGCAGTAGAGTTGGGCTCAAAGCTGAATGTCCGGTGTGAGCCCACCGTGATGTTGTGTTGTTGGGCCGAAGCATGAAGTAGTCTGTTGATCGAGTGGAGCTCTCTGGGGACGACATCATCCGAGGGATACCAAACCACGAGTCGATCAATCACCGAGCGTGGTACCCTAGTGGCAAATACGTGACTTATTTTCTAGGAGATTACAAGTTTGAGCCGTATCGTGAGCAAGCCTCTGGCTGGCTTGTGCTAGTTTCCAACATTCCATCACGGGTGTGGTAACACCTAGATTAGGTAGCTACGCATGTTGCTCATCCACTTGTTTTTTAATGAAAAAAAAGATCCATTACCCCCTATGCTATTTCAGAAGTTTGCTAGGAATCGCAACTTGTCCGAGCGCACTTGCCCCAGCAATCACTTATCACCCTCGTTGGATCGATTATGGGTGTATTACATCAGTCCCCCGCTCTTACATAAGTTGGAACCATTTGGCTAGTTTCATGTTAACGAACCCCCAAAAGGAGCACTTTGAGTAACTATAGAAAGCGGTGACTATTGTGGGATGGATGTTTATTTATGAAACATCAGAAGGTGGAGCTTAGGTGTCTTCGCCCAGTCGTGTATGTGTGTGTGTGTATATATATATATACACACACGTGACTCCTTATTTAGCAAGTTTTATATTCACAATTTGGTGAAAAGGTAATGAGTTTTTTTATTGGGAAGAAAGTATGAATATACTACAATGAAACAAGGAAAGAGTTTGGAGAGGGCAAACGAAAATATTCTGAAAAATCTAGGCTTGATGTGGAATTTAGTTTCTTATGCTAGATTAGCTCAAAGACCAGCTTTAACTTCAACTTTTTCCAAATAGAATTTTACTTTGGTTGTACTTAGATGTAAATCTTACCACAAAGTCGTTTTGACTTTTTTTTTTTTGATAACCGAGGTGTTCCTGCGGCTGGCGAGCTAGGACTTAAACCAGCGATGATGCCCGACTAGTCCTCGAGGGGGGCTAGCGCAACATCCCACCGCCACAACCCCCCACTTAAATCACCGATGGGCGAGTTTAAACCCAGAACCTTTCGTGAAAGGAACTAAGCGCAAATCAATGTGGCCACCGATGGGTGGGTTTTGACTTTTCTTTTATCCTTTAATACCATTAACTTTTACAATAGACATATATAAACACGTCAATTTGCATATATTCTTTCATAATTCTTTATAAAAATTAAGTGATATTTTTAATTTTGATGGAAAAGTAAAAAAAAATTACGATTGACATAAACTAAATTCTAAACAAACAAGCCCTTAGAAATATATGAGTTTTAGCTAAGCACACCTTTTCTTCTCACATGGTCATCCCGTTTTGACAAATCTCGTAATCATGACTTTTGATGACTTCTCTTTATCAGGACTAGGAAGATGGATAGATCAAGTTTCTCGAGACACTCATTAACAAAATTCATATATAAAATGGGATAGCGTCCTTTAATAATTTGAGTGTAATGTTCCAGTGTTGACATGCGCTAAACCCTAGCAACGTAGAAAATAATCAAAACAAAAAAGAGCGGAACTTTGCTTTAGATCCTGTATCATTTCTCAGTGCCTTCATGAATTAGTCACCAACCACGATCGTAGATATCTACTGCAAGGGCAGTTCAGACCTGTTGTCATCTCCGTGCCTACCACTTTTCTCCAATTTCCTGTGGCGATGTCCGAGCCGAACCGAAACGACCAATCATGGAGCGCACGAAGAAAGGGCACAAGGGGCAATTCACAAACAGCTTCCGACCGAGGAATGGAGAGCTTCTCTTTTGTTGTTGACCACTTTAAGATTGCCCTGTGAAAACAATCTTGATGTTGTCGGGGGGAGTCACACTCTCCATGGGGTTGCACCCTCTGATCTTGACCTCGACCATCCTGCCCAGCGAGTCCGTGCCGTTAATCACCTCGCAGCACTGTCTCCGTGGGGCCTGCGATCGACAAGAATAGTTTGATTGTATAATCGTGACTTTGGTCTACGGAATTTAATGGTTCATTAGATCAGATGGTTCATCGGATTGCATCTCAACCTATTTATTTTCTAAGGCGATTTATCGCAAATCCTAAATTGAGCCAATTACTTGACACAATCCCTATATCAATGCGACATCATCATTCATTTCTTTTAATCACGTGTCATTATAAACAAATACTAGGATGGCAATCATGGAATGTGAAAGGGCATGGTCTCTTGTGCATCCGGCGCGGATCACGCAAAGAATTATGCTTTGTAGTAGCAAATCAAGATTGAAATGATCGCATGCAATGTGATGTGCGTCCGCAAAAGTCTCTTGGTAGTCTCCACGTCTTTCGGGACGTGATCATCTCAAAAGTCAACAAACCTTGGTCAAAACCAATAAAAGTTATAGTACATTGACCTTTTCATTCATTCTGGCCAATATTCACAGGCCAATTGTCCGACGAAAACCTATCTAACTTAGATTATTAGGCGCCTCCTTGGTTAGTTCACATTATAAATTTCTAAACTTCACACTAAATTTTTCGACTCAACTTAGAGAAAGCACAAAGGCATGGGATTGAGAAGTCGACGTTCGTACCTTTTTCCACATGTTTGGTCTGAACGTTGAACTCGACACATTGAAGCTCTGGACGGCCAAAGCAGGAGCATATTGCGGGAGGTCACAGTCGTTCTCATCCAGGGACGGCCTCACGTACGTGGTCAGCATCTGGCCGTCCCCGACCCGGCGGACCTGGTCCAGGAAATACACCACAGGCTGCTCGCACGGGTTCGGGCCGACCTGCCGGGTGTTGAATGTGAAGGGCTCGTTGCTCCAGCTCCGCCATGTCTGGAACGTCTGTATCGCCGTCTCGAGCTCCTTCGCCGTCAGGAGGGATGGGTAGAGCTGGACGGTGTAGCCCCAGGACACGGACACGGACCAATTCCGGGCTAGGTCGTAGCAGAAGCTGAGCTGGAGGGTGCGGCCCGGGTCCGACTCAAACGCGGTCCGGAGTTTCTTCAACGATTCGATCTGGTCCAGGCCCGGGAAGATGGGGTCCACATAGTCCAAGTGGTGGAGGGAGACTAGAGGGGCCAACGGGTGCGCCGCTAATAGGCCATACGGATTGCCACGTATGTCTACCTGAGGAAAAAGTATATTAATAATTTTATGCATCAGTTATGGTGCAATCGACCAATCAAATAGTGCACGTATTATATGTATTCTAACCAATGTTAGTCTTTCAAAGTTAGAAGTAAATAGTTTCTCCCTACTTGAGATCCATGCAATGTTTATAAATTTACAATCTCATATTATTGCTTGTTCATTTGCCAGATTATCGTTGGTTTATTCTGGCCAAAACAATATTTAGTGAAAAGAAAGATTATTGGTTATTACACATTAGCAAAATTTCATGTTCTTATGATAAGAAAGCGTGTTTACTAATTTGACTAATTTGATTGCTATGATTAGAAAATGTTGATTTTGAGAGTTCATAACCATAATAGTACCATTACTTAATGTTTTCTAAATATAGATACAGATTTCAAAGCAGCACATCTTTGGGTTGTTTCTTCCAACTGGTATTCTAAGCCCAATGGTCCATCCAAAAAGTTGATAATTCATATCTCGAGTAAATATTGAATTTTATTTTACTAGTATACTCTCAGCAAAATGTGTGTGAAATTTAAAATCTGCAATTTAAAAAATACATTCAAAATGCAGTTTATACGTATATAATTACAGTTCAAGTGTTATCTGAAAACCTAGGGATTCGTAACAAGTTTTGATGTGAAATGATTTGAGAAAGATGGTTGGAGGATTAGAAGCAGATTTAGTTTATTTGAATTTAAATTATGGTAGCCTTTTCCAGTACTATCCTTAATTGCTTGTGAATATATTACGCTTGCGTGATTTCTAGGCTAAGAATGATATTTTCTAGTGGAGCGATCAGATGGTGCCCGATTCAATTTAGAATGAAATTTATGTTTTACATGATGAATCACACTCATGGACTAGCAAATTTGAAATGATATGGCCTAAATTGATGAAATCGACTTAGGAGTACCGAAAAATTTACATGAGGGTACCTAAGTCATATTACCTGGTGAAACCCGAGCTCCTTAGTGACGGGCACGCCAATCTCGCTCAAACAGCCCTGGACCTTCTGGTCGGACCCGTACATCCCCGCATACCGGTCGATGCACCCGTCCAATACCCTCGCGAGCTCCGCCGCGAGTGGGTAGCTCACGGCGAACCCACCGCCACCGTATGCCATCGTGTACGAGTGGATCACGTCCTGCTCGACGCTTTCCGAGTTTGCTCCGATGTAATACATCTGGTCGTGGTCGTACTTGGCAAGGACGTCGACCAGGTTCTCCAGGAAGAACACCGTGTCGTCATCGCCCATCACGAACCACCGCACGCCCTCGAGCCCCAGCTCGAAGCTCTCCTTCACTATGCGTGCGATCCGGATCGCCGACCGCGACCCGTACCAGCACGTGTACTTGAAATCTGACGTGTTGGCCGAGACCCGGTACGGTGGTGAGCTGGCTGGCCACGCGACGCCGGTGGTGGAGGGGTCCTGGTCGAGCCAGATGAAGCCACGGGTGACGTTGGGGCGCCACCAGAGGTCGCTGTAGCGGCGGCGCTTGTCCCACATCTTGGCGGAGCCGCCGATGCCAAACAGGACGTGGGATATGTTCGTCGGGGCCTCGGCGGAGGTGGAGGCGAACTGATGGAGGGCGGGGGGCCGGAAGGCACTGTCGCAGTGGGGACACGCGGAGAGGTAGGACTGGGCGGAGAAGGCGAAGTAGAGGACGAGGGAGAGGGAGGCGAAGGTGCAGAGAGTGAGGGTGGTCTTCATGAAGAGGGAGAAGGCGTCGCCGACCTTGGCCGTGTGGACGAGGAGGGACTTCCATGGCCTCAGTTGGTCGTGAATCGTTCTCTCTCTTGTTGAACACATTTTCATTCAAAATACAAACGATAAAAGCAGAGAGAGAGAGAGAGAGAGAGAGAGAGAGAGAGAGAGAGAGAGAGAGAGGAGGGATCGAGTTTGATCAGCTCATTGAGATTCTGAGAAGATGAGGACATGAAAAGAATTTTTCCGGTGTAGAGAGATAAGCATTTGGCAAATCCTGCGCCTTTAACCTATCTATGATCTTCTGATCAAGATCAAAACCTAAAAAGAGATGAAAAGAAAACCTGGGTTTGATCGAATTTGAGAAAACAGGATGTTGGGTATAGACATTGGCATCTCTCTCTCTCTCTTTCTCAACGTGCAAACCTTTAATGAATTTTAGACTTACATGGCAAATATCGTGGGAGGAGGATATGGCGGCATGATTGTTGATAGGGGGTGCTGATATATTGGGGCTTGACTTGGATAAAATATACATCTTACCATAAAAAAGGCATGGGTATATAATCAAGCATCCAAATATGATGTGGGAGAGAAATACCCCAAGACATCTTTGCATCACCTATCTTTGATCAAGTTATCTCTTGCTTCTATCTATGCTTCTTCTTCTTACTATATTCTTTAAATCTCCCTTTATGTTGAGATTCTATTTTTTCATCGGCAATTCCATGAAAGGAGTTATTCTTTTTCTCAACTGTCGATGTCTAAAAGAGTTATAATACTTTTGACGGTCCAAGTGTGTAGTGTAAAGGGGGTCTCAATCTTTGGCCGCAAAGTGTAAATACAGTTCAGCCGCACAGTCCTTGGCCAAGAAAATAGTCAAAAGTTTGGTAATTGGGGAGAAAATCTTTCTCAAGGGATTTTATTAACAGGCGATTGGGAGGCGCATGTTGGCAAAGTTTCCAATGCCCCGATTGTTCTTGTATCATGAACCATCACTATACTGAAATTGAATTATTCTTGAGGTTCTCATTTTTTTTAATAGATAGAAAGATTCTATTTATTTATTAGAACAATATTCAATAGGTACGTAGAAAGTTTTCAAACCCTAAGGTGCTAATAAGAAGAATCTTTTTATCACACATTGAAAGATCGTGGTCGAAATGTGGGCATAGGAACCTGACTTAGGTAGGTAATGTAGGGATTGAAGCTTGACTCAAAAGATAGTGAGCTCCCAATGATCGTATGAACATGTTTCTGTGTTTTGGAAACTAAAATGAAGAGAAAATTACCAAAAAAGTCATAAACATATTTCACTTATGCCGAATTAGTTTTAAATATTTTAATTATGTCACTTAAGTCCTTAACCTTTTTACTTTTTGCCAAATGAGTCCATTTAGCCAATTTTGGCCAGAAATCACCGGCAGTAGATATGAATGCCGGCTATCTTACGTGGCATGGCCAGTTTTGATGTGGACAATTTTAATAATATTTTATTTTTTTGAATTATTTTTGAATTATTTTTATTTTATTTTCTTTACTTTCTTTTAACCTTAAGGCTGGCAAGAAGGGCAAGTCGCCTGTGAGATTAAAAAATTAGAGAAAAGAAAAGAAAAGAAAAAATGAAAATTCAAAAAAATGAAAAATTCAAAAAAATATTAAATAAAATGTTCATATTAGTACTGACAGTGTGACGTAAGATGGTCGATGTCCATATCAACGATTTTCATTCAAAATTGATCGAATGTCAATAATGTGAAAATATATAGGACTCAATTGGTACAATTAAAAGGTTGAGGTCTGAATTGGCACAAATGCAATAGGTTTAGAATTTTTTTTGTAATTCTCCCCTAAAAGGAAAGTAAACTTGAAAATTAAGTTGACATATGCTACTGGCGAAACAAATCAAAATTTGTACGTGGAGGTTTTTTTTCATTATCTATTTTACATAGTTAAAACTAAAGTGGAAATGTATACTTTAGTGCTCATCATGTGACAATTTACTTTATCTTTGTATTTGCCATGTGAAAAGACATGTGGCAAAGTTTCGCCACGCATATTCGATCGATAAGCTTTTAGCTTAATAATTTGTCATCCGTAATTTTTCATCTTTTTTCGATTTAAATTTCAGAAAATAAATAAGGAGAAATTATATGATAATTTCATCTCTTATTAAGTTTAAACTTGAAAATAAAAACTATAAAGTAGAGAAAGTATTTCCTTTTTTTTGGTAAGTAAAAGTTTAGGAGGAGGGGAGGTTACCCATGGCAAAGCTAGGGCATACCACAGGCCTAGAAAGTCGTATAGTGAATTTACAGATCACCTACCAAAGGGGATTGTTGGCAGCGGAATTCGAATATGATATGGTGTGCAAAGAGTTTGAACTTTACCGGCTGAGCCAACCCACTTTGGCAGAGAAAGTGTTTTCAATTGTACTCTATCATCTCCCAATTTATTTTCTATTTATATGGACTTTAAATGTTAGACAATTGATAAAAAGAAAGTACATCACTGTTTTATCTCTTATTAAGTTTTAAAATACAAAAAAGACAAATTAGAGTAAATGTTTCAAATTATGGGATAATTATAAAAAAAAAAAGTCTTGAACCTATTGTACGGATGTCAATTAGTTCTAAACTTTTTAATTTGGCAAATTTAGTTTTAAACCGTTTGACTATTTATCAATATTGTTCTTTCGGCGAATTTTGGTTGAAAATTGCTAATATGATAGTCTAGTTAGTATTGGTTGTCCTACATAGCATGGTTGGTGCTGATATGGACGATTTTTGCAATTTTTTTTTAATTTTTGAACTTTTTCTACCTTTTCCTATTATTTTCTTTCTTTCTTTTTTTCATTTTCCCCTAATTCCCTCTACCGATCGTCGGCTAGAGGAGGCCTCACTAGCCACCCCTCCTGTACGGATCTTGGCTAGGGTTGTGGCCGATGAGGGCTGTGCCACTTGTTCCTAAAATAGGGGAAAAGGAAAAAAAGAAAAAAAAGGAAAGGAAATTAAAAAAAAATTAAAATTTTAAAACAAATTGTAAAAATTGTCCATGCCAACACCAATTGTGTCATGTCGGACACCAAGCATCCATATCAAGGATTGTAGGCCAAAATTCGCTGGAAAGGCTATATGGGCAAATCATTAAAATGTTTAGATATATATTGACCAAATTGAAAAGTTAACGACTTAATTGGCTTCCATAAAATATGTTTAGGACTTTTGGTAATTTCCCTTTGAATTGTACTCTTCACTAACATGGCTTGAATGGACTTTCTTAAATGTACTTGAAAAACAACGAAACTTTCGAGCAAAATATAAAATTCTGCATAAATATTTTGGTGCTTAACAATTCTTATTGGGAAGAGTGATTGTCCAATCAAATTAAGATATGCATTCGTAATAGAACAACTAGCCAAGAACAAAGATATTGGTATATTGGATGAGCTCAATCAAATTAGCATTTATCAATATCAAGTATAAAAGGGATCCGGTATTTGATTAAATCAAAGTGAATACGGAGCAAAATTCCAATTGCCGATATACAATCTCAATTTGACCAATTCACAATTATCGAACACTCTCCCATTCTCTCTGTAAATAGGAGGCCTTTCCATTTATTTTGTGGAGTTGTTAGCAAAAAGTTCTTTAAAATATTAAAGAACTTCGAAAGCATGAAATTGTTGTCAATACTTCTATTAATATTTTGGTCATCAAGATTTTAGAAATATTTGGATCATCAAGAACTCGACCCTCTTCTATTTGCAATTAAGCTTTCAAGTTCTCAAATTCGGTTCGAGAAAAAGAATCAAAGATTTTGCAACCTCATTCGAGATCAAGCCACTAAGGCCCTCAAATTGCACTTATGTGAAGAAAAATGACTATACAATTTGATGTCAGATCCAGCCATTCCCTCAGATTGCATTCAATGAAGACTTAAATTTTGTGCCATTCGATGGGAGATTGCGCCATTTAGACCCTTAAATTATCTTTTCATTACTAAATAAAAAGAATTAGATGGTTTTTTTTTATTTCATTTGGAAATTAGATATTTCACCCATTTGTTGAAATAATGCAAATCTGTTACATTGGTTTCTGTTCTTCATATTACAGATTTATTTTTGTGCAGTATTATTGAATGATATAACTTTTTCATTCACCAAAATATCTTTAACCAAGAAAAGAGTAAAATATTTTAAATTAAAGTATATAAAATATAATAAAAAAACTGCTTCACAAAAAAAAACAAAAAACAAAAGTGGAACAAACTTAAACACATATGTTCTTAATATATAAACTATTGTTTCAAATAATTCAAAACAATACATAAAGAATATTTTAATTTAATATTCTAATAATATGGATAAGGACAAAGTTTATGAGCTTTATTTTTTTTATTAATACAACGTTTTGTAATCTAAAAGTAAATATTTGAGTTTAATGTTGGAAAAAATAGATATAGAGAAATCATCTCTAGATATATTCTTACTTATTACAATTGTGTTTTGAAAAAACCAAAGTAGTAAAAATAAAGAGAACCTCTTAATAGAAAAGTGAGGACAATTGTCCAAAAAGTCATAAATATATTGCACTTTTATCAATTTAGTCATAAACATTTTGATTATAACAATTCAGTCATAAATCTTTTCATATTTTGCCAATTGAATCTATTCGATCAATTTCAGCTGGAAATCATTAACGTGGAATGCCGACCACCCTACATAACATGACTGGCACTAACATGAAATTTTTTTAATAATATTTTAATATTTATTGAAATTTTTGTTAATTTTTATTTTTCCCTTTTCCTTTTCTTCTCTTTTCCTTCTTTATTTTTTTCAATTCTTTTCTTTTCTTTCCTTTACTCTTCTTGAGGCGATGGCTGGTGGAGAGAAAAAGAAAAAAGAAAAAAAGAAAAGAAGAGAAAAGGAAAAAAAGAAGAAAAAAAGTAAATAACGAAAAGAGAAGAAAAAAAGGGAAATATAAAAAATTAATAAATTTTTTGAAAAATATTAAATATTGTTAATAATTATCCACATTAGTGCCTGTTATGTCAGGTGAGACAGCCGGTGTCCACGTTAGTCCTTGTCATGCAACGTAGGACAGCCGGTGTCCACGTCATCGATTTCCGGCCAAAATTAGCCTTATAGACTTAATTGACAAAACGTGAAAATTTTATGACTCAATTGTCACAATTAAAATGTTTAGGACCAAATTGATAAAAGTATAAAAGGTTTAAGATTTTTTGGACAATTCTAAATGAACATATTACTCATAAGTATTTTGTTTCTAACTAAAAGTGTAACTGATTTTCTTCAAGGAATTTGATTTAGTCCAGTAGAAAAATTATCCAGAATAAATAAATTCAATTAATTTGACAAGTAAAATAATTTTAGTAAATTATAGCTAATTTATAAAGTGATTTGTTAAATTATGGGGATATCAAATGAAATAAATAACTATCACTACTTTAATATTGCAAAAATTTTTAAATTTATTTGAGACATATAGTAATAGAGGCGATCGGTTCCTGATTTAGTTCGGTTCCAAGGTGAAACCAGGAGAACCAATGCCAAAATCGAGAACCGTGGACTGGACTTGTTCAGGTCCGGTCCAATAGAACTAGACACTTAGGGTTTAGTTTTTTTTTGTCAAACACTTAGGTTTTAGTCCACATTTTACTAATTTTTTAAAAAATTAAAAATATATATAGTCAGTCCGGTCCGGTCTGATCTGGTGCCCCTTTGGAACCGGGAACCGGACCGCTTGGACACCGGTTCCACTTTTAGGAACCGGGAGTCGAACCAAATCAGCCGATCCGATCCGATCCGAGCGGTTCCCGGTCCGAGCGATCCGTTTTGCATATCCCTATGTAGTAAAATATTTTATGCAAGGAAAGATTAAATTGCAATTTAGTTAAACAATAGATCATTTATATTTAACCTATCTATATTTTTTACTTTTTGATCAAACATATTTCAGATTTAGCTTTTCTTATCGTACACTAAAAATTTGTTTGTATTTAAATTTTCTATGCTCAGAAAATATAGCATTATGCCATTTTTTCTGCCACATATTAGCTTTTCACCTTCATAGAGTATAAAACGCTTCTACATACCTATAAATAAGTTACGTGAAATCTCATTGTTTCTCTTACATCACATGTCCGCATTACTATAGATTAAAAAAACATGCATACGGACATGCCCACGCAAAGCCCGTGCTAAGTAACTATTTAAAAATGTCTCATTCAGTGTTCAATATTTGAGATGTACGCACATAGAAGGATACATGTATAATTTTATTCCAAAACGTGGACTATGTGATAGTCAAAATCTTAGTTCACAAGCTGCATGTTATGTAGTGGGATATCGTATAATTTCCATAAGTTCTTAACTTGTAGTTTACTTAATCCAGTGGAATAAGTTTAAGCAATTTGACCAGGCAATTAGGGGCGGATTGGGACTATTACTGCCCGGTCCGGGTCAAGATTTGATGAATTCATAACTTATGTTATTCAAAACGGGTCGACCAATATTGCCCTCAATAAATTAATCTTATATTGGCGTGCAAAGATTTTAGGCAACAAATTCTTTCACCAAACAAAATTAAAATATTGTTAATTTCATGTTTTAATCATGTGATTCTTTTAAGTTAATAGTTTTGAATCGAGTTTTTATATCTGATAAGTGAAAATGTTCACGTTATTCACCTGTTTCAAGATTGTATACTATACACATTACATATATTCATCACAGTATTACTTTAGCTATCAAGATTGAAAATTTCCGTGATTAATTGTATAACAAGCAAAAAGAAAAAAAATGTTGAACTGTAACGAGTCAAGGGCGATCAAATCAAGTTAACTCGATCAAACTTGAAAATTTTCGGATCTAGGTCAAGTTGACTTGATTGTGTCTTAGGATCAATTTGTTTCATGAAAAATAAATGATTTGCAAAACATTTTTCAAAAAAAGATCGTTTGTGTTACTTGAAATAATTAGTCAATAAATTTTTTTTTGATTATCGATAATAATTTATGTCTAAACATTTTTGTAGATGATAAAAATATTTTTCATTTAGTTATTTTTATAAGCAATACGAACGATTATTTTTAGGAAAAGATTTTCTAAATAATTCATTTTCCTTGAAACAGAAGCACCCTTAGGTTGTAAAAAAGTTCCCTTGCCTTGAACCTTGTACAAGTTTTTTTGAGTCTAGCTAATTCCCGCGCATGTGTAAATAACGATCATATATATATATATATATATATATATATATATATATATGAGTTTAGATAAATAGTAAATTAAACTTAGACAATTGAAGATGATGCGTTACACCAGATCTGATAATGATATTCATGCTCGCAAATAACACGTTCCTTAGTAGAGTCCTCGTCCTAGCCAATTTCTATAGTAAAAAAAGACTTCCCTCTTTGTTATTGCAGCATCACATGCTTAATTTTACATCAATTAATGGTCTTAGCTATGTGGTTTTATGCATGGAGTAGTGTATTGTCATGACCTTAAGCTCATGATTCTATTATGTGATCTTTCATCTCGTATTATTCTTAGCCACTCCCTTGACCGCCACAATGAGGGCCCCAACACTCGCCCTCGACCAGTGAGGTCTTCTTGGCCCTTGTCCAAGGGACAACGACCTTTGAACTAAAACAGAAAGAAAAATAACGAAAAGGAAATAAAATAATAATAAAATATTCAAAAAATATTATTAAAAATTATCCATGCTAGTGCCGACCGTACCACATGGCATGGATGGAGTCCATGTTGGCGATTTTCGGCCAATTTTAGCTAGATGTACTCAATTGGAAAAATTTGAAATGGTTTAGGATTTGATAAGTAAAATTGAAATGTTTATAATTGAATAGCAAAAGTGCATATGTTTAGAACTTTTTGCACAATCTTTCCTGTCACCAAGTCCAAGCATTATGTATTTGGGCCATCAACTCATGTTTTGGGCCGGATTTCACCCGGTCAATATGAGATTAGTAAGAATATATCACAAATCTATGAATATTAAAAAAAAAAAAAGCCTTTAAACCTATTGTAATTGTGCCAATTCAAACCTAAACTTTTTATTTTTGCCAATTCAATCCTATACCTTTTGCAATTGTTCCAATTCAATCCATTTGGCCAATTTTATTCGATCGGCACTGACGTGGATAATTTTTGATAATATTATTTTTGTATTTTTTATTATTTTTACTTTTCTTCCTTCTTTTCGTTTTCCCCCATGGTGGCTGGCTAGGGTCGCAGGCAAGGCGGCCTCGCCAGCGGCGGGCAAAGTTAGACTGTGATCTGAGTAAATTTACATCTTCAATTTACCCCATTGATAGTTAACACCTCATCACTCGATTTCTTTCCCATTTTCTTTTCATTTTTATTTTCTCTTCTTTTCATTCTTACCCTTTACCTGTTTTCAATTTTCCCTTGCAATAGTATACTCTCTTTCTCTCTCTCTCGATTGACTCACTCGTGGGTGAAGAAGACCAAGCCCTGACCACCACTACCCAAAACCACCCGCCTATTGTGCACGTTGCCCCTTTGCATCGCGGGTCGAGCTAGGGGGCTCATAATGCCAGTTCAACAATGCTGTGTATGAATAATTGTGGCCAACATGATATTATTAATTAATGGTTTAATAACTATTTAAATGCTAAAAACATATTGGCTATAAAAAGTTGCAACTCTTATGAAGATGAAATGTGCTTTGATGAAAGTCATTTATTGATATTATTACTTAATGATAACTATTTAAGAGTTAAAAACGTATTGGATATGAAAAATTGCAACTCTTATGAAGATAGAATGTTCTTTAATGGAAAGAACCTATTGAAGGCCTATAAAAAGAGCTTGGTCCTCTCTCCACCTGTGATAACAAAAGGTTGTATTCTATCTTTCATCAGATAAAATACTTAAGATAAAAGAGGATTAAGGGAGAGAAACCATATTTATTCATTTTTTCTGTTTCTACTACAATCATTTTCTCAAATATTCATTGCTATAGATAAATGTATGTTTTTTTATCTTTCTTGTTGTGAATAAATTATGAAGATATAAAATTCTTTGATTATGAATTTTTGCATAATTGAATTACATTATTGACAATTTGTTTTGTAGAATGGTTTAGGATATCATGATTTTCCAATTAGTAAAAAATACATATGGTTTCGTTAATGATCTCCCATTAATGCTCATTAAAGATACCAGCGCATCAAATTGATTAATACAAGTACCTTCTTAATGAAATTGCATTGGGTTTAGTGCTCTTGGTGTATATATATTTTCTTGTTCTCTAACACATTAATTGTTTTGATACATGTATTCATATATTGATGTCTGAATTGATATATATATATATATACACACACACACACTTAAGGCATCATAATGTATAATTTGATTCTCATACCACAATGATGGTTTTATCACGAAAGTGATTGAATCTTAACATTTAGAGACAATCAAATTATGAAACAATAATTGTATTTTACAATTTTAATAATTCAATTATAAATGGTTTGCTAGTCACCAAAGTGGCCAAACCTTAAGGTCTTGAATTTTTGAAATTTCATAATGTTTTATTCAATTACCCATATTAAGTGATGTTATGACTAAAATTGATATGTTACATATCCTTATTGGTGATATGTATGTATTGAAGTACATTTATTATAAGAATTAAGGGATTCACCAAAAGGTTAATCAATTTCTTCTAATTCATGAATGTAAAAGTAGTAATTAAATGTCTTGTTAGATTTATTTGTATCTCCAAAGATAGCAGATAAATTTTAATAAGGCGTACTTATAAGTACCAATGTAGGAGTGTTTTCTTGCATATTTGCAATATCTATACCTATTTCTCTTCATTCACATGCTTCATTTGTTCCTTTATTCAATGGAATGAATTTCTATTATTGGTGCGAAGTTTAGTTTCACCTAGGTGTCCTGGATCATGATTTAGCACTCTAAGTTGAAGAACCGACTACTATTACTCATGGTAGTAGTGATAATGACAGGTCTTTTCATAAAGCTAGGGAAATATTGAAAAGAATAAGCTTAATGTTTATGTGAATGACAATTGCAAATAATTAAAAAACTGCTCTACCCAAAACTAATTAATTGTGTTCCAATAACTATTTAAGTGCTAAAAACGTAGTGGATATGAAAAGTTGCAAGTCTTATGAAGATATAATGTGCTTGTTAAGGAAACCTTTTAATAGATTTTGAAGTTGACAAAACTATCCATGATAATTATGTAAGTTTGATACATACTTTGAAGTATTTTGATCAAGATAGACATATTCTGGAAATGGCAATTCCAATGCTTTGAGAGAACTAAACTTTTTGGACACTCAAACTTTACAAGGTCCATAAGGAAGACTTCAGACTTTACAAGATTCAAAACGAGAACTTCGGACTCTACCGATAAAGTCATTCAAACTTCATAGAGTACTTCAAACTCTACTTCTAAAAGGCAAAGACCTTACTGAAGACTCACACTGACTTAAGTTCTGGATGTGAAGCAAGAACTAGAAGTTATCCAGACTTTAAAACTACTCAGAACGAATGTAATAAGAAGTAATCTGGCATGGATTTCACAGAAGGAAAGTTTTGATTGATTCAACCTTAAAAGGCTATAATGCAAAATTGATTGATAATCAAACATTAAGACAAATATATCTCATCACGAATAAAGCTCTATTTATAGAAACCAAGATTCTAGTTGTATGGGCGACTAGATTCAGCGGGATTCAGATTTTGTCAACCAACGGCTATTTAATCAATTTTATACAAATCTATCCAAGTTGAAGATTGGAAGATGATCCTCTAAAAACTGTCCAACGGCTAGTTTGGAAGTATAGGAGTATAAAAGAAGATTAATAAGGAGCAAAAGGTAGAGAACGAAGTCAAGAATCAACAAGTCTAAAATTTGAGTATACTCTGATTCTATTACTTGTCATTCCTTAGCCAAATACTGAGATCTTCAGATATTTTATAAGAGTGATTGTGTGAGATAGAGAATTCTATCGTTCACAGAGTGAAGTCACTAAGAACTTATAATCCTTTTTGATCACATAATAAAATCTAGCCAATAGACTGTCAGTGTGGAAGAGTGGATTTAGGCTTGATCTAAGCTAAACCACTATACTTTCTTATGTGCAACTTTTCTATCCCTAAACTCCTATTATATATATAAATACTGCACACTAGTACATTTATCACAAAGTCTGATCATAATCTGATTGTTTTTTAGACTTTAATATTGATAATTTGTTTTCGCTTTAAAATTTGATGGAAAAATTTTTACATCACCTATTCACCCCCTCTAGGATACCTTTAGGTGATCCTTGCTAGCTGCGTCAGTGCTTTGATGGAAGTCACCTATTGAAGGCTTATAAAAAGAGTCCGATCCTCTCTCCAATCATGATAATGAAAGGTCATATTCTGTTTCTTCTGTTTATGCAACAATCATTTTCTCAAAGTTACTATAAATATATATATCTTTTTTTTTTGGTAAATTATATATATATCTTTCATCTCTCTTGTCGTGAATAAATCATGAAGATCTAGGATTCTTTGATACTGAATTTCAGCATAATTGAATTACATTTTCTGCTAACACGTCGAGCCTAGATCTTGCGTTCAATGACATCATATCTAGCATGACTATAGTAATACCAAATAGATTTAAACGGTAATTGCATGGAGATGGACTTATTTTTACTAAGAAGAAGAACAAAGAATGAGTAATTCATTTATTTTTCTTTACTAAAATTTTGAAGCTCCTCACATCTAAGCTCTTCATTTTATCTATGCACGAAGGGTAATTTAATTAACTCAACGCTTCCAATTATATTCTGCATACTAGAGAAAATCACACAATTCATTGCCCAATTTACTATATCGAAAGAAGCATAATAATCCTCAAGAAGACATTCTACATATGAGAGCATCATTTGTTACACGACGATTAATGTACCTATGGAACATCACAACATCCATCCGAAATAAGTGGTATATAAGTACACAGCAAGCGATTGTTCTTCATTTGATTCATAATCTTACATTCACACACAAAAAAAAGACTACATAGGAAGAATCAAATTATTTTGAGAAATGAACTTCAATGACTACTAAACGAGAGAGATTTAACTCAAATTATGTCAAAGAGTCAAGGTCGAAACTTAAGTAATAATGAGGTGAAACAAGTGAGATCGTTAATTAATCCATGATTACTTCATAAAAGTAATACATGGTAGTCGTATGGTGGGTTTTCTGGACATTGCATTGGGAAAGTAGTCATATTTTGATAAATCCCATCAATTAAAAAGAAATGAAAGTTTGATGCTCACGCCCCAAACATCAACTGGCTCGCAACACCCTTACGACAGTCGTATCAAACACGATGTCTCAGGATGCGTCGCCGACCCAAACAAGACACCCACATATATACGCAAGCGGACGTGAAATATAACAACTCAGATAATAGACAATGACGAAGGGATAGTAATAGCACAAAACAGTAATTTCATAACAATGAAAAACAGTCACTTACAACGTTCGGCCGGAGAATCAGACAATAGGCTCCTAGTGTTAACATCCACCATTATCATCAAAAAGGGACATGTGATAAAGTAAGCTAGATAGCTGCACAAAAAGGGCTTTACCAAAAAGCTTCTAAGCCCAGCACCCAAACACTCCTACGGTGCCCAATCTGAATTAGACCTTGAAGACTCTTACTCCGTTTCAGAGTTGACCTCGATTAGCTCTTCCTCGTTACCCAGCTCCTCCTCGAACTTGAATTCCATAGGCTCTGGCACAGGCTCGGGTTCTTCTTCAAATTCGAACCCCTCAAATTCCTCTTCAAGCTTAATATCCGCAGGCGCTACAGGTTCTGGTACGGGCTCGGGTTCGGGACCAGGGTTCTCCGGGGGATCTTCGGCATCTAGAATCTCACCATTAGAAGCATACACATCCCCGTTCTCCCAATCCATGGTATCCTCGTTACCGTGCTACTGTACCTTAAAATCCCGGATTAGGCCAATTAGCTTCAACACATCATGATAAAACCAGGCCAAGTAAGTATGATGCCGCAAGTCCTCTAAGCTCACATCTACCCAAGACTGTAATGAGGTGCTTAATGTAAGTTTGATGTGGACCTAATGGATACTCGGTCTTCTCATGCACCGTGAGCATAGGAATCCCAAAATGCCGAGGAGGAGGCATGATCAAGGTCGGGGTCGGGGATCTGAAATGGTTTGCACTACAGTAATGAGAATAAATCTCAATAAGTAGACAACCTAAACCCCACTTAGGCCAATGCATACCCAGACGAGTCCCAACATGTAATCTAGCAATCAATATAATAGAATTCTCATGTCCCAACATGTAATCTAGCAATCAACATAATAGAATTCTCATGCACACTTACCTCGTCTCAAATCACACGCCAACTCCGCGCATTAGTCAAATCACAATAATGCAATAATAGCTCAAGAACATAACATAAACACTCGAGCGTCATAACCATGTACCTTCATCCAATTTAACCAAACACATTTCGCATGCGTGTCCAATCAACTATCCATGACCCGCATTAACACGCCTCAGGTCCAGCCCTCCGATCAATCCGGGCTCAGTCCCGCGTAACCATGCCTCAGGACATTTCTCTCGACCCGTGTAATCATGCCTCAGGTCATTTCTTGTCTTTCTAGCCACACCCGCGTAACCATGCCTTAGGTTGGCAGCCCTCCGATCGATCCGGGCTCAGTCCCGCGTAACCACGCCTTAGGACATTTTTCATGCATATACACGACAACACAATTCGTCAATACCAATATAACAAGTCATACTATTCAAATTAAAGTCATGGTCACCACATTAGCCCACCAATTCGACCTTAAAGTTGGCCACATTCAAACACCAATTTCACCCACAAATGCCACTACAACTCAGTCATTAAACCCATCTCGATCGATCACTAATTTAGTCACAAAATCATTATGACAATAATCCATAAACCAATCACATTCAATTAATTAATCCCTATCTAATTTAGTCGCTAAACCAACATTAATCACCCTTAAAGAAGTTTAATAATACCCAAAGTACTAAATAGGATTTAGGGAGTCACTTACCTAGGTTTTGGCACAAGGAAAACCGGCAAGGGGGGCCAAATGGCCAGTTAGGCATTTGTGGGGGGCTGGCCCGAGCAAGCAGCTCAACCACAGCGACAGCAGACTTGGGACTCGACCATGGCTGGGTAAGTGGCCAAGCATGCAGGCGAGCGGTTGGGCACGGCGGGTGAGCGTTGGGCAAGCTTAGCCCACGACAGGGGACGTGACCCGGTCAGCGTGGGCGACGGGCTCGGTACTCGGCACGAGTAAGGGTAGCGGTTGGGTTGCTTAGCCATGGTGGCTAGGCGAGCGGGCGACGGGCAAGCTAGCGACAACGGCGACGGCCAGCTGCTAAGCGAGACCCGCGGCGATAAGCTATTGGGCGAAGCTGGGTGGGTAGCCGAGGCAAGAGCGGCAACCAAACAAATGCCTTGTGAGGGGACGCAGGCGGTTGAACGCTGTGAGAGATGTCGGGCACACGTTGGTAAGCCGACCGGGTTTGGGTGGAGGGCAGTATTCGTGGGTGGCTTGGGCAGATCGGTGATGGGCGGTTACGAGGTGATGGCGATCGAGCAGGTATGCGGTTAGGCTGGCTGGCAACGGCAACGGCGTGCGGTGGTTGGGCGGCAACGATGGTGGTGGTGGCGGCTGGTCGAGCGAGCGAGTCGGCGAGACTCGCAGCGACGAGTTGTTGGGCGAGCTGGCGACGACGGTGATGGTGAAAAGTGGTTGGGCGGCAAGATGCGCGGCGATGGGCGGTGCAAGGCGGACGGCCGGCGAGTGGTGGCTGGGTGAGTGGCGATCGGGCAGAAGGGAGCAAGGGCAACGGCGAAGGAAAAGGAGGAAGAAGAAGAAGAAGAAGAAGAAGAAGAGAGAGAGAGAGAGAGGGAGGGAGGGGACGTGTGCATGGGGCAGAGGGCAAGGGGATGTGCGCGGTAGAGGGGGGGAGAGAGAGAAAGTCAACTCCATCGAGTGCAATCCAACGACCCACATTCAAACTTGAAGTCAATCCGACGGTTCACGAAAAACCCTAATTATCAATTAGGAAAAATGCCAAATGACACTAAATAAAATACATTAAGAGTGAGGTTTACTAGTCAAAATCCGCACTCAGTCCAAGTTTCACTTTTCATCAATTCTGGGCAATATCGATGCTAGCCACAATAATATCGACACCATCCAATTAAATTCGTCACGAAACTCCGAGAAATTCGACATTGAAGTTCGAGCTCTAATTAATGGCCAAATTCGATCGAATGCGATTTTAGCGAAATTTCAAATTTAAAAATAATCCGAGAGTAATCAGTTCTGGGCTAGATTTAATTATAAGCGCACTAATGAAATACACGTTTTATAAATCCTAAAAATGGGTCGAAATTCGAAATGTCGCAGCTCTTCCCCCTTACAAAAATTTCGTCCTCGAAATTTACAATCCAACCTAGTTATTCAAACAAATGGGCGTATTGATGTCGCATCAACTCTTCGCTTTCCCATGCCGCACCTTCGGTTCCATGATGCTCCAAATTACTTTGACCATCGAAATTGCCTTGTTCCGCAACACTTGTTCCATTCTATACTCGATCCTTATTAGCCCTTCCAAGTACAACACTCTGTCGTCCACATCTATTTCTTCGTAATTTAGCACGCGGGATGAATTAGGTTCATACTTTCTTAATATAGACACGTGGAACACATTGTGAACTTAGGACAAATCATGCCGCACCTTCGGGTTCCATGATGCTCCAAATTACTTTGACCATCGAAATTGCCTTGTTCCGCAACACTTGTTCCATTCTATACTCGATCCTTATTAGCCCTTCCAAGTACAACACTCTGTCGTCCACATCTATTTCTTCGTAATTTAGCACGCGGGATGAATTAGGTTCATACTTTCTTAATATAGACACGTGGAACACATTGTGAACTTAGGACAAATTTGGCGGTAATGCAAGACGATAAGTGTCGCGACCGACTTCCCGCCCTTTTTTTATCGACATGCAAAAAAAGAGGGGATCTTGCCTGGTACGCGCTAAATCTAGGTTCAGGACTTAACTCGAGCTCTCCCAAGCCCATACCATTTTGCGACTTAGGGTTTAGGTTTTTGACATGCAAGTAGTTTATATCAATAAGTCACCACTAATCGATATGGAGTGGGTCGATTAGAAACCCAAATAAGATGACGGGAGAATCACCTTATTCCTACGAACCATAGTTTAAATGAGTTCGGGGACTTGGTTACACTAATTGGATAACTAATGCCCTTTCGGTACCTTTTTAACTTGTTTATTTCTGAAAATATTTGTCATGCAATTTGGATTAATTTTAGGACTTTTTTCCTAACATGTGACATGATCAAGCGAGCGCATAATCATAAACGATCAGTAGTCAAAATAGATATACAGCTTAAGGTTATAGCCCTAACTAAGGCGGGTAACAATCAAAACAAAACAATTCATGCAATTATATTCTAATTAAAAACATGCATAATAAAAACACAACGATAATAAAAATAACATACAAAATACTACTGCATAACCTTATAGGCTTATCTAATTTAAACATGGCAATTTATGCAATTATAATAACATGCATAATAATACAACAATAAATTAAAACATTCAGATATATCACATAATTTTTTATATTTTTTTAAATTAATTTTTTAAAAAATAAATTAAATAATATAATATAATATTCGACCACGTCGGGTCGACGGACCCGGGTTAGTCAGAACCTAGTTGGGTTGGCAGATTCGAGTCGGTTAGAACTGACCCAAGTCAACGGACTTGACCTATCGCGTTGTCAGGGGTTAACCCGGATCATTGACCTGGGTTTGGACCGGATCAGGCCTGGTTGGGGCCTGGTCTGATGGTTGCGGACAAAATAAGGTTGTTTCGACTAGGTCGAACCGGCCCCGATAGACTGACTCAATCTCCAGATCAGTCTGACCCGGCTTGCAGACCGATCCAAATTGGTTCTACCGTCGCGAGGTGTTGAGAACATCGGCCCAACAAGATCTGGCGTCTCGCCGACCGACCCAAACCAAATCAGGCTCGACTTTCACCTTCTGGACCCCTACGAAACTCCTTCAGTCACCCCACTTGCCATCCGGCCACCCACTCGCCGGCCGGCGACCAAAAACAAACCTATTTCATCGAGACATTTTAGCAAACACATGGCATACACAAATAAGAATAAGAGATTTCAACATGTTTCGAGGCCTGGCTGCCCTCGGGAGACCTGTACTTACCTTCAGAGATGACTTATGGACTACGGAGAACGATGGTATGGGCGGGGATTCGCGGGGGCTTGCCGGGAGTCCCGCCACAATCAATGCAAAAAATAGGGGTGAAGCGAGGGGCAAAGCGAGGGACAGGGGAGGCTCAGTGGCGGCATGTTGGGGGGCTTCCGGCTGGTTGGGGGCGTCGGCCGACAACTTCTTCATTTCTCCTTCTCACTCCGGCGTGAGCTTGGTATGACTTCTTTCTCTCTGATTTCTCTCTCTTCTCTCTCTGATCTGTTTCTCTCTCTCTCTGATGTGTTTTCTCTCTCTCTAATGGCCCTTCCTCGTCTCTCTCTCCGATTTTTATAATGGCGACCGTCTTCTCACCCCCCATCGCATGTTGACAATGGCACCTTTGGCCTACTCGCTCATGACTTTACCGTGGCCATTTTAGGCCCGACAGGAGGGCGATTACGTGAAAACGAGAGGAAGAGGGAAGAGAGGCCGGGAAATCGGGGAAGGCAGGACTAGCATAATGGCTTGTCCCATTGAAAACTGCTTCTTGGTGAACTTCTAACCAGTAAGCGATGGCGAGAGGTTTGCCCATTCGTTCATTGCTCTACAATCGGGAACAAGGGCGAACAGGGGAGAGAAAGGAACAGCCGGCGAGGGGAAGAAGGAAGGAAGGGGCTGGGCCAGGCCAGGCCCAGCTCGCACGGGGAGGAAAAGAAAGGGAAAAAAGAAGGGCAGGCTGGGCCCACGCGAGGGTGAGGAAAGAAAAAAAGAGAAAGGGCTAGGGCCAGTGAGGGGCAAAGAAAAGAAAAAAGAAAAGGGCTAGGTCAACCTAGCCCAACTCGAAATTTTTTTTTTAAAAGTTCTAATAGGCCCTATTAATACAAATGTGTCTAATTTCTATATACAATGCATTTAAATAGAAATATTTTTTTTTGTTTTAGGAATTAAAGAAAATTAACTCCTCAATTTTGTGCAATTAATTTTTGGGTAAATTAAAATACGTGTCAACAGCTGTCCCTATTTAAAAATGAGCTCATAGAGGTTGAGCTCGTAAAGATTACTTTCAAAGATAAAATAATACCTAAATTTAGCTCATGCATGCTCAATGAATGTTATTTTTTGCTAGACTGTGAGTTCCATTTTTATGATGCGATAAGATGATGCGTGCTAAAAGAAATAAAAACATACTTGGGCTACTTACCTTGCCGAAGGGTAAAGTAATTCTAGATAGTTGGTATCATGTGTCAATGACTCAAACCTATTTTCGATCGCCTCGACTGAATTTCATTCGTCTAAGACTCGAACCTATCTTCGATCGCCTTAACAAGAGAAATTGTTTGTCTAGGACCTGAACTTCTCTTCGATCGCCTCGACTAATTTCGTTTGTCCAGGATCCGAACTTTTCTTCGATCGCCTTGACTAGAAAATTGCTTGCCTAGGACCCGAACCTATTTTCGGTCGCCTCGCTTGGGGAAATCGGTTGTATAGGACCCAAACTTAACTTCGGTCGCCTTAACTGGATTTCGTTTGTCTAGGACCTGAGCCTTTCTTCGGTCGCATTGACTAGATTTTACTTTGCCAAAGTACTTGTATCTTATAAGAGGTACCTAAAAAGACTTGATGTGAACAGAGGGGGTTAATTCTATGCTCAGGAGGGGTACCATAATAATCGTAGGTACATGGTGAACAGAAGGGTCAGTCCAATGTTTGATTGGTGAACAGAGGGGTCAGTCCAATATTCGAAAGGTACCATAATAATCGTAGGTACATGGATTTTTAGAATCGGGCATGGGTAAAATATACTTACCTTGGCATGTCCTGCCTCTTAAGGGTATGTCTCCTGTCTGACAATTTTTTTTGTGCAAAGACATATGCATTCATAAGAGAAATAGATAACTAAGGCTATTCTAGAATATTATATGAAATATCTTGATCACAAGTCAATATGCTTTTCTTTTTCAAAGAAACACCTGGTTTACCTTTTGGATAGTTTCAAAAGAATTCATAATTTTGGAACCGGGCATGGGTAAAATATATTTATCTGGGCACGTTCCTACCTCTTAAGGGTATGTCTCCTGTTAAATAAGTTTTTTTTGTGCAAAGACATACGCATTCATCGGGGAAATAGACAACTAAGGCTATTCTAGAATATCGTATGAATTATCTTGACTGCAAGTCAAGATGCTTTTCTTTTTCAAAGAAACACCTGGTTTACTTTCTGGGTGGTTTGAAAAGAATTCATAATTTTGAAACTGGACATGGGTAGAATATATTTACCTGGGTACATTCCTGCCTCTTAAGGGTATGTCTCCTGCTAGACAAGTTTCTTTGCGCAAAGACATACACATTCATAGGAGAAATAGACAACTAAGGCTATTCTAGAATTTCGCATGAAATATCTTGACTGCAAGTCAAGATGCTTTTCTTTTTCAAAGAAACGCTTGGTTTACCTTCTGAGTAGTTTGAAAGGAATTCTGATGAAATACTTAGGGTTTCTTACCCGGAGGTTTGATGTATCATCTGCTGAATACCCGATTTTTTTCGGGGCATCTCTCTTGGGATGATAATGAGGGCTTCTCTGGTGCCCAAATTTCGTGTGCTATCACTGGGGATTAAAACTCTGAGCTGCAAAAGCATGCTGTGTCAATTTCACTTGGGGAATAGAAGAATTTTTTTGTGACATCTTTGGAGACGCTCTAAAGGTTATATGTTCTTTGAGTCTTTGGGGATATTTTACCTGTTAAAGATGATTAGCGCAAATATGCATGCATTCATCAATGATAGACAAGTTAGGCTATTCTAGAATGGGCATTTGAAAGTTCATGCACGATGATTTTGTCATGTTTGCATCACCAATCATCCACCGAGGGTAATTACCAATCAAAACAATTTTCGCTCGCAAGGTGGACTTCTCAAGATGCTGAACGAGAGACCTTCAGTCAAAAAGGACTTTTCACTCACTCTTATGGAAAAGGGTTGTTTGTCCCGACCATTAAGATGGGAACATCGAAAACACTCAATCTGACCGTTATCACATCAACAAGGGTATGAGTTTTCTCGCAAAAGGTACAACGCTGTCAATCTGAGAGGTCTTCTTCAAAGTCGTAATGTAGGCTTAGTTAATAGCTTAACAAAGGAGACTGTCCGAGTCAAGGCCATGAAAGAAAATATTCTGCAATCATCTCTAAGTTTACAAGTCAAGAACCTTGCAAAATGAGAGAGAAGTATTCTTGCTCGCACTTCCTTGAGCGTTGTTTATAAACACTTGAAATTCCATGTTAATTCAAGTGCCCTAGTCAGAAGAGACTTCATGAGGGATGTAATATATGTCACGCCCCGGACCTTACGAGCCCGCGACATCCCTCGATGGTCGATCATTGAATGCGACGTCCCAGATATGTCGTCGACCCAACTCAAAACATCAGAGATTAAGCACACGCGGAAACAAATAGGAACAACCCGAACAATTAATAATGACTAAGGGATAGAACATCGAAATTTAATAAACACCCAACATTAAAAGCCTTCAATATTACAAAAAGGTAACTCGGCTTCCCAAAATCAAACCATAATTTTCAAAAGAGGGCGGTGGTTAACAAGCCTATCTTCTCTACAAAAAGGTACTCAAAATACAGGATAAACTGGTCTATCCTTCAAACCCTGTGGTACTCTGGCAGCATCCCCGGATCCCTCACGGTCGTGGATCTGAAAGTGGTTATATAATAACCGTGAGATAGAGTCTCAATAAGCAACAACCTAAACCTAACCTAGGCTAATGTGTATCCAGACCAGTCTAACATGCGAACTACCAAACAATACAATCACTTTCACATGCTAGGCTTACCTCGCCTCGAACCATGTGCCAACCCTGCATATTAGTCAAGTATGATAATGCAAGTACAAATCACCGCCACATCACAATCGTCAGCACACGCACTTCCACTCGAAATCAGTTAATCCAAATAAGCACCCAACCCATCCAACCAATCATCCACGCGCACCATCAGTCAATTCGATCAACATCCACACGTTCAACCAGTCAATCCAGTCACACACTCAATCAGTCAATCCAATCACACGCTCAGCCAGCCAATTCAGTCACACGCTCAACCAGCCAATTCAGTCACACGCTCAACCAGCCAATCTAATCACACGCTCAACCAGCCAATCCAATCACACAATCAACCAGCCAATCCAATCACACAATCCGCTGCGTGGTGAACATCTTTCCCACGACCCGCGCCACTGCGCCTCAGGCCCAATCTCACAGCCCGCGTAAACACGCCTCAGGCTCATTTTCACTGCCCGCGTAAACACGCCTTAGGCCCAACTTTCTTTCCAATGACCCGCGTAAACACGCCTCGGGTCCAACCTTCCTTTCACAGCCCGCGTAAACACGCCTCAAGCTCAACTTTCTTTCCAATGACCCGCGTAAACACGCCTCGGGTCCAATCATGCCTTTAACGGGCCACCGTCAACACGTCTCAAGCCCGCATTCCAATAGGCCCACTGGCCAGTCAAACCTTCACACGGACCGCCGTCAACACCTCCCAAGTCCGTAGCCCTCCGATCGATCCGGGCTTAAAATCGACGAGCAATCACCGCCATTCAATTCAATCAATTTCCTCCAAACAACTCACATTCACAACTCGGTCCAATTCACGCCCGCCACTCCAATTCACAAAACCCGGCGTTCAATTCGGTCACGCACAATTATCTACTCAAGCACTCCACTTTAAACAGTCTAATTTAACTCAATTAGAACACCACATAATCTAATTTAATCATAAAGTAATTAAATTAAATACATACCCTAGCCGTTCTAGCTCCAAACCGGTCAATGAAATACCCAAAATACTAAGTAGGGTCTAGAAGTCGCTTACCAAATTTTGGCCCCGGGAAGTTAAAGAAAACAAAGAAGAACAAGGGGCAACTTGAGGAGTATGAGAGAAGAAGAAGAAGAAGAAAAGAAAGAAGAAGGAGGAGAGAGGAGAGAGAGAGAGGGGAGAGAGAGGGGAGAGAGAGAGAGAGAAAAGGAAGAGAGAGAGAGAAGAGAGAGAGGAAGAGAGAGAGAGAAGGAGGAGGGGGGGCCGAGAGAGAGAGAGAGAAAGAGAGAGAAAAAGTTTAAATTTTTTTTTAAACTTCAAGCGCGAACGAACGGACACGGTCCAAACTAAAAATCGACCTAACAGTCCCGATTTAAATTCGGAAAAAGGCCTAACGATCATCTAAAAATCCCAAATAATATTCTAGGGCAAACGGCCAAAATAAAATAACCCAAGCCACACTACGAGGGAGGTCTACCAATTCAAATTTGCACCCGATTCAAAAATCCACTTTCTCACTTTTCCCGATAACCTCGACAATCGGGCTACAATAATATCGACACTGGCCCAATTTATTTTTCGCCCGAATTTCAAAATCGATCGCCAAGTTCAGGTATAATAACCCACCAAATTCGATCGAATGCGATTCTAGCAGAATTTCTATGGCGAAATTCCATTATAAGCGCACTGACGAATTACATGTTTTATAAACCCCAAAAATGGGTCAAAATCCGGAATGTCACAATATAGGCTTGGTTCATATGATGAGGAACAAAATGATCGTTGGGCTCAAAAACGTGTCTAAGGGTGAGAATTGGTGATCATGTTGGCATTGTCACCAGTCTTCTTCTATACCATTAGAATCCTTTTGGAAAACTCCCTAGGTAATCCCGTGCTTTGGCTTCTTGGACAGCTTTTTCTTAAGGAGCTTCTGCGTCAAGCATTTTCCTGGATACCATTTCATCTCTGTTCCAATTCTCCAGAATAGGTTCGTCTTTATCTATCATGTGATAGATCTTTGTCAAGACAGAGTTCTTAAAGTAGGGGTTTGTATCAAAGAAGAACTTAAGTTAAAAACCTTTGGGGTTGTCTATTCTACATCACTTAAATCTTTGAGGTATTTGAGAGCGCCTTCATCACGCACAGAGATCTCCTCAGCTAAAAATTCATTGTTTTTTATAGCAGTTACCCAGAAATTAAGAACTTCTTTCTCTTCATTTTTTTCATTGTTTTTCTTCTTTTCCTTTTTCTTTTTTTTTGTTTTTTTATTCATGGGCATTGGCTTTGCTTTTATCAGGCACACTACTTTTTTATGTCCTAAGCTTTTAATATTTTTTTTGCTGTTCTTTTGATATTGTCAGGACTAGCCTAAATAAGTTTGAACAGGACAATGTTATTAGGCTCTAGGAGTCTTCATCTTCATTCGGTACTTTGGACTATGATGCTCAAATTGCGGTAACTTTTGCCTTGCCCCGGTGTGGGGGATGATCACTAACTGTGTTCGTACAAAATGAAATCGCCGGCTCAATTGGGTTAGCAAAAGATATAAGTGTATGGGATAGAAAAAGAAATGCTCTTCGTCATCCTAGAGCACTTAAATTATCGCGAGTATTCATATGTAATAATAACACTCAAAGATTAATGTAAGTGGGAGCAAGAAAATTTCTATTCATCTTTTTCACCTTGTGCGAGCTGTTATGATTGATGATCATAAGAAATTTTAAATATTACAAACTCTTTATCCTTCTTATCTTGTTTAGTTCCTAGGTGAAAATATCATTGTTATCAATGACATATTGGCATTTTGAACAGGCTTTAGTTTGCTGCTTCTTTCTTGACAAAGTCTTCTTGGCCTTGACTGTCCGGCTCTTGATAGTGTGTTTATCTTGAAGGACCCTATCGAGAACCGCTGGATTCGTGAAGATAACGAGGTCGAAGTCACAGGGGCGGTGATCGAAAGGGAGGGACGCTCTTCTTGCTCCCTCTAAATTTGAATCCTCCCTATGATGCCGATTTACCTCAAGCTGCTCCAATATGGGGTGGTTCTTGACATGGGTGATTTAAAAGGAACCTACAAGTGTATGGGCTCAAAATGATCAAGCAAAGGATCAATGGTAGTGTATGGGGTAGAGAAATGAACTGTCTCTCGTTATTTTGACTATCGTACCTTATGCGAGAATCCCTTTACTTTGTATAAATGGAACATTTTCGCTCATCTTGCTAGGGTTTGGTACATGAGAATGTGTATAGACTAAGGATAGCCTCTCGTCATCCTGACACATCTCATTCAATACATCGGAGCAGTTCGATACCATTCGTCAAATTGTCAAAATTTTCACAAGGAATTGATGAATTAAACAGATAAAATTACCATGCAAAATTCTTTCCAAAAGACATGCGATGCACTTGGAGAAAGGTTAAGCATTTTTTTGCTTTAACATGCTTCCTCTTTCTCTATTTCTTTGTACTCTTATGAAAAAAGCTTTTAGCGAAAAAGATACTTACCTATACTGCAATAGTAGAGCAAACCTGCAAGGTAATAAGAAAGACCATGTTAATGAACGGCTCTTTGAGAGACAGGAATTAGGAACGATACAACATTACTCTTCGTGATTCCCTTTATTTGATATTAAATTAACAACTCCTTCAGTTTTCTCGGATATCGATAATTTCCCTCTAACAATAACATGATCTTATGTTAGAAATGAGATGATTGAGGGTAAATTGAGAATGATACAATTTATCCTTCTTCCATTTTGCCTTTAAAGTTAACAGAGTCTTTTCTCCTCTCATGGTTGGTCTCGAAGCTCGAATGAAATCCTCTATAATTAGGGGTGCTTCCAAATAGACAGTCCTATTGTCAGTGCATGCTGTATCAATGCGGTCTCGGCATGTTGAGGAGTGTCTCGTAAATGCACTAATTCCTGACTTGCACAGGGCATGTGTAATTGCTTGCATGGGAATTTTCACAGCAAAGCTAATTTCTGCTTTAAAGGTCTTTGACGGATATGGGCGTGACTACCATCGAGACTTACGTGGTTGTTAGGATCGGCCTTGATGCCATTTTGTCATGTGCAAAATCCTTTTCGGTTAATCTTGTCACCAGGAGTGTCCTTATCAATAACTTTTCTATCAATTTCCTTGTTATCAATTGGAACATAGAAGTTATTTCAAGGATAGTATTTCTTCACAGCATCAAAGTTAACTAGGTTGGAGAATTGACATCCATCCATCTCGGCTAGAATCAGAGCCCCTCTAGGGAGTGTCTTTTTCACGATATAAAGACCTTTGTAGTTCGAAGCGAACTTACCTCCAAGCTCAAGAAGTAGTGGTAGCACCTTTCTCATGACAAGATCGCCTGCTTCGAAGTGTCTTGGGTGCACCTTCCGGTTGAATGATCTGGCTACCCTCTATTGATAGCATTGCCCATGACAAAGAGCCTTCAGCCGCTTTTCATCAATCATATTCAGCTGCTCTTATCTTTCCTGCTTCCACTCTGCATCAGACAATTTCACTTGGGACAATACCTGTAGCGAGGGGATTTCTACCTCAACAGGTAGGACTGCTTCCATGCCATATACCAAGAAAAAAGGGGTTGCCCCGGTAAATGTCCAAATTGATGTTCGATATGTCATTAATGCAAAAGGCAATCTTTCATGCTAATTTTGGTAGTTCTCAGTAGTTTTGGCTAAGATCTTCTTGATATTTTGTTAGGAGCCTCAATAGCTCCGTTCATTTGGGGATGGTAAAGAGACGAATTCAGATGACGGATTTTGAATTCACTGAATAAATCATCAACAAGCTTGTTTAGATTTGTCCCATTATCTGTAACGATGGCTTCAGGGACGCCATAATGGGCGATTATATCTCGCTTGATGAATTTCATCACATTTCGAGCAGTGACATTAGTATATGACACGGTCTCGATCTACTCGGAAAAATAATCGATTGCGACCAAGATGAAGCGATGTCCATTTGATGCTTTCGGATTAATTGAGCCGATCACATCGATGCTCCACATTGAAAATGGCCATGACTCTGACAACTGGTGTAATTCAGTTGGTGGGGTATTTATCTTGTTTCTATGGATCTGACAACGGTAACAATTTCGAACGGATCGGATGTAATCACTTTCTAAGGAAAGCCAGTAATAACCTAATCTTGTTATTTTCTTAGCCAACATATGTCTATTCATGTGTGGACCACATACTTCTTTATGCAATTCTTGCATAATTTGCGTTGCTTCGATCACATCTACGCGTCTTAACAAAATAGAATCATAGGACCTCTTATGCAAGTTCTCACCATTGACGAAGAACTTCGTCGCCATCTTCATTATGTACCTTTTTCTGTATATAGAGCTAATCCCTTTAGGGAACTGCTGCTCCTTGATGTAGTTCATGATATCATAATATCATGATTTACCATTGGGTTCCTCGATCCACGGTCATGCAATAGGCGGTCGATCGAGGACTTCAATCTTCAGGGGTTCTATTTCCAAACCATTGATAACCTGTAACATGGATGATAGTGTAGCCAGTGCATCGGCGAATTAGTTATGAGATCTAGATAGGTAGTCAAACGAGATCTCGTTGAATTCTGAAACTAATTCTTCCAGATAGTCATGGTAAGGCACTAGTTTATTATCCCTAGTCTTCCATTCATCTATAGTCTGGAGTATGATTAAGGCAGAATCGTCGAACACTTTTAGTTTGGATATTTTCATATCAATTATTGCTTGTAGATTGAGAATACATGCTTCATACTCAACTATATTGTTGGTGCAAGGAAACATCAATTTCGCGGCCACAGGATAATGCTACCTATATAGGGATATCAAGACTGCCCCGGTGCCGGAGCCAGACAGGTTTACTACTCAATCGAAGAACATGGTCCATGTGTGTTCCTCCGTTGATAAAATGCGATATCATCCTCATGTGTTTCCCCAGGGCACTCAGCTAGCATATTAGCGATCACTTGACCTTTTACTAATTTTTGTGATGATATTTGGATGTTAAATTCTGAAATTAGAATTTGTCATTTGGCTAATTTTCCCATTAATGCCGGTCGGTTAAGCAAATACCGGATAGGCTCGTTTTCAGTCACGAAAAACATTTGGTGATACAAAGTATATTGTCTGAGCCTATGTAACACTCACACCAATGAGACACATGTTTTTTTTTATTCGAAATAATTCTATTCCGAAATAATGAATTTCTTACTTAGATAATAGATGGCTCGTTCTTGTCCATCGTCAGGACGGTTCTGGGCTAATAGGGCTCTTAACGATTCACTGTGAATCGTTAAATAGAGAGTTAGAGGATGTCCTGGGACTAGTGGAACTAGTACCGGGGAACTCATCAAATACTGCTTTATCTTTTCAAATACTTCTCGACAGTCTTCATCCCAGTTGATCTGAGCGTCTTTCCTGAGAAGTTTGAAGAAAAGTCGTGTAGTCTCCGAGAGTTGGGAGATGAACCGAGTGATGTAGTTCAATATTCCCAAAAGGCTTATATGACCTCCCTTAGGGTTGCAATTCACATATTACTTTGACTTTCAAGGGATCGACCTTAATCCCTTTGCTACTTACGATGAATCCGAGTAACTTACCAGAGGTCACCCCGAACATGCACTTTGCAGGTTCAGGCGTAATTTGAACTCGTGCAACAGGCTGAATAGCTTCTCCAAGACTTCAATGTGGTCCTCTCCGCATCTGGTCTTGGCAATCATGTCATCGACATAAACTTCAATTTCTTTGTGCATCAGGTCATGAAAGAGAGTGACCATAGTACGTTGGTATATTACCCCAGCATTTTTTAAACCAAAAGGCATAACCCTATAGTGAAAGGTCCCCCATGGAGTGATGAACGCCGTCTTCTCCTTGTCTTTATCATTCATCCTTATCTGGTTGTACCCGAAGAATCTATCTATGAAAGAAAATAATTCGAATCCAGCAGTGTTATCCACAAAGACATCTATGTGGGAAAGTGGAAAGTCGTCCTTTGGACTGACCTTATTCAAGTCGCGGTAATCAACATAAACTCGAATTTGACCATCCTTCTTCTTCACTAGCACGATGTCTGCTGCTCAATCAGGATATTGCGAAACCTCGATAAACTCTACTTTCAAAAGCTTCATTACTTCTTCGATTTCTTTTGACAGCTCAGGTTTGGTCCTTCGTAATAGTTGCTTTTTAGGAGGCATGTTGGGATTGGTAGGCAAACTGTGCTCGACAATTCGAGGGTCTAGTCTTGGCATATCAAAATAAGACCATGCGAAGACATCTCGATAAATTTTTAGGAGAGTGATCAAACGTATGGCTTTCTTTTCGAGAAGGTTGGCCCCAATCTTCACTTTTTTTGGATCCTGAGTACCATCCAAATTGATGGTAACAATATCTTCGGTTGTAAGGGGCTTGATTTGTTTATATTGTTCCTAATTTCTTGAATTTTAATGGAGCATCATTTGAATCGTTAGAATCGCTGTTGTCAGTATCTACATCATCAAGCTGGACCGCACTAATTCCCTCGCAAGTTGCAAGATTATGTATGGAACACAAGGGTAAATTGATTAGAAAAATAAATGGGGGTATGGATTTTTTCATTGTCTTTTTCCTCTTAAAATACGCATTTTAAAGAAATAGTAAAATGTCTTTGATTTTCGAAAATTTTTAAAAACGAGGAAGTATGAGATAGCCTGAGCCTCAGATTACTTTCATTTTCGTGGCTGAATATCATCAACGGGCCAGTTTGGTATACTACCCCATGTCCTCAAAACATTATTTATTTATAATACATGGATTTACAACCTTAAAAGAGAGAGAGCTCAAAAAGATATTTCTTCCAGCATAAATGATGGCAAAAAATAAAATACAAGGATGACCTCTTTTCCAGGGATTCATGCAGAAAGGAGAAGAGGAATTTTACTCAAGTGGGCTTGTGCCCATTCCTTCCATCAGTCCTTCGTCTATTGCGCCGATGAAGAAATCTTCGAAATTATCGTTCCAGGAATCCAGCTCATCGGTTTCTCTTTCCTGGTGTCAGATTTTTCATATCGTCCTATCCACTAGGAATGCTATTTTGCTGGTCTTCATAAAAGCTTGATGGGATTTGGTAGTCAATGTAATAGTTGAACTTACCACTGATCTGGCCTAAGGTATCCATAATTGCTTTTCCCTTACATGCCTTATCAGAAAACTCAGGGGTAGCGGCACGAATGCTAGGTATCACCAAAAGGTCATATTCACCATGACACAGTCATGGGGCATGAAAAGTGAACACCCTGGCATTCAGTAGGTCTTGAATTCTATTCTTCATAGCATCACAATTATCCAGCGAGTGCCCGACCTCTCCTGCATGATAGTCACAAGATCTGGATGGATCATAGTTAATGAAGTACTTAGGAGTAGGTTGTTTTGGTGTCCTTGCGATTAGCCCCTTTTGCTAAAGGATAGGGAATATCACATCCATGGATTTGGGAATCGACGAGTATCGTTGTACATTGCTCTACCACTGTAAGAGTTGGACGTCTCGCCAAGTCATGTTGAGAGGGACCCCCGACGGCGGATTTTCTTTGGGACCATTTACTTAGATCACCTGCTCTTGATCAGAAAACGGCAGTAACACATCTGAGATTTGGCCAATGGTATCCATTAAGGATGTAAGCAAATCTCATAGCTCGCCTAACTAATACTACAAACGTTCAAATAAATCAGGTAGGTTTACACTCGTTTCTGAGGTCAAGTTTTTGTGTATAGCTCCTATGAAGATGTCGTCAAATAGGATGATCACACTATCTAGTATTTTTTCTCGTCCACAATCTTTCTTAATCAGTAGCTTATTTGGGTTCCGATGTCGGTCAATAGCAACATTTATAGGAAGCGTCGAGAAGCTCGAGTGACTTGAATATTTGGCAGTATGCTTGAACCCTTCACCAGATTGTTCTGAGAGGTTAAGATAAATTTTTCATCCTGCAATAATTTAATAGGTGACGGGAAAGTCTCCCGAATATGGGGGAGTAGCAAGCCAGCTCAACCCCTCTCGTGCCTCTTGTTGGCCTATGGGTTTCCTCCGTAATACCCTAGACTAGCAGTACGATGATTCCTGGCGACCTGGATAGGCTCTTAGATGCCTCGACCTCCTCTGTTGAGTCCTTGACATGGGATGAAACGATTTCCAACCATAACCTTCCCTACCATAATTGAGGTTTTTGACATATTAAGAATAAGGGGAGAAGTTCCTCGATATTCGTGTACGGTTGACACGAGCTCGATGGACTGATAACTAAATTTCACCTTGGCACTTGGTTTGACATATGGGATGGCATATATTCAATGGTCCTTTTCTCCAAGGACTGTGATCAGCTTTCTTTGGGCTACAAATTTCATGCTTTGGTGAAGGCTTGAAGGTATAACTCCAGCAGAGTAAATCCAGGGACAGCCCGGCAGAAAGCTAAAGGCAGTGGGGATGTCCATCACTTGAAATAGAATGCTGAATATTGTTGGGTCAATCTGGACATCAAGGTTGATCTCATGTATAGTGTCTTTCTTCATCCCATCATACGCTCGGACGGATGTTTTGGAGACACAGAGCTTAGACGTGTCTACATTGAGACGGTGCAAGGTTGCCAATGAGCAGATATTCAACACAGACCCATTGCCTATCAGAACTGAAGCCACGTGGGAATTTCTACATTTGATGGAGACGTAAAGACCCTTGGTATGCCCTCTACCTTCGACGGGAAAATCATTTTCCGAGAATATTATCTGGTCCTTCAAGAGAATGGACCCCACAAATGCTTCTAACTTGTCATGCTCAATTGTCTTTGGGACATTTACTTCACTGAATACTTTTATAAGAGATTTCTGATACTTTACGAACGTTTGAAGTAGCTCTAACAAAGAAATTTGGGCGGGCAATTTGCGTAGCTGATCCACCACATTGTATTCACTGGCTTTGAAGATAGCCAGGAATTCTTTGGCTTCTTCATCGGTAACAGGTTTCAGAGGCTGCGTGTCAACTTAGGCATACGTTCGTCCTGACCTAGTGATTAGGTTAACATTCAGTTCGTAGGACCTTGGGATTGCTTTCTTATTCTCCTACCGATAAGGCTAAGGTATCTCGATCACTATGTGCTCCTCAGTTAGGGATACCTCAATCGTTAGTTCCTCCTCCTTATCTAGGCTATCAGGCAAAGGTTCATTCACAAGTGTGGGGACGGATTCACTTATTTCGGCATTTAATGTTGACAATTCTTCGTCCCCCAGTCAATGATAACCTCAGAGATGGTGGCCACTATGCCTATCCGGTCAGCATACACAATCAAACCTACTTTCGCCATGCTGGCAACCATTTATTTCATTAGAGACAAGGGCAGTACTTCACCAGTAGGATAGTACCCCCGCTTTCACTAAAACGTTATAACCTTCAACAGTATATACCCTCTCGCTCTTTATTCGACCAGCATCGAAAGTGAATATGGCATTAATTCTACTTTCATGTTCAGGTAGTGGGTTGTTTTGGATATTTGGCTTGGATGTCTAAAGCGAAAAGGCTTTGGTGTTGAGCAAGTTTTGGACTCAGTGTTTAAAGGTATAGCAGTCGTCCGTCGAATGTCCTACCTCGCCTATGTGATAGTCATATTTTTTGGATGGATCGTAATTTGAAAAGCTTTCTGAGTTGGGCTGTTTTGATTTGGTAGAAAGCAAGTTTTTCTTTTGAAGTATAGCCAGGACTTGAGAAAGGGATTCAAGCAACAGAGTGAATTGTCTTTTCTTATATCGCTTTAGAGGCTAGGGACTTGAGTCGGCTGTTGCTCACTGCTCACTTGGATTGTCCGAGGAGGATGAATAATCTGAATGTATGTAATGTTTTCATCCGTTAAGGACTCCTTCTCCTTTCTCATGTCGAGTTTCTTGTTTGTGGAAGTGGAGTTTATGAACCACCTGTCACGCAATCCCATTTCAATTTGTTCACCCACAGGAACAAGCCGATTAAGGAATTCAGTAGTGGCACCAACCAGGCGGTGTCTGTATTCATATTGAAGAGACTTTATGAACAACTTCATTTGTTCATGATCAGTAAGTTCTGGGGTAACCTGGGCGGCCAAGTTCCTCCATATAGTGGCATACTCTTTGAAGGACTCACTCTTCTTCTCAGTACGTTCCAAGTCGTCACGAGAAAAGGTAACGTCAAGGTTGAATTGATATTGCTTGAGGAATGCATCGGTGACATCATCCTAAGATTTAAAAAACATCTATATCTTTTGACATATACCATATCAAAGCTGGCCCCGTCAAACTTGCTTAAAAGGTCTAAATCACAAGGGGTTCATTATTAATGTACTGGGTCATCTACACATGATATATGTGCAAATGGTATCTGGGTCATGAGGTGCCATCATACTTCTCGAATTCTGGCATCTTGAATTTTTCTGGTACTTTGACCCGTTTGTATATAGATAGGTCAAGTGGGACAATATGTTGCGGGCCTTATAGCTGTTTTAGCATTTCCTCGACCTCTGCAAGGCATTTGTCATGTTTTGTCATTAGTACTCTTTCAAGTTTAGGCTTCTTGACGGTAAGGGAAAGCAGATCGTCCTCTAGCGGGGGTATTTTGCTGTCTCTGGCGGAGGCTTTGTCTTTTTCAGTAGATGGTGGTGGTAACACCACCTCAATTACTGCAGGCATGGACGTGAACTTGCCATTGATGGATTCTATTTGCTTGGTGAGGTTTTCAAGTGCATTGAAAGCCATCTTTATTTCGTTTTCCATCTTATTGAGATGGACGTTTTTTTCGACTATTTTTTGTAACTACCTGTGAAAACGTTGAAATGAATGAGTATAATGCTTGATAAAGAATCATTTTATGATCTAGTCATAATATTATTACATGTTTTCTTTATTTACAAAGAAAAAAAGAAAAAAAGGGTTTTTATTAACATTAACATTATAAACGACATCCCCGGGGTTCAAACCCCGGTCGCCTCGGACCATTTTTGGCTCATCCCCAGATACCACTGGGTCGGAAGGCCACGGTAGTATCATTAACGTGCAAAACATAATATTTATATAACAAAAAGTGGTCCGAATTATATTAACATTAATATAACCCGTAAACACTTTTAGAGAAGAAAATCAAAATCCCTAAACATAAATACTAAGAAGTATAAAAGACAGGGGTTTTTAACAAAATCGTTCCTTTCCCGGATACTCATTCTATAAACGATGGGGAAGCCACAATCTCTCGGAGCCGCTTATTTTCACGGACAAGCTCGCAATAAGCGTATCCATCGTCCCCACAGTCCTTTCGAGATAGTCAATTTGTGCTTGGCAACTGGGCTTGTTGGTTACATCTGGGACCTTTGGCTGTAGAGCTGTTGGGATTTAGTGATGTAAAATGTAGAACAAAGAGGCATGGTGGACCTTTTCATGCTCTTTTAATAGTCTAGGCATAAGAATATTCTCAGGTTGACACTCAGCCTATACCCCCTGGATGGCATGGATTTCGCCGGCATAGTTATAGTTCGAACGAGTGAATTGAACTCGAAATAAGTCTCTCTTGAGAGGCGGCGGGACCTCCTGAAGGGCTCTGTACTGGCGGGCTACCCGGTAGGGGTAGTACGAAGTAGCGCCAGATAAACCAAGCAGTGGAACATGGTTGTGAAATTGGTGAGCATACCGAGGTTGACCCTCATGGAACCATTTAGCGTGCCATAAAAATACTTTGGGATCAGGGTCTTTCAAAAAGTTTATCCTGGTAGAGTAATCCTTATAAGAGGAATTACTTTTTAAGACCTCAAATCTTTGTCTCGGATGCTTAAGGTCATAGACTTCAAAAAGCTGTATGAGGTGCCCAAATCCTCTTAAATGAGATAAAAACCAAATTTGCAAAATTTCTAGGGCAACCTGCATGATTTTCTCATCATTTTGTTTAAAACGGTTAAGAGACAAACATGTTTCTACCAGAACCGAATTAACATAACTCAAGTCGGTGCAAATTTGTTTGGCCACATACGCAATCGAGGGGTTTATTGAATTTTTGCGATGGGGGAAAATGACACACCCGATAAAAGTAACGATAAAAATCTTAGCTTTTTGGCTCATGGGTTGACTTTCAAAATATTTATTTAAGAAAAACCAAGGGCATGCATTACAATGAGCTTTAAAGACTTGTTTCACGGTATTACTCTCGGTTTGCAAAAACTGGAATAATTCAAATAGAGGGGACACACCCAAAAGTGGTTTGATGAGATCAGATTTCAAAGGCTTTCCAATGACAACAATATACTCTTCCAGAGTCGAGATCATCTCAAACTTACCAAATATGAAAGTGGATGTTTGTGGGCACCAGAATGTGCTAATGCCTGCATCATGCCAGAACAAATATTGATTTTGAGCAGTGGGAGTAGGCGACCAATTCTTGCTTTGACATACTATTGGCCATTTTGATTAAGTCGATCCCACCATGCCAAAAGCTCTTTTTTAGGAGTGGGGACGAATTAGACATCAGCTCTTCCCATCGTATATAGAATGCAATCAACGGGTGGTCTAACAGTAACAAATCAAATGAATAAGTAGGCTGTCTAATAAAATGAGAAGGGATAGAATATATACCTTTCCTTGAACCATGGGCAATCACAACAATATGCACATGAGGAGTGAGGTTCGATTTCTATCTAAACTGGCTTAGCAAAATGAAGTTAAAAGGGTGCCTAACCATCATAGTTTCGCATTAGTATCAAGTCCTTTTAACCTTGGTCAAATCAAAAGGAATATCTTATAATCACGCGAATAGTGGCTAAAAATATTTCTTTAAGATTTTTTTAGAAATAAATTTTGGAGAAAATAAAGGCAACCTCTACATCGCGGACTCGCGTTCGAGGTCGTATTTTTCTTAACACCATCCTAAAATGCCCTATCGTGGCTCAGGTTTCGGTAACGTGGTTGTGTGTGCAACAATGTAGTGCTAAATCATTAAATCATGCACAACAATTCATAAATAATCAATTTGAACCTGCAAGAACAAATAACACATTAATGTCAAGGTCATACCTGAAGTCCTCGCTGCCAAACAAAAATTGTTTTGAACAAGATAAAATAAAATTGGCTTACGTCCACTTTAAAAAAATGCAAGTCCCCAGCGGAGTCACTAGTCTATCGCAACCGACCTCCCGCCCTTTTTTTATCGACATTCAAAAAAAAGAGGGGGTCTTGCTTGGTATGTACTAAGTCTAGGTTCGGGACTTAACTCAGGCTCTCCAAGCCCATACCATATTGCGACTTAAAGTTTAGGTTTTTGACATGCAAGTAGTTTATATCAAGGAGTCGCCATTAATCGATTTGTGGTAGGTCGATGAGAAACTCAAATAAGGTGATAGGAGAATCACTCTATTCCTACGAATCATAGATTAAATGAGTTCGGGGACTTGGTTACACTAGTTGGATAACTAATGTCCTTTCGGTACCTTTTTAACTTGTTCATTTCTGAAAACATTTGCTAGGCAATTTGAATTGATTTTGTGACCTTTTTCCTAACATGTGAGATGATCAAGTAAGTGCATAATCATAAACGATCAGTAGTCAAAATAGATATGCAGCCTAAGGTTATAACCCTAACTAAGGCGAGTAACAATCAAAACAAAACAATTTATGCAATTATGTTCTAATTAAAAACATGCATAATAAAAACACAACGATAATAAAAATAACATACAAAATACTAATGCATAAACTTATAGGCTTATCTAATTTAAACATGACAATTTATGCAATTATAATAACATGCATAATAATACAACAATAAATTAAAACATTCAGATATATCACATAATTTAGAGAAAAGAATTTTTTTTAAATGATAATAATAAGAAGTAAATATGACAACAAATATTTTTTTAAATTTTTTTTAAAAAATAATAATAAGATGGAAATTTTTTTATTTATTTAATTGATTTTTTTTAAAAAAAATAAAATAGTATAATATAAATATAATATTTGATCGGGTCGGGTCGGCAGATCTGGGTCGATCAAAACCAACCCAGGTTAACGAACTCGACCCATCGCGTTGACCCAAGTCAGATCTCTGAATCCGAATAGGGTTAGGGGTCAACCCGAATCATTGACCTGGGTCTGGACCGGATTGGGCTTGGTTGGGGCCCGGTCTAATGGTTGCGAACAAAATAGGGCCGGTAGAACCGGGTCGAACTGGCCCCGATGGCCTGACCCGGTCTATAGACCTGGGGCGACTTGGCTTGTGAGGCCGTCCAAATCGCCACCGGCCGCGAGAACATCGGCCCGGCCCGAGATCCGGGCGTCATCGGCCGACCCAAACCAAGTCAGGCCTAGCTTTCACCTTCCTAGGGACCATCCACGGCTCTTTCGGCCATCCCCACTTACCCGGGTCGGTTACACACTCGCTGGCCGACGGCCAAAAACAAACCTGTTTCATTAAGACATTTTAGCGAACACATAGCATATAGAGACAAGAATAAGAGATTTCAACCTGTTTCCAGGCCCCACTGTCCTCGGGAGACCTGTCCTTACCTTCAGAGACGACCTATGGACTACGGGGATCGATAGTATGGGTTGGGATTCACGCGAAACGGCCGGCGCGAGTCCTGGTCACACAAGACACAAAAACAGGGGCAAACAAGGCAGAACAGGGGACCAGGGAGGCTTAACGATTGGCAACACATCTCGGGGGCTTTCGGCTGGTCGGGGAGGTGTCGACGATGCTGCTGGTTCTCCATCTTGCTCCAGCATGATCTCGGTATGCCTTCTTTCTCTTTGATTTCTTTCTCTTCTCTCTTTGTTTTGCTTTCTCTCTCTAATAGCAGACCCCTTCTCAGTCTTTCTCTCCGGTTTTTATAGTCGGCGACGACGCGTTTTCTCTACCCTATACACATGCTGACGATGACCTACACTGGCCTACTTTGGCTCGTGACTTTCGTGGCCATTTAGGCTAGTGCAAAGGGGGGGCGATTCAATTGAAGACGAGAGAAAGAAGGGGAGAGAGAGAGCCCGAGAAATCAGGGAAGACGGGATTGGCCTTAATGGCCAATCTCATTGGCGCGCTTCCTCGATGAACTTTTGACTTGATAGCGACAGCGAGAGGCCGCTCCGCCGTTCGTTGCTCTGCGGTCGGGAATAGGGGCGAACAAGAGAGAGAAATGGACAGCCAGTTGGGGGAAGAAGGAAGGAAGGAAGGGGCTGGGTCAGGCCAGGCCCAACTTGCATGGGGAGGAAAAGAAAGGGAAAAAAGAAAGGCGGGCTAGGCCTGCGCGGGGGAGAAAAGAAAAAAAGAAAAAGAGTAGGGACCCATGCGAGGAAAAGAAAAGAAAAAAACAGGGCTGGGCTGACTCGGCCCCGACCCAGCCCAACTTGAATTTTTTTTTTAATTTTGAATTTTTTTAAAAGTTCTAATAGACCCTATTAATATAAATGTGCCTAATTTCTATATGCAATGCATTTAAATAGAAATATTTTTTTTGTTTTAGGAATTAAAAAAATTAGGGTTAATACCACGAATAACCCTAAACTGGTACACCTGTGACAATTTTACCCCAAACTATTTTTTTGATCACAAAAAATCCCAAACTGGTACACCAATGACAAATTTATCTCGAACTAATTTTTTTTTTTGGGTAAGGGTCTCGAACTATTTTTTTGACCACCAAAAACCCCAAACTGATATACTTGTGACAATTTTACCCCAAACTATTTTTTTGACCACCAAAAATCCCAAACTGGTATACTTGTGACAATTTTACCTCCGAACTAATTTTTTGACCATTAAAAATACCAAACTGGTACATTTGTGATAAATTTACCCTATGTTAGTGTATGTTAAATTATATTAATATCATGAAAAATCACAAATTGGTAAACTTGTGACAAATATAGTGATAAAACCCAAAATCGATACACATGTCAATTACCACGTGTCATTAAACTTAACAATTTGACAGTAAAATTTAACGGAAACTAACGGAAGGTAAATTTGTCACAAGTGTACCAGTTTAGGGTTTTTTATGGTAAAAAAATTAGTTCGGGGGTAAAATTGTTACAGGTATACCAATGTGGGTTTTTTAAGGTTAAAAAAATAGTTCGGGGTAAAATTGTCATAGGTATACCAGTTTATGATTTTTTGTGGTCAAAAAAATAGTTTTGGGTAAATTTGTCACAGGTGTACCAGTTTAGGGTTTTTGTGGTATTAACCCAAAAAATTAACTCCTAAATTTTATGCAATTAATTTTTGGGCAAATTAAAATAGATGTCAACAATAGGCCAAAGTACCAATTCTCTCTAAGACCTCGAATGGATCCACGTACCTCGGACTCAACTTCCCTTTCTTATCAAACCGTGACAATCCTCTCATCGGCGATATTTTGAGGAAAACGTGGTCCCCCACTTAAAATTTCAAAGACCTACGTCTCTGGTCTACATAATTCTTTTGGCGATTTTGAGTGGTCTTAAGCCTGTCTCGAATTACCTTGACTATTTCGACTGACTGCTGAGCTAACTCTAGACCCGTGATGCTCCTTTCATCAACTTTATCCCAACAAACCGGCATTCTGCAAGCTTTATCATACATCGCTTCAAATGGTGCCATTATGATACTCTGCTGATAGCTATTATTATAGGCAAACTCAACCAGATGCAACTGTTCCTCCCAACTACCCTTAAAATCCAATACACATGTCCGTAACATATTTTCCAGAGTCTAAATCGTCCTTTCAAATTAGCCATCCGTTTGGGGATAATAGGTCGTGCTAAATCGTAATTTCGTTCCTAATGCTGTATGAAAACTTTTTCAAAAAGCGGCAGTAAATTTAGGATTACGGTCTTAAGTAATCGTCACTAACACTTCGTGAAGACGAACTATTTATCGCACGTATATCTCGGTATACCTTTCCAAGGCGAAGTCTTTTCGCATAAGCAGAAAATGTTCTAACTTTGTCAATCGGTCGACTATTACTCAAATCGAATCATGACCCTTTTGACTCCTCGGTAATCCCATTACAAAGTCTATTATGACGTGTTCCCATTTCCACTCAGGGATTTCCAATGGTTGCAACATTCCACCCAGTTTGCAATGTTGTGCCTTCACTTATTGGCATGTTAAACACTTAGTCATGTGCTTGGCTACATCCACTTTCATGTAGTTCCACCAATAATGCTATCGCAAGTTCTGATATATCTTTGTACAACCTGGGTGAATACTGTAATTGCTACGGTGAGCTTCTGACAAAATCTCGTCCTTCAATTCTACATCACCTGGCACACACAATCGTCCACAAGAACTTCAAAATCCTATTCTCGAGTACTTAAAAGTCTGATTTCCTTTTTGTGACATCTATTTTCAGAATCTTCTGAATCTCCGGGTCCATCAATTGTAAAGCTTTACTCTTAGTCTAGATTTCCGGTTAAATCCTTAATGCGGCAAGTAGAGTTGAGACATGACTCACTTTAAACTTAAACTCCGAATCCTGAACTCCCTCCAATAGAGTCTATTCCTTGACCATCATATACACGATGCTCAATTTCCGGCTTAGTGCATCTGTTACTTTATTAGCTTTTTCGGGGTGATACAAAATATCGCAGCCATAGTCCTTAAGGAGTTCCATTCAACGATACTGTCTCATGTTCAATTCCTTTTAGGAGAATAAGTATCTTAAACTTTGATGGTTCATATAAACATAAAATTTCTCTCCATACAAGTAGTGTCTCCAAATCTCAAGAGCGAAGATAATCGCGGTCAATTCTAAGTCGTAAGTCGGATAATTCAGCTCATGCGGTCTCAATTATTGAGATGCGTATGCCACTAGTCTTCCGTGTTGTATTAGCACACATCCCAATCCCCTTAGTAATGTGTCCCTCGAGATCTCATATCCTCCCGGACCTGATGGGATTGTCAACACTGGCGCGGTCATCAATCTCTGCTTTAACTCTTGGAAACTCCTTTTACACTTATCCATCCATTCAAACCTCAGCTCCTTCTTTAGTAACCGCATCAACGGTGTCGCTAATGCCGAAAATCTTTCCACAAAGCGTATGTAATAACCTACTAGACCTAGGAAGCTCTGAACCTCGATTACCGTTGTCGGCCTCGGCCAATTCGTGATGGCTTCAATCTTCGTCGGATCCACTGTAATTCATTCCCCAGATACCACATGTCCTAAAGCACTACACGATGAAGCCAGAATTCGCATTTACTGAACTTAGCGTAAAGTGCATGTTCCCTTAAAGTCCGTAGAACTTTTTCCAAATGTAACTCATGCTCGGCGGAACTCCGTGAGTATACCAAGATATCGTCTATGAACACAATTACAAATTGATCCAGGAATTCCTTGAATACCCAATTCATCAAATCCATGAAGATTGCAGGGGCGTTAGTCAATTCAAACAGCATCACTGTAAACTCGTAGTGTCCATATCTCAACCTGAATGCCATCTTCCGGCACGTCCTCCTTCTTAATCCTCAATTGGTGATAACCCGCCCTCAAGTCGATCTTAGAAAATATTGATGCTCCTTGCAACTAATCAAATAGATCGTCTATCCTTGGTAGTGGGTACTTATTTTTAATGGTTACCTGATTTAACTGTCTATAGTCAATGTACAACCTCAAAGACCTATCCTTCTTTCTCATGAATAACATTGGCGCTTCCCATGGAGACGCACTCGGGCGAATAAAGCCCTTAACCAGTAACTCTTGTATCTGAACTTTCAATTCCTTCAATTCTGACACGACATTCTATAAGGCGCTTTCGAGATTGGTTTTGTATAGGAGGCCAACTCAACCACAAACTCTACTTCTCCATCAGGTGGCATTTTCGGCAATTCCTAAAGAAAGACATCGGGGAAATTGTGCACTACAGCTATGTCTTCTAGCCTTAGCTCTTCAGCTGTCGAATCAACTACAGTCGCCAGAAATCCTTGGCACCCTTCGTCTAACAGATTAGTCACCTCAATTGACGAGATCCAAGGGATCGAGGTTCCTCCTCAGTTTCCTACAAACTCGAATTTAGGATGTTCAACCGGATTAAATTAGATCACCCTGTTACTATAGTCCATTATAGCTTTTTATTTAATTAACCAGTCCATACCAACAATTACATCAAAGTCGTACATAGCTAAAACCGTCAAATCTATCCTTTCTTCCTTATCACCAATCACTATCTTATAATCAGGGCATCCAAACACAATCTGCACTTTATTATTCGACGGAGTAGTCACATACAACATAACTTCAAGCGGTTTCGGCTCAACTCCAGACAATTTAACGAACTGCTCAGACATAAACGAATGCGACGCCCACAGATCAAATAAAGCATATGCAGCATGATCACAGAGAGAGACCGTACCTGTCACCACGCCAGGTACGTCCTCAGTTTCCCTTCCTGCCATTGCATATACTCGTCCTCAGGCCGGCGGCCTATTCTAATTGATCAGTTGGATAGCTCCAAATTGATTTCCATTCTAGGGCGGTGGCGGCAGTAGTGCAGGTGACCTAGCCTACTTATTGTTGGGGCAGTCCCTCATCTGATGGCCCCCTCCGCCACATTTAAAATATGCTCCGCCCCTATTTGGGTAAAGTCCATTTTCATGTTTCTCTCTACATAACCGATACATGGTGTTTTGAAAGCGATTTGACTTCCCCGATATTTCTCTAAATAGGAGGGAAAAAACGATTATTTCCCGTCATAGGTCTCTTCCCAAAATGATGGTTGTCCTAAGCCGGGGCCTATTGTGATCCAGAGGTGACAGCCTGATCCATCAAATCACACTTAATTATTTAAGCCATGTCAGAAATCTCATGATAGCCCCTCAAGTTCAGTAAGATCATCTGACTACGGAGGTCTGGTTTCAGTCCATCTCGGAACCTCCTGGCTTTATCCACAGGTTCTTTTACCATTCTTGGGGCAAACTTGGACAGTCTTGCAAACTCAGCCTCGTATTGATCTACCGACAACTGACCTTGGCGAAGTCTCATAAATTCTATCAACTTTTGCTCTCGAGAACCTTCCAAGAAATACTTGCCATTAAAAGTCTTAGTAAAAATGATCCAAGTCGAAGCAGTACCAGCAGGGAACACTTGGCCTCTTGTGGCTCTCCACTAGTCGCTTGCATTTTCCTAAAGCTAGCATACTGCTAGGGTTACTTTTTCCTCTTTAGTGCATCCCAGCACTTCGAAAGCTTTTTCTAACTCTTCCACCCTTCGAGGTGCAGCCTCAGTATTACCTTTACCATAGAACCTTGGAGGCTTCAGCTTCAAAAACTGCTCAACTAGCTTAGACATCGGCTTGTTTGCATTTACTTGGCCCTAAGTGGGGTGCCCACCATTCCCATTGTTCCAATTATTTCCATTGGCTCTGTTAGCAGCGGCAATAACGGCCTCAGCAGCAGTAGCAATAGTAGCATTTCGCTCTTCAATATGTCTACCCATTAAAATCTTGACTTCTTGTAGTGCCTTTAGAATTCCATCCACTCGGGGATCCTATGCAACTCTAGCTTGCGGGGCCACATGAAGTTAACCTCTATCTCGACCTCGACCTCGGCTACTCATTCTCACTGGGTTCTTACACTCGTCTACCTGCTATAATTCTACTCAGGAATTAGAGAACTAGGCTAACTATATCAGTCTAAAACCCTAGGCAGTGAATCACAACAACAATTCGCCAAGCAGGCAGCCAATCACATACAGCCACTCAATCGCAGCCAACATGGTTTGTGCACTTATCTCAAGTTCGGACGCACCTACTCTTCACACATTATTGCATAAGATCACTCAACAACCACAATCATACAGTATGGGATACGCATGGCACACAAGTCTCCCTAACTGGTTATCCCAAAGTCATCGCTCTTTATCACTCTAAGCTTCGATCAACTTTGATCGAAATGACCTTGCTTTGATACCAAATCAATAGGGATGTCATGCCCCGAACCTCAATGAGATCGCAACACCCCTACGACGGTCGTATCAAACGCGACGTCTCATGACGCGTCGCCGACCCAAACGAGACATCCACATGTATAAACAAGCGGAAGTGAAATATAACAACCCAGACAATAGACAATGACGAAGAGATAGTAATAGCACAAAACAATAATTTCATAACAATGGAAAATAGTCACTTACAACAGTTGGCCAGACAATCAGATAATAGGCTCCTAGAGTTAACATCTACCATTATCATCAAAAAGGGATAGATGTTAGGGTAAGCTAGCTAGCTGCACAAAAAGGATTATACTAAAAAGCTTCTAAGCCCAGCACCCAAACGCTTCTATAGTGCCCAATCTGAATCAGACCTTGAAGACTCCGACTCCATGTCAGTGTTGATCTCGATTGGCTCTTCCTCATTACCTGACTCCTCCTCGAGCTCAAACTCCATGGGCTCTGGCACAAGCTTGGGCTCTTCTTCAAGTTCGGACTCCTCAAATTCCTCTTCGAGCTCGAGATCTGCAGATGCTATAGGTTCTGGTACGAGCTCGGGTTCGGGACCAGGGTTCTCCGGGGGATCTTCGACATCCAGAATCTTACCATCAGGAGCATACACGTCCCTGGGCTCCTAATCCACAGCATCCTCGTTGCCTTGCTGCTGTCCCTCAAAATACCCGATTGGGCTAACTAACTTCAACCCGTCACGATAAAATCAGGCCAAGTAAGTACGACACTGCAAGTTCTCTTAGTCCACATCTACCCAGACTATAGTGAGATGCCTAATGTAAGTCTGATGTGAACCTACTGGATACTCGGTCTCCTTATGCATTGTATGCATAGGGACCCTAAAACGCCGAGGTGACAGCATGATCAAGGTCGGGGTCGGGGATCTGAAATGGTTTGTACTACAACAATGAGAATAAATCTCAATAAGCAGACAACCTAAATCTCACCTAGGCCGATGCGTACCCAGACGAGTCCCAACATACAATCTAGCAATCAACATAATAGAATTCTCATACACACTTACCTCGTCTCAAATCACAAGCCAACTCCGCGCATTAGTAAGATCACAACAATGCAATAATAGCTCAAGAATATAACATAAACACTTGAGCGCTATAACCATATACATTCACCCAATTTAACCAAACACATTTCGCATGCGTGTCCAATCAACTATTCACGACCCGTGTCAACATGCCTCAGGTCTAGCCCTCCGATCAATCCGGGCTCAGTTCTGCATAACCATGCCTCAAGACATTTCTTTCGACCTGTGTAACCACGCCTCAGGTCATTTCTTACCTTTCTAGTCACATCCACGTAACCACGCCTAAAGTTGGCAACCCTCCGATCGATCCGGACTTAGTCCTACATAATCACACCTCAGAACATTTCTCATGCATATACGCCACAACAAAATTCGCCAATAACAATCTAACATATCATACTATTCAAATTCAAGTCATGCTCACCACATTAGCCCACTAATCTGACCTTCAAGTCGGCCACGTTCAAACACCAATTTCACCCACAAACGTGGCTACAACTCAGTTATTGAATTCATCTCGATCGATCACTAATTTAGCCACAAAATTACCACTACAATAATCCATGAACTAATCACATTCAATTAACTAATCCCTGCCTAACTTAGTTACTAAACCAATACTAATCATCCCTAAACAAGTCTAATAGTACCCAAAGTACTAAGTAGGGTTTAGAGAGTCACTTACCTAGGTTTTGACTCAAGGAAAACTGGCAAGAGGGGTTAAATAGCTGATCGGGGCAGCGGCGGGTGAGGGCATAGTGGGCATACTTTGGCTACCACTCGACACAACCTCACCACGTCAGCGAAGAATAAGGCACGACGGCGTAGTCAAGTCGGGTGAGCTCGCCACTGCCAAGACAACGGGTTAGGCGCGCGGGCAACGGGCTCGGCACTCGACACGGGCAAGGGCAGTAGCTGGGCTGGTCGGCCACGGCCAAGACGGTGGCTAGGTGAGTTGGATGACATGGCTAACGAGTCGAAGCGGCCGACAGTGACGGGCAGCTGGAGAAGCGGTGACGGGCGCAGCCGAGATGATGGCGACGGCGATGGCGAGCTGTTGAGCGAGACCCATGGCGGCGAGCTGCCGGGCTTAGCCGGCAAGGGCTGGCGGGCGTGATGCGCCGAACGGCGGCCTTTACGAAATGACGGCGGGCGGTTGGACACTAACCCACATTAGCGCACGCCGCTGGCAACTGGTTCGTGAGGCGCATTGCGGTGGCTTAGGAAGACCGGCGATGGGCAGTCGCGAGGCGACGGCGGACGAGCAGGCACACGGTCGGGCTGGCTGGCTATGGCGACAGCGTGTGGTGGTTGGGTGGTAGTGACGGTGGTGGCGGTGGTTGGTTAAGCGAGTGAGTCGACAAGACTGGCGACGGCGAGTAACTAGGCGAGTTGGCGGTGACGGTGATGGTGACGGTGAGCGGTGGCTGGGCGGCAAGACGACATCCAAAGGGCAGCGAAGGCAAATGGCAAAGGAGCAGCCGGGCCGGGTGAGCGGCAATCGGGTAGAGGGGAGCAAGGGCAGCGGCGAAGGGAAAGGAGGAAGAAGAAGTTGAAAGAAGAAGAAAGAAGAAAGAAAAAGAAGAAGAAGAAGAAGAGGAAGAGAGAGAGAGAGAGAGAGAGAGAGAGAGAGAGGGAGGGAGGACGTGCGTGGCAAAGAGAGAGAGAGAAAAAGTCAACTCCATCAAGTGCGATCCAACGGTCCATGTTCAAACACGAAGTCGATCCGACGGTCCACGAAAAATCCTAATTATAAATTAGGAAAAAGGCCAAAAGGCACTAACTAAAATACATTAAGAGGGAGATCTAGTAGTTAAAATCCACACCTGGTTCAAATTTCACTTTTCATCAATTCCGGGCAATATCTACGCTGGCCATAATAATATCAACACCATCCAATTAAATTCGTCATGAAACTCTGAGAAATTCGACACCAAAGTTCGAGCTCTAATTAACGGCCAAATTCGGTTGAATGTGATTTTAGCGAAATCTCAAATTTAAAAATAATCCGAGAGTGATCAGTTCTGAGCGAGATTTAACTATAAGCGCACCGACGAAATACATTTTATAAATCTCAAAAATGGGTCGAAATTCGGAATGTCACAAATGCATTCGATAATTGAGATTGAAGTTAAGGAGAAAGTTAAACATTCAGTCACAAACCTATTATATGGAATGCAATAGAGTTTTCGACCTTTTAAGTGAACTAATTTAGTCATAAATCTCCACAAGGGAAAGTGCATTCATGTCCTCTTTGCCAAGTTTCGACTGATTTATCCAACATGGCAATGTGCTCATTGTTAGCCATCCTACGTATAACAATGACGGGTGATGAAATTACATGAAACGATGCCATTTTTGCTTAGATAAACAACATTGTTGCTTGGCCAAGCAACTAAAGCCCCAAATTGCGAAATACTTTGCTCTAATTTTTGGAGGGTCGGCAGTACGCAGAGTCTCGAGGTCGAAAATAGGGAATCCATGACTGAATCTACCAATAGCAGTGAACAGAAGCAAAGCCGCAACGTCCCCACCAGCAAGCAGCGCGACCCTTCCGAAACAAAACAACCACACAAGCTCACCAAAACAAACTCACCACAAAAGAGACATGCAACAAAACAGAAGCAATTTCAACAGCTAAAACAAAAACTTCAACGTACCCCTATTTCTTCAAACGAGAGGTAGAATTTGGCCTCTCGATTCGGCTGAGGCCCTCAAGAGGAACGCTCTCCTAGTCCACGAAGATGGCATCACAATCGTCGAACAGAGGAGGAGGAGCTAGAGGAGGCCACTTGGTGGCCGGAGATACTGAAACGAGGACGTTGTTGGCTTCATTAAGAGCGAGTTTGAGGGCTTCGAGGGGTGAGTTCAAGAGCAAGAGGGAGCTAGCGATCCAAAAAGAGAGGAAGGCGTGGGGTGGTGAAGGTGATGGAGGAGGAATAGAAGTGGAACGACAACTTTTCAAAAGAGAGCCCCAAAAACTGTTGGTGTTTGTTCGTAAAACAAACAAGTAAGGCTTTTTTCTTGTTCCCAATAGGGAAAAAAAGGAATTTTTGGTCTATTTATAAGTTAAGATATTATCTTTTGTTGTAAATAGAGAAAAATGGGTGAATGTGCTAGACTCCACAATACTCGAGTGCGGGTGTGCAATTTTAAAGTGCACTTGGACCAAAATAAGATTTAATCAGCAATTTATTTATTTTTTTAAACTTATGACTGTTCGGACAAAATTGTCCGTTTTAGGACACTAAAAGATGTGTTCAAAATCGATAGTTTTCATGCTTGAAAAGTTGTGTCCGAATTGCAACTTTTCGAACATAAACGGTTGTGTCCGAATGACGGTTTTCACACACGAAGGGTTATGTCCGAATTGCAATTTTTTGAACATGAATGGGCGTGTCCGTATTGATAGTTAAACACCAAGAGGTGTGTTCTATTTGCTTATATTTATTGGACGATTCTATTCAATTGAAAGAAGAATAGAATTCCCTTCATTTCGTCTTCCTTAAGAGAAAAACGAGACAGCCATTTTCTCAATTGTTTCGCAGAGTGTTTTAGGAGAAATACTGGAATTGCTATCTAGTATTCTCACCGTAACTTTATTGTATTCTAAAGGGAATTTGTCAGTAACCTATAATAACTTTGTGGGGCAAGTTGATCCTAAAAGAAAGTGATTACACGCCTCAAATCTGATTACATTCCGATTCCATTTTCTACAAACACATTTTTTTCCCAACAAAAAACGTTGTTACATTTGATAAAAACAACGTGATTTCTTGTAATCTTTAGTTCATGTCATGCCGTCTCCACTACATTTAGGATGGCCAATGATGACTAGATTGCCATGCCAAATACATTAGGCAAACTTGACCGAAATCACTTAATTGCACTTTTCCTCGAATGTTTAAGACTAATTTGGTTCAATTAAAAGGTTTAGGATACAATTGCATTCCCTACATTAATTTAAGATTCATCGTGCAATTTTCCCCCAAGCTGTTATTTATTTGCAAAATTCACTAAAAGTTTAGAGAGAGGATTAGTGAAATTTTCTCAAAAGTCTCCCCATTTCAACCTAATTTCCTATAACGATAGCTTCTATTTTGCTAAGTTGAATGTGTAAATGTAAGCAATGAGTTTGATTATGTATACATTCTTTCATGGTAGGTTACGAATTATGGGTATCATTTATATGCAAAATTGATTATGTAAATATAAATGAAGGTGATTTCTACCTTTGAATCTACGAATCAGAAAACCCTCCAACCAGAGATGTAGAAAAACATGGCCTTTTATCTTTATGTATACCAAATGTTTAAAAGTACTTTTCCAACATGAAGTATATCTCATCCGATCATTAGAAGTACATTCTTAAGGGATTTCCAACATGACGTGGTCATTTTTTGAGCGATAAATATTGTAATTTTTCCATGAAGTGTCTAAACGGTAACTCAGGACTTGTGCTATTTTCTTTATAAGTGCATATCTAGCTACTCAAGACTCCTTTGGCATGCAAATAAAAAGCTAAGATGATGCCGTGTTGAAGTTTTTAAATTATGAATAACGCATTTATCTAACAATTTAACTTTTCGAATAGTTAATAGTAGCGCAACAAAATTTTACACGCCAGCCCTAGCATTAACATGGAAGCAGTTTGTTGCCAATCTGCTGTATATTAGTTACATAGAGGAAAAGTTTAACTTTACGCCGATGAGTCAAAATTAGGAAGAAATCAAGTTGCAATAAACAGAGAAATTTCAAAAAGGTTATATATGAACTTCACATCTGCAACTAGTAATTCGTTCTCTAAGTTAAAAGAGAAACAAATAATACAGGTGAAGAAGGCTACATATAGAGGAACCTACAAGCCTTTGCGCTGCGGATGTGTACCTTGAGATTAATAGAATTATTTAGTACTTGCTGAGGAACTCTCGAGAGGGCGCTCGTGGCCTAGCCGAAGTTCGAGGTCCAATTCTATCCAGTCCGAACTTGGACTCGATTGCATCCTCTCTTGTTCAAGAACGTCATCTCTTGCTTGAGCACATGTCTTATTTTCTATGGACGTGGTACGTGGCCCTTTAGGGGGGCTTTTGTTACTGCTCTTCTCGTCGTTGTGATTTTCAGCGGGGACGGCGTTCTTGCTCGGGATGACTCCAAGTGACAGCGCGCTTTCCTCCATGGATTCCCTTAGCTTTGCCCTATCTCTCCTGTGAATGTTCATGTGACCTCCAAGTGCCTGGGCATTTGAAAACCCCCTCCTGCAGAAGGCACAAGTATAGGATTTCACAGGACCATGGTCATGATCTATGCTCATGAATACTTGCTCTGGCTTTTCTAGATTCAATTGATTGATATCCATGAGAGAGAGAGAGAGAGAGAGAGAGAGATAAAGAGGAGCACGCAGGCGGGTCGGTTGTGTCTGACTTGTTTAAGGGGTATAAATGTAGGCTTACTCTCTTCTAGATGTGATTATGTTAACCTTTTTTTTTTTTAATCTTCCATGAATCGACAGGTATAGTATGTCAAATACATATGGAGATAAATTGTTGAATTGGGTATCCTTCCTGACAAAATCCATCTTATTTTCGACATGTACACCGCTATCTCAATGACAACAAAGGATTTAAGTGTAATCTCTCTATTGCTCAAGGCGGAAACAATTCGATCACGTAACACTTTCCTCAATATTTTTATGTTATAGGTTTAGCAGTATTCGCCCACTTAACGTATGCTGTGATCTGATGCATCATATGCGAACATTCAAGAGTAGAAGATGGGAAGATCCAAAGGCGTGGATGTCAATGCTTCCAAAAGGCTCCGATTGGTCAAAGAATATATATATAGGTATGGTAGGTAAGCTCTCTGAGTTAGAAGCTTTATAAACACATCTTGTTAACTATATATGTGATGTAACTAATATTTGGACTGATTAATTTATTGAAGCTGCTGACTTTGCTTCAGATCAAACGCTTCATTTTAATAAAGAAGTGTAGCATAGCTCCATTGCTGTACTTGAAAGCAAGACAAAATCTTTCATAATTCATAACATAGAAGCATATCCTTGTTCAAGGGCTCATTTTCACTGCTCTCTAATTTTCATCTACGAGTGTCGATACTAACTAGGACAAAGTTCGATCCTTCTAGAATATATAGTTCATGATAATCACCCCTTAAACATTGATATTCCATAATTTTCACGTAAGCGCATTCGTGGCTTTAAAGCGAATTTGTTAAGCTATTAGAGTATGGTGCACTCTGTGTTTTACAAATTAATATTTCATATGGAGAGGAAAAGTTGAAGTGTGTGTGATTCCAACATATGTATCCCTCGTTGAAGGGTCGTAGAAATTCAAGTTCTATCACAAAAGAAAATTCATAACTGGGTGATAAAGGATGTGAGGAATCTAGCTCAAGATCTGACCTAATACATAGATTAATGTTTAGTGTTCGACCGTCTTCTCCATGTTCAAGAATCTCCTAGTTCTATGGTTTATATCCTTTGCTCTCTAATTTCATCTACATAGTCAAGATACTAACTTGGAGAAGTTGGATTCTCATACTATATTTTTCAACAAAACAAACACACATCCTCAGACCCCCAATTACTATAAAATGAATTGTGATTAGATATAATTGGTCTAAGAAGGATATCCAGTATGACCCGGCTGAAAAGGCTCGGTTGCTATTGACTTGTTCTTGATATGTTAGGGTTTCGCAAATGATCTCTTGAGGTACATATAACAACCAACTCATGAGAAGATGCTGCACCACTAGGTGCACAAAAAGTGATGGATCTAAAGAGGAATTTGAGAAATAAAATGAAATTTTTGTATAGAGTCAGTTAGTTCACCAGTCAAGTAATATTTTCCTCTTTTATTCTTCTTTTTTCTCGGTACATGCATCAAAGACATGTGACTCCACTCACTACCTTTCTTTAAACTATGCGTGCATTTAGGTGGGCCTTATCATAGTTTTTATTTTAATAGACTTGAGGGTTTTCGTGAGAGCATATATTTTTGTCTTTCGTATCTCCGACATGTAGACCCCGCAATCGGCTGGACAAGACCGACTATTTGGCTCCTTCTTGATGTCTTAGTTTGATAGAACATGAAATTCTTCGTTTAAGTTATTCGAAGAGACATTTGCCATCTAAATATCATTTTGTTTGTGTTGTGGCCGATCTAGAACCCACTTTAGTGATTAGGTATGAAACCGTCCACCTCTTCGAGAGTTTATGCCAGTTTTAGGGTTTCCTTTATCTGTTTTCCTGCATATTTTTTTCCCACTCATTGTGGTTTAGCCGGACAACTTTTGTTTATTAGGATTCTCTCAATTTAAGAACTAGTTTACATTTTAATTTATCCTCTTCCAAGCATAACGCATGAGCATATTGTATATCTTTGCAAGACTGTTCAACGGATTGTTGATAGTCTATATAGACTAGGAAGGCTGATAGTCGTTCTAAGTGGCGTCGCATGCATATGAATTTGTCCAAAAATTAGACATCATCCAACGGCAATGATCTCTTCGGGCTTTAAGGAAGTTTAATATAAGAACCACATTTTTCTTCATCCTTACTTAAAGGAAACTTTCTCCAACCAGTTATCTAATTAGTGGATTACAAATATGGATATAATCCATATTTATATTTTATTAAATTTGCATTTGGGTAATGTCTATAACTTTGTAAACGACGAATCAGCCAAGTGGGGGTTTCCATCCAAGACGGGGAAAATATAACCCTTTATTCAAAATCATCTAGGGCAACTCATATGTCTCTCAAAAGCATGCAAGGGTTGTAGTAGTAATTTTTTTCTTTTCTAAATGATGTTGACGTTGCAATAGTTTACCCCAACTCGGTGGCTTTGCCCATACGTAGCGAGCTTGAAATAAAGCACCGTTGGTTAAAAACATAGGTCATCTACATAAAGATGTGGGGGAATGATTATTTTCTCGCAATCCCATGTCGATGAGTCTGAGGGTTTTCTTAAGAAAGCTTTTGGCGACATCTAGGAGGGATTTTCTATGCCCGACATTACCGGCTGTTCAAGAAATATTCCCTAGAAAAAAGCTTCACGATAAGGCAATTTCTCATCATACTTATCATCTCCGCGTGACGTTCTCAAGAGGGTGACGCTCGAAGAGATCGAAAGTACACAATAATAATAAAGAAAACTCAATAATCAAAGCAACCATCTCCGTCCCATAGAGAGCTCGATTAAGTAATCGATGCGTGGCTCCATTTAAACTGAAGACATCAGGGACATGACAGGACAGACCGACAGGGCAATGACTGAGTCGAGATCGTGAATGAGCAACACCCCAGTGATGGGTTAACCGACAATTTCATCATCGGATTATAAAGATGGATTTGAAAAATTGGAGTCGGAAAGCATAAGTTACGACATGTGGAGACATTATGTGCAGTCAAAGAAGGACCTAGTCTACTATCACTAGTTGTTGAATGGCGGGTCAAACCCGGCCGCTTGATTTCGCTGGGGGAGAGGAGGAGAAGATTAGCAACAAGCATGCTCGTGAGTGATGACCTCAAAACACCTTCTATGAAGTAAATACCCAACAAATGTCCTTGATTGAGTGATAGAACATTAGGGTTTTACGCATTTAAACACGTAGGGTCTATCTCACCCGATAAACAATTTGTCGAATCAATTACGAGGAAGTAATTTATTGTGAATACAGTGGTCTTCTGACGTAGGTGGCCCATGGTCTACCTTTGGCCGGATTAGGGGGTGGAAATAATATGCTACGTGAAAGCTGATTTAGGTTACTGGTGGATCGTGATACTTAAAGAAAAGCGTGTTCCACTTTAATACTTTATTAACACTTTATTTCCTTACAGTTCTTCAAATTTATGGGACGATGCACTCTTGGGGTGAAGTTATTTACATCCTACAAGGTTTTAGGTCGTCAAATTTTATTTTCTACTCCATTTTCTCGTTATTTTCTTTTATTACCATCCTAGTTTCTTTTCATAACATATATCTTTTCAATATTTTTTATAAAAAATATTAATTCTTTTTTTTTTGCATTTTATATACAAGGAAAATGCCGATTGTATGCTATTTTCTCAATGAACTAATCTAAACTAGTGATAAAATTAATATGATATTTCTAGAATTTATTTTTCATCTTAAAGTGAAACGAAAATATTATTATTGCGTAATATTTTACTTTTGGGTCAAACTACATAAGATAGGAAAAATAAACGTTCATTCCTATTGAAGTCCGGGCTGTTCGCTGGTAGGAACTAATATTGGGTTCTAATTATTTTCAAACTGCAGAAGTTGAATGATATTGAAGCTTAGAAATATTACAAATGGGGCGGCAAAAATGAATGTGTTTTAGCGAGTAGCTTGTTATCCAAGGTTCGCTATCGGAATTAGTTTGCTGGGGGATGGGGAGGGAGAAGAAGCTAAGGAACTATGCTCTTTCACTAAATATCTGTTGGAACAAAAGTACAAATATTGATGATTAGAAGGACAAATGTATAATTAAGTGGCAATTTCATTGTTACTGTTGAGAGGAATTTTCCTCATGGCTCTTTGGGGACTTTGGATTCAATGTAACAGGGCTGTTTTTGATCCTGAATCTTTGCCTTTAATTCTTACTAACTTCTGTTTTGTTAAGCTACGGAATTTGCAGTTGTTTCTGCAGGGACTAGAATTAGAAAGAAGAGCACTGATTATAACATCTCTTGGCAAAAACCTAGAGATGAATGGCACAAGTTAAATACAGATGGAGCAGTGAATGAAGAACAGGATACTGCTGGAATAGGAATACCCCATAACTGTGGCGGAAACTGGGTGAGGACTTCCGCTTGTAACAATGGAGACGCTTCGACGTTACTAGCTGAAACCTATGTGCCGCGACATGGTATTATATTAACCATTTAGAAATTGAAAGAGACTCGTTTATATTATTTCAATGTTGGAATAATCTGTGACAAGTTCCACCAATCATAGAGAATATCTTAATTGAATGTAAGGCATTGTTTCGCAGAATCGGGCAGTGGAAGGTTCGGCACATGCTGAGGGAGGCCAATATGTGCCCGCTGCTGGCTAAGATGGGCAAACTGAATTCGATAGCTAATAATCTCTGTTTCTGTACCTATAGGATTTATGTATGCTTTTAGTCATGACCATAATGACGGACTTATGCGACGATCATTTTTCCTTTTTTATGCTTCCTGGAGAAAGTTGGTTAGGCTCTCACTTTGTATCTCGAAGCACAATTTTATCGACTGCTAGTTGGTGTTGAACAGGTCACTCCACAAAGGATAGAATGTCCGAAGAGGGTGTCCATGTTGAAGGTCTTAATGTTTGCTTCATGGTGGGCTTTGGGAAGCTAGAGAACATATTTTCTTTGGATGTGTGGCTGCTTCTACTTCTTTCTTTGGATTTGTGGCTGCTTCTCCTTCTTGGCTGGGCATCCTTCATGACTTTCATATTGACTGGCGTCCACTATTTCATTGGGTCATGAAGCTTTTGAAGGGGAAAGCAAACTATGCCCTGATGCTTAAAGTGGGATGGGCAACTTAGTTTCATTAAGGTAAGTCTTTCGATATTGAGGGAATCAATTAACAGATTATCTGTGCTGTTAGGTTGAAAGTACTTGGGATTGGGAATCTAGAGCAAAGGTTAGACGAATGATTGACATACAAAATCATAGATTCGTTTGTTTACCCTAATCATGGCATAGCTTCTTCGACGGTTGATGCCTCGAATTTGTTGTCTTCGATGGGGCAAACATCTGATCACACAGGCATTGACCCAAAGACCTCAGAACAGACGACGAAGGCCTGATCTATGATGGTGGTGCTGGAGGTGGAGACGGTGGCAGTGGCGGTTGCGAAAGGCTACGATAATGGTGGTACCAACCTTAGGAGTTAGGGCTTCTTGTGTGTAGTGGAAGAGAACGAGAAGAAGTGAGAAAGATGAAAGAAGGAAAAGGAATAAAAAAACGAAACATATCATAGAAATCAAAATCAAGTTTGCTAATGTGTCAAATCACTTGGAGGTTAGCAGATCTTGGTGAAAAAGGAAAATGGAAATGATCAAACAAGTCATTCGTTCCCGAAAATTTCGATCGAATCCAAGGTCTGGTCACAAGATGCGCCATCCAACGGAACCGCAGGAAAAATGTCAGTTGCTTGTCACTGTCATTAGTAAGGCAATAGTACGCATGGAAGTAGTTAGGCAAATCTGGTATCGACTACTTGATAGTTTAACTACCCTAAAGAAAATTATTGAAGATCTTTAGGATTAAATTGTTGTATATGTCAAGTCGGCTTTTGTTTGTTGATCAACCTCGAGGTGAGGCAACTTCATCGGAAGCGTAGTTCAGTAGCAGCACTCTCGTATTACCGAGAGTAACTTAAGCACTCAAGTTTTCGAGGAATGGAAATTCGATGGGTTGAAATCTGAAAAAGAATAATTTAAGGAAATCTGAAAAGAATCGGAATATATTTTTCATTGTTTGCAAAAAAAAATACACCATTTGAGTATCAATAACTTGCGCACGAGCAGCCGGAAAATTAAGCATCGGCAATTGGGTCCTGAGTCCAATCTCAATGGACCTCGCCCAACCCGGGTGATGGGGACATGGGAACAGATATTTGGGTCCCAAGTATCCACAGAAGTCAAGCCCAAGAACCTCATGTGCGTGCTCGGCTCCCTGACACCCCAGCCCATTTTCACAGAGGTTAGGCATGAGGCCTCGGTGCTCATGCCCAGATCCCTGGCACCCAGGCCAAGTCCATCGAGGTTGGACCCAAATCAGCAAAGGCTTAGCATGGGGCTCTAGTGCCCAAGCCCGGGATCATGGAGCCCGTGCCTGGGTTCTCTTTGCTCAGGCTTAGGTCCTCAACACTTGAACCCCAAAGTTAGTGTCTATGCCGAGACCTCACCAACTAGGCTCAGGTGGTTAGTGCTCAGGCTTGTGTCCCCTACACTTGGGCTTGAGATCCCAATGCCCATGCCAAGATTCCTAGCGCTTGAGCCTGAGTCCATCGAGGCCAAGGCCAAGGTGCACGTGCCCAAGTTCATCCATGCTGGGCTCAGGATCTCAACACTTGAGACCTTGATGGTTGGGACTCCAATGCCTATGCCCTGAGTCTCAGCATTCGGGCTAGGGTCCCTAGTGCCTGAGCAGGGTCCATTGAGGCTGGGCCTTGGGCGCTAGGGACTCAAGCCCGACCTCGATGGACCTGGGCGTGGGCATCGGAGTCATAGGCCTTAGCCTCGATGACCTGGGCTTGGGCGCTGTAGATTCGAGCATAGGCATTGGGTGCTTGGGCATCGGGGACCTAGGTATGGGCACTAGTGTTGCAAGCCTTTCTTCAATGGACTCGAACTCGGGCTTCGGTGCTGGTGCTCGAGCCAATTGTTGAGGATTTGAGCACAAGCTCTAGGGTCTCGAGCCCGGCCTCCATGGACTAAGGCCTAGGTGCCAAGGACTTGGGGCACAGGCATCCGGGTCTTGGGCTTGGCCTCTGTGGACTCAGGCCGGGGCACCAGCAAAAGTACCAAGGTCCTAGGCTTAGCCTCTATGAACCTAGGTTGGACACTGAGGACCCAACCATAGGCACTTAGATCCCTACCACGGGTGCCGGTTTCCCGACTCCAAACTCCGTGGACTCACGGCTTCAATAGGGTGCATTCGGTGGACCGAGAAAAGAGGAGAAAACCTCACGGCTGTCGTGCCCAACTGCTTGAATGCGTATCGCTTGATTGCATCCGCAAGTGGAGTGGGTTGAAGACGTATTGCATCTGCTTATACTTCCTTTAAATATATTAATCTTAGAAAACTTGCATAGACTTTCTATTTACTGCTCATAAGGGTCCTGTCTTAGAGCGTAATAACAAGACCTTGTTTTAAGTTTGCCCAATACGGCTTGGGTTATTTTCCTTTTCGTACTTTATTTGCTTTATTTTATATTGATTTAATTTTAACTTCATGGACATCTAGATTAATATTAAAAAAAACAAAACTGGAAAAATTGCATGAATAATCATTTTTGTAAAAGAGAAAAAGGTATTAAATTGGGCGTAAGACATTCCTAGCATCATCAAGTACTCGGACTTATGAATCTCTAGTTCGCAAGAGTAACATGGGCTCCCGGGTCTTACTTGGCTCACAAGTGGTTTATAATAGATTAGTGGCGACTTCTAAGCTTGGTGTAATGAATCAATCAAATGAGGAAACCAAATTGCGTCAAGTAGGATTTGGGAAAGCCTATGCCAAGATTAAGTGTCCACCTTGCAAGGGGGACCATTTGGCGCCTCTTGGAAATCCGTCAAACTCATCTTGAGGGGAGAATCTGACTCGCATAATCCCTTTGGGAGGGTTGCGATGGTACGGTCTCACATTCTCATTCTTTGACAGATACTTCTGCATTTAGAAATTGGGGACATTTTTGTTTAGAAATCGCATGTTCACATCAAATATAAATATTGGCAAGAACATAAAAATTATTTGAATTGACTCAGCATGCGATCCAATCCTGAATTTAGAAAAATGGATCCTAAAACTCATTTGAATTTTCAAGATTGAACCCACACAAGCTCGGCCCCTTTAATGTATGCGGCCACACTCACTCTCCCTTTGCCTAGCCGAAATTTGCATGTGCCACACATGTGCCATGCATATGTCAGGCATGTACCATTCGTGTGCCATATAAATCTTCTAGAAGGGATTTTCGGCTAAAGATTAATGGTTAGTTTGATAAGGATCCTTTTAAAGTTCAACTACCTTGATTTTGACTTGGATTAGGATTAAGATTCCTAAACACTATCAATTAGGGTGCATTTAAAGGCCATACCAAGCCATGGGGGAATTCGGTCACATGGAAACTTGGCCAAAACACTTAGAGAGGGAGATTAGTAGAAAAGCTAGCCAGCACTCACTCAGATAGGCAAATAGGGGAAGCTATATTTGGAATCAATGTGCCATAAAACGTTGGATAACAGACTCAAAGACGATCATCATGGTGCCTATTGCTTGGTTTGAGTTAGTATTGGCCTTGAAACAAGAGAGAAAAGTTAGGTCAAAATTTGTCATGGCGAACAGGGAAATTAGTCACGTGAAAACGGCAGGTACATGATCGTTCTTGGTCAGATTGAGTATTAGAGTGTTGTAATTTAAACGAAAGCGAAAACTAATCATGATCTTATAAATTAAGTTAATGCGAAAGCACGAGAGAAATAAATGAAGAGCAATAAATGACACCAAATTTTATGTGGTTTGATCTTAGTATCGATATCTATATCTATGAAGAGAGCCAGTAGTAAATAATTCACTAATAATTAAAAAATCAAGGTTCATAATTGCTCACAGTATTTTTTACACCTAGAATATATCAAAATTTAAAGTGTTTATAAATAAAACAATTCACTTGGATATAAAAAAAACTCAGCACAAATCCACGTGTGTTCCAGCTCCTGTCCACGGCCAAGCTTCACACTCTTTGATTTCTTCCTTTTCGTTCTTTGTGCCTCCCGTCGACAGTAATCTAGTGTGCCATCATCTCTTCTTGGAGAAGGAGCCCCTATTTCAATCTTAACTGTGCGGCTATCAAGCATGGCCGAAGGGACCCCTTAAGCGGCTACTATGCGGCTTATAACGAGGAAGAGACAACCTAGGCTAAGGCTAAACAGAAACAAAATCCTAGCCTTTTTGTTTTTTTTCTTTTTTTGCCCTGGGATAAAATAAAAGAACAAACTCGGTGCACAAATGAATCCTTTGATCTTCCTTTTTTTATAATATTTAATTCTAAGGAGTTAACAAACAACTTTGACTTCGGTCCCACCAAAAATTCAACCATAGTCTTTCTTTTTGCACAGTCACAAGTGAAAAAATGTGCCCCTTCCTTTTTTCTTTTACTGGCCGAGAAATTCTGCTCTTTTGTGCAATTAAAACTTGGATATTTATTCAACCGGATCCAGTTTCATAAACGATTCAAACTTAAGACATAATTTAACAATTCTTCACCTTGACTCGATGTTTGAAATCAACTCATAATGCTTATTATCCGTGCTGCTCTCCCAATGCTCCGACGGGTGTTTGCTGTCCACATACATTAATTGTGCTCAAGCAAAGCTTGAGTTACGCCAAGGAACATGCTTAATCATCATGTTTGCTGGGTTCTCCATTGTTGCTATTTTTTTCACAACAACCTTATTCATCGCTAAGACATCACGGATGAAATTGTATTTAATGTTGATATGTTTCGTTCGTTCATGATAATTTGGACTTTATATATGATATATCGTACCTTGGTTATCATAATTCATATCAACACTTTTCTGTTCTAACCCAAAATTCAAAAGCAAACCCATCAGCCATAACGCCTCTTTCTCTATAAAGTTCAGTAACATGTACTTTGCCTTAGTCCAAAATAGGGCAATGTGGTCCTATAAGGATGCTTTCCAACTAATTGCATCACCTAGAAGCATAAACATATACCTTGCTAAAGACCTACATTCAACCAAGTTGTCTACGTGATCCGAATTTGCATATCCTATGGTCTCACCGCCATTGTTGTCCCTCCAATACATTATATAAATGTCTGTTGTGTCCTTCAAACATCTAAGGATCTACTTCATAGCTTTCCAATGAGTTTTACCAAGACGTTTCATATAATGGCTAACTATGCTGACAGTTTGTGAAATGTCAGGCCTAGTGCATATCATAACATACATAACACTATCCAGTGCCCTGGAATATGGAATACGGGACATATGCTCCTCATCATCCTCAGTATGGGGTGATAACTTATTTGAAAATTTAAAGTGCTTCGCTAACGATGTACTATTGATTTCGCTGACTACATATTAAAACGTGTAACAATTTTCTCAATATATTTCTTTTGAAACATACGTAAAACTTTTGCAATTCCATCATGCAAAATCTCCATACTTAATATTTTCTTTACAAATCTTTCATTTGAAACTCAGCATTCAACTGCCTCTTCAGCATATCCATATCAGACATTTTCTTTGCTACTATCAACATGTCATCAACATATAATAATAGAAATATCAAATACCCATCCTCCAATCTCCTAAATAAACACAACTATCCATCTAACTTTTCAAGTAATCCTGACTAGCCATGAAAGTATCAAAACGCTTATACAACTGCATATGAGACTATTTCAGTCCATACAAAGACTTTTTTAACAAGCAAACTGGATCTTCCTTACTACAAATAGAAAATCTCTCTGGCTATTTCATATAAATATGCTCCTCCAACTTATAACGAAGAAATGTTGTTTCACATCTAGCTGCTCTAAGTTAAGATCTCGAGCACGAACTAAAGCAAGTAACACAAATAGAAGAATGTTTTATCACAGGAGAAAACACATTGTTGTAATCAATGCCCTAACGCTATGTATACCTTTTTGCCACAAGTCTCGCCTTATATCTCGCTGCCTTGACATCGGGAATGCCCTCCTTTTGTTTATAGACCCATTTGCTTTCGACTATCTTCTAACTCTTGAGTACTTTGACCAACTCCCATATCTGATTTCGATGGTGTGATTCCATCTTTTCTTTCATAGCTCCTAGCCAATGTGATGACTCACTATTATCTATCGCCTCAGAGTAAGCAAAGGCTCATCTGTTTATAGCTCATCATCTGCAATCAATGCATAAGCAATATTTGTATAACCATAACACCGGTGGATTAATTTGCCTTCTTTACTTGTCCGTTGCTATAGTGTGCTGCAATTGTGTTGATTGTATGGTATCACCAACTTCAATAACTACGGCCTCATATCCAGTCTCAACATATGTTACCTCCTGTTAGAGAAACATCTTTAAATGAATTTTGATGATACTCAAACTATTCTTGGTGTAATATCTACATTGTCTGAAGTGCATATATATTCAAAGGACTGAGTGATGCTTATAATGTTATTCATTGGAGAAAAGATCACAAGACTATCCTTGAAGTATCATATAAACAAGATCATCAATTTCAAAGATCAGCTAAATGACGATGTCGTATTCAAGATTAAGAGATCTAGTAATTGATAACATTTAGGCAAAAGTTCATTTAATATGACCGTTGTATCACTGCAGGCACAGTAGAAGACTAGGCAAAAAGGAGAGCTAACGGTCTGACAGGTAGTTAGAATTGCAACTACAATACAGCAGTAAAAGCTATTTCAGGAAAGTCTGCAGAAGTTTATAAACAGACTGTATGGATAGTTAGTTTCGAGGACAGCAGTTTCAACGACTCTAACGCTGTTTTGTCTCTCTGGGACATCAGCAATGACTAGTTTAAAGATGCCTATAAAAGAGAAGGTCCTTGAAGCCAACCAAAAGAGAGAGAGAAAGTGTGCTTACAATATTCGCAAAATACCTTACTTATTGTGTACTAAGCTAAAAGCTTCTACTTGTCGATAGTACTTGTTGCATTGTAATTGTGTTGAAATTTCAAGTATACCAAGTGATAATAGCATCCACCTCCTAGTAGTGTGATCTACAAACTGATAAGAGTAGTGCTTGTTGAGTGTAATTTGATCAACAAATTACTAGTGCAATCCAACCCAACTTGTGGTTGTTAGTAGTGAGAGTAGACGTAGGCTTTGTGATATCCCAAAAATTTCGTCCGTTAGTTTAATGAGCGTACGTAACGGAATGTTACGTGAGAATTTAAATAGCGATCAACGAGCTATGGAAGCGTCAACTTTGGAAGACTCGGATATTATTACGAAACCACCGTGCCATCACCATAGCAACCCCCGCAAGATCCTTCTTCAACTACCTATCTTTTCGTCCGCAACGTCGTCTTACAGACTAATCATTTTGACATTACGATGTCTTTCGTTCACATTATAAATTCTAGTTACATATTCGACCGCATCGAATTCCCGCCGCTATTTTATTTTTGTCGAAATCATGCACATCATTTCCCATTTATGCCGGATTCATGAATGCTAATATTCATGAATGCTAATACCTTCGGTCTTCCATCACCACACCAGCACCTTTCCACCGTTGACTGACATTTCCACTTCCCTCTTCCTTCTTGCCATCCCATGTCTTTGCCAGATGTCCCTCCCTCTCATGCCTCCAACACTAGCTTCTCTGCCCCTTGCATCACCACCGCCAGCTGCCCATTTTTTCTTCAGTCAACAAAATTCTGCTCTTCCTCAATCAACCAACGAAGGAGAATCGTCCAGCAAAGCCCCAAGTCTTTGATTTTTCAAAAACTTTCGCCTACTTAGTAGTCTTCTTCACCTTCTCATTCCTCTGCCCTTCTCATTCTCTACTGCCCCAAAAAAAAAAAAAACAGAACAAACCCCTCTATTTATCATTTTCTGTTCTGATCATTTCTTTTCCTCCAACACCATCACGTACCATTTTGTCCTCCACGAATTGCCCAAGACCTTCACGCCGACGGAACCTTCGAACCATGAACCGAGGAGCACGACCAGAGAGCTGAAAAGCTCGACAACATCCCCATCTTCCGTGACAACTGCCCTCACGAGCTGACGTCAAGGCAAGTGAAATTCTGCCTCCCTATAATAAATCGGAATAGGTTGCATGTTGGCGTGGCTTTAGGATATTGATGGAAATGGATGGTGGTGATGGAAATTAGCTGCTAGTTTGGGTGTTTTTGAACACCAAATTCGTGTAGATCAAGTCATGAGTTATTCTTGAACTTGAGTAGTGATTTCCAGATTCAGTTTCTACAGTCTTTTACTGCTTTCCAATTTTGTAGAGATTTCTGTGGTTGGAATTTTGCAAGACTTCCTTCATGAAAGTTGTTCAAAATATCTGGAAGTATAACATATTTTAATTTCAAAAATTTTGGAGTTTTTTTTTTGTGTAGCACGAACGCCAAATCTCTACCCCGTGCTTGACTGCCCAGATGCTCTGTTTCAGTGACCTTTCCACATTCTTAAATTTTTATAAAATTTTCTAGAATGATTCTGAACAAACTTCCCTAACAAAATTTTTTGAGTATGTCTTTCTCTACAACATATTTAGATTTTAGATTTTTTGGAGGGGATTTGGATACTGAAATGAACTCATTTTGAGAGGCAAGGATTTTGTCCCGATGAATAGTTTTTAGTCTGACTTTAAGCTCCCAAACGAGGCATTTAAAGAAATAATTAGACTTTGAATCCTCATGAAAAATGTTTATCAAGGTGTCTTCGATGACATATCCAAAATTTATAATTTTTAAAGTTCATTCACTGTTTATTTAAGTCTGATTTTAAAATTGGTGCAAGGCTGCCCAGTTTTACCAATTTATAAAGACTTACTATTTTCCATGTGAAATTGCTGGAATCTCAATTTGATGTCTTCTGGAGATGAAATGTATAAGCTCTGATCTTTCAAAATGAGTCATGCTAGACCTTGATGTGGTTAGCCAGGTGTGGTGGGATGTGTTGTTGACGATTAGTCAAGGCGGTGCTCTATTGAACGAGACTGTGAATGCGACTTACGATATGTCCTACTAAAGTGGTAAACTGCGAATTATGTGATATTGAGAAAGGATGATTGTTGTTGACAACTGTGTACTGCACGAAATGATTAGTTTGTGTGGGCTTGCTGGGTTATTAAATGCCGTCGGTCAGTGAACCGACAATGCCCCGAGGAGCCATAGGGAATGCGGGATACCGTGGTCAGTGGACTACGATGCCTAGGATGAGAATGCCCTAGATGCCCCGAGAGTTTGATCGGGATGCCATGGTCAATGGATCATGAAGCCTGTACGGGCGGTTGAAAATTCCGGCATACACTGCGGCGAATCGAAGTGCGCACCGAATCCCGCTAGACAGGAGTTTTCCTCCTTGCGTGTCCGGCGAGCACACCAGGCATGTAACTTGGAGTGAGATAATGATACCCAAGCAAGAGTGAAATTATGTGTGTGTGTGTGTGCATGTTGAATAGTGCTATTGATTGTGATTGTGGAATAAAGTATCTTACTTGAGATGGTTACTAACATGGGCACAACAAAATGTGTTTATTGTGATTGGTAAATCCAGCTAGAAGATTATTATACTTATGCCTATTGATATGCATTCTATTCTTGTTAAATATCGTTGACAGACATTTTACTTGTTGAGCCTAGCTCACTGTTGTTGTTGACAACTTTTACAGATTTTTAGCTATGCCTATTGTGACATCCCAAAAACTTCGTCCGTTAGTTTAACGAGTGTACGTAACGGAATGTTATGTGGGAATTTAAATAATCAACGATGAGCTACGGAAGCATCAACTTCGGAAGACGTGGACGTTATTATGAAAGTACCGTACCATTGCCTTGTCAACCACAGCAAGACCATCCTACAATTATCTATCATTTCATTCATTAACGTTGTGTTCCGAATTAACCGTCCTGATCTTATCATGTCCTTTGTTTACACTGTGAACTTTGGTCACGTTATCCACCCGAGTTGAATTTTGCACGCCATTTCTTTTCCACCGACTTCATGCAACAAAGTTGCATCATCAGCCCATCCTTCTGTTTTTCCATCTTCCATGCCATCCCCAACACTTCAGCCACTTTCAATAATTTGGTCAACAAATTATTGAGCCATTCTAAGTCCCCACGTCATTTCCTTCCTCTCCCTAACAGCAGAATCATCACAACCGCCAGCTGCTCTTTCCCTTGCATCACCAGAGCCACCTGTCCATTTATTTTCTCTGGTCAACAAATTCTGCTCTTCCTCAGTCAACCGGCGAAGGAGAATCGACTAGTAAAGCCCCAAGCCTCTGATTTTTCTTCACTATTGCCGACCTATTCTTCTTCTTCTTATTCCCTTTTCATTCTATACCGCCCAAAAACAGAACCCCTTCCTCCGTTGGTTTTCTTCTGTTCTGAATCAAGTTCATTGCCCGACACCACCAGCTTGCTGTCCATCCTAGCGAGCCATTTCCAGACCTTCATGCTGCCAAGTTCCTTCTCACAGCGAGCTTGAGGTGCAACGAAAGGCTTGAGAAGAATTTTCTATGGTCCCCTTTCCATTTCCGAACCGTGCCGTGCCGTGTTCAGCCGTTAAGGCAGGTAAAATTCTACCTCCCCATAATAGATCGGAATGGGTTGCATGTTGGCGTGGCTTTAGGATATTGATGAAAATGAATGATGGTGCTGGAAATTAGCTGCTGGTTTGAGTGTTTTTGAACACCAAATTCGGTTTCTACTGGACCTTTACTATTTTCCAATTTTGTAGAGATTTATGTGGTTAGAATTTTCAATACTTCCTTCATGAAAGTTGTTCAAAACATCTGGACGTATAACACATTTTAATTTCAGAATTTTTGGAGTTGTTTTGGGTAGCACAAACACCAAATCTCTAACCCGTGCTTGACTGCCTAGGTGCTCTGTTTCAGTGACCCTTACATATTCTTGAATTTTTATAAAATTTTCTAGAATGATTATAAACAAACTTCCTTCACAAAAGTTTTTAAGGATGTCTGTCTCTACAACATACTTAAATTTTAGAATTTTTGGAGAGGATTTGGATATTGAAATGAACTCATTTTGAGAGGCAAGGATTCTGTCCCAATGAACAATTTTTAGTCTAATTTTAAGCTCCCGAACGATGCATTTACAGAAATAATTAGACTTTGAATCCTCATGAAAAATGTTTATCAAGGTGTCTTCGGTGACATATTTGAAATTTATAATTTTAAAAGTTCATTCACTATTTATTTAAGTCTGATTTTAAATCTAGTGCAAGGCTACCCAGTTTTACAAATTTATAAAGATTTACTATTTTCCACATGAAATTGTTGGAATCTCAATTTGATGTCTTCTGGAGATTAAACGTATAAACTCTGATCTTTCCAACGAGTCATGCTAGACCTTGATGTGGTTAGCCACGTGTGGTGGGATGTGTTGTTGACGATTAGTCAAAGCGGTGCTTTAGTGACGAGACCGCAAATGTGACTTGCAATATGTCCTACTAAAGTGGTAAACTGTGAATGATGTGATATTGAGAAAGGATGATTGTTGTCGATGAACTGTGTACTGCACAAAATGATTAGTTTGTGTGGACTTGCTGGGTTATTAAATGCCGTCGGTCAGTGAATCGGTGATGCCTCGAGGAGCCGTAGGGAATGCGGGATGCCGTGGTCAGTGGACTACGATGCCTAGGATGAGAATGCCCTAGATGCCTTAGGAGTTTGATCGGGATGCCGTGGTCAGTGGATCACGAAGCCTGCATGGGCCGTTGAAAATTCTGGCATATACCGCGGCGGATCGAAGTGCGCACCAAATCCCGCTAGACAGGAGTTTTCCTCCTTGCGTGTCCGGCGAGCGCATTGGGCATGTGACTTGGAGTGAGATAATGATACCCAAGCAAGAGTGAAGTTGTGTGTGTATGTTTGAATCATGCTGTTAATTGTGATTGCTGAGTTAAAGTATCACACTTGAGATGATTACTAGCATGAGCACAACAAAATATGATTTTTATGATTAGTAAGTCTAGCTATAAGACCGTGATACCTATGCCCATTGATATGTATTCTATTCTTGTTTGGTATAGGTTGACAGTCATTTTACTTGTTGAGCCTAGCTCACTGTTGTTGTTGATAACTTTTAGAGATTGTTAGCTATGCCTATCCTACCCGCCTCCTCCTCAGTTAGCTATGGTGCCTCGATTGACTTCTCGGGACACCTGTCAGAGTTCGAGATTCCTGATGTCCCTGGGATAGTGTTCGTACGATGTATCTCAGTATTGACCGTAGATGTTGGGCTCCCTGTCGGATCTACATTGTTAGGTTTTTTGGCGGTGTATGCTCGTGTTGGTGGGTGATTGATAGGACCCCTACCGTAGGTTTCCGATGACGGGGATGACGATGCTTCTAGTGGGGTGGAGTGAACTGTAGTTGGAGGATGGGGAGGATCACTTTTTGGGACATGTGACCGGCACTTTTTGGGATAGGGTCACGTGATAGATGATACGGTTTTGATAGATGAAATGGTGAGTCTTATGTTGATAGCATAGTGATGGGAGTAGCACTGTACATAGCCTCCCTAGTATGAACTCACCCTTGTATCATCCATGTTTATAAATAAAGAAATGTTGAAGTTTAGTGACAGTGATATCTTTACATTTTTTTATTAGTTATAAATTCAAGTTTTAAATGCTACAAAAAAAAAAGAAACGTTTCTGCGTGCGAACTCTTATTATCACGTAAGATTAGAATGACATATAAGGAAGGGCGTGCCTAGGATGCCACAGCCATGTTCGAATGGTATCAGAGCTAGGTTTACATTGGAGTGATAAGGTGAAGCTTGCATTGGAGGGATAAGGTTGGTTATATGGGAGTGATAAGGTGCACTAGCGATGAATAGGCTAGGATGTGTCCGCCCTAAGACTTCTAATGCATGTGTTTGTTAGTACCGTGTTTAGGAGATACAAGTAACTATGGTTACTTATGTGATATCAATAACGTTTGTTACTTATTAGTTAGCTATGACAATTGATCATCCATAGTAACCGGTGATCAACTTGCAGAACTAGGCAATACAAGATGGTGAGGCTTGATGCATCATCTTCTGGTGCCGCTCAAGGAAGAGACCCTCGAGTAGACGGAATCTTGGAAGCATTGGCCAATGTAGGGGCATTGTTTGAGCAACAAGCCCATCAGCAAGCGGTAGCAAGGAATGGTGATCGTTGTGTGCAAGGACTTATTGAACAATTCCTGAAATTAAAACCAAGTAAGTTTGCTGGAGTGGGAGATCCCAACGAGGCCAAAAGGTGGATACGTAGTTTGGAGAAAATATTCAACCTGTTGACTTGTATCGATAATGATAAGATACTTTTAGTTGAGTATCAACTAGAAGGAAATGCGGAACACTGGTGGAGAGCATCGAAAGAAACAGTGTTTCCCGCAGGTGCGGAAATAGTTTGGGAGAAATTTGTGGAGGCATTTTATGAGAAGTATTTTTCTAATTGTGCTAAAGATCAGAAAATAGCAGAGTTCATAGAGTTATGTCAAAATAATATGATGGTGGATCAATACTTTTCTGAACTCTCTCGGTTTGCACCTCGTTTGGTGGAAAATAAGGAGGATAAAGCCAAGAGATTTTTGAATGGGCTAAGAACTAATATCAGATGGCAGTTAGTACCCTTCGATATAAGGGACTATAATGTACTTTACAAACGTGCCCAGCTCATTGAACAGGAGTTGACAAAAGGAGAACTAGAGGCCACGGGACAGGGTAAGGCAAGTCATCAAGCCACACGGGATATTGTCAGATTTGGCAAAAGGCCCCTCCAGTTTGGAAAACCTTCTTTTGTTCCTAATAAGAGACGTAATAACATGAGATCATGGAATAACCAGTCGATGGAGCGGAGGTTATTTCCAAACGGAATTGCTGCTAGTGTGGGAGACAACATGGGAGTGCACCATGTCCAACGCTAAAGAGGTGTTTTGGGTGTGGACAACCCGGTCATGTTGTTAAAGATTGCCCTCAAGGGAGACCACAATTTAGTGCACCGCCAGCACGGCAATTACAACGACCAACTCGGTACGGAGTACCACCACCAAGAAATTTGCAAAGGCTGTCGACGCAAGGAAAAGTGTATGCGATCACTGGAGGAAGCGGAAGCTTCCAAGACTGTTATTTCAGGTACGCTCTCCTTATGTGACCAAACAGCATAAGCATTATTTGATACGAGTGCTACGCATTCCTTTGTGTCTGCAAGGTTTATGCAATTAATTGGATTGAAGTCTGAATTGCTTGAAGTGCCTTTAAGTGTTTCTACACCTCTAAAGGATATGATATTATCAACATTGACATGTAGGGATTGTAAGATCTCTATAGGTGGAGTGGATCAGAGAATAGATCTAATAGTTTTAGTTATGTACGACTCTGACTTTATCATAGGAATGGATTGGCTTAGTAAGCAACGGGCCAATGTAGATTGTTATGAGAAGGTGATTCAGTTTAATCGACCATATCACCCTAGCTTTGAATTTTTTTCGAAATGGAATGAATTCTTCATTGCCACTTATCTTAGCACTCGAGGCACACCGACTTCTCAATAATGGTTGTCGAGGATACTTAGCAATGGTTAAGGAGCAAGTTAAGAAGGAATTGAAACTTGAGGAAATTCCAGTATTTCAAGAATTTCCAGATGTATTTCTTGAAAAGTTGCCAGGACTACCACCGGCACGAGAAGTTGAATTTGTTATAGAATTGGCCCCAGGAGCAGAGCCCATTTCAAAAGCCCCATATAGGATGGCATTAATGGAGCTAAAGGAATTAAAAGTACAATTGCAAGAGTTGCTTGATAGAGGATTTATTCGACCAAGTGCATCACCGTGGGGCGCACCCGTCTTATTTGTAAAGAAGAAGGATGGATCGATGTGTCTCTGCATCGACTATAGGCAACAGAATCAGATCACGATCAAGAACAAGTATCCTTTGCCTAGGATTGATGACCTATTTAACCAATTGCAGGGAGCATCTGTATTTGCAAAGATTGACTTAAGATCATGTTATCATCAGCTTAGGATTAATAAGGAAGACATTCCTAAGACAGCATTCAAGACGCGATATAGACATTACGAATTCTTGGTCATGCCATTCGGGCTGACTAACGCGCCAGCTGCATTCATGGATTTAATGAATAGAATGTTTAAACCCTACTTGGATCAATTCGTGATAGTTTTCATTGATGATATTTTAATATACTCTAAAGGACCGGAAGAGCATGAACGACACCTAAGAGTTGCACTGCAGACTCTGAGAGAGCATAAATTTATGCAAAGTTTAATAAGTGTGAGTTTTGGTTGGATTAAGTAGCCTTTCTGGGTGTCATAATAACTGGAGAAGGTATAACAATTGACCCAGCTAAAATTGAAGCGATAGTCAATTGGCCTAGACCAACGACAGTAACAGAGATTCAAAGTTTCTTAGGACTTGTCTGGTTACTATCGGAGATTTCTAGAAGGATTTTCATGTCTAGCTAGTCCATTGACTCGATTGACGAGGAAGGACACGAGATTTGAATGGAACGACGAGTGTGAATGAAGTTTTCAAGAGCTTAAGAGAAAATTGACTACTGCCCCAATTCTGACAATACAATGTGGATCGAAAGGATTTGTTGTGTATAGTGACGCCTCCCAAAAGAGCCTTGGGTGTATTTTGATGCAACATGGGAAGGTCATTGCTTATGTATCAAGACAACTAAAACCGTATGAGTTGAATTATCCAACACATGACGTAGAATTGGCGGCAATTGTCTTTGTATTGAAGATTTGGAGACACTATCTCTACGGAGGAAAGTTTGAAATTTATACAGATCATAAGAGTCTAAAGTATTTGTTTTCCCAGAAGGAGTTAAACATGAGACAGAGAAGGTGGATGGAGTTACTAAAGGATTACGATTGTGAAATCTTATACCATCCAAGGAAAGCCAATAAAATGGCAGATGCTCTTAGTTGGAAGTCTGCTTTGACTGTAGCCAGTCTGATGGTCAAGGAATGGTGTTTACTCAAAAAGGCTTCAGAATCTGACTTTAAACTTGAGATTAATGATCTTTCCGGCGTATTGGCTATGCTAAGAATTGAGCCTGTAATATATATAGAGAATTAAAGCAATACAGCAAATGGACCCCGAGATCTCAAAGGTCCGGGAAGAAATCGTGAAAGGAAAGAAGTCAGAATTTCATATAACGGATGAAGGAGTTGTGAAATTCCATGGACGCATATGTGTGCCTAATAATGAGGACTTAAAGTAGGAAATTTTGACGGAGGCCCATCGGAGTAATTATAGTATTCACCCCAGGAATACGAAGATGTATCGTAATCTTCGTCAATACTATTGGTGGAATAGAATGAAGTCAGATATAGCCAAACATGTAGCAAGGTGTTTAACATGTCAACAAGTTAAGGCAGAGCATCGTAAACCAGCTAGAATGTTAAAGCCTTTAGAAATTTCCGAATGGAAATGAGAACATATAATAATGGATTTCGTGCGAGGTTTACTAAGGACATCAAGTGGTCACATTCCATCTGAGTGATTGTAGATTGTTTAACTAAGTCTGCTCATTTTATGGCAGTATGAATAGACTATTCACTTGAGAAGTATACAGACTTATATATTAAACATATAATGCGATTGTACGGAGTGCCTGTAACCATTACGTCAAACCGAGACCCAAGATTCACTTCGAACTTCTGGAAGAGTCTCCAGGTGGCTCTGGGGACTAAGCTTCAGTATAGTACTGCATTTCATTCTCAAATGGATGGACAGTTAGAACGTGTAATACAAATATTGGAGGATATGTTGCGTGCTTATGTTATTGACTCCAAAGGCAATTGGGACGAGAAGCTACCTTTAGTAGAGTTTGCATATAATAATGGCTTTCAAAAAAGTATTCAAATGGCTCTATTTGAAGCCTTGTATGGAAGAGCCCGTAGGACCCCAGTCTTTTGGGACGAAGTAGGAGAGAGAAAGTTGACAAGACCAGAATTAGTACAAGTCACGATGGAAACCGTGAAACTGATACGAGATAAGCTCAAAACCGCCCAAAGTCGACAGATTAGTTATGCCGACAGACGTTAGAGACCCTTAGAGTTCAAAGTGGGTGACCACGTGTTCCTGAAAGTATCACCAATGAAAGGTATATCAAGGTTTGGAAAGAAAGGAAAATTGAGTCCCAGGTTTGTAGGACCTTTTGAAATACTCGAGAGAATCGGAGAATTGGCATATCGGTTGGCATTACCATCAAAGCTCTCTAATATACATGTTGTATTTCATGTATCAATGTTGAGGAAATATGTGCCTGACTCCTCACACATGCTAGATTTTGAGACCATAGATGTCGACGACAAGATAAAATACATTGAGACACCAATACGAATATTGGATCGTGGCGAGCGGACTCTGAGAAATAAAACCATTCCTCTTGTTAAAATTCTGTGGCAACATCATGGTGATGAGGAAGCTACATGGGAAAGTGAAGAAGAGATAGACTTCGGTACCCACAATTGTTTGAAGGAACAAGTAAGGACCCAAATTTCAAGGACGAAATTTCATAAGGTGGGAAGAGTTGTGATATCTCAAAAATTTTGTCCGTTAGTTTAACGAGCGTACGTAACAGAATGTTACGCGGGAATTTAAATAATCAACGATGAGTTACGGAAGCATCAACTTCGGAAGACGCAGACATTATTATGAAATCACCATACCATTGCCTTGTCAACCACCGCAAGACCATCCTACAATTATCGATCATTTCATTCGTTAACGTTGTGTTCCGCATTAACTGTCCTGTCCTTATCATGTCCTTTGTTTACACTATGAACTTTGGTCACGTTATCCACCCCGAGTTGAATTTTGCACGCCATTTCTTTTCCAACGACTTCATGCAACAAAGTTACATGATCAGCCCAACCTTCTGTTTTTCCATCTTCCATGCCATCCCCAACACTTCAGCCACTTTCAATAATTTGGTCAACAAATTATTGAGCCATTCTAAGTCCTCACGTCATTTCCTTCCTCTCCCTAACAGTAGCATCATCACAATCGCCAGCTGCTCTTTCCCACAGCCACCTGTCCATTTATTTTCTCTGGTCAACAAATTCTGCTCTTCCTCAGTCAATCGGCGAAGGAGAATCGTCCAGCAAAGCCCCAAGCCTCTGATTTTTCTTCACTATTGCCGACCTATTCTTCTTCTTCTTCTTCCCTTCTCATTCTATACCACCCAAAAACAGAACCTCTTCCTCCGTTGGTTTTCTTCTGTTCTGAATCAAGTTCGTTACCCGACACCACCAGCTTGCTGTCCATCCTAGCAAGCCGTTTCCAGACCTTCACGCCGCCAAGTTCCTTCTCACCACGGGCTTGAGGTGCAACGAAAGGCTTGAGAAGAATTTTCTGTGGTCCCCTTTCCATTTCCGAACTGCGCCGTGCCGCATTCAACCATCAAGGCAAGTGAAAATCTGCCTCCCCATAATATATTGGAATGGGTTGCATGTTGGCGTGGCTTTAGGATATTGATGAAAATGGATGGTGGTGATGGAAATTAGCTGCTGGTTTGGGTGTTTTTGAACACCAAATTCGTGTAGATCAAGCCATGAGTTGTTCTTGAACTTGAGTTGTGATTTCTAGATTCGGTTTCTACTGGACCTTTACTACTTTCCAATTTTGTAGAGATTTATGTGGTTAGAATTTTGCAGACTTCCTTCACGAAAGTTGTTCAAAACATTTGGAAGTATAACATATTTTAATTTCATAATTTTTGGAGTTGTTTTGGGTAGCACAAACACCAAATCTCTAACCCGTGCTTGATTGCCTAGGTGCTCTGTTTCAGTGACCCTTCCACATTCTTGAAGTTTTATAAAATTTCTAGAATGATTCTGAACAAACTTCCTTCACAAAACTTTTTGAGGATGTCCTTCTCTACAACATACTTAAATTTTAGAATTTTTGGAGAGGATTTGGATACTGAAATGAACTCATTTTTAGAGGCAAGGATTCTGTCCCGATGAACAGTTTTTAGTCTAATTTTAAGCTCCTAAACGAGGCATTTACATAAATAATTATACTTTGAATCCTCATGAAAAATGTTTATCAAGGTGTCTTTGGTGACATATCCGAAAGTTAGAATTTTAAAAGTTCATTCACTATTTATTTAAGTCTGATTTTAAAACTGGTGCAAGGCTACCCAGTTTTACAAATTTATAAAGATTTACTATTTTCCACATGAAATTGTTGGAATCTCAATTTGATGTCTTCTAGAGATTAAACGTATAAACTCTGATCTTTCCAATGAGTCATGCTAGACCTTGATGTGGTTAGCCACGTGTGGTGGGATGTGTTGTTGACGATTAGTCAAAGTAGTGCTTTAGTGAACGAGACCGCGAATGCGACTTGCAATAAGTCCTACTAAAGTGGTAAACTATGAATGATGTGATATTGAGAAAGGATGATTGTTGTTGATGAACTGTGTACTGCACGAAATGATTAGTTTGTGTGGGCTTGCTGGGTTATTAAATGCCATCGGTCAGTGAACCGACGATGCCTCGAGGAGCCATAGGGAATGCGGGATGCTGTGGTCAGTGGACTATGATGCCTAGGATGAGAATGCCCCAGGAGTTTGATCAGGATGTCGTGTTCAGTGGATCACGAAGCCTGTGCGGGCCATTGAAAATTCCGGCGACACCGCAGCGGATCAGAGTGTGCACCGAATTCCACTAGACAGGAGTTTTCCTCCTTGCGTGTCCAGTGAGCGCACTGGGCATGTGACTTGGAGTGAGATAATGATACCCAAGCAAGAGTGAAGTTGTGTGTGTATGTTTGAATTGTGTTGTTGATTGTGATTGCTGAGTTAAAGTATCATACTTGAGATGATTACTAGCATGAGCACAACAAAATATGATTTTTATGATTAATAAGTCTAGCTAGAAGACCGTGATACCTGTGCCCATTGATATGTATTCTATTCTTATTTGGTATAGGTTGACAAACATTTTACTTGTTGAGCCTAGCTCACTGTTGTTGTTGATAACTTTTACAGATTGTTAGCTATGCTTATCCTACCCGCCTCCTCCTCAATTAGCTATGGTGTCCCAATCGACTTCTTGGGACACCTGTCAAAGTTCGAGATTCTTGATGTCCCGAGGATAGTGTTCGTGCGATGTATCTCAATATTGACCGTAGATGTTGAGCCCCCTGTCGGATCTATATTGTTAGATTTTTTGGTGGTGTATGCTCGTGTTAGTGGGCGACTGATAGGGCCCCTACCGTAGGTTTCGATGATGGGGATGACGATGCTTCTAGTGGGGTGGAGTGAGCTGTAGTTGGAGGATGGGGAGGATTATTTTTGGGACATGTGACCGGCACTTTTTGGGATAGGGTCACGTGATAGATGATACGGTTTTGATAAATGAAATGGTGAGTCTTATGTTGATAGCATAGTGATGGGAGTAGCACTCTACATAGCCTCTCTAGTATGAACTCACCCTTGTATCATCCATGTTTATAAATAAAGAAATGTTGAAGTTTAGTGACAGTGATATCTTTACATTTTTTTATTAGTTATAATTCAAGTTTTAAATGCTATAAAAAAAAAAAAAGAGGAAACGTTTCCACGTGCGAACTCTTATTATCGCGTGAGATTAGAATGACATATAGGAAAGGGCGTGCCTAGGGTGCCACACCTATCCTACCCGCCTCCTCCTCAGTTAGCTATGGGGCCCCGATTGACTTCTCGGGACACCTGTCAGAGTTCGAGATTCTTGATGTCCCCGATAGTGTTCGTGCGTTTTATCTCAGTATTGACTGTAGATGTTGGGCCCCCTGTCGGATCTATATTGTTAGGTTTTTTGGCAGTGTATGCTTGTATTGGTGGGCGACTGATAGGGCCCCTACTGTATGTGTCCAACGACGAGGATGAAGATGCTTCTAGTGGGGTGGAGTGAGCTATAGTTGGAGGACAGGGAGAATCATTTTCGAGACATGTGATCGACACGTTTTGTGATAGGGTCACGTAATAGGGTCACGTGATAGGTTTTTGATAGATACAATGATGAATCTCATGTTGATAGGATAGTGATGGGAATAGCACTGTACATAGCCTCCCTAGTATGAATTCAGCATTGTATCATCCACGTATATAAATAAAGAAATGTTGAAGTTTAGTGCCAGTGATATCTTTATATTTTTTTTATTAGTTATAAATTCAAGTTTTAAATGCTATTTTTAAAAAGAAACGTTTCCGCATGTGAACTCTTATAACGCGTGAGGTTAGAATGACATATAGGAAGGGGTGTGCCTGGGACACCACAGGCTTGGAATCAAAGCTGAACCACTATGTATCCTTGTGTGCAGATGCTTATTATTTTGTTTATAATTTCCAAGATACAAGGGAAACATTGCCTCTCGTACAGTTGGTGTATTGTGATATCTTTTGTCACACACTGTTTTCCGTAAAAGTTTTAAAATCTTCCAAAGCAACCTATTCACCCCTTTTTATGTTGCATAGTTAGTCCCAACACTTCCAATGTCTTCGGAGTCTACACTTGAAACTCCACCTCACTACTGACATCATGATATGTCTACTTTACTGGTAGTGTCTCAAAACTCCTTTGTTGAAGTATTGTAGCCTCAATGGAGATCTCATGTTTACTTATTAGAAAACCGAGTGATATGGGATTAGTGTACCATAACCAATAGCCTTTTACCCTAAGTGCATAATCTAGAAATATGCATTTTTTTGCCGTCGACTTAAGTTTACCATCACTCGCATGAGCATACATAGGACATTCGAATACTTGTAATCCAGAGTAATCATTAAGTTTCCCTGACCATACTTCATCAAGAATCTTCCACTCGATATTAGGTAATGGAGATCGATTAACTTGGTAACATGCCATGTTCACTGCTTTGGCCCAAAATTCCTTACCTACACCTGTATGCAAAAGCATGCATTGAGCTCACTCAAGTAAAGTTATGTACTTCCGTTCTGCTATGCCATTTCGCTGTGGTATCTCAAGTACTGTGCAATATCTTATAATCCCTCTCTCTCGCAAAACTCAATAAAATCTTTACTACAGAACTTCATGCCATTATCGATTCTTAGGCACTTTATTTGTTTATCAGACTAATTTTCAATTAACGCCTTAAATTTCTTAAACCGATTAAACACATTTGAATTGTGCTTCAGAAAGTATACCTATGCTTTCCTCAAATAGTCGTTGATGAATGTTAGCATATACCAGGCACCTCCTTTCGAAGGAATTGGAGACAAGCCCCATACATCTAAATTAATGTACTCAATTGGTTGCTTGATCAAATGAATATTTATAGTAAATTTGTTTCGACGCTACTTCCCAAAGATACAATGCTTACATAAGTCTAGTTTCCTTATCTTCTTACCTTTCAACAACCCTCTCTTACTCAACATCGTTCCGACGCTGCTTCCTAAAGATACAATGCTTACATAAGTCTAGTTTCCCTATCTTTTTTTCCTTTCAACAACCCTCTCTTACTCAACATTGTCATACTTGCCTCATTCATGTGTCCTAACCGTATATATCATAACTAAGTTAAGTCAGAGTCTGAATCACCTAATGAAACTGCAGCAATTCCGATCACTATCTCTCCCAATAGATGATAGAGAATATTCACTTTCTTCTCTTTCATCATTGCCATTGCACCTTGAGAGATCTTCAATACTTTACCTTCAGCAGTATACTTACAACCAATGTCATCGAGTATCCTAGAGAAATAATGTTCTTCTTGAGTTTTGATACATGCCTCACATCAATCAATGTGCGCAAAACCCCATAGTGCATCCAAATTCAAATTGTACATATTGACCTTGCATACTATATTATTTCCCATCAGAACTCTACCACCATCTGCAGTATGGTAAGCAGTAAACTAATCCTACGAGGTAGCACATTATAAAAACACCTCGAATCTAGCATCTATTTATCTACTAACGAACTAGTAGTCACACACAAGACGGCCTCTGCATCACTAGTGTGCTCCTCAACAACGTTCGCCACACTACTTATGGCATTTTTCCCATCACCTCAGTTTCTCAGCTTTAGATAATCTATCTTGATGTGCCCCTCCCTCGTGACACTGAAAGCATTTCACGCGCCCCTTAGACTTTTTATGGCGTGACTTCGACCTACTTTTACGTTTGCTAATACTAAACCCCAAATGTTGATCTCTACCTCAAATTACCGGTCCCCACACTACATCTACGCTATCAAGTCATCTCACAACTTTCTTTGTCACTCCTTAGAGAACAAGGTGGACTTTACCACTTCGAGGTAATTGTAGTGCACTCTTGTAGTAGAGTATTGGTAAAGTGCTCTCATGACTATGGTATAAAAGTCAACAACATCATGATGTCTCTTCGTCATTTAGAATCTTACCAATGTTCTTTTAAATCCATCGTGAGTTTATTAAGCTCATCTAGGTAGGATCTGATAGACTTACTTTTAATATATCTAAACTGAAAGATCGTCTTCAACATATACAAGAGATTGTTCAAACCCTTCGTTGCATAAAGCGCTTGAAGTTTCGCCTACAACGTTGCGGCATCCTTCTCCTCTGCTACTTCTATTAACATCTCATATGATAAGTTCAACATGATTATACTCCTCGCCTTCCTCGTTAACACGTCCCTTTCGGCATCTTTCATTATTTCGAGCAACTTCTCCTTGCCCTTCAATATTTTGGCTAGACTTTGAGTTGTTAATAATGCCTCGATCTGGACGCTCCATAACCACAATTGTTCCTTCCATGAAACTTCTCAATTTCAACTTTCACTCTTGACATAATTGCAATAATATAATTTCATAATCATACAAGCAAAAGCCCCAAATCATAATCCAAAAAATCCTATCCATGGCTCTAATTCCAATTGTTGTAATATTAAACGAACGTAGTAGCTAATCAGGATTTTGCAAATTAAGTCCATGCGAAAGCACCAGAGAAATAAATAAAGAATAATAAAAGATACTAAAATTTACGTTATTTGGTCTAAGCATCGCTATCTACATCTACGGAGAGAGCTAAAAGTAAATAAATCATCAATAATTGAAGAAATCAAAGTTTACAATCACTCACACGCTCTAATTTTTTTCACCTAGAATATATCTAAATCCAAAATATTTACAAATAAAACACCTCACTTAGATATAAAAGAAAAACTCACGGCACAAATCCACGTTTGTTCCGGCTCTTATCCATGGCCAAGCATCGCACTCTTGTTTTCTTCCTTCTCGTTCTTCGTGCAGCCCCTCAACAGGAAGCTACTGTGCCGCCATCTCTTCTCGTAGAGGAGCCCCTTTATCAATCTTCACTATGCAGCTATCAAGCATGGCCAAAGGAACCTCAAGCGGTTACTGTGTGATTCATAATGAGGAAGGGACAACCTAGGCTAGGGCTAAAAAGAAGCAAAACCCTAGCCTTTTATTTTTTATTTTTATTTTTTTACTTTTGATTAAGACAAAAGAACAAACCCATCACAAAAGTGATTGCTTTGATCTTTCTTTTTTTTATGTTTAATTTTAAGGAATCAACAACAATTTTAATTAAAGCCCCACCGAAAATTCAACCATGGTCTTCCTTTTTGCATAGTCACAAATGAAAAAATGTGCCCCATCCTTTTGTCTTTTAGTGGCTCAGAACTCCTCCTTCTTTGTATCGTTAAAACTTAGATATGTATACAATCAGATCGGGTTCAACCATGGTCTTCCTTTAACAAGATTGTAGGATTCACCTTTTGTACCCAATTCTTCACTGGTCGAATAGTCTAAAAGCCAATCCCTGCATGTGTTGCTAATTAGTACTCTTTAATCTGATCATTAAAGCCAGTTACTTCTCTTGTTAATTGCTAGGTGAAAAATAAAAAGACTAAGAGAAAGGACTTAAGAGACTGAATGAACCTTAAGGGTGAACAAGTCATGAAGAATGATGAATTCATGAAAACTTGGAAAAACTAATAGGGAGAACAGCTCTGTGAAAGTGTCATTCACGCATTTGCTCAGGAAGATAGATGGAATATTGTCAGCCAAATTAATGGGCAAAATTGCGAAATGTTGATAGAAGCTACCGTTCATATTAAGTCGATATGATCGTTAATAGTCACATCGAATAATAAAAGAAGACCCGGATATTCCTTAGACCGTCATCATGTAGGAATTTGATGGCAAAACATGAGTCTGGAATGTGGATTCATTCATTTCGAGGAGAATCCAATCAAACATCCATTACATGGTTGGAGAAGGATTATTTCCTTACTTGGAGTCTCTATTCTAAAATGCAAAAAGATTGTTGGAAGATTTGATTGTATGGGCGATTGTTATCTACAACAGTTAAATTGATTATCTCAAAGATTACTCAACGATCAACTTTAAGATCAATAACTATACAAAGGCATCAATGAAAGCCACAGCAGATAAAGACAAGTTGTGAAAATCTCAAAAATATCTTACTTATTCTAACTCACTTATTGATCCACCAATTGTAAATCGTCTGAGAAATGTAAAAGAGCTATAGTAGTGCTTGTAACTTGGTAGTGTAATCTAGCAGCTTTAAGTAGAAGTAATGCAAGCTATAATTGTAACTACTCGAAGTGGTACTAGTGAAATCCAACCTTGTTGGTGGCTATTAGTTTGAAAGAGTGGCTGCAAGCTTGATCTGAGTTGATCCACTATAAATCTCCGTGCATCTATCTCTATCCCTTTACCCGTTGTTTTAATTGTTTAATAGAAGCCTCACACTCAATACTAGTAGTTTATTCTCACATATATCAAACCGCTTATGTATCTATCAATTTGATTCTGTTTATTCCATGAAAATCTATTGGGTTTCGTTATATAACCTATTTAACACCCCCCCCCCTCCCCAAGAATATATATTACTAGCAATAACAATGATTCAATCCAAGTGCTTCTCCCCTAATTGTGTAACATGACATGATTAATCACAATGCGTTTTAATTGGAGTTGGAATCCTTTATGTTTGATTTCGATTCATTGTTTCTGTTAGTATGCTTTTGACTGTTATCATAACTTGCTTTGTTTTGATAGTGATTGTTTTAATTTTAACACGTTCCGATGCGGATGTTTGTTAGTTTTGGTTAGTTTAGTTCCGATTCAAGTTTAATTCCTATCATTTTGTTAACGGTTGGAAGTAGGGTCATTCTCGGGTCATTAAGATCCGTTTTAGGGCCTTTTTAAGCCTGGGAACCGGCTCGATGTTCACCGTTTAGACTGTTCTGTCCAGCCCACTTTCAGTCCTTTTGGGCTTCTCCGGGGCGGTCTTTGGTGGTCCTTTTGGCCCGTGGTTGCCCTTGGGTGGTTGAGGCCCATTTAGCCCGAAAACGGCCTGACGTCCGCTATCCAGACCTTTCCCAGTCTAAACAGTTGGCATCCAATCCATTCACGATCGATTTCTACGTCTCATGCCAGTTCTAAACAATTACTTCTGTTTACTTCTCCGTTTTAGCATAACGAAACATTTCTTTTTCCATGTAGGGTTCCTTTTTTTCCCTCAAATTCCTTCTTTTGAAGCATGCACATGCTTGGATACATTCTAATCTCTTTTTTCCGAGTTTAGATGTTATGTTTTCCGTGTTACATTATTTATCATTCATGTTTAGTTTTATTTTCCAGATACACGTTTAGATAATCTCGTTGCATGAATAAATAAAAAGCATGTAGATTGCATTTTGGCGTTTCTCGAATTACATCAATAGGATTAGATTAATTTTAATTGCTAGTTTTGTCATATTGCATTTAAAATTTGGGTTGTCATGGCATTGATTAAAATATTTCTTTTATTTTAATTACATCATTTGTTTTATGTGTAGCTTACGGAAGTCCTGTCTGAAGGGTCTATCACAAGGCCTTATCTAACTTTGCCCAACACGGCTTGCGTTGCTTTCCTTTCCTTTCTTTATCTTAGTCTTTATTATTGATGGTTTAATTTTATTGCTTGAGCTTTTTGTGCATGGCCATCCACGTTTAGGGATAAAAGTAGGAAATAATTACATGAAACAATGTTCTATTTAAAGGGAAAATGTATTTGTAAAGGGTGTTAGGTAAAACAAGTGTAATTAACAAAGTCTGAATCGGAAATCTTTGGTTCACAGAAATAAGGTGAGCTCCGGTGCCCTACTTGGTTCCCAACCAACTTAGAATAGGTTAGTGGCGACTCTAATTCAATAAATAATAAATGAAAAACCAAGTTAAGATCGGTAGGTTTTGGGAGAATCTATATGAAGTGTAAGTGCCACCTCTCTAGATAGTTATACGGGCTCTCCTGGCAATCCGTTAAACCCCCTCGAGGTGTACCTCGGTGGGTCACGGCAACTTTAAACTTTGAAGTTAAAATTTTCGATTTGGCTTCCAGTTCGCGAGTCAACGGTTCAATTCATTGCACTTTAGTTGACCCCTGAAATTTGGCGAAAGAAATTATTTGATATTTCATTTTTAATTCACTTTTATATTTTTAACTGTCGTTTTCTTTTTCTTTCTCTTAATTTAGAGAAAATCTAAAGTATGATGGTTTCTATTGTTAAGAAGAAACAAAAAGGAAAAATTAATTTTATATATGTGGTGTTGTGATTTGTTATCGAGGCCAGTGCAAGCGTGGCACGTGACTTATCCAGTCAATTTGGATCGGCTTACGGTCGTTCATTGCGAAGCTTTAATCATTATACTTTATGCATATCATTTCGAGTCTAATTTAATTTATTTTAATATCTAATTTAATTTTTAAAAGGGTTAATACCATAAAAAATCTTAAACTGGTACACATGTGACAAATTCACCCCCAAGCTATTTTTTTTACCACAAAAAACTCTAAATTGGTACACCTATGACAAATTTACCCCGAACTATTTTTTTAACCATAAAAAATCCCAAACTGGTACACATATGACAAATTGACCCTCCGTTAGTTTCCGTTAAATTTTACTGTCAAATTACTAAGTTTAATGACACGTAGTAATTGATATGTGTACTGGTTTTGGGTTTTATCACTCTGTTTGTCGCAAGTTTACCAATTTATGATTTTTTGTGATATTAATATAATTTAATGGACACTAACAGAGGGTAAATTTGTCAGAAATGTACCAGTTTGGGATTTTTAGTGGTCAAAAAATTAGTTCGGGGGTAAAATTGTCATAGGTGTATCAGTTTGGGGTTTTTGGTGGTCAAAAAAATAGTTCGGGGTAAAATTGTCACAAGTGTGCCAGTTTGGGGTTTTTAGTGATTAAAAAAATAGTTCGGGGTAAAATTGTCACAGGTGTACCAGTTTAGGATTTTTCATGGTATTAATCTTTTTTAAAAACCCTGTACAATACCTATTTTTCTCTCAAACCCTGGGGAAGACCACACTAGTTGCACAATAAATACCCACTTTTATCTCCTGGGGAATGAATGTCACGTATAATATTATTTAGGATATTGAGATAGTAAGTGGTTCACATGAATTTTGGATAATATTCGCCGACTTACAACTTTGGCACTGCATTTGTGAAGTTTGTAAAAAAAAATCCAATGAATCATTGTAAGAGCAGTGATTTTTCAGAATGTGACTTCGCAAAGGCTTGTGAAATTTCTATAAGAGTTGAGAAGGGCTATGTAGAGAAAAAATATTGATGAAAACATTTTTGAGGGTTTATAAGTATTGGAAATTTGATAGAACCCTGAAATTTCGGATTTCGCAATGTCCACGTACGATGCAATAGAAGGAGATAAATTACAAATACAAAAGGGAGGGCCACTGCATAATACAAGCCTAACAACACCATTCCAATCCACAAAACCCTAAACCCAATGTGCTACAACCCTATTTTTTGAATGCATGTCTACTAGGCGGCTGGCATCATTTTGGGCAACAAAATGCAATCTTCCTTGGCGAAACCGTCCTTGGCAAGAACACATAAGATAGGCAATGAAAGTATGCGGCGGACATTCTTTTGCTTACCGCCTATCTAGATTTTCCTTTGTCGCGTTATGTCATATCATTTGGGTTGAAAGGAACAATGCTATCTTCAGAAACAAGAGTATCCATATCCTAGGTATACGCAAACACCTCATTAAAATTGTGAGGGATAAAGCCATATCCATTGGAGGGATCGAGGACATGCCTAGGAACCGGGAAATTGCAATGGAAGTGGGGATTATCTCCTTCGATCTTCAATACAATTGGGTCGGTCTCTTAATGTTGGTGCTCCCTTAGTGGTTCTCGGTAGCCTTTCTTAGACTTGTTGTATAGCCTTTGCTGGGCCTTCCTTGACCCCATTAAGACATCTCTTTGTCCTACTTGGTTCAAGGGTTGGCCTTGGCGTTAGTTTGTATATGGTGTTTTGGAAAGTTATACATATTCTTACCTTTATAAAAAAAAAACAAAGTTAGAAAAAAAAATTAGTTGGTTAAAAGTTTGATCGAAGCGCATAACTAGGCTGTCCACATCAAGAGCTTTCTAATGATACCCAATTTGCCCAAATCAAAGGACTAGATCTCAAGACATCAAATCTTTATAAATGTGTCACATCCCGTACCCTACGAACACGTAACATTCCGCCGCGGTCATTAAGAATGTGACTCCTAGGATTCGTTGCCGACCTGTTACCATCGAATAAGAGAATATATGCAGAAGCCAAATGAACACTCCAATCAACAAACATTCAAATAGGATAATAGAGAGAGACAATTTAAACAAACCAACAACCATTTTATAAACTTAACATCACATACAACGATAACATATACAAGCCTTCCTAAAGGCCACAAACTCAGACCACGCATACTCAAAAAGGGATAGGGTGGTCAATTGACTCCACTACTCTATTCAAATGAGGAGCTCCAAAAAAGATAAGGATCTCTAACCCTATCAAAAACCTCCACAGCATCCTGGCGGTGCTCCTGGCGAAGCCGAGTCAGATGCCTCGCTATAAGAACTAGGCGATAAAGGCTCCGATTCAGGATCTGACTTCTTGGACCACGCCTGGGGTTCCGTAACCATTGGTTTGGACTTAGGATTAACAACAGCTCCATCAGGGGGATCAATGTCCATAATATCCCACACTCCTAAACCATCGTCAGGGAGAATATCAAATCCCCGAAGAGGAGCAAAAGTCTGAGCTCCATCCCTCAGAAGCCGTGTCGTATACTTGTGAGCTGTCAAGTACTGCTCACCATTATCGACCCAAACTGTACTCTCATACTTTTGATACTCTCTATCCTCACCAGCTGGATACTTAGTCACTCAATGCTCCGTTTCCGTTGGTACCCCGAAACGTAGTGGAGGCTTAGTCATAATCAAGATCGAGGGACTGAAATATTTAATAACGGGGAATGAGATAAAATCTCAATAAATAAACTACCTAAGCCTCGACTAGGGCAATACGTACCTCCGGCATCCTAATCATCCAATTCTAACCAATAGGGTAAGTAATTATCAAATGAACAATGGTACCACATACCATGCAAAGTTTCGAATTGCATCACAACCATGGCATACTATCAATATGAATAACAGCAATAATAATAATCCAAACATATTCAATCATTCACACGAGTCTCGATTATAAGATGAAATCACTTCGACCTGTCCCATACCGTGCCTCACGATTTTATCGCATAATCAAGAGCTAAGCATGCCACATGCACATAACACTCAAAGTTATCTAGATTATTAACGACCCACCATAGGTCACACCGAACTCTCGCCGATCTTCCGGCATAGCCAGGCATCACCCCACTACTTTAGGCATGGCAACATTCGAGATTGAACCCCCCTCTTCCGACAAGTCGGGTACCGGACGGCATTCCATTTAGGAGCATCGATCCGGCCTCCACCGCGATCGATAATGTTTGGGATTGAACCCCCACAAGTTGAGTACCAAACAGCATTTGAACTTCCATCGGGCATTGTCTAGAACTCGTCTTAGACGGAACTCATCATGGCTATTGACGCCTATTTTTAATTTGGCCAAAATTAAGTGCACAAAATTTAGGAATTAATTTTTTTTAAGTTCCTAAAACAAAAAATATTTCTATTTAAATGCATTGCATGTAGAAATTAGGCATATTTGTATTAATACGGTCTATTAAAATGTTAACTTAAAAAAAATCAAATCAAAAAAAATTTTAATTAACTAACTAATTAATTAATTAATAAAAAATCAAGTCGGGCCAAGTCAGAGCCAGGCCGACTCGGCCCGTTCCTTTCCCCCCCCCCCCCCGCGCGGGCCTCCTCCCCCTGGCCCGCTTCTCTTTTCCCCCCGCGCAGGCCCCCGGCCCGCTTCTCCCCTTCCTTCTTTCTCTCACTGTGCGGGCCCAGCCCATCCTTATTCTTTCTTCTTCTCTTTCGTGCGGGCCCGACCCACTCCCTTTTCTTCTTCTTTTCTTGTTGCGGCCCGTCGTCTTCTCCTTTCTTCTTCTTTCCCCCTTGGCAGCGTCGCGCCGCCTCCCCCTGTTCTCCCACATGCTTAGCCTTGACGAAGCATGATGCAATGGCCAGCACTCCTCATCGTCGTCTCTGGTCGGGAAGAGGCCCGGGTGAGCCACGCCGCGAGGGAGGCCGACCATTAAGGCCAGTCCCGTCCTCCTCGTTTTCCTGGCTTCCCGTTATCCCTCCTCCCCTCTACATCCTGTTATTCTCCTCCAGCGCCCCGGCCCGGCCTCCCCCCTAGGCCTATGGCCCACTTGAGAATTCGCCAGAGGGGCATAGGCCGGTCTGGCCGTCGTCAGCAGAAGCGTGGGAAGCCGCAAGGATGGTGTCGCCCGGCTATAAAAGGCCAGAGAGAGAGAGAGAGGCCGGTCGATCGTTTAAAAAAAAAAGAGAGAACAGAGCATAGGGAGACTAAGAGAGAAGAGAGAGAAGAAACGGAGTGATAGAGAGAAAATAGAGAGAAAGAGAGGGAGTCCGTTTTTTTTACAGGTTCCAGTAGCGTCGCCGTCGCCTCCCCCCGAAGTCGGAAGCCCCCAGACATGCTGTCGACGGTGAGCTCTCCCTTCGGCCCGAACCCTCCTCGCTTTTGCCCCCTTTCCCGCCCGCCACCGGACCCACGCTGTTCAGCCACTTTGAGTCCCGCCCGTGCCGCCGTCCCTCGCCATTTGTGTGTTGCCGTCGTAGATGAGGTAAGTCCCGGCCGAATGCCCGCCGAGGAGGCCAAGATTTTTTTTCATCGCTACTTCCCATCCTTCGACATTTTGCCTCGATTGAGGCTAAAAATCGCTTTGGTCGCCACCGCCATGAGTGGCCGGATAGCGAGCCAGGCGGTCGGTGAAGCTAGTGGTGGTCCAGGGACTGATTCCTGGGACGGCGTAGGCCTGGGTCGGCCGGCGAACAGCCGATTTTGGCCCTGCCGGCGTTTCCCCCACGGATCTATAAATTCGGGTCGGATTCGAGCCGAATTAATATATCCGACCCGGGTCAACACCCGGATCGGATCCGTTGACCCGGATCGAATCCGACCCGACCGGATTATATTATATTATTTTATATTATTATCTTATTTTTAAATTTTAAAAATTTTTAAAAACCTATTTTTTTTTAAAAAAAATTTCTTTTCCTTTTTATTTTTTTTTTTTTATTTATTAAAAAATTTAAAAAAAATAAAAAAAATTTCATTTTTTTCCTTTTCTTCTTTCATTTTTTTGAAAAAAAATTTAAAAAATTTAAAAAAAAAACAAAACAAAAAAAAAAAAATTTCGTTTTCCTTTTTTTATTTTTTTTCCGAAAAAAACTTAAAAATTAAAAATTTCTTTAAAAAAATATATTTCGTTTTTATTTTCTCATTTCTTATTTTATTTTATTTTATTTTATTTTATTTTATTTATTTTTTTCTTTTTTTTTTATTTCGAAAAAAATTAATTTTTTTTAAAAAATATTTTATTTTTATATGACTTATCTGAGTGTTTTAATCCTTTGGTGTATTATCGTGCATGTTGTTGTTTTATTTAAATTAGACAAAGCCTAAGATTATGCAGTAGTACTTTGCATATTATTTTAATTACCGTAGCGCTATTATTAAGCATGTTTTTTTTTATATATACAATTGCATGAGTTGTTGTATTTTGAATGTCATCTGACTTATCTAGGATTAGAATCCTAGGACTGCATATCTGCATGACTGCTGATCATTTATGATTATGCACTCGCTTGATCACCTCACATGTTAGGAGAAATGTCTTAAAATCAATCCAAATTGCCTGATAAATGTTTTCAAAAAATGAACAAGGTAAAATGGTACCGAAAGGACATTAGTTATCCAACTAGTGTAACCAAGTCCCCGAATTCAGTTAATCTCTGGTTCGTAGGAATATGGTGATTCTCCCATCACCTTATTTGAGTTTCTAATCGACCCACCTTAAATCGATTAGTGGCGACTCCTTGATATAAACCATTTGCATGTTAAATATTTAAACCCTAAGTCGCGATATGGTATGGGCTTAGGAGAGCCCGAGGTAAGTTCTGAACCTAGACTTAGCACGTATCAAGCGAACCCTTCTGCTTTTTGCATGTTGTCCAAAACGAGGACTTGGGAGGTCGGTCGCAACAATGGCTATACATATAAATAGCCATGCATTGCCAATTTTAATCTTCCTTAATTAGCCAATGCAAGTGTTTATGACATGCAATTTTGTTGACACCTATTTTTAATTTGCTCAAAATTAATTGCACAAAATTTGGGAGTTAAATTCCTTTAATTCCTAAAACAAAAATATTTCTATTTAAATGCATTGCATGTAAAAAATAGGCATATTTGCATTAATAGGGTCTATTAAAATTCAAATGTAAAAAAAAAAAAAAAGAAGAATCGCGCCGAGCTGGGTCGAGGCCGGTCCGACGGCTCCTTTTCTTTTTCCATTTTCTTTCCTCCCGTGCGGTCCTCGGCCCTGTTCTTTTTCTTTTCTTCTTCCCTCGACAAAGGAGGGATCAGCCACCATTGCGCCCGCCATTGGCCTGTGACCCCGACGCGTTGTAGAGCAGGGTGAGCTTCCCGCCTCTATTTTGCTTTGTTTTTCGACACGGTTGGGCATGGACTCGCGCCGGCCGAGTTGCGCGATTCCCGGCCCATGTCAACACCGGTCCTAGTCCCTAGTCACCGTCGAACGTGAGCCGTGGCTGTGGGAGTAGACCGCATCTCTCGAGGAGGTCGGAATCCTTCGTTTTTACCCGCGCTCGCCAGTGTTCGATGAAATGCCCTAGAGAGGCCGATTTTGGTTTGGTCGCCGGCCGGCGAAACGGTGGTCAGACGGCGACCTAGGCAATTGGAGACGTCGGTGGTGGCCCCAAGGGTTGTCCTAGGGGGCGGCTACCGCCTAGATCGACCCGGTGGACGGTACCCCGATTTTGGCTCATTGGCGCCTTCTCCCCGCGGGTCTGCGAATCGGGTCGAAGTCGACCTGAATCAGCAAATTCAACCCGGGTCAACGCTCGGGTCGGATCCGTTGACTCGGGTCAATTCTGATCGACCCGGATCAGTCGACCCGACCCGGGTCAATAATCGGGCCGGGTCCGTTGACTCGGGTCGGTTTCGTCCAACCTGGATTAGCCGATCCGACCCTGGTCAACGATCGGATCGGATTCATTGACCCGGGCCGGATCCAACCCGACCCAACCGGTTTATATTATATTATTTTAAAAAATAATAATTAAAAAATTAAAATTAAAAAAAAAAAAAAAATTTTAAAAAGGGTTTTTCTTTTCTTTTTTTTTTTTTTAATTTAAAAAATTTTAAAAATTTTAAAAAAAATTCAAAAAAAAAAATTTTCTTTTCTCATTTTTTTTTTTTTTAATCTCGAATTTTTAAAAAAAATTTCAAAAACAAAATAAATAAGTAATTTAACTTTTTTTTTTACTTATTTGAGTGTTCTAATCCTTTTGTCATATTATTATGCATGCTATTGTCTTGTTTAAATTAGATAAGCTTGAAATTGTGTGATAGTATTTTGCATGCTATTCTTATTACCGTTGTATTATTACGCATGTTTTTAATACAATTGCATGAATTGTTGTGTTTCTGAATGTCATCTAACTTAGTTAAGGTTAGAACCTTATGCTGCATAAATTGTTGTGTTGACTGCTAATTGCTTCTAATTATGCACTTACTTGATCACCTCACATGTTAAGAAAAAGGTCCTAAAATCAATCCAAATGGCCTGATAAATATTTTCAAAATATGAACAGGGTAAAATGGTACCGAAAGGGCATTAGTTATTCAACTAGTGTAACCAAATCCCCCGAATTCAATTAATCTCTAGTTCGCAGGAATAGGGTGATTTTCCCATCACCTTATTTAGGTTTCTAATCGACCCACCCCAAATCGATTAGTGGCGACTCCTTAGTATAAACCATTTGCATGTTAAATATTTAAACCCTAAGTCGCGATATGGTACGGGCTTAAGAGAGGCCGAGTTAAGTTTTGAACCTAGACTTAGCGCATACCAGGCGAGCCCTCTTGTTTTTTGCATGTCATTCGAAAAGGCTCGGGAGTTCGGTCGCAACAGACTAGCGACTCCGCTAGGGACTTGCACTTTTTAAAGTGGACTTAAGCCAAAATTTTTACCCTGTTTAAAATAATTTTTGTTTGGCAGCAAGGACTCCAGGTATGATCCTAACATTAAGGTATTATTTGTCTTGCAGGTTCAAATTGATTGTTTATAAATTGTTGTGCGTGCTTTAATGATTTAGCACTATACTATTGCATGCACAACCACGCTGCCGGACCTGGGCCTCAATAAGGCATTTTAGGATGGTGTTAAGAAACATACGACCTCGAACGCGAGTCCACGATGTAGAGGTTACCTTTCCTTTTCCCCGAAATTTATTTCTAAAAATCATGAAGAAATATCTTTAGCCGCTATTCGCGTGACTATAAGATATTCATTTCGATTTAGTTGAGGTTAAAAGGACTTGACACCAACGCGAGACTGCGATGGTCAGGCACCCTTTTAATTTCACTTTGCTAAGCCAACCTAAATAGAAATCGAGCCTCACTCCTCCTGTGTGTGTCGTTGCCATGGTTCAAGGAAAGGTATATATTCTATCCCTTCTCATTTTATTATACAGCCTACTTATTCGATTGATTTGTTACTGTTAAACCACTCATTGCAGTCTATAGACAAGGAATATGTTTATTGTGTAACTTATCCGTGAAAATAAGCGGCTCCGAGAGACTGTAGTTTCCCCATCATTTATAGAATGAACAACCGGGAAGGGTGCCTTTTTGTTAAAAAATCCCTGTATTTATGTTTAGGGGTTTTGTTTTTCTTCTGTAAAGCTGTTTTTGGATTGTACTAATGTTAATATATCTTGGGCCGTTTTTTATGCTTTAAATAAAATTTTTTGCCCCTTTATGACACCACCACGGCCTTCGGCCCAGTGGTATCCAGGAATGTAGCCTCAGGGTCTGAGGCGATCGGGGTTCGAATCCCGAGGACGCCGCCTGTAATGAATATACAAATAAAAACCTTTTTTCTCTTTTTTTTCTTTGCAAATAAAGAAAATATGCAATAATATTATGACTAAGTCATAAAATGCTTCTTTATTAGGCATTATACTTATTTATTTCAACGTTTTCATAGGTGGTTATAAAAAATGGCCGAAGAAAACGTCCATCTCAATAACATGGAATACGAGATGAAGATAGTCCTCAACGCGATCCAAAATTTCACAAAGCAGGTGGAATCCATTTAGGGCAAGCTCACGCCTACACTTGTAGCAGTTGAGGTTGTGTTATCACCACTGCCCACTGGAAAAGACAAAGCCTCCGCTAGCGATAGCAAAATGCCTCGGCTAGAGGACGATCCGCTTCCCCTTGCTGTCAAGGAGCCTGAACCTAAAGCTGCACCGATAATAGAGTATGACCAACGCTTTGCAAAAGTCGAGGAGATGCCGAAACAGCTACAAGGCCCACAACATGCTGTTCCACTTGACCTGTCTATATACAAACGGGTCAAAGTACCATAAAAGTTCAAAATGCCGGAATTCGAGAAGTATGATGGTACCTTATGCCCCAAACACCATTTGTACATGTATCATGTGCGGATGACCCAATACGTTGATAATGAACCCCTCATGATTCAGACTTTTCAAGCAAGTTTGACAGGACCAGCTCTGACATGGTATATGTCGAAGGATGTGGATGCTTTTAAGTCGTGGGATGATACCGCTGATGCATTCCTCAAGCAATATCAATTCAACCTCGACATCACTTTTACTTGTGATGATTTGGAACACGCTGAGAAGAAGAAGAGCGAGTCCTTCAAGGAATACACCACCATATAGAGAAACTTGGCCACCCAGGTTACCCCATAACTCATTAATCAGGAACAAGTGAAGTTGTTCATAAAGTCGCTTCCGTACAAATACAGACACCGACTGGTTGGTGCCATTGCTGAATCCCTTAATCGTCTTGTTCCTTTGGGCGAATGAATTAAAATGGGATTACGTAAGGGATGGTTCACAGACCCCACTTCCATAAACAAGAAACTCGGCATGAAAAAGGAGAAAGAAACCCTGACAAATGCGGATATTGCATACACCCAAACCGTTCGTCCTTCCCCAATGGTTCAGATGAGCAGTGGACAGCAACCGGCCTCAAGCCACGAGCCGCCCCAAAGGCGAAATAACAAAAAGCAGTTCACGCCACTTCCTTTGTCTATGTCTCAGATCCTACCTATTCTCCTGGAAAAGAGGTTGCTTGCTAAAGAGCCAAAGCATGAAAATCCTGAGCATTTCCCCAACTACGACCCCTCCAAGGTGTATGATTATCATTTGGATGAAACGGGACATTCCGTCGATGACTGTGTGGTCCTGAAAAATAAGATCCAGAAATTATTGGATGCAAAGATGTTTTCATTCTGCAACGCACCATCCAAGCAAGCAGGAGGCGCCAGATGTCGTCATTGAGTAAACTGAAGACTCAAATTTCCTCCCTTAGAATAGAGGCATATTTAATAGTTTGAATACTCCTACGTGGAGGTTTTTCTTGCTTTCTAAAGTCTCAGCTGTTTTCTAAGATTCCCAGCTTTCTGAATTTTTAATTATGCTTGGAATTTTAGTATTGCAATTTCCATTCCAACAAATGTAATTCGCCTGAATTATTCAAAAGAATTACAAATGTTTTATTTTGAGGGCCTAAGGAAGTATCCCAAACCAGCTCGTTAATGATATCCAGCCATGTAAAGGGAAGTGTTATGAGGCCCGGGCTTCCTCATGCTTCCTTGTTTTTAAGCTAAAACGAGTGTTTTATCATTTTTCAAAAGGGCAAAAAAAGAATAATGGTCGAAAAACGTGTATACTCATAGCCTTGTTTGTTTTTCTAACTCACTCACTTCGTGTCTTAGAACATACTCCTTTTTAATTTGTTTTTACAAAGGGGACATTTGGAAATGACACAAACTGAAGAACACATCAAACCCTAGTGATGCTAGCGGGCCAATTCATCTGATAAGGGCAGTCCGAGCGAAGATCATCTAACCTTTAAATGAAACATGGGACAAATCTTATTACTACTAGTGGATGATATCTGCCCTAGAAAGTCAAAGAGAATGCTGAGCATTCCTTGATTCCATGATGAGCGGAACATCATCTCGTACAAAAATCAAGGGCAGATCAAGAAAAGATTACTCCTTTTGAAAGAAAAAGGTATGTCTCATTCCTTAACAAATTTTGGAAATGACATTCTATCCATTTTCTTTTGCAGATAATGAACCGGGAAACATGCTAGACTCCGACATGCTAGCAAGCTAGATAGAACACCAATGTTGGGACTTCTCGAATGAAACATGACAAAGAAGTGCTTAATTGGAGAGTAGACTAGAGGGCATGCGATCTCCCAGTCCATCAAAAAGGGTGTATTTCGTTCCTAAAGTTCATCTACTTTAGCATAGAAATGACGAATTCTTTCCTTTTATACAGGACAAAATTGAGTAAAGAACGCTCATGGTAGCAAGTCTAACCAGAATGGCTTTCGCACATGAAAAAAAAAACGCATCAAGGCTAATTCTGACAACCATCGAAGTCTCGATGATGGTCACGCCTACCTTTGTCAAAGACCTCTAAAGTAGAGATTAGCTTTGCTGCGAAGATCCCCATGCAAGCAATTGCACATGCCTGTGCGATTAAGAATCGGAGCATTTACAGGAAATTCCTCCACACACTGGAACTGTACAGCACGTGTTGACAATAGAATCCTCTATCCAGAAGCACCCCTAATTATAGAGGATTTCATTCAAGTTTCGAGACCAAGAGCATAGAAGAGCAGACTAAGACAGAGAAGGCTGAACAAAGTAAAGAGGAGAAAAGACTCTGCTAGCTTTGAAGAAGGGAATTATCAACATCCGAAAAAACTCAAGGAGTTATCAGTTGAATCTTCAATGAATGGAATCACGAAGGGTAATGTTGTATCGTTTTCAATTCCTATCCCTTAAAAAGCCATTCATTAACACGATCTTTCTTATTACCTTGCAGGTATGCCTCACTGTCACATTATAGGTAAGTATCTCTTTCCCTAAAAAAAAAACTCTTCTCATAAGAGTAGAAAGAAACAAGAAAGAAGAAATAATTAAAGAAAATGGATACTATTTTCTTTCTCGAGTGCATTATATGGAAAGGACTCATGCATGGTAATTTCACCTGTTTAATTCACCAATTCCCTATGAAAATTTTGACAATTTGAAGTATGGTGTCGAACTGGTCCAATGTATTGAACGAGGTATGTCAGGATGATGAGAGGCAACCCTTGGTCTATACACATTCTCACGTACCAAACTCTTGCAAGATGAGTTAAAGAGTTTCATTTCTACGAGATAAAGGGATTTCTCGCATAAGATACGGTAGCCAAAATGACGAGAGGCAATTCATTTCTTTGCCCTATACACTACCATTAATCCTTTGCTTAACCATTTTTGAGCCCATATATTCAGAAATTCCTTTTAAATTATCCCTGTCAAGAACCACCCCACATTGGGGCAGTTTGAGGTAAATCGCATCACAAAGAGGGTCAAGTGGCCCTCGACGGAGTTCTCCAAGACAAGCACACCATCGACGGCTGGACAGTTGAGGCTAAGAGGGCTTTGTCAAGAGAGAAATAGCAAACTAAAGCCGTCCAAAATGCCAATATCTTATTGATAACAGTGATGTTTTTACTGAGCAAGACAAGAAGGATGGGGAGTTTGTAATATCTAAAAGTTTCTATGATCATCAGCTGCAACAGCTCGCACAAGGTGAAAAGATGAATAGAAATTTTTTTGCTCTCATTTGCATTAATCTTTGAGTGTTTTTATTATAGATGAACTCTCGCGTTAATTTAAATGTCCTAGGATAACGAAGAGCAATTCTTTTTCTATCCCATACACTCATATCCCTTGCCAGCCCAATTGAGCCAGCAATTTCATTTCGTATGAACCCAATTGGTAATTATCCCCTACACTGGGGCAAGGCAAAAGTCACCACAGTTTGAGCATCACGATCCTAAGTACAGAATGAAGATGAAGACTCCAAGAGCCTAAAAATATTATTCTGTTCAATTTTGTTTAGGCTAGTCCTGATAACACCAAGAGAATAAAAAAAATGCTCAAAAATTAGGGGCATGAAAAAGCAGTATGCTTGGTAAAAGTAAGGCTAATGCCCATGAATAAAAAATAAAGAAAAAGAAAAAGGGACAAGATGAAAAATAATGAAGTTTTAGCTAAGGAGATCTTTGAGCGTGATGAAATGCTCTCAAATACCTCAAAGTTATTAAATCATGAAGAATAGACAACCCCAACAAGTTTTAAACTTGGGCTCTCCTTTGATATAAATTTTTACTCAAGAACTCTGTTTTGACAAAGATCTGCTACATGATAAATGAAGACGAACCTGTTCTTGGTAAAGCAATTGGAACAGAGGTAGAATAGTGTCTAGGAAAATGCTTGACATAGAAGCTCCTTAAGAAGAAGTTGTCAAAGATGCTAAAACACAGGATTATCCAGGAAGCCTTCCAAAATGATCCTGACGGTGGAAAAGAAAACTGGTGACAATGCTAAGAGGATTACCAATTCTCACCCTTACACACATTTTTTAGCCTAACGATCATTTCGTCCCTCAATCTATAAACCAAGCCCACGTTACATCCCTCATGAAGTCTCTTCTGACTAGGGCACTTGAATTAACAAGGAATTTCAAATGTTTATAAACAACGCTCGAGGAAGTGCGAGCAAGATTATTTTTCTATCTCTTTTGCAGGGTTCTTGACTTGTAAACTCGGAAATAATTGCAGAATATTTTCTTTCATGGCCTTGACTTGGATAGTCACCTTTGTTAAGTCATTGACCAAGCCTACATTACAACCCTGAAGAAGACCTCTCAGATTTGCAGCGTCGTACCACTTGTGAGAAAACTCAGATCCTTGTGGATGTGATAGCGGTCAGATTGAGTGCTTTTGATATTTCCGCCTTAATGATCAGGATAAACAACCCTTTTCAGTGAGAGCGAGTGGAAAGTCCTTTCTGATCGAAAGTCCCTCGTTCACCATCTCGAGAAGTCCGTCCAAAAATAATAATAATTATTATTATTATTATCTTGATTGACCCTCGGTGGATGTTTGGTGATGCAAACATGGCAAAATTATCATGCATGAACTTTCAAATACACATTCTGGAATAGCATAACTTGTCTATCCTTGATGAATACATGCATGTTTGCACTAATCATCTTTGATGGCTCAGAGTTCTAATCCCTAGTGATAGGACACGAAAAATCCGAGCGCTGGAGAAACCCTCATTATCATCCCAAGGGAGATGCCTCGAAAAAGGTTGGTTATTCAGCAGATGATACATCAAACCTCCGGGTAAGAAATTCTAGGTATTTCAGCAGGATTCTTTTTAAACTACCCAAAAGGTAAACTAGGTGTTCCTTTGAAAAAGAAAAGTATCTTGACCAACTGGTCAAGATATTTCATATAATATTCAAGAATAGCTTCAGTTGTCTATTTTCTCGATGAATATGTATGTATTTGCAGGAACGTGCCCAGGTAAGTATTTTCTACCCATGCCTGTTTCCAAAAATCTATGCACTTACGGTTGTTATGGTACCCTTTGAACATTGGATTGACCCCTTTGTTCACACCAAATTCTCAGGCGAGGACCACCAGGTGCTCATTGTTTAAACCTTTTCAAAACCTGCTGGCGAGGACCCACTAGGCAAACCATTAAATCCTCGGGCGAGGACCCCCAGGTGCTCATTATTTGAGTCTTTCCAAGACCTGCCGGCAAGGACCCACCAGGCAAACCATTGAATCCTTTGGCGAGGACCCCTAAGTGCTCATTGTTTGAGTTTTTCAAGACTTGTTGGCGAGGACCCACTAGGCAAACTATTAAATCCTCAGGCGAGGACCCTCAGGTGCTCATTATTTGAGTCTTTCTAAGACCTGTTGGCGAGGACCCATCAGGCAAATCATCAAATCCTCGGGCGAGGACCCCCAAGTGCTCATTGTTTGAGTTTTTCAAGACCTGCTAGCGAGGACCCACCAGGCAAACTATTAAATCCTCGGATGAGGACCCCCGGGTACTCATTATTTGAGTCTTTCCAAGACCTGCTAGCGAGGACCCACCAGGCAAACCATCAAATCCTCGAGCAAGGACTCCCAGGTGCTCATTATTTGAGTTTTTCAAGACCTGTTGGCGAGGAACCACCAAGCAAACCATCAAATCCTCGGGCGAGGATCCCCAAGTGCTCATTGTTTGAGTTTTTCAAGACCTGCTAGCGAGGACCCACCAGGCAAACCATCAAATCCTCGGGCGAGGACCCCCAGGTGCTCATTGTTTGAGTTTTTCAAGACCTGTTGGCGAGGAACCACCGGGCAAACCATCAAATCCTCGGGTGAGGACCTCTAGGTGCTCATTGTTTGAGTTTTTCAAGACCTACTGGTGAGGACCCATCAGGCAAATCATCAAATTCTCGGGCGAGGACCCCAGGTACTTTAGCAAAACAATCCCCAGTCAAGGCGAGCGAAGAAAGGTTCGGGTCCTAGACAAAAGCAACCCCGTCAAGGTGACCGAAGAAAGGTTCGGGTCCTAGACAAACCATTCCCCCCCGTCAAGGCGACCGAAAATAGGTTCGGGTCCTTGACACACAATACCAACTATCTGGAATTACTTTACCTTTCGGCAAGGTAAATAGCCTCAGGTATGTTTCTATTTGCTTTAGCACGCATCATTTTATCTTATAAAAATGGGACTCCAGTCTCGCCAAAAATAGCATTCATTGAGCATGCATGGGTCAAATTTAGGTGTCGTTTTATTTTTGAACGTAAGCTCTGCGAGCTCACCTTCAAAGAAGGGCAGCTGTTGACACCTATTTTTAATTTGCCCAAAATTAATTGCACAAAATTTGGGAGTTAAATTCCTTTAATTTCTAAAACAAAAATATTTCTATTTAAATGCGTTGCATGTAGAAATTAGGCATATTTGCATTAATAGGGTCTATTAAAATTCAAATGTAAAAAAGAAAGGAAAATCAAAATTGGGCAAAAAAAAGCCGGGCGGAACCGGCCCTTTTCTTTTTCCTTTTTCTTTCCCCCCGCACAGGCCTTGGCCTTGTACCTTTTCTTTTCTTCTTCCCTCCCAGGGCCGACCCGGCTCCTCCCTTCTATTCATTCCCCCCTGCGGGCCTAGCTCCCCCTTCCTTTCTCTCTCGCTGTATGGCATTATCCGCCCGTCTTTCCAAAATGGCCACGAAGTCATTTCTCTTGCGTGAGCTTGCCAACAAGTCTCTATTTTTTTTTTGTTTTTCCGTTGGTTGGGACGGGACCGCCGCCGAGTTGCGCGATTCTTGGCCCATGCCAACGCCGATCCTAGTCCCTAGTCGCCGTCGAACGTGAGCCGTGGCCGTCGGAGTCAACCGCGTCGCTGGAGGAGGTTGGAATCATTCGTTTTAGGGAGCCGGTGAGCGATGAAGTGCCCTAAAGAGGCCGATTTTGGTTTGGTCATCGGCCGGCGAAACGGCGGCCAGACGGCGACCTAGGCGGTCAGAGACGTCGGTGGTGGCCCCAGGGGGCGTTTTGGGGGGTGGTGCCGGCCTGGGTCAGCCAGCGGACGGTCGATTTTGGCCCGGCCAGCACCCTCTCGCCGCGGGTCTGCGAATCGGGTCGGATTCGACCTGGGTCAATGCCTGAGTCGGATCCGTTGACTCGGGTCAATTCTGACCGATCCGGATCAGTCGACCCGACCCGGGTCAACGACCGGGTCGGGTTCGTTAACTCGGGTCGGTTTGGTCCGACCCGGATTAGCCGATTCGACCCGAGTTAACGACCGAGTCGGATTCGTTGACCCAAGCTGGATCCGATCCGACCCTATCGGTTTATATTATATTATATTATATTATATTTTACTTTAAAAAATAATAATTTAAAAATTAAAATTAAAAAATTTAAAAAAAAACTAAAAAAGTTTAAAAGGGATTTTTCTTTTCCATTTTTTTAATTTAAACATTTTTAAAAAAATTTTAAAAAAATTTAAAATAAAAAATTTCAAAAAAAAAATTTCTTTTCTTATTTTTTTTTTTTTTAATCTCAAATTTAAAAAAGAATTCAAAAAAATAAATAAATAAAAAATAATTTAATTTTTTTTTACTTATTTGAGTGTTCTAATCCTTTGTCATATTATTATGCATGCTATTATCTTGTTTAAATTAGATAATCTTGAGATTGTGCGATAGTATTTTGCATGTTATTCTTATTACCGTTGTATTATTGCGCATGTTTTTAATACAATTGCATGAACTGTTGTGTTTTTGAATGTCATCTGACTTAGTTAAGATTAGAACCTTAGGCTGCATGAATTATTGTGTTTTTGACTGCTAATCGCTTCTGATTATGCACTTGCTTGATCACCTCACATGTTAGGAGAAAGGTCCTAAAATCAATCCAAATCGCCTGATAAATGTTTTCAAATATGAACAGGGTAAAATGATACCGAAAGGGCATTAGTTATTCAACTAGTGTAACCAAGTCCCCGAATTCAATTAATCTCTAATTCACAGGAATATAGTGATTCTCCCATCACCTTATTTGGGTTTCTAATCGATCCACCCCAAATCGATTAGTGGCGACGCCTTAGTATAAATAATTTGCATGTTAAATATTTAAACCCTAAGTCGCGATATGATACGGGCTTGGGAGAGCCTGAGTTAAGTCTTGAACCTAGACTTAGCACGTACCAGGTGAGCCCTCTTGTTTTTCGCATGTCATTCGAAAAGGCTCGGGAGTTCAGTCGCGACAAATTTACTACGAATAAATATGCCATGAATTGCACTCGTTTTCATATCAAACATCAATATATGATCACGATATGCCATGCTAAGCCAACAATAGCCATAATTAACCACACGATCCACTTTTAAAATCCTACGATTATTCATCAAGTGCAAGATCAACCATGAAACATCAATTTTAATCATACGATCTTCGTTCTAGGCCACGAAATGATCATTCCAACCACACGATCAAGCCATAGTCAACTACTCTCAGCCATGATTAAACAAATTAACCATACGATTAGACAATTTAACCATGCGATTGACATTAAACAACTAATCCACCACACGAACATCATTAAACATTTAATCGGCACATAATCGACTAATTAGCCATGCGATGTCAATCAAAGCCACACAATCAACTTCAAATCCCTAATAAGCCATATGATCAAATTTTATCACATTCTAATTTAATTTAAACCATACGATCAAAATTAGCACATAATCGTGTTAACTAAACCCTAAAATTAACATTAACCAATCTAGAATCAATGGGGGCCATATGATTAATGTCCAAATCATCCAATTCAGACACTACCACATGATTATTGCAGCCACAAGACTAACCCACGAATTTAATTAAAATAACCACTAAACAATCATAATTAGCCAAATTAAGCACAATTAGCAAGATTAAACATATGCTCAAGCTCAAGTCACATAATCTACCTATCTTAACATTCAATTCAGCCATATAATCATCAAATCCAGCCATCAATAAATCCTCAATTTAGCATCTACGTAACCCCTAAATTAACCCCTAAATTACCCTAACAACCCTTAAACACTATCCATTGGTAACCTACTAACCTAATCAAGGTTTAGAGAGTTGCTTACCACTAATTTAAGCTAAGAACTAAGCCAAAACTAGCAGCACAAGTCACGGCCAGATCTGGAATTTTCGACGAACGGCGACAACCAAATGGTGATCTCGCGAACAGCAGATGATTTGGGAGAATATGTCCAAGAGGATTTTTAGCCACTAGGGGAAAAAGACCAATATGTCCTTCCACTCAACAAATAAACTCTAGAACACACAGTGGTAAAATCGTCTTTTTCAATTTCCGAGCGAATATTCACTTTTTCGAGAATTTCTGTGTAAACCGATAACAAAGCAAGCTTAATGCAGCGACGTCCAATATAATAATTTTGACATCCTTGAAAGTTCGATACTCAAGTTCATATTCCAATTCATAGCCAAAATCGATCAAATGTGATTTTCGTGTATCTCAAATTAACGGGCGGCTTTTAGGGTTTTTGCGTGTCAACCCGTGGTCAATTTGATGTCAATCCACGTTTAAGTTTACTCAAGCCATGGTGACTTTGGATGTCATATAATTATGAGGGTTAATCACTAGTTCTGAATGACACGATCGTTAAAAATTGATTTTGGAACGTTTGGAATGCATACAACGGTTAAACGGAATCACTTGTGACTCAATTGTATAACATTATTAAATTATTCCATAATCATTCTTGGATCGACCTATAATGGTCCAAAATATCTCCTCGTCAATCCTTATGGTCGAAGTGTCGATCCAGGTTCAAGTTCTTGGGTCGTGCGTAGCGAAATCCTAACTAGCCATTCCCTAACGGTTAGTATTCTCAAGAATGACCAATTCCAAGTAAGATATAACAGAAAGTGCATTGATGATAATATCATTTCATAAATCTCGAAAGTGGATTAAAATTCAGAATGTCATAAATGGCTCTCCAATCATGAGGAGTTGAGAACTTTATGATTTGACACAATCGATTAAATCTGCCTTCAAGATCAAGTCATAAGCTTTTTGCCGTCACAAGAACAAATATCATTACTTTTCACCCTAGTTGTACGTTTGGCCTGATTTTTGGAAATTTGTAATCTTGACACTTTCAAAAAATCGAACCACACTTTGAAAGAAAAAAAGAAAAGTGGATGACTGGTGTCGACCGACAACTGCAACATCGTAGTCGAGCTGGAGACTGGCCTTGTGTGCAGGCTGCCCTTGCGCAAGGCTAAACACAAGGGCCATGTTTCCTTGCACAAGGCCATTCTCATGAACTTTTATTGGGATAAGAAAAGCAGGAGTGTTATAACTAAAAAATTTGCATTTTACACCTGCGTGTTACTCAGTTGTTTGTTATTCCCGCAACATTCAATTGTCCGTATGCCTTATCTATATTTCTTGTGATATTGAAATACTACGCACGATCTTGTCACTTGCATTACACTGCACTTGCACACACAACCAATGACCGTGCCTGGGTCGTCTAGGAACCACAAGGTTAGAAAAGAATGATCATTAAACCTACGACCGTCGTGGCTGAAGCCAGCACGAGACCAGGCTTCAGTCAAATTGGGCCATTTGTCCACCTGCAGGCCTTTGGGAAATTTTAATGTTAAAGGCGGTGAGTTTGTATGTTTCTGAAGTTACTTGAAATCAATGAAAAAAAAAATGTTTCCCCAAAAAAAAATCTTAAATATCTGAAGGATAATACTAAAAGATTGAATCAAAATTTCTAATATTTTTTAACATACTATCTAAAATCGATAAAAAGATAAGAAAATAAACTATAATAATCTTGGAAATTATTTATCCTGCGTCAGACTTCACTCACAAACATTACAACTGTTGTTGCTCAATTGCGGTGAGATTACCTCTAGTTAAGTTTGCGACAACGGCTTCATCTTATAGTTGCATGAGTATCATCTAAACTCGTTCTACCAGACAAGCCAATCGAGATCCACAATGGTGTCACTTGTCATTACGTGTAGAATGATTTTTTATTGGCTCAAGGTTGTCATAAATAGATAATTCCCATTAGAAATCTGACATCATACATCCACAGAGTTCAATAAGATTTATATATACATTTAGTCTCCTTTCACCTGATGGAAAAGAAGTTGGGATGGACTTCAATACCGATTCAAAGGCCAGTGGGTTTCTTAACGGGAATTGCCAATTCTAAAAGAAAAAAAGTATCAAAAGACATTATTCGAAGCCATTCTACTATGATCCTCTAGTATTTCTAGACGTTAGATGGACTCGTGATGTCTGCGGAGAATAAGATTAGCTAGTCTAGTAAGTAAAATAATGTAATTATGATTATTATCTAGATTCATTTTGATAGCTAGCTGGTCAAGTCAATTGTACTGTTGAAGTTGAGTGCAGAACCTATATTTAGATCCAATTTGTTCGCCCTTTTAAAAAAAAAAAGCCTTTTTACTTTCCTGACAAAATCTAAAATATTGTCCACCTTTCGATAAATTATGAAAAAGTTAGATGTTAATCTATATGTCATATTTTTTGAAAGTTTAAGGCGTTTCAGGAAAATAAAGCCAAAATGTGTCCATCACAATATATTAATTAAACAAAATACAAAAAATAAGCGTTTATCCGGACACACCGTTAACCTTTTAGAGAAGATACAAATTACATTTTCAGTCTTAATACACTCCTAAAGGTTTGTACAATAACAAGGGTTTAAGTACGATTGATATGTATGGGTAAATGATTTTTTGACACCAAACATCACAGGTAACGAAGTAAAATCTTTCGGGGATTTTGGAGGATCGAACTTGAACCCTTTCTCTAGGACATGACGTTGAAGTTGTGCATAAATACTTTTACAATTTAGACTATGAGAGAACAATGGGTATACTGTACGTGATAAATGTTCAGACATAATATGAAGAGAGATACGATTCATACAAGGACTTACGAAATAATATTTGGCACAATATCGTGATTAGTTTTGGTTATACAATCATTTGTAAAATAAGTTTACATGATTTTCCTTCTCATTGAGAGAGAGAGAGAGAGAGAGAGAGAGAGAGAGAGAGAGAGAGAGAGAGAGAGAGAGAGAGAGAGAGAGAGAGAGAGAGAGAGAGAGAGAGGGTCTATATAGTGTTATGAAGGAGGAAGGACCAGCAATTGCAGGATTGTACCTGCTCCCATGGTAATATACCCTTCACTTGTAAGAGAATATAACAGTAATAATTAATGTGCTCTAGGGTTTCGTAGTTCTCAATTTGCATTCTTTTATAAGGAATAATAAAATATATTGAAGCAGAAAACCCGCACAAGGTGAGAATTGGAGGTCATTCCCTATGATAAAGAATGCAACATCGGTTTATCTCATCAAATTGGCATGTGCTGTCCTGCCGCAGGCCTTCAAACTTACGCAGATCTTTTAAGAGGAAAAACAGAATATTGCTTGTAAATTTTAGGATTGAATTGGAAACGATCATATCATAGGAAAAATAAATCTTTTCTATAGGTTGTACAATCAATAATAAGCAAGTTACAGTATTTTTTTCTAGACGATTCATTTTTCCTACATTATTTTTCTCCTCTGATGGTGTTTTTCCACCTAGAAGTCCCAATGAAAGGGTATTTAAGATCACATTCGCTAATCCATCCTACTTCTCATTCTTGTTGAATTTGTAATGCTTTATGAAAATGAGATGTTGCTAACAATGGGCACAATCAAGTTTTTTGTTTTTGTACATAATAATTTAGCAAGGAATGGAGGTTACCACATTCCAAGGCCATGGCATGCCATAGGCCTACATTGAGAACTTGAAGTGGACTTACAGATCGCCTACCAATGGAGGGCTGTGCTGTCAGAGGCAATCGAACCTAGGCATGATCAATGTTAAGTATCCGAACTTACCAACTGAGCCAATCCCTGCTGGCAATGTGCCAATTGAGTGAACGTGTAAGGAATGCAAAAGTCTAGATTTTGCTATGTTTGAATGGATGGGATCGAATTAGGTAATGAAAACTTAATCATCACGCATTACCCACCATTCACACTATAGATAGTAGTGGAAATGTTAAAAATGTTTATATTGTTAGGAAAGTCTGATTCAAAAACTTAAACTAATAGGTGGAGGGAGACTATATAAATGAGAGGCTCATCGAAATCTTATAGACAAGTGAAAGTACAAGATTGTAGGTATTTATGTGTTAAATTGAAGTCAAATTGCATAAACCGCAAAATCTGAGAAAAAAAAATTGAAAAGAGTAGATGAAAAAAAGTAAAGGAATCCCTATCCTTTCTCCTTAATTATTAACACGTTTAATGCAATAAACAAGTGTTTATTGCAATTCAACATCAATTTCATCGAGCAATCCATTCAATTCAACATAGTATTGCTTTCATTTCGCCTAGGTGGTAGCCTTCTTTGCGGAGAATGTTAGACATCTTCGATCTTTTTTTTTTTTGTGTAATTGGCTATGCAGCTACTTCGTTTTGGTAGGCTTTTCGAGGTAATTCTTAGAGAAAGTTTGGTAATTATATTTTTATTGTAGATTTATTACAATGAAAGACACTTACTATTCAGAAGATTTTGACCGCAAATGAGAAGACTGACAATGGTTAGGAAAAACAAGTGATACTTTCACTTTAATGAACCTTGTTAGAGGTAGGAGACTGTCACAATAAAAAAATACATAAAAAACTCGGTCGATATCCCAATTCCTTCTTTGAATATATATTTTCTTTTTGGTTCGACCGGTTTGGGCTTTTTCAAATTTCTTGTGGCGCCTTTCTAAATTATCACTGTACCTCGAATTCTACGACCTTTGCTACGATATCGAGGGTTTTAGGATGATGAAAAGTATCGTGAGTTGTTTTACGATTGATAGTGATTTATTTTGATATGATATTTGATAATGATTAATCAATCGATAGCTAAGATATTTTTCATCTAGACAGCTGAGATGATTCTCGGCAATTAGTGAATATTATCAAAGGACAAATACAGAGAGAACCCAGATGTTATTTCGATGCGAAAAGAGCTCGTGAGGTTGGAGCTACTTCCCATGCAAATCATACCCTATGCTGTCAGTTTTAGTTTAAACAAAACCCTACAGAGAATCCCTCCAAATACGGCCAAAACTACACTGAAATTCCTTCATACGTTCGATATTTTATTCTTATTTTAAAAATTCGCAAGATTACTTTTAGGGACGACAACGTGAGAATAAACTCCAAAATTCCTCAGCCCGAACTCCCACAAAAACTACATGGGAAGGACAGAAAAACGACATCCGAGCCCATGTGCAACTTCTGCCCACTGCCCCTCCAAGAATCATTCAGAGCTTGATTAGCTGTTGCAGTGCTCAACCAATGTGTTTTTATTTGTCTCTGATCAAAACCCTAATGAGGACAAACACCATAATACGTTCAATCATCTTTGAAATCTCCACAGAGATTCATCCGTCGTTATTGCAAAGCCAAAAACAATCGATCTCAACTTTACTAATCCTGCTTTATTTCAATAAGACTTTCTTCTTGCATAACGTCACTAGTTATGTAACAACACTTGATCGAAAGTTTGTTAAATCAACAATACATGAGAAGATGGTTGGAGGTCGTACGTTGTTGTGTATACAATGGGTGTTTAACGTGTGCATCATTTAGTAAATAGAATGAATAATGTGTTAAGAACATTTACTTGATCTTGTATTAGACACAGCTTGTACATTTTTCGTTGGTGAATTCAGTGGAATTAACAATCTTGTTTTAATTCATGTTATCACTTTTCACTGAAATGCCTTCAATTGTGTTACCATATAGTTAGTGAGAAACACTGGGTAGAATTTTAGCATCCCTAGCAGTACTTTTTTTTCTCATCGATTATATATGAAATATAACTATCACGAACAAATCTTATATTAAAACAAACCATGAAAAAAACGAAGCAAAAAAAAAAAAAAAAACGAACAACTTAAGTCGGAACTTACGTATAGCGAAAATGAGACATAGGCCTCAAGATTAGAGTTTAGAATGAACTTTGTCAGAATTTACTTGATTCTTGTTTAAGTGCTGTTCTTTTACATGCATCTTTGAATTCCACCACGCAAGAAGCCATAAAAACCACTGGAACTGCACTGCCAAACAAAATAATGCGAAAAAAAGCACAATTCAAAACTTACATATAAGAGATCTTTCTACTAAAACTTCGTCAAAAATCTCACGTGCGAAGATTAAAAATCTTCAGTGACTGTTCTAGGGGGACTTACCACATGAGTTTGCAAAGAACCTTTAGTAAATGGTAACATCATTTCTAAGTGATGAGGAATATATGTCCTTAGTATATGACAGTTTTCTTATGCTTTACCTCCGCTAAATTATCAAGGGAGAAAAAAGAAAGAGGATATACAAAACTTATTAACTGAACCATGCAGTGATTTCAGTTAGGATTTTGTAGCGGACTTAAAACACATACCCTTGCTGTGATAGGGCATGCTACCGCATAAATATATTCGCAAAGTAACAAAACAAGCGTACACATGCCCATGAGTCGTGATGCGATAATATTCTCTCTGTGGATTAAAAAACGTTTGTTAATTTACACCGTGGAATACTTAAATGGATTGATTCCGAGGAGTTGTTGGCAAATTTGGATGGATTGAGAGAGAGAGAGAGAGAGAGTTGTCAGAGAAAAAGCAAGATGATAGTACACATGCATATGGACTTATATGCAGAGGAGTTAACAGTAAACTGAAGCAGAGATCTAAATCATGATGATGATGATGATCATGATAATAAAAGAATAGTACAAAATGAAAAAGGGAATCCATGTTGTGATGCATCGGCCTTATATGCCTCTTGAAAACTCATCAATCTCTATTTTTTTTTTTTGGTGGTCTTGCGTTTTAGTGAGAGTACTGATAGAATGTCAGAGGTGCTAAATGGGAAAAAGTGCTCACCATACTCCATGCAAACTCTCTCTCTCTCTCTCTCTCTCTCTCTCTCTCTCTCTCTCACACACACACACACACACACATACTCACGAGATGGCCCAGTTTAACTTGTAGTTAGCATTTGATGACTATGTTCTCAAGTGCTGCACGAACAATTTGGTAGGTTAAGAAGATGGGTGGTTCTTTTGGAACTTCAAGCAGTACAAGAAAAACAAAGTACTTTGCCTCAGCACATCCCAAGGGACACATAAGTAGACACAAGGAGGTTAAACTATAGCACTCTTGGACTCATTAAGACGGAAAGATGAAGAAATTCACTCCCTAATTCTCTTAAACTCAAAAGTCTTGGAATTGCACGACTTTGAGAGAGGAAAAGCAAAAGGAAAAAAAAATCAAATCAAGTATACAAAACAAAGAACAGTGGATGCCCATAAAAATTGTTTGACCACTTTCGAACAAGGCAAAAGCATGCTAATGCAAGAGAATCATGGAAACCAACGACGATGAAACCTCGATTTTGCATCTTCCATAGTATAGATCGACGAAACAATTTAACTTCTCCATGAAAGGAAGGGATCTGTTACGTGACCACCGAAACAAGGTATATATGATATTGAATTAACCAATCTTCACAAAGCGTAGAGCACTATGCGACCAAACTTAGCCCATCTCTTTTCTGAATTCTGCCATTGCTTTCCTTGTTGATTTTGTTACACCGTGTAAATCCAATACACTTTACGTACAGAGTCAAGTAATCACATTCAAAGTGAAGAAGCTTTGACCTTTCCAGATCAAAGCGAGAAAGAAGATGAGGAAGAAGATGCAAATAGAAACGCATAAACACAAGAACAACAAAACATTCAAGCACTTCAGCTCTGCAATTTTACCTTAGGGCGGTTGCCAAGTCGAAGCTCGAGATCTAAGTCTTCTATTGGGCTAGGGCTTGTTTCACATACCTCAGCTGGTTGGACATGATGCCTAACAACTGCCCCAGGTTTTAGAAAGAATGGCAAATTCGAAGCATCAGTTCTCTTTCTCTTGCGACTGATCACCTCTTCCTCGCAACTCGATAGAGTCGGTCGATTCCGGATGTATAAGTTTAAGCTTACCGACATATCTGTCTTTACAAGATCCGCTTTAGCCCTTTCTCTTTCCCTATCTAACGTGTTAGAATTCTCTCCGATCAGATCGGCATCAACAATACGGCAATATTTCTCACCGAGCAAATTTGATCTAGACGGCAAGGAGGACATCGTAGTCTGAGCTCGGCTTTCACTTATAAGGGAAGAGTAATAAGGGTTAATGACCATGGAGCGATCATTATAAACACCTTCAATCAGTGGAGAGTAAACCCTTGAAGGTGATGCCGAAGTGGGTGCAACAAAAGCACCTGGTGGGATAGAATTAGGGTTAGGGTTGTAAAACAAGGTGCAAAGCTGAGGAGGAGAGGGGAAACCCAATTGCGGAATTGACTCTCGAATGTGATTAGGGTGATTTTGATTCTCAGGATGAAGAATTTCACTCTGGGGAATTGGAGATTGCTTCAATCTAGCCCTATCTCTCCTGTGGACATTCATGTGACCACCAAGCGCTTGAGCTGACCTGAATTCCCTCCTACAGAAGCTGCAAGAATAAGATCGCGGAGGCCATATGCACCCCCCGAGTGACCCAGCTGCGTCCTCCGCAAATGCTTGCTCCTCCCATGAGTCGTCATACGAGGAGTTGTTTGGCGCTTTGAAGTGAGAACTCAGCCTTCTCTTTGGCCACATCAAGAAGTGATGAGCTTGCTCCATTTTTGCAACTCCAAAATATCTATCTTCCCCCAGCTCCAGAGGAATTACGGGATCTGAAGTTTCAGGAGAACATCATATGGTGAATCTTTATATCGTCTATATAAGAAACTGAAAAAGAGCTAACCACAGAATCCGAGACAAAAGGGAAGCTTTTGCTTAATAGGGTTGATTTGGGAAGGTGAAGTGGTGGGTACTCTACCTTGCTGTCTCTAAGTTGAGCTACTCTTTTGTTTTGGTGGGGTTTTCTTTTCATATCTCTCTCTCTCTATCAGACACACACACACACACACACACTATGTCCTTGGTGCAGAGAGGAGAGAGAGAGAGAGAGAGCGCCAAAAAGGAGTGGGTCCTTGGGGGACTGTCTCTGAGCAGTATCGGGCTTGCTTGAAGACAAACGTCATATCATATCTGACTGAAACGTCCTTAAAATGATCCAGTAAAAAAGTGGGGTTTTGCAATTTTTCGTATTCATTATCAGCGACCCTATTTGTGCTCAAAGACAATGTCACCTTGGAGGCACATTACGAGGTTACTGCACAGACCACTGGCCAAGAATATGCAGATTTTGCATGTATATAAGAGCTTTAATGTTGCCCTTCCCTTTTTTTTTAAAAACTGTTAAGACCGAGCATAAAACCTGCAACTATCTATCATAAGAGACAAAGGAGGAGAAGCATACCGAGTCTAACACACCAAAAGGGAGGTTTATACAGCTTCATCTTCACGTCATTTGCAAGTTTAAACTTGGAGATGAACCGGGTATGTTCATGTCATTTGAGAAATAACCTTCAAGGGAAAACGTCACTCATACATCTCATCCTCATGATAATATTCCGTCTGGCCACCTTCGATGGATGGAATAGCTACTTCCTGAAGTACCAGTGACGCATCACCCCTAAAAACCGAAAGATATAATGTCGAGGAAGAGGGCAATATTGGGTGGGAAAAAAATGAAGGGAAGGGAAATTTTGCAAGCACTTCAGAATGGTGACTTTTGGACGAGGGAAACCAAAGTGAGCTGACTGAAATTAGATGAAGAAGTTACTTTATAGTAGAAAACTTAGATATTACACCATGCATTCATTTAACAATTTATAATTTTGAATTTAATTTAACCCTTCATAGCTAACGTGGTATTTCATCTCACGTGATTCTTATCCAATTTCTCTATCTTGAACTCTAAAAATTAGACTAAATTCCAATTGTTGTCACTGAATTTTTGCGGTTTACGCAATTTGATCATCGAACTTTGATTTCATTAACATAATGCACTGAACAATAATTTTTTGCAACCAATGTATTTTTTATCAGAATTGGGTAGATTTTTGGCACATTGTTGACGTGGTGGCATTAATTTTCTAGATGCCACGTCATTTCCATGTGGACACCATTTCAGTTTAAACTCACGAATTAAAATTCAAATCCGAATCCATTTATACTTAGGTCAAATCTCAGCCTATGCATGGGGATGAACACTGTTGGAGCAGTTAAATATGACATCACATGTTGATCTATGAAAAATTGGAGCACAGAGCGTTCGTGTAAAGAAAGTTTTTCCACGAGAGGCCTTATCCACCGGTGATTTATTTGCTTAATCTTTCGGATTTGGTCTTTTAAACCTAACCATACAACTAAATCTAGTCCTTAATTTGTTAGTTATGTATTAAAAAAGAAGAAATCTAGTTGTTTTTCATTATAGGAATCATGGAGAAATTGTGTAGAGTTTGGTTAAAAATCACGACGACACACACGTTTTTTTTCTTCGAGCGATGTCCATGACTAACATATGCGAGCGATGTTTGCTTGCAAGTCTGTTTCTTGACACTTCTAGATCTTGGAACTATATTGTGGTTGAAACTGATAAACGACTTGCTAATATTTTAATTGGATGCAAGAAGTGCTATTTAGCTCCATTACTTTATGAAAATTAATAACATAATCAGCGAAAATCAAATAAATTGATTTTTTTTTCATTTTCTTGACCTTCGTCACCAAGGATTAGTTGAATTCTCATTGATAATATAGTTTTTTTTTTTTTTTTGATAAGGCTCATTGATAATATAGTTAATTATTTCATAGACTAAGAACTCTCTTCTGAATTTCAAATCTCCTGTGACATAGCAATTCCAGACACATACGTTTTCTTGAGCTTGATGATATTAAATTGAGATAAGACATATGCTAGTGACACTAATCAAGAGAACAACAATCCATATCGATTACGTTTTATGATTCCATGACTGAAAGTGTCCATCGACAGCAACAATCTCTATCAAGATCATCGTGAATACTAATTCACAAGGAAGTTGATGCAATAAATGATGATATGCATGTACGTATTTCATGGTTATCAAGACAAAACCCTTTATATGCCATTAATCAAACATCAGATTGCAAGTACTAATGTTATAGGGAACCATTACAATGCCAATACACATCTAGAACTAAATTGGAAAATAACGGGGGGTGACCCGTTATTTGCGTTCGGATATCATCCAAGTCACAAGTACAATGATGGGGAACAAATGTGTAAGATAAGACAATAAGAAAATTCGATTGCTTAGAGTTATCTTTGTTGGTGCGAAACTGCACTATTTCCTGGTTCTAGCTCGATCACATTCGGAAAACAATTCTTCAAATATGGTTTTAGTGAATTGGTGTGTGTAAGGCACACCAGCTGCAGAGAGCAAAAGGCGAGTGAACTTGATGAAATCTATCTTAACGATGAGGAAAGTTCGAAAACCAGAGTACAAGAGTTGCAAATTTTATGGAAATTAAAGTGTAGGACTAACACTTCATTTGATATTCGTCATACTTTGATTGATCATGCTACTTCACCCCAGTCTACCGTTTTGAGAATCTTGGGGTGGATAATAATTCTAGAGGCCACAGATCTAGTCAGGGACAAGGTGGACGGTTCTCGTGTGATCAACCGAGTTGGCAATCTTCCTATGATCGCTTTAGTTCATAATCATTATAGGCCTCATTTGCCTCCTCAATTAAATATGCCCACGTGCCTTAATCTAATAGTTTAAATTTTTAGAACAATTTGCAGTGGTTCCACAAAATCTTACATACTATCAGAGTATGAGATCCCGAGTTCAAATCTTTCTAGACCTATATCTGCTTCCCTAATGACATATTTTCATTCTCTAGACTAAGGCCAAAGTCTAGTATACACATGATGGAGAGTATTAGAATATTACAATATTTCTCCATGTAGTGGCCAAGAAACATTTCTAATTACTGTTTTTATTCACGTAATGTTGAGATGTACTTTTGAGTTGTGTTAGAGAAGTCATACATTAGAGAATTGGTGCAGTGTGGTCATAAATATATCATTAATGGCCCATAACTCATTTGTTTAAACTTTTGAGTGAAAGTGGGTCAAACTAAATATATTGATGGGTTCGAACTTGAGTTCATTCTTGGCAATCCGAATGAATGTATCAGTTTGCTATGCATTCCCAACAAATGGTATTAAAGCCGATGGTTGAGTGGTTACCACTCTAATGTCTATTGATATTTGGTGAATATATCAAAGTTCAAGCTAAGATAAGTTGATTCAAAATGATACCTAAATTAAAGGGGAGCAAATATAATATTGAGCTCACACATAAAAGGGAGATTATTGAAATGCACGGAGTAATGTTAGAGAAGTCCCATATTGAAGAATTGCTGTGGTCTGGAACAATTAATATATCATAAATGGCCTATAACTAACTCATGGGTTTAAGCTTTTAAGTGGAACGAGTCTAACTGAATATGTTGATGGACTCGGACTTTAGTTCCTTCTTAGTGATTTTCCCAAGTAAAGGTATTGAACTTCCATTGCACACTCCTAACACATTTTTTTTTTTTTTTTTGATAACCCAGGGAACCCCCGCACGGCTGACAACTGGGGAGTAAACCTTGGAGGCGACACGTGCTAGCCACCACACACATGCTACCGGTTAAATCACCCTGCGACGCCCGGGATTCGAACACTTAACCTTTTACGAGAGGAAGAGTGCGCGCTCCAGCAGCGCCACCCAAACGGGTGGTCACTCCTAACACATTCTTATCTTTTCAATAATCAATACATACAGAAATAAACAGACTTCATCTAATAATGGGCTTAATTTTCTGGTAGTATATATTGAATTTTTTCAAGGTATCATCAAAACGATGCAACACAAATGTAGGAGAGAGAATTTGACCCATTCTTTAGAAGAGTCAACCCCAACTATAAGAATTTGGAAATTTGAGTTTTTTGGGACATTAGTTCTTGTACCGTTATATATGTACAAGACTTATAAAGTTTCCACTAGTCAAGAAGAGCTGCTAACATCCTGAACCACTAGAAAAAGAACTTGTGCACCGTATGTTCTATGTCTACGTTATCAATCAATTTCACCCACTGTCATATTTGACCCGACACATTGTGGACCTGATTCACAAAGTATTCAATCTATATTAGTATTTTTCCTGAGAACTAGTACATCGAGTAAGCTGTGTATAGTCACCAAAATTCAAAAATCTTAAACCACAAGGAACATGTCAAATTTCCGGCAATCAATGTATACGAGTCCTCACCCGAATTGTCCAGTGAGTGACCAAGTTACCAGCTTAGCGCTAATTTCGAGCTTCCTGGGGTTTTATGAGCATCTAATTATCATGTTTAGGCAGGGAAGGCGACCTTGACATTCTTGTTTAGAAAGCTGATCGAGAATTATTTTCCCTAAATATCGTCTATCGGGTACTTACCAGCCGACATATTCATGTTATTAACGATTTCATCGCGTCACATCTCCTATGAAAGAACTTATACATAAACACGTCTTGTACACTCAAACTTACCATCTTGTTCATAACTGGTAAGGAGAATCTTAAAAAGGCATATTAGGTTGCTCGTCAGAGTAGCACAGTCTTGACCTTTCGGCCCCGACCGTCTGCATCTGTTTGGACTCTTCTTCTTCGAGTCTTTGGCCTTCCTAGACGTGCGTATGCGAGTGGTCAATGAAAGCGAAGTTTCCTTTATTTCCTTTTATTTTTCTTCAAAATAGAAAAAGACAACCTTGTGCTACCATATTTTATTAAAATCAAGCGGCAAGGAAGGAAACCAAGTCCGTATCTTTTGTCAAAAGCAATGGCTTTGGTCCGTTTGACCGCCATGACCAAGCCCTAAAGCAAGGGTCGGTCTCTGCTTGCATTGCCACGGGAATTGCAAACTTAGTCTAGAATATAAAGCCCTCCAATCATCAATCATGTCGTCGATCACTGATTATTGTTATGAACAAGTCCAAGAATGGACAAGCACTTAAACTTGTCATTCGACTTTCTTTTGTATATCTTGATTCTTGAAGGTCGATGAGCGTGAGCGATGGAGTAAAATGAAGACTAAGAAGTTCTTTAGTTCTATGTTTTCGTGAATGCGACGTTTTATGCTTGTCATGTGGACAGAATGTCCGTTTGTAGACAGACTTGTTCTCTTTAACTTGTTTGACCACTATGTTCAGTTCAATTGGATCTGTTTGTGTGGAGATTAGTCTCAGCTCCCTAGTTTTCAAAAGCATGCATGTTTGAAAGCAATAGAATTGTAATTTCTAATGCCACAATTTAAAAAGTAAAAAGGAGCCAAATATAACAGCTAAAGTCACGACGAATACCCATTACAACTTTCATGAAAAATAATAAACTTCTAGATGACTGACGTCTTCTTTACTGCTTTGTTTGGGAACAAGAAGAGGAGGAAAGATGAGTAAAATATTTTCAAACTTGCCATCCATTTTTTCCCCACAAAACTTTATAAATTCACTAATTTTTCTCAAACCTCATTTTCTTCGCCCTCCCCTCCTTCCCTTACAAAGCATACCTTTGAGATAAGGGGTGGGCTGCATTTGGCTCAACCCGGGCAATGGACCCAACCAGCCTAGACAGACCGAATCAAGGTGGGTTCTGGCAAGAACCAATTTGATTCCCGGTTCCTTGAACCTATGACCGGTTCGGTTACCGGTTTCAAGGATGAAATCGTCGTGTTCTAAATCAGTTATGAAGACCCTTTTAGAAAAAAATAAACTTTTACACCCACTAGAAACCGAACGACGGTCTTCAGCATGAAGAAGCAATAAAACAACCACTTGACCAATATATGTTTGTGTAGTGAAATGGTGCACTTTTATATTTTCCTATAAGAATGTGGTTTTTTTTTATACAAATGGTAAAATGGGCCGGTTCTAGAACTTATTGGTTCAGTTCTTGGTTTAATCTTTTGGAACCAAGATTCACAAGGTCAGTTCTCAGTTCTAGGCCGAGAACCGACTCACCCGGATTCAATCACTCCTATTCCACACAATATAAGAGGGAAAGCCTTGAGTTGAAATTTCCCTTTTAAGGGGGCTAAAATGTGACCATTTGCTTTCACTTTTTTGTTTTTGGTCAGACCATTTGCTTTCACGTCTTGTGCTCTCTCCAAAATTTTGAAAATATAAAGAATAATTTTACACTTTAAAATCCTTTAAAAATTTCAAAATGACTTATATGTTAATATTATATATTTTGACGGACTTCGAACATTCGGCATAAAATTATGTATAAAATTTCAAAACAGAAAACACGAAAACGAAAGAGTCAATGCAAACACAACCTTTAGGCTCTGCTTATGCGTATTCAAATAGAATGTTTTGCCTTATCCGAGGTTAGTACATTTTAAAAGCAAAATTAAATGTGTAAAAGATAACTGGAATTGCTTTTAGTGGTATTTTCACATAATTCATACGACAATTTGAACACGTTGTAAGAACCTTTCAAGTCAATCATAAGAGCGTGCAGACCAAAAAAATGAAAAATCGTAAGAGCGTGTCATCACTTCTTTTGCCCAAGCTTCTGCATACGAACTTTTTTTGTTGATAAATTCAAACAATGTTGGTAAGTGTAAAAAAATATTGATGAAAAAAAAAGATTTCTTTTCCAAGTGACTTGTTGGTATCATACCAATGCTTTTACAAAGCTACAAAGTTTTTAATAGTTTGCAAATTACGGATTCTTGAACTAACTAACCAGCTTTATTTGCATACTTACTATAGCTTTGAATTCGTTAATTTTTATATGAAATTATCGACCTAATTAGAGTGATGTATTGACTTTTGTCAGATTAAATTACCAACGAGTTTTAGATAATCAACTTCCATTTGCAATACCGACTTTCAATTGTTTTGTTTTAATTCACCACTCTTCGCCATGGGTTGCCCGGACACAATCTGACTCTCTATGTTATTATTTTATTTTTGATTTTTGCATTGTTGATAGTGCTTACTTGGTACTACATAAGACGAAACAGCATCACATGTCCAAATAAAAATGCTACACGCGTTCTCATATTGCCATCACAACATTCCGACGTTCAGCTCGTCACTTGAAATTTAAATGATTAATAAATTTTTTGCTTGAACTTGACTTGAATAGTATATGAGATACTGAGCTAGTCTCTATTCTCATATTGCCATCACAACATTCCGACATTCAGCTCGTCACTTGAAATTTAAATGATTAATAAATTTTTTGCTTGAACTTGACTTGAATAGTATATGAGATACTGAGCTAGTCTCTATTCGGTTAGGCTATAATCAAGTTATAAATGAACTTGAACTTGACCTCAAGTCAAATAAACTCGGCTATTTTTTCCCTATATTTGTTTATATGTTGGTGTATTATGAAAGTAGAAATTTATGTGTCTGTTTTTATAATTATTAATTCTTTTAGAAAATATTAAAAGTTTTATTAGAATTACGGACCTATTGAGCTGAGTATTGGCGACTTTGAGTTCACCTTGACATGATACTTTAGTCGCTCAAGCTCAAACGTGACTGATAATTAGGTGAGTCGATCTCAAGTGGTTATCGACCCACTCATAAATTATTAAGTTTTAGTCTTTAATCTTTTTGTCTCATTTCATAATTAAAGTTGATTTTGTTTATTCATAATTCAAGACCCATATAGTAAGATGTGAATTTAAGATGATTATTTTCTAGGTTTCGCTCAAACATGGTCTTATTTAACGTAATTTATCTCGTTTTGATTGAATATTCCATTTTCGTAAATATCTTTACATTTTTTCATTATCAATCAAGTAATTTAGTTGGTGTTACTTGATATTATTGTTAATGATAGCTTTCGCTAAATATTTAAATTGAATTGTGCTGAAATCTCGTCCCCTCTTGCGGAATTTATGGCATTGTTACCGGTGACAACGACAAACTTGCCAAACTTCAACTTTTATCTCATAAGTCATATTGAGTCATTAACAATGTTGTTAATGTCGGACACCCTTCAAGTTATACTTAATAGTAAACTAATTTCCTACCAACGCTACTCGTGTGCCGGATTTTTAAATTAAAGGTGTATTTATTTTTAGGAAAATGAATGATTTGAAAAATATTTTCCAAAAAATGATCGCTTCCATCATTTATAAAAATGAATAGATGAAACATGTTTTCACTGTTCACAAAAATATTTAAACATAAATTGTTATCGATAACAAATTCTTTTTTTCATTAACCAATTATTTCAATCGATACAATCAATCATTTTTATAAAAATATTTTTCAATTTATTCATTTTTTGAGAAGCAAGCAAAGCCTTAATATGTATAGGCATTCCCTTTTTCATGCTTCGAGTGAAGTATGGAAGCAAACTGTTTTCTCCACTTCCTTGTGTTTTTTTTTGTTTTCTCGACCTCAACTATCCTGAAGGCTAAGATTAAGGGGTTGTAATCGAATTGAAACTGTCACCATTACCCTCCTCAACTACTTTGCTAGGTTACATTTCATTTTAGATTCGAGGGTACGGTAGTAATTTACGGGGTGAATACCAAGATATGAAAGTTGGCTAAATATATTGAATGGATTAATACACAAGTATAGCTACAAATGTTTAGATGTTCAAAGTTTATCTTAGGCATATCCATTAATTTGCAATGCCGGCTCATGGACCTAATATATGTAAGTGCTTAATTTTTAGTATTATTATTACGTCCACTTTCGGTATAAAGATTTTTTCACACATTCACTGTTGGATGGATGACATGTGTGCTTAGGAGATGGTTGTGTAATCGAATTCATCCACATGTCACCCATTCAATAATGGATGTGTAAAAAAGTCTTCTCACCGGCAATGGACCTAATAAAAAAACCCTAATTTGTATAGGTCATGTTTCTGTGAATTGTTACTTTAATTTTCCTTGATAAAAAATTTGAAAAAAACAAGCAATTGGATGAGGTTTTTGGCTGATAGTGTGAGTTAAATCCTGCCACAATTGTTTTATAAAATGAATTATGTGACAATAGTGTAATAATGTTTTACAATTTTGTTGACCAGGCTAACAAGAGGTTGAGACCCCATTAATACAAACGTTCCAAAAGATGCTTTTTGAGAGAATCGAAAGGAGAAAGACGACAGCACAGTGGCAGCTCAAATGAGGCAACGTGTGTCCATGACTACAAACAAAGTGTCTGTGTGTTTTTCCGTGTGGCACTGTCACAGTTGGTATTTGTCAGGCTTTACTGTTGGCTTCATGTGAAGCGACGAACGTAAGAACTTTCCATTATTATTATTACTACTATTATTACTATCATTATTGCTGTAATTATTATTATTATATCGACTAGGGTGTCTGATTCGAAGGAAAAAGTTTGTGAAATTCTTTTAAAAAATAGGAGTAATTGTCTAATCAGTTCTAAATATATTATACGGATACCAATTCAGATCTAAATTTTTCAATTTTAGCAAATTAGTCCTAAACATTTTCGTAAAATTTCAATGTAATCCATTTTGTCAATTTTCGTCAAATTGCTTACATGACAGTCCAATCATTGACAGCCATCATACGTGGCACACCGCTATATTAGCAATTTTTGGCGAAAAATTGATCAAAATGACTACATTGAAATTTTACGCATAGATTTAAAATAAAATTGAAATGTTTAGAACTGAATTGGCATTTGAACAACAAGTTTAAGATTGATTGGGCAATTTTCCCAAAAAAAAGTGTGTAGAGATTTTTTTATGTTATATAAGTTGAAGAAATGTTTTACGACTAGCTCAAGTAGTATTTTGGACGCAACAGTCATATAGAAAGACTAAACGATTCCTCGATTTTACTCAGCACTTGGTATTTCGGGCATATTTTTCTCTAGAAGAAAATGACAACTAAAAATTCTGATAACAGAGATGAACTTACCCTCCAAGCAAGTTTGCATTAATCGGTTAGTGGTCGAGGGGATTGGGGCAATTCGTGGCAATCTAGGAGGCATAGGCAAAAAGAAGAGAAAAGAAGAAAGGGAAATTGATTTTTTTTTTATTTGCCATACTCTAACTTTCAACTCACTTTTAGACTTTTTCTCTGCCTTTTTGCATAATGTGGAAGTTGAAACCCACGTTTAAAACTAAACATCTCTACCCCTAACCCCTCTTGAGAATGTGAGGAATTGAACTTCCCATCTCCCTCGTCCTAAGTAGGAAGGGTGACCATTGGGACAAACCCCAGTAGTTATTGATTTTTTTTATTAGGTGAAGGATAGACAAGTGCATGAAGTAATGCAAGTTATAAATCCCGAATAAAAACATATATTGGATAGTCTTACATATCATGTAGATCAAACTCACCTCAATAATTGATCATGTGGGTCCACTATTGGATCCAAATTTTAATGGTTAAAACGATATTAGGTTGTCGCATTTGTAAATCATACGATAATTTGTCAACGAGTCAGGTATCCACTCTCGGGCCATGGCTATCTATGGATGTCCTTGTGTACATTATGTCCTACATAAAAAGATGACTTCATAAATGTGTTGCATTGTTGTGAACGTATGCAACAATACGATAAAAGTATAAAAAAAAAGTTCTAAATCTATGCCATTTGTGCCAATTTAGTTGTAAAATTTTTAATTGCATCAATTTTGTTAGTCAAATTAATTGTACTAATTGAGTCATAGAGTCCTAAACCCCTCGCTTAGTTTGGGCGAGGGTGCGCGGCCTTGTTGGTCATAGGCGAGGACCTCCGCACCCTTGCCAAGATCCAGGCCCTCGCCTAAATCCAAGTGAGGGCCACAACGTTCTCACTGGCCATAGGTGAGGGGAGGTCCTTGCCTGTGGCTAGCAAGGGAATTGCGGCCCACCAACAGGCGAGGATGAGGGTGTCATCCTCACCTGGATCTGGGTGAGAGCCTAGCACCCTTTTCCAAACCAAGCGAGGGTTGCTAGCCATTGTCAACCCTGGGAAAAAAAAAAGAAAGTAAAGAAAAGAAAAAAGAAAAGAAGAAGAAGAAAAATAATAATAAAAAATTCAAAAATCTTAAAATTACAAAAAATAGTAAACGTTAGTATCAACCATGCTATGTAGGACGATCAATGTCCATGTCAATGATTTTTGGCCAAAATTGGCCAGATAAGCTACATTAGAAAATCATCAAAAGGTTTGAAATTCAATTGGCACAATTAAAATATTTAGGACTGAATTAGCACAAGTGCAATAGATTTAGGACTTTTTTGGTATTTTTCCCACAACAACACTATGAGTTCGCACTCGAAATGTGGTTAGTTTTGTACATTTAGGTCACAACTATTTGTGAGCTTAAATTTATGAGCAAAAGTATAGTTTAGTTATTTCAGTTCATCCATTCAAAAGAATCATTTCTTTATATAGACTTGCTCGAAGGGTCATACCTTTTTTTATCGACATTGAAAGTGCTTTTAAAGAATCAAGAACATATAGAAAATATTAGAATGACCAACCTAGAAAATTAAATCATTAGATAGACGGAAACTATTTTCATATAAGATACATTAAAACTATGTATCAAGCAATGTAAGATTATTATTAACTCACCTCCCTCACGTGTAATTAGAGCCCTTACACATTCATGACTCGGTTTAGTTTATCTGTGAGATGGTCATGATTTTTATTAATAACCCACCACGAACAATGAGTTTGAGAGGAGAGCGTTGGGATTCAAGTTATTTAATTCATGTTCTGAACTCATGCTAGATTGTCCATACTAAAAACGTAAACCATTGGGTGGAAAGAGACTATAATAGAACTACGAATATAAGTAGCATGGGATAAAAGAGAACACACATAAACAAATGAAAGTGGGGCATAGTTTTAAAGATAAGAATTCAATGGCCCGTCAAATTTGAGGAACGACTAGTTAATATGATAAAGGACACTTGCAAGGCGGATATGCTTTGTTAAAACAAATCCAGATTCTACCATTTTAAAATGCGTCAACAAGGAGGACTTGACAAATCGGCTCAAATATAAAAAGACTTCTCACGACTGAATAATTTTTAAAGGACGAATGAGGTGAATATCTTTAATGAAGTTCTAATGAACTTGTCTTCATTCTGGAATTCCTTTTCAAATAGATGAATGTGGGAATCAAAAAGGTCCACCATTGAAATTTTCATCTCTTTCCACAGAAGGATTTTTGGGAAAAATTGCACATGAAGTCCTAAATCTTGTATGCAAAACACAATCGAGTCTTAAATATTTTAATTAATTTAATTAGGTCCTAAACATTCTCAAAAAACTGCAATCAAGTCCTTTTGATGAACGGTATCTAGAATTACCTACAAATCACTTAAAAAGTGCTTATATGGCATCCTTAGATTGCACTTTTAAACATAATTTTAGCACTTAAAATGTATTTTTCGATAAAAGTTGAGGATTTAATCAAACCAATTGAAAGATTTAGAACTCGATCGCTCTTTTTGGTAAATGTCTAGGGCTTGATTGAATTAATCTAAATGTTTAAGACTAAATTGCATTTCGTACATAGGATCTAAGACTTGTGGTGCAATTTGCTTGTGATTTTTTAGGTGTTTTAAGAGCTATCACAAGATTATCACCCAATCAACTCCAGAGTCAAGTGTTACAAACTTCTTTATTAGTTTCCTCAGCCAACATATTTTGGTGAAGCCCGAATTGAGATGATTGATCAAATGGACGGACACCACATATTTCGACAGGGAATATTGGTTGTGACATGACACTCGATGACTAAGCAAGGTTTACAATTAAGAATAGACAAAGCTAAGAACAGTACAAATGCGTGTCGTATCGGACTACTGATAGTATAATAGTATTGTAATGTATAACATAACTGTCTCTATTACATCAACTTCTTAGGACCATCGTTGTTCATACCCTTTTCTTTTTAATTTAACGTATGGACCTTTCCTTCTCCGGCTACATTAAATTAAGCGAGGATAATTGCCGAGTACTTTCCCTTCGGATTTTTTTAATTAAAAGACTGAATTTTTTTAAATATATGTAATGTGTCGGTAAGGTCACTCTCGTCCCAAACACATAGATTTTTATATATGCGCATATCTAATAAAGACAAATGTAGGTTCAACTAGTCTTTGTTAATCAAATATTTATGGTACATAGTCTCTATTAATTAAATATTTTTGGTACATAATGTCTATTAATTAATGGGACCATGTATAAAGCTTCGTTGGCAGAGAGTAATTTGACTTTAAACAAATAATGGACCTACTTAGCATTCTCCCGTGCCTACAAGGTTACAAATGAACCTTAGTTTTAGTCGTTTACGCTAGCAAAAGTGCACTAGTATTGCGAGTACGCAAAAAATTGAATTGACATTTATAAGATTTTACAAAATCGCCCTCTTACAAAATACTTGAATTATTAATTAAATGGGAATAAATTATTGACGCAATATAAGAAGAACTTGTTCGCATATATGTGGAGAAGGGGAAAGTATTTCAAGATTTATGTTTCTTTAGTAAGATTGTTTAGACGATAGAAAAGATCACACTTTAAAGTTGAAATACGTGAAAAATTATATAGAAAACTAATCTACAAATTTGTCCATTGATATCTTTTATAAATTAACTAATTGGAGATATTTTGGAGAAGAAAAACAGGTTTGTGACCCTTAAAAGTAGGACTTTATACAGTAGCATAGATAAGTTCGTTTTTTTAAACTAGAATATTTTATTTATCTTCGTTTTTTCTAAACAAAATTTGTTCATTCTCTGACTGCTGTTTTTTTTTTCTGAATAATCAGCTATATGCTCAATTTAAGATGGAATTAGAGCCGGAAGGTTTCAATTTTATGTCCTAATACTTTCAATTATGCATGGATCTTGCTTTTTTTTTTAAATATGTTACCAGGAAAGCGCACAGCCAATTCATGCTAAATTGATTTTGCAAAATCATTTCATTACGATATATTAAGATTATTAACTAGTGGAAAACATTATTAACACGACATGAAGAAATCATACGCATGTAGAAATGAGAAAAACATTTGAAGATCCGAACTGTGTTTATAAGACAGAAAACGTTCAAATTTTAAAATTGAAATACGTGAGAGATAGGATAGAATTATTAGTTTACGCATCATATCGATTGAATACTTGTTAAAAAAAACTAATTAAAAATGTTTAGAGGAAGAAAGCAGGATTGTCATATCTCGAAAGTAAGAGGTTTTCGATACTTTGTACGGTTGTACAGATGAATCTCAATCATTCTTATGTTGTATTTACGTAATAGATGGTCCCCTTGACGAAGAAAGCAGGATTTTGACATTGAAGGCGTGACACATGCGTGAAAGTTATTTATTTTTTATATATAGTAATGACCTTTTCTCTCAATTTTCCATCAAATTTAAGCACTATATTTCAAGTAAAATAAAATAATATTTCTTCACCAGAAACTTACGCACAATAACTAGTGGAGTACCATGAATCTGTGGGCAGCACAGGGTTGATTGCTAGTGTACATCTAAGAAAAAAAAGAAAGAAAGACAGACATGAAAACATCAGACTCCTTTGTCCTTGTTAATAACCCCATGAGCGAGTGTCCTCGTTTGTCGGAGGACCATCAACAATTTAGCCCTGAAAACATCGAAGGTCATCCTCCTGTCCCTCGAGGAAACCATTTCCTTTCCTAGTGATCATCAACTAGGCCAGAAAAAAACATGGCTAGTGGCCAGAGAATGATACTTGCCTTGATTATGATTCTTGTCGTGGAGGCAACGTGTGTCAGCGGAGAATGGACGCCCGAGATATGCATTCACGATTGCATGCCCTTCTGCATGAAAGTGGAGGGTGCGACGGCATCTGCCTGCAAACACGGCTGCGCCCTCGGGTGCGAACAGTTACGAGGCAGAGGCGCTAATCCCAGCTTGAATGTCGATAGCTGACGACACGGATGTTTGGCGAGAGAGTGACGATGGGTGGTGATTTTCACGCAATTGTTTCTGTGTTTCATGTTTAAGCATTTTACAATTGATCGCTTTGGTCCATCCCTCTCCAGTTTCATGTAGATGTACGAAACATTTTCTTCGTTAACCTTCCGCCAGTTTAATTTTGACATATACTGTAAACATTTGGCGGATTCGATTTACATGTTTGTTTTGACATGCGCCTCTTGGTCATTGACTTGAATGTCTATGTAATTCAGATTTGGCGATGCTATTATAATGATCAAGTTATACGGGCTATACAGGAATAGCGTTAAGCGGGTTTAGATTTCAAAGGAAGAACGTATCACAACTTTTTGTCGCGACATTCTGTTTGGCCAATCCCTCCACCACTTTTTTCGAGGTTCGAATCGTGTTTTCATAAAGTTCGGGTCACAAGTTTTTCCGTAGCTACAAAAATCGGGTCAATGCTTCTGTCAATGTTCCTCAGAAGTTTGTGCATTGTTCATTGAGAAAGGATTTGGACTCGAAGGCAAATCAACTTGCATACTTGAAGCCCTCTTTGCCGGTTACAATGAGGGGCATGTGGCTGAAATACTGGGTGATTGTGCTTTGCCGTTCCCTTCTGTTCTCGTAACTCGTTCATTGTCTTGGAAATGGTTGTTAATATGGTGTGTAAGAGTTGTTATAGGGGTGGATATTGATGTATTGGTTGACTTGTAGCGGAGGTTGTCTGTCACTTTTCCTCGATTTGAAATAAAGGTTGCATTACTTACCTCTAAAAGAATCGAGTCAATCTGGCGAAAAAAAAAATGTGCACAAGAAAAAAAAAGGTTAATATTGCGAAAAATATCAAATTAATATATTTATGATAAATTTATCATAAATTAATTTTTTGATCACTAGAAATCCCACACTGGTACACCTATAATAAATTTACCCCAAATTAATTTTTTGACTATCAAAAACCACAAACGGGTACATTTGTGATAAATTTACCCTCGGTTAAATTAGATTTATACCACAAAAAATCACAAACTGGTGAACAAACAGAAGGGTAAAACCCTAAATTGGTATACCTATCAACTGTCACGTGCCATCCAACTTAACAATTTAATAGTAAAATTTAACGGTAACTAACTGAGGGCAAATTTGTTATAGGTGTACCAGTTTGGAGTTAAAATTAGTTTAGGGTAAATTTGTCATAGATGTACCAGTTTGAAGTTTTTTGTGATATTAACCCTAAGAAAAAAACCTATAAAGCTGGTTAAATTCACAAAGAAGCTGCGATGTAAATTGAGGAAAATATCATATAACAAGCTTAAATGTAACCATTCCATTGGCTCAATTTATGAAAAGTCATGTCGTGATTATGTGAAATTGGGCAGGAAGAGATGAGAAACACTATTCTTTTCAAAAGCATATAGCGTATGATCTGCGACAATCGTGTTCAATTATCTACGGGGACTGCATCTCAATCCAACATTGCTTTAGAAGTGATGTAGATAAATACAATCGATGCACCAAGTAACGATGCCAAGTTAAACCTCTAGGCAAAGATAATGGATGCTACTCTTCTTGTAGGTTTATGATACATACGGAAATAAGTAGTATTTTTTTTTGGACGTAAAAATAAGTAGTAATTGAATTCGACTTTTTATCCGTTTTTTTAGGAGTCACCTTTTTTTTTTTTGGTAACGATTTTTTAGGAGTCACCTTTGATTCTTTATATTTGTGATAAATAATCATTTCCTTTTTATCTTTTCTCACAGATATGATTGCCTTTTAATTGTGTTTTGGAATGCATCTGCCAATAACTATTTGTGTCTTGGAGCATGTGCCAATAGCTTTTGTTTTTTTTCTTTTTCAAATTCTTTTCTAGATAAGTTATTTGGTTCCTACATTACTCATAATATTCGTAGTTGGAAACTAACATCTTTCATTCGAAGGGTAGCTAGAGTCCCAGGCTCCGTTTGTTTGATAGAAAATCAACTACATTTTTCGAGTTTATATCTCTTGGGGAAACGAGTCAACATAAAGTTCATAATCAAGGAAAAAAGATTTTCTCTCTAAAAAATTAAAAATCATTTCTTGAAATTCGACTAAATGTCAGTGTTTGGACCTATAACCTCAGTGCCCAAGTCCACATAGGTTGAGCCTGGGTCCCTCAAGGCCAGGTCCAAGACCCTTATGTTTGTGCCCAAGTCCCTAGCAACCATGCCTAGGTACTCACTTCTCACACCCATGTCATTGCTTCTCAACCCTGTCCATAGAGGCAAGGCCATGGGTTCACAAAGCTAGGCTCGGGTCCCTCAAGGCCGTGCTTGGACACACCTGACTCTTGCACCCAAGCCATCAGAACTTGAGCTTGGATCTATTGAGGTTGAGCTCAAGTCCCTAACACCTATGCTTGGGTTCCTAGCAACTAAGCCTAAGAAACCCCATCTTTTTATAACTAGCAATTCGACAGTTGAGCCTGAGTGCCCCGAGGATGAGGCCTAGTCCCCAACGCTCGAGCCAGGGTCCTTGGCACCTAGGTCCAAGACCTCGGCAACCGAGGTTGGGTCCCTTGAATCTAGGCCCAAGACCTCGGCACTGGTGCCCAAGTCTAAGGTGGTCGTGCCCAAATCATCAGGCGCTTGATTACCCCTTGATATCTACACTCATGAGGTTTTCAAGAGGTTTTCAAATTGAGGTGTTGGGGGCATTTAGATGTCCTCCAACAAGAGATGAAATCGAAACAGTTTCCATTGTTATTGTCAAAGATTTCGAGAAACACAAACGCTTTGTGGTTGAATGGTATGAGGAAAAACAAGTAATTACTAGCTCATGTTGCTTTTTCAAGTACAATGGGTTCCGTTATCATCATTCCTTATGTGTGCTCCAACAATTAAAAGGTTTAGAAAAAAGTTAGTAATAATGGAATAAGTTACAGAGTTTTCTGATACTTTTCCCTATACAAATCAACTTACAACCTTTCCAAATACCAAAAAATCACGTCGATTGGTTTTGAAATGAAGAACGCATCAAAACTTTTCAACAAAACTGTCACGTCCCGACCCTCGAGCGCGCTAATATCCCACCAATGGTCTTTTAGTTGCAACGTCCCAGGATACATCGCCGACCCAATCGTTCTAACTTATGAATAAACACACGCGGAAGCGAACTTGAATCACCCAATTAACAATCAATAAAATAGGATAGTAAGGAAAACACTTTGAGGAAAAAACCAACAAAGCCATTTTATAAATATAGCGTGAACTTTAGGAGGATACATACATACAAGCCTATCATGATGCCACTTCCTTAAAGACCAAACATACAAAAATGGATGCGAATAGTTGGTTAACCTAGCTTCACTATCAAAAGAGGGCGGTAAAAAAAGATGGGATATCCAAACTCATCATCAAACCTAGTGATACCCAGAAGGTGTCTCCAGATCCGACTCTATGCTATCCGAATCGGATACCAAGTAATCCGTATCAGACTCCGGATCCGTAACAGTCCCGTTCGGAGGGTCGAGGTCCATTGGATCCCACATCTCATCTCCCAATCCACCATTAGATGATCCATCAAAACCCCTGATAGGCCCGAACAGCCCATCACCATCCCAAAGGAACCAAGCTATAGACTCATGAGGCTTCCACATTACCAAACCCTCATCCACCCAGATGGTGGTCGCATGCTTCAGGTACGCCCTATTCGATCCAACCAGATACTTATATATAACTGTCATGGGTACTCTAAAATGAGTGGGAGGTCGGTTTATAGTTGGGGTTCTTAAAACAGTTGAACAATAACAATGAGATAAGCTCAGCAAGTAAACTCTCTAAACCTCGCTTAGGAGAATACATTGCCTACGGAATACCCTAAACATACAATCGCTCCAACGAGCACATAACGAGATCACAATAACACATATGTTCAAGAATCACATATAAAATATATACCATGGCATAAACATGCGTATCAACAACTTAATAATCTAGACATGCCCAATCATCAATCTTAGGCACATCACACTCATCGATGCAATTCGCACTCATGATAGTCTAGATTATTAACGACCCCTCTCGCCATGGCACATCCCACGGATGGCAGTCTTTCGGCATTGCCAGGCATTGTCCCGCTCCGTTGGTGATGGCATCGTCTCATCAGCCTCAATGACGGAATCCCATAAATGGGTTCATCTCGAATTCCATTTGCGAACGACTTCATCTCACCCTGCCCCCGCAACGGCATCCAATCACCAAGATTGGGCATGACCTTCACGGCCACAACACAACCCCTAGGGTTGACGGTCTTCCGGTAAAACCAGGCACAAATGGAACTTTAGGCGATCATGCACACGCAACATTCACTCAAGCCTCAGTTCTTATCTTTGGAAATTTAGCCAATGCAAGGTGTTTATAACGTGCAATTCGTGATGCAAAGGCTACCATGAAAATGTGCTCACATACAACAATAATCACCTTATCCATTCACTTATTAATCCAACTTATGCAAGTTCAATGTCAGTTAAACAACAACATGATACGACACAAGTCATCCTTAAATTTGATAAGTGATCACCCAACATGATAAGTTATCATTCAAGACTAAATAAGTTATCAATAAGAACATTATATGTTATCACTAAAGCACATGATAAGCTATCACCACACTTGATAAGCAATCACCCTAAACATGATAAGCTATCACGCAAACACCTTGATAAGCTATCACCAAACTTGATAAGCTATCACCCTAAACATGATAAGCTACCACACAACCACATGATAAGCTATCACCAAATTATGATAAGCTATCAGCCTAAACATGATAAGCTATCGCACAACCACATGATAAGCTATCAAACCAGACATGATAACCTATCAATTAATCCACCTATAATCACCATAATTAGCCCCTAGTCAAGTCCATTAACAACCTATTAACCTAATAAAGGTTTAGAGAGTAACTTACTAATGGCAGCCCATAACCAACCACGGCAAACGGTGGCACAAGCGGCAGACGGTGGCAACGGCGAAGCGGCTCACTGCTATGGTGGCAACGAGGGCGGAAAAGGGGGCTCATGGTGGTGGACGGCCATGGTGATGGTGGCGTGAGAGTGGCGGTGGCTAATGGTGACTAAACAAGGAGGGAGAGAGAGAGAGAGAGAGAGAGAGTGTGTGTGTGTGTGCGGTAACGAGGTGGCTGGGGGTAACGGCAACCACAGTGGCGGACGGTGGCAACAGCAGCAGCTGGTGGTGGTCGAAGATGGCGGCTGGCGGTGCCGTGATGGTGGCTGATGGTCGCCCGAACAATGTGGGCAAGAGAGAGAGAAAGTGTTATCCAAGAGAAGAGAGAGAGTCAAAGTGAGAGAGTGAGGAAGAGAGAGAAAGTGGGCTGATCAAGACACCCCAAAAATAAAAGGCCAAGATCTCATCTTGCCTAACAAGCCAAGATTCAACGGCTAGAAATGAATCTTCCAGGACAAGCTTCACAAAATATCTAAGGACAAAATTGTAAATAAGAAAAGATAATAGGGGCAATCTGTTCATTCATGGCCGGCCAAATAATGGAGGGGTACAATGACCATTTTGCCTTTCAACAAATCAAAGGAATCCAAAAGACTTAGGGATAAAAAAGTATTTTTCCATTTCCGATCCAAATCGCACTTTTCCAAGAATTTTCGATCGAACCAACAAATAGATGGGCTTAATGAGGCGACATCCAATAGTTTGGTCGTGGAACCCTTGAAAGTTCAATACCCAAATTCGAATTCTAATTCATGGTCAAAATCGATTAATTACGACTTTAATGTATCTCAAACTAACATGCGGCTTTTAGAAGGTACACGTATTCGACCCATGGTCAATTCAATAGCAAGCCATATTTAAGCTGACTCAAGCCGTGGGTGACCTCAATTGTCATGTAATAGCGAGGATCAATCGCTAGTTCCAAAGCACACAATCATTCGGAATTGTTTTAGGGTCATTTACAATCCATACAATGGTCAAGCGGAATCACCTGCGATCCGATTGTATACTATTGGCGAATTATTCCATAACCATTCCTTGATCAGTCCATAATAGCTCAAAATTGTCCCTCGTCAATCCTTATAGTCGAATTGTCAATCCATGATTAAGTTCTTAGATCGTGCGTATTTGATTCCAAGGTAACCTTTCTCTATTGGTTAGTCCTCTCATGAGTGATCAATTCAGAGCGAGATTTAACTGACAATGTATTGATGAAATAATTATTTCATACATCTCGGAAAGGGTCAAATTTCATAATATCACAATAATTGTCTATTCAATCAATTCTTGGTAATATGTGACATTGATGCTCTTTCAGCAATTGGAGCCCATGTTTAAAAAGTTTAGGCCACGAGCTTTTGGTGGGTTCAAAAATCACGTCAATCTTAGTTCGAGTGAAAAAATTAAGCAGGATAAAAGTTTTAATCAAAGCTTTGGAGGGGAAGAACAGCATTAGTGCCAAAAGTTGTGTACGGAGGCCACTTTGGTGTCAAAAATTCCACTTGGATCACTTTAGTGCTAAAAAATTTGAAAACGATCTTTTAAGTACCAACTCCGATCTGATTGGTCTGAAATCTGACATGGTAATTTTTTATTAGTATTTGAAGCCGATGTGGCTTGCCGGAGAGTACAGTCAGCGTGCAAATAATAAAACGACGCCGTTTTATTCACCATACCTACACGGTGCCGTTTTATTTAGCTTCTTCTCCCTAAAATAAGAACCATAATCCCCAAATTGAAAGATGGAGGACGGAAGCTTAGTAGCGACTCACATTCGGGATACCTAACCCGTGAAAAGCAAAACCTTTAATCCCCAATTATCAGCTCGAGCTTGTAGATGGAGGGCGGCAGCTCGTGCTTGTAGATGGAGGGCGGAAGCTTGAGCAGCGGCTCACATTCGATTAAAAAAAAAGCGAATTAGATGGTGAGTGTTACTATTTTTGTGGGTTACCAAGTCTGAGAAGAACATCTTGGACTTAGTTAAATCCCGGGAGAAGATTCCATGGATGTGGCAGGTATAGAGAAGGCTCAAAGTGCAAATATTTCAAATGGGTTGACATCAAATTCTCCGGTCGAGCCACAGAAGTGATCTTGCAGCTACTTGAAGGACGACATCAACCTCCACCTACAATAATGGACGAGTTAGATGATGTCGACTCAATACAAGCTCAAATGAAGGGTTTAACATCTATAATCGACCATTTGAAGAGGAAAGTTTCAAGGCTAAAAATTGAAAGAAACTTTTATCGAGCATTGATTGTGTTGTTATTCTCTTGTGTAGTATATTCAAATTTGAAGTGAGCAATGAGAAGAAGTTTGTATGTCTACCATAATCGAAGATGTGGAATATTTACTTGTATTGGGTCATTTGTAAGTAAAATGTGTTACTAGTTTGCTGCAAATTGTATGGAACAAAAGGTTTTATTCCAATCTAGGGTGGAAATGGAAGGTTGGAGTTGGAATTCATTGGTTATGAGCACTTCAAATTTTTTTTGCTTGGTTTTGTATTGTATAGATTGGTTTGCTTGATTTTTGCATCAGATGTAATGGTTTGCTACAATCATTACTGCAAACCATGAGGTGGTGATAATTCACGAGTAACTATTTCACTGTCATAAGTTGTAAATAGTGATCGTTTCAGTGGCAAGTTTTTGTGATCATTTTAGTGTCAATCGCATTGAAAAAGTGATCACTTGTGTTGCAGGAGTTTAAAAAAAAAAGAACAAGTCAGTTTCAACTATGTTTCCATTGGCTTGCACCAGTCGTGGGGAATGTTGTTGCACTAGTTGAGTTGCTGGTGCATCTTGTTCTTGCACCAGCTCATATAAGTGTTGGTGCAAGAAGACACACCAGCACCCAGAGTTGCACCGAGAGCTGTGTTGGTGCAACAGGATGCACCAACAGCCACAATTGTACTAGTGCTGTGCTAGTGCATCTTATTCTTACACCAGTACTTGTATTTATTAGTGCAGGAAGATGCAGTACCCACAACTTCAACCAGCACGTACATCTAGCACCCAAACTTCAACCAGCAACAATAATCTACCAACAACTTCCAAAAACAACATCAGCCTCATAACAAGGTGCAAGACAAGAAAATAACAATAACATTGTTGCCATTGACATTGCTTAGTTCTTTACAAAAATAAACATATCCATAAACAAAAACATCAACCCCCAATCAGCCAACGATCCCCTCCCACCTAATATGTCAAAGCGAACACATAAAAACAATGGCAGCAATCCCCATCAGTGAAGATACCATGTCCAGCACCCTCCCATTAGTCAATATGCACAACACCCCCGGCTCCTTTTCCTTTTGCATTTTTGAATTGATTCATAATTCAGGCACTCTTTCGAACTAGACACATAGGTTCATTAACTGGTATTTTTGTCATATTCTTCTTAGCATCAACAATTTTTTTTGCAGCACGTGTCATGTGTGGGGACCTCTCCTTAGGAACATTGGTCCCATAATCAGTCGGTTGAGAAGGAACTAGTACTGGTTCTGTTGGTTAAGATGGAACTAGTGCAACTTTATTTGTTGGCGGCTGTTTTGAAGCTGTACTCGCTGTCTTCTTCTTCTTCTTTGTGCTCTTATTTGGCTACGCCATTGACTCTTGAGTTGGCCCACCTTAAGAGATAAGTACCTCCGAACTTCTTTCAAGCTACAAGAACATAATTATATTGTTAACCAAATGAATTGAAATACCATAAATTAAACACATGAGTCCTACAAATCTTACATTGATAATAGTCATTCCAGTATGTTCATATGTGTAAATCCCATAACCATAATGCCTTATTCTTTTTCCAAGAGCCCCTCTTGTTCGTTGTGGTGCATCACTTTGAGCAACTTGTGAGGAAGCAATTTGTGCAACTTATGAGGGAGCAACCTGTAGGGCTCCCTGTCCTTGTGCAACTTGTGCAGTTAGTCGTCTTCTCACCTAAGAAACACATAACAAAATTAAACTCAGCCCATAAAAGATAAACACAACAATGTATAGTTTACTAGATATTTTTTTCCTCGTTTGTTCAACAGTGGACTCAGTTGTTGTTGTTCTTGTCCTGTACTTGTCTGCACTTAGGCCTACAACAGGGCCTTTTGTTGGCCCTTCAGTAGGCCCAACAGCAACCTCTTCAGTAGGTGTTGTTCTTGGCCCACGATCAGCTCTTGCAACAACTTCTTGTTCACGTTGCCTTTTCAACTGACAACCTTTCTTATTGTATCCTTTCTTGTCGCAATAGGAGCATTTCATCTTCACCCCGGTCCTACTCATCCTCTAACTTGATGCCTCTCCCTCCTGTATTCTTCGTTTTTTCTTTGGCCTTCCCATTTGCTTCTTTAGTGGCAAAGGTAGAGGGCCTTCACGATTTGTTAGCTCCCAAAATTTGCCGCTTCGGATAGACTACATCATAAATTGGTACGAATTAAGGTATGAGCTTTTTTTGTACCAATCATGTAGATAATCCTCTGGCCTTTTTTACTTCATCAAAATGGCACAAATAGCATGGGGACAAGGAATTTCACTTAGTTCCCAAGCTCGGCATAAATACTTTCTTCTATCTAGGTTGACCACATACTTATCATTATTGTGAATGATCTCATATTCATTTTCTCCATTCCAAACTGGATGGCAGAACCTATTAGCAGCAACGTTCGCATCCAATTTCTTTATAATTCTCGGACCGCATTCTCTGCTCCCCTTGGTAGCCTCATCTCTTTGCATGTGCAGTCTGGTCATGACCATAACGCGAATATCATCAAGCATGCTGATGATTGGCTTGCACCTGGCCTCTAAAATTCTGCCATTGAAAGCTTCACTGAGGTTATTATCAATTATATCACATTTAAATTCTTTGCTGAAGAAGGCCCGACACCAATGCTTAGCTTTTGTCTGGAATAGTGCATCAAAGCCTTCCTTTGTCAGCTGCAACAACCCCTATTTGGCTAATCTGAAGTCAGCCATGTTGGTACTCTTCGCTATTTGCCAAAACGGCTTCTGCAGCATATCTCCTTTGTAGATCTTTGCCCAATTTGTATATATGTGCCTCGTGCACATTCTATGCTCAGCATATAACATCAACTTAGCTAATGTAGGAACAAGTCCCTACAAAAATTCAAATCAACAAATACAAATCAAAAAATATTCAAGTAATTAATATTAAAAGGGAATTAATTGACAATGGTATTACCTTCTGTTAGTCACTCATGAATACCCATCCTCCCCCCATCGTTTATGTCAAGGTCAACCATTAAATTCTTGAGAAACCAGGACCAAGTATCCTTGTTCTCAATCTTGATAACTACCCAAGCTATCGGAAACATTTGATTGTTGGCATCTCTCCCCACAACAGCCAACAACTCCCCCTTGCATAAACCCTTAAGGAAACATCGATCCAATCCTACAACTCTTCTACAACCAACCAAAAGCCCGTTTGCATGCATCAAAACAAATATAAAATCTATTAAACCTAGGTCCACGATCAGGTAGTGGCCTCTCTACAACCTCAGCATATATCCTACTAAATGGGTTTTAAACCACGCATTCGCCGGCATAATCCCATACCTGCGCATATTCTTCCTTGTACCTACTCATCAAAATTTGCATCACTCTCTGCTTAGCTCTCTTGCACTAATTCCTCGACACATTAACTCCTATCTCCTCCTTCACTAACTACTTAAACTGAGGGCATTTGATCTCAAGCGTTGCTTTGATTATATTTAAAAAAAATGTTTTGACAACTACACACTTGTTATCATTTTGTTATCAAAATGAATTAAACAAGTATGTTCCTCCTGGAAGGACCTAATCTGGAATGATCCCTTCCTACTCACAGCGCCGTATAGCTTCCAAGGACAATTGGGTTGCGAGCACTTAGCTCTCACAAATTCTTTTGTATTTCTAATGAATTCTACACTCCTCTGTTCAGTAATAGAACTCGCCATAATAGCTTCTTTTAATTGTTTTGCATTATCAAATTTTATGCCGACACACAAAACAGGTTTATTGACATTTGGATCATAGCAAGGGTACTTACTTTTCCTTCGACAAGCAGGTTCTTCATTATCATTCTCCGAACCAGCAGTTTCATTGCCGCAACTTGCTGTATCTTTACTTCCATTACCTCCAGCTAGAACTCCATCCAACTCAAGCTTTTCTCCTAAAGCTGGGAGTTTTTTTCTGAAAAATTTCATTTGATTTTATCTTGATTGTTGGAGTTCATCATCGTCTTCATCACTTAGGAAATTGACAATTGGCAAAGCTTCATCTTCTGACACACTATATTGAGCAACTTCACATTCTAATCCAACTAAGTCTTCATCAGCGACAGCTTTAACTGAGAGTTCACTCACATTTCTATCAAAATCTGTCTTCCTCTCCTCCCTCACTTGACTCTTATGTTGCTCTCCATCTAACATAGACTCATCCCGAACCTAATTACTATCATTTCCATCATCCTCATCAGCCTCATCATCACTATAATATTCAATATAGACCTTAGCTTCATCGCCATGAAGATAATGGTAAATGATATCCTTAATACCATTATCATCACTAAAAAATTTCAAACCATCCTTCAATTCCTTCCCAGGAACACAATAGTGCAATTTTTGCACTTTGCATTGAAAAAAAATACATCAAATCCCTCACAAAATCAATATATGATGGCTTCCCAACATTGACGTAAATAGTACCTTCGTTCCCACCACAATATTCCCAGTCATCAGTGCCAATAACAAACTCTCTACCATAGCAAACAATGACGCTTACATGATTCCCCTCCATTTTGATGCTGCACCCAAAGAATAAAAATAAAAAGTCATTCATTGAGACCATATAGTAGAATCATCAACAACTTTACATTTAATTGATTAAACAATTATCAAAAGAAACAAAGGAAGCCGATTTATTCAATTGATTAAACAACATAAGGTCTCCAACACCCATTTTTCAATTCGACCCCATTCGATCCCCACATAAACACTAACTAACTAAATAAAGTCGGGTCCCCACAATTGTCCCCAGCACTCCAACCAATTTTCCTCTGCGCTAAGCCCCCATTTTCCCCTCCATGACCTATTTTTCAATTCAGTCACCTTTAGTCTCCATAATTTTGCCCTCCCCACAAAAGTGATTAAACAAAAGTGAGGTCCCCACCATTTTTCCCTCTCCATAAATGCAGTCCAAGCCGAGCTCTTATTTTGCCCTCCATGCCCCAATTTGCCTGTTGGAACCCTAAATTCTCTACCCAATTGACCCACGGCGAGAACATGACAAACCTGAGTGAAGCGGCTGAGCGACGGTGGGCCAGCAAACAATGGCGCAACTACGACGATGGTAGATGGACGGCGGGTGGACGACGACCGTGCGACGGCGGGTGAGCGACGGTGGGCGAGTGACGGAAGGCGATCGAGGGAGCTACGTCGAGTGAGGGAGAACTCAAGATCTGAGCCCTAATTTTAGTCCCCCTTCTTCAGCGACATCGTTTTTTAAACACATTCCACGTAGGAAAATGAAGCGACGTCATTTCTTGTGGAGGATGGAATACGACGTCATTTATGCCATTCCACGTGGACTGCGATTTAAAATATTTGCCATGTCAACTTATTTTTCTTTAATATAAATGTCACGTATTTTTTTAGCTGGAATCTCTCGCCGTTGGCACCAAAATGATCATTTTTTCTCCGATTTGACACTAAAGTGATCCAAATGGAACTTTTGGCACCAAAGTGGCTTCCGTATACAACTTTTAGCACCAATACTGTTCTTCCCCCAAGCTTTGGAAAGGAAAGCCTATAAATAGCTGTCAACTATGCAGTTTTTAAGGTAAATCAAGCACTCTCTCTTTTTATCCAAATTCTAAAAAAGAAATGATATGGTCCCTGACAGAGTTGTCAAAAGAGCCAAAGCAACCCTCGTCCGTGTTCTAGCAGGGTTGATGGGAAATGAGGAAACGGAAAAGCAAAATTGAGGAAACATCTAGGCCTTCTTGGAATTTGGGTAATTTTGGGTAAACTTCTCAAAAGGTGGGGGCAAATTAGGAAAGTGAAGTTGACTCTAACCTTAAATCTAATAATTTTTTTATAAGAAATTATCATAAAAGTAAGTAGTGTACCGTGGAGGGGTGACCAATAGGTGAGTTGGGACTAGGCTGAGCCCATAGGTTATCCACACCCGATCACATTATAAAATTTGTGAAAATTTTTTAAATTGAGCTCTATCATGTCTAATTTGTTGTCCAAACTTGACCATAACATGAAAGTCTGTATTAAATTTTGGGATCACTGCACTAGAAATTCTAAAACTTGTTACAAAAGTGCGATTAAATCCTAAAATTTTCAAATAGTGCAATCAAACTATAAAAATTGTCAAATTTGTGCAATCAAGTCATTTCATTGACTCCATTCAACTTGGCTAATGGAAAATGACGACGTGGCTTTTCTTATTATTTTCTCTTTCATTTGTGGTGTTTAATGTTACCATAGAATAAAGCATAAAACAAAACAATTTTGTTTTGGCTCAAATCCTAATTTTTCATCCAAATCTTAGTTAAATTATATTAAAAAAATAAAAGGCTAATAGCTTTTTTTTTACCAAAAGAACACAAAAAAGGAAAAAAAAAAAACCCACAGGCCATTCACCTGTGGGCCGCTGCCCCACCGTCCCTGCAAAGGGCCGGCAAGCCCTCATTGATGGCCGACTAGGGTCATCGGGGCCTTAGTGAATGTTGGTGACCCTAGCCAACCACAGGCAAGGGTTGGCCTCGACCAAATCTGTGGTTGGCAAGGGTGGTCAAGGCCTGGGTGATGGTCGATGACACTTGCTGACAATAGACAAGGCCCGCCCCTCTTCTAAAACTAGGCAAGGGTTGCCAAATTTGTGGTCAGCAAGGGTTACTCAGACCCACCGACGGTGGGCTGTGGCGGTGACCCCTTGTTGAGGGACCTATGGCTTTTTCTTTTCTCTTACGTGTTCTTTTTATAAAGGGGGAAAAACCATAAAAAAAAAATTCAAGCTATACTCATTGTGATACATTTATCTTGAACTTTTATTTTGTAACATTAAAAACTCCAAACTATGCCCACTATGACACATTTACCTTAAAATTTTTCTTGTGATATAAAAAAACCCAAAACCTATAACTATTTGGCACATTTACCCTCCATCAAGGTTCTATTAGATGATTTTAAAACAAAAGCAAAGTTGGTTTTATTTTACTTAAGTCACATAGACATCTTGTCAACACTATTTGTTTTTCTAGTATCCATGTAAACAAATTTTTAACAATTCTCATTGACGGAACTTTGATGGAAGGTAAATGTGTCACATGAGGTATGAGTTTGAGATTTTTTGTGTCACAAAAAAAATTTAGGGTAAATATGTCGTTGTTGGCATAGTTTAGGGTTTTTTTGTGGGTTTTGCCCTTTTATAAAAAAAGCTTTTCGCCTTTTTATTTTTTAAATTTATTTAATTAAGATTTAGATTAAAAATTAGAATTGGAACCAAAATGACATCGTTTTAGTCTTTTACTTCATGCTTCACGTAGAAGAAAGAAAATAACAATAAAAATAGCCACGTCAACATTTTCCGTTAGCTAAGTTTGACGGAGTTAACAGCAAAACTTGATTGCACAAATTTATCAAGTTTTAGAACCTGATTGCATTTTTCGAAAATTTTAGGATTTAATTGCACTATTGTTGACAAGTTTTAAAAGTAGAATATTTGAAGCATTCAGTTTGGTTCATTTTATTAATTTTCTTAACATGGCTATGCTCAATTGATCGTCTGTTAATGCATGCAAACAGCTCGGTCCATGTGCAACAATTATAGGTATAAGGATCCAAGATTGCTCTAAATGAGGTACAATTTTAAATATATGAAAAACCACATATATAATAATTAATAAGCCAACAACCAAGCTTGAAAACATTTTTCCTTCTTTTATATGTGAGGGCAAATGGTAATTTTCTTGCTAGGAGAGAGTCGGATCGAGGTAATTTTTTCCTAACTTCTCTCTAGATTATTTACCACCAAATTGCTGGTCTTCCTTTCCCACGAATTATTAAAGATCTTGCGGAGGTGATCTGATTTAATAATATCTGTCTTATAGAAAATCGTTGTTATGTTATAATAAAATTAGGATTTTCTACATATATAGTTGCCATTCTATATCGGTATAAATCGGAAAACCAATGAATTTTGAAAATAGAGCTATGTTAATAAATAAATTCGTAATTTTCTTCTGATTTAAAAATGCACTTTTCATGCATACAAGTTGTAGTTGTTATACTGCCGAAATGAATTTGGAAAAGTCATTGTCTTTTCTGGATCATCATCCTGTTTATTAAGAGAAGGTGCTGCCAGCATCCACTCTCCGCTAGTTTGATGCATGCCCTGGATGTACGGATCCCAATTTAAAATGTGATTATTCTTTTTTAGTGTGCGGACATTTTGCAACTCGATTGAAATAATCTATGAATTATAAATTCGAACAAAAGGTGAGTTTTGTTTGAGTGAAAGAATTTTTCATAGATCAATTTTCTATATTTTTAAACGTTTGATTTGCTGAAAATGATCAGTCAACAGAAAACTAATCATGATCGAAGAAAATATGCATACTTAAAGTTAGGAAAATGAATTTTCTAACGTGAAACTGAGTAAACATATTTTCTAGAAAATGATTTTCCATAAACCATTTTCCTTATCATCCCATTTTCGTAACAGAAAACTAATCATGATCGAAGAAAATAAACACATCCTGAAAATGACCCCTATTCTATGCGACGATGCAATAGCTTTCGAGTAATATCATCCCCTTTTCCGGTGGGACGATTGGTACATTAGAGAAGTTCAAATGCAGCCTCCCTTCATAGTGAATTAGTGGTAATGCTGGAAAGTAGATTGATTCAACATGAGATTGTTGTACATGAGCGGTCAATCATTCTCCGAGTGTTAATTCTGTCGACTATGCATTTCGCTCGTCTTGGAAAATTTTGGGCAAAATCGTTCTACAGTGAGCATGGTTGTCAAAACTAGTGAGAAAATGCTATATAAGGTATTATTTTTGTTTAGGGACATTACTAATTACCCTCCACAAATTTCAACATTTTACCACTTACCCTCATTTAGATTCAAAATTACCAAAGTGCCTTCTTCAGTGAGGAAGCCCCCAAAACAATCCTCAACCCAAACCATCCTCACAACTAACTCACCCAAAAACCTCACCCTACTCTCTCGCTCTTCTCCCACCGGCCATCGGCTCTGCTGTAGTCGCTGACACCGCCGGCCGCCCATCGTTGAGACACCACCCACCTTGCCCCTCACCACCAACCTGGCACAGCATCTCTTCAGGTAGGTACAACGTGCCCATCTCTCTCTCTCTCTCTCTCTCTCTCTCTCTCTCTCATAGGTAGAACATGGTTATCAGAAAGTACAGATTTCGATCTCGTTATGTCAAAAACATCTTTATAGTATTAGTAATTATAATAAGATAGTTGTCTCTAAATATTGATATATTTTGCATACTTGAAGGTGATATTTTTTAAATTAAAGTCAGATTTAGAATCTAAAGCAAAAGGATGAAAGTCAAAGTCATCTCAAATACATACTTAAAAATTAGGGTTAATATCACGAAAAACCCTAAACTGGTACACTTGTGACACATTTACCCCAAACTATTTTTTTTACCATAAAAAACCCCAAACTGGTACATTTGTGACAATTTTACCATAAACTATTTTTTTGACCACCAAAAACCTCAAACTGGTACACCTGTGGCAATTTTATCCTGAACTTACCACAAAAAACCCCAAATTGATACATATGTGACAATTTTACCCTGAATTAAAATTTTAATATTATTTTAATATTTTTTTCGAATTTTTATTTATCTTTATTTTTTATTTATTTTTTTTCATCTTCAACCTTTAGCTGATTAACGGTTCGACGACCGGTCGAGGAGGCAAAAGTCGGCAAGGGCCGCCCTCGCCGGCGTCGGGCGAGGGCTGTCCTCGCCGACTTAGGCGAGGGCGGCCCTTACTCGACGCAGCAAGGGTCGCCCCGCCGGATCCGGGCGAGGGCGACCGCCCGTGGTCGAGCAAGGGCGGCCCACAGGGTTTTTCTTCGCCTTTGGCGGTCATTTGGATCGCGATCGCCAAAGGTTGAAGGTGAAAAAAAAAAAAAGAAAAGAAAAAAAAAAAAAATTCAAAAAAAAAAAATAATAATATTAAAAATTAGTTCGGGGTAAAATTGTCACATGTACTAGTTTAGTTTTTTTGTGGTATATTCGGGTAAAATTGTCACAGTGTGTACTGGGTCGAGATTTTTATGGTCAAAAAAATAGTTAGGGGTAAATGTGTCATAAGTGTACTAGTTTAGAATTTTTCGTGGTATTAATCCTAAAAACTATCAGGAAGAAAAAGAGACATTTCTATTTGTTGGGGGCCCAATATCCGGGAGAAGACTAGTCATGCGTATCCAACACATTCCTTGATCAACTTAGAATGGGTCTAGACAAATCCCAGTCCTCCGTAGCACTTGCTGTATCATCTTAGGACACGCCATAACAGCAAGAAACCTGCAACTTTTGAGTGTGGAAAGGGTCATGTTTGTAGCCTACCTACATGTCTTCAACCGGCAACTTATATGCTTCAAACCCGTTTGACTGGATTGTGGAGACGAGGCCATCTGTAGCCCAGCCATCTGTAGTGATCACCAAGATCAGGAGAATTTGTGGGTAGTTGGCACATCAACATCGGAGCCTCAGAAAATCAAGTTTGCAGGTACATGGATTTAGTATATTAATGGACGATTGAGAGGTATGGATAAAGACTGTTGCTTGTAGAATTTAGATTTAAGTAATTGCATATTGATTGATTGATTGATTGATTGATTGATTGATGGTCTGTTCGTGAATGTTACTCCCTTGACCATCGCCAACACGGCAAGGGGTGCAGTTCTTCCTTGTTTCCTGGTTCTTTGTAGAAGAAATCAGTATATAGACAACGCAAATTGATATAATTCTCTCATCTTCTAACATGACTGCATAGTCGATTGACAGCACTCTGTACAAAGTCTACAGGTTCTTTAAGAGAGAGAGAGAGAGAATTAGACGAAATTTTATAATGCTTAAGTCAAATTTTACAAATCCTATATCCATGACAACCGATTTTGTGATAGTTCATTGCGTTGTCTGGATCGAGAAGAATGCTCTTGCGTTTCATATGTCTGTCTCCTCAGATTGAATTCAATAGTATGATGTTTCTCTGCATTCAAGCCAGACTTGGTCAAACCTTATCTAGAGTGAAGAATCAGAATTAAGCAGGATGTTTTCGAAAGAGAATTAAGAAGAATTAATTACCCACGCAACAGATCACTGCAGCAATACAAGACCATCCATTCACCCGATATCACTATCTAGATTCTAATCAACATTTGATAATAACTCGCAGGAACACTAAAAGAAACTCCCATTTCAAGAATGACATCCTACGACCACTAGACCAAAACAGCCTATTTGTTAGTGAATAGATAACCCAACTGCCATTAAGTCATGTTGGAACGGAATTCCTTCGGTGCTGTAAAAGCTGCATCAAAGGCCAGAATATGTCTATTCTCTGAAAACCCTTTGAGGCCTGGTCCAGAAAAAAAAAAACACAAACAGATTGATTTAGTACAATCACAGATATTATCTCATTGAATCTCTGCATCAGCATCAATAGTATAATTGAGTACCTCAACAATGAAGCAGGCCCAGGTATTGCCAGAATCTTTCTCTGTAACACCCTTCACGATGGTCAATTCTAGGTGTCGAAGCACATGAGCAATGTCAAGAAAAAGCCCTTGATCGTTGCATAGCATCTGCAACAAGAAAGAATTTGTGGAGTTATAACCAGGTGTCACTCGCTCGTATAAGGAGAGAAACCTGATGAGCAATGAAGAAAAAAGTACAAACCTCAATAAGCATGAGTCCTGGGTATTCCAGGTCTTCCACCACTATCGGGCATACCTGAAGCTCACCTCCTAATTCAAGAGCCCAACTAGCTCCACCCTGGGAATCAGCATCGATTTCAAGTGCTCTCCATCTGCTCCGTCCGGATTCCTGTGTGACATAACCATTCAAAAATGTCAACTTACGTACACGTAACATTTCGTTTAAAATGTATATTGTCTAGTAAATTTGATGCAAATCAACAAGGAGTTAATGCAAAACTTCCAAAACATCTTTTTTAAGATTACATTGCTAGTTTATCCTCATCTGAGTCGGACAGAGAACAAGTGGATCCATGGGTTGTGTTCAACCAAATTTGTTTTAGGTGCCCTCAGACTGTCATGAGCATAATACTTCCGTCCGGTTGTGCAGATACTACTTTTAATCAATAAGCAGGGACTAATGAAGTCGGCTGCATGTGATGTCTTGCCTATTCATTCTAATCAATAAGTAGGGACTAATGACACCACCACGAGGTATCTTGCAGCTGTAGCTACACAGAGTTCCTCAAAGAAACTACACAGACATTGATCAAAAGAAATGCAAAAGAAAGAGAGAAATCATAACAAAATCTTCCTTTCAAATGTTCAACTACATTTCAATCCAACATATGAACTTATTGAGTATTAACGGACGAAGTATATTTCTTAAGATGATTTCACAAAGGCTCATTAGCAATCTGTTTTGAGGTTTCTCATGGAAGAACCATCAGCAGGAAGGTCTAAATGTAACCTTATCGATTTGATAGTACAAAAAAAAAAAAAACAAAGGGTTTTAAAACTTCAGTTCTCGGCCACACAGAAGTTATTGAAGTCCTTGTGCGAAAACAGTTCCAGAGGTCTATGCTGGAGTGTTTAACATTTGAGGAACGGTAATGATCATGTACTGCGAAGCTTTCATCTTAACATGCAAAGTCTAGTATTGAAACGTATTTAGTTACCATTTGCAAATCATACTTAACATGTGTCCAGTAGCATATGTCTAGTCTAGCAGGTTTTACTTATATATAGGCTGTAGAAATTTCACTCCCAGCTCCTCAATCTCCTCTGCGGAAAGGACCTTGATACTTAATTACAATCAATCGTGAATTAGGCAAACTGTACATTTAAATTAGATCGGAAGTCCTCGACAATGCAGACAAAAAGTCCAAAAGTTCATTAAGTTGGACTGCATTCCAGTCATGTGATTCAATCAGAAAATATTTGGATTTCTTTTAAGAATTTAAGAATCTTGTACAAAGTCAATTGAGAACAAACAGAATGAAGAAATGCATAAGAGGAAGGAAAGACCCCAGTTACATTCTAAATATATTAACGAAAGCTGAAACGAAGAAAGCCAGAATTTGATGCATAAGTAGTTTCATTATAACATTTAGTCAAACAATCTCTTTACACAAGGCTGATCACTATAATCTCCATGACTGAGAACTATGCTATAAGAATAATCAGACTGGTGGTGGCATCTCTATTCAGCTCATCATTTAGCAGTCCTTTGTTATGGAAACCATAAGAAAGGACATGAAGAGATACAATGTATCACATAACATGTATCTCGCATAAATTGTTATTTAATGGCACAACACAGTCTATTGTTTTACAAGCCATAAAAAAGAAAAGTAAACAACAGCTTTTTATGTAGGACAATGTGTTTGAAATCATATCAATGCTCGGCATGTGATCAGATGATATGTCAAGACCTCACTCTATCCGCCTACTCCAAGGCCCCTGCAGCCATGAGACCCACAGCGGAAGCATCGCTCACTGCAACTGCAATTAATTTGCAGTCACTCCCTCCCCTGAAAAACTCCCCAGCGCAGCCACAAAATATTTCTCTCCTACTCTCTCTCTCTCTCTCTCTCTCTCTCTCTCTAGGAGGCTATTTAAGTTTTCTTGATAGCATTCATTTTTTCACTTTAATTGTCTACCAAGTTCCTGTACTTCTCAAAAGTAACCTTGTCCTTGGCAACCTTCTACATTCACGAAATTAACCAGCTAAAACCAGGAAACCGGCAAATATGGGGCTGACAATAGTTAACAATGTATATTTTACCGCTATAAACAGGATTAAGCGTGTGATGCTTCAGTTAATACGCACTCATACTCTACAACATCTGGTTATGCTTTACTTTATACTCGATGGGAATTGACAAGTATCTTCCTAGGTCATTATATCATTTAAAAGCCAATAAATAGTCTCTGCGAGCTTATGCAATGTAATGCTTCTGCACTATGTAAAAGATGGGGTCCCTGCAATAAAAATGGGGGAAGGAATGGATGCAATAATATAGGACGAGTTAAATACCTCTGGAGGCACCCACTTCTTCAACTTCTCTGCCCGGTTGGTTGCGCCTCTTAAGAACAGCATGTGATTGATTGTTCTATCTAGAAGGCCATCAATGCTGCACTGAAATCACAAATCACACAAAAGTAGTTAGTGAGCATAGGTAGCAAGGACAGGAAAATGACATGGAAGCACCAACTATGAGATGGTACGGACCTTTGCACCATTTGGGACAAGGTCCCTAAGTTCCTTCACTCTGTCCTGAATCAACTGTCTATCCCTTGGTCTTATCCTCTGGTTATCACCTGGTCTTCCCTTTCTTTTGCTACCGCTGATCATCTTCTTCTGCCCCATAGCCTGTTCATGAGGGGATCTTCTCTTCCTCTGCTCTTTTTCAGTGACTGTACTCAGCGTGCTTTTATCTGAAGTTAAAGAATCGCTGGAAGTTTCTTTACCTATATTCCTAGAGCTGAATGCAGCAGGAGTTATGTGGCTTGCAAAATCTCCACTCAGGCAGCTTTCTTCAGACTTCGTTTTTGTTCTCAAAGAAGTCGAAAGTTGCTCCGGTTGAACAGTTGAAGATGTGATGTTGGATTTATTTGGTGAATTACCACCAGGACCATCATATGAGTTACTGACAATAGATTCCAAGAGATACTCCTCTTCATCTTTGGCAGGATATCTCCCAGATTCCCCAGCAAACGGCTTATTGCCATCAACAAAATCTTGATTCTCAGTCAAACAAGACCTTGTAAGCACATCCATATCTGGAAAAAACGAATCCACTGGAAATTCACTTTGCCACAAGAAAGTTGGTCCAGGAGCTTCATCTATCTCATAGTTCACAGAGAAGCTAGACATGTTGCCTACGGTTTCATTTTCGATATTCTCAACATCATTGTCTCCAAATGGTAGGCTCACAAAGTCGCTAGCAGTGAAGTAGTCCTCCATGCCATCATAAAAGTCACCTAACCCGCCTGAAATGTAACATTTGTTGAAGGCATGCAATTCTTCTTCTGCACAAGAGAATCCAAAATCATCATAATCCATCCTTTCTGACCGGTTTGCAGGTCCAATTGGGGGAGTTGACACTTTGGAAGGACTGGCTGCCAAGACACAAGTCTGATTTTCCCATGCATCTTCTTGAATTTCTGACAGAGGCCGAACATGTACAAGATTTAGCATGCTGCAATTCGCCTCAAAATTGCTATATAACCCTTCAGATTTTGTTTTAAAAACCAGGTTGCCAGTTATGTTCAATGACTCATCCACATCATCTATGAAACAGGATGGGATTGAATGATCCTGCAGGCCATGGTTCATCGTGGAAGTTAGAGAACGGCTAAAATCGTGTTGAAGTGAGACTAATCCCGTGAGATCAGCAACTATCGCTATGTCTTCAGCAACCTAAAGTCAACAGGATAGAATATGAGACAAGTTATATTCCTCCAGCTATTAACTTGTATATTATAGAAGGAAAGAGTATGAAGACAGACCACTTCCAAGGAGCCTAGTTGCAAGACCCCGTGTGGAAGAACAGGTAACAGGAGAATAGTCTGCGCAAGCATATTAAGCAAGATCAGTAGGGTAACTAATAAAAGAAACTACTGCACAGCCACAAGTAAACATATGAAGTAACTTTTACTTGAAAATCAACTTGCACATTTTCCAACCATTCCTTGAAGCACATGGTTGCCAGCAAATCCATATGCCTATAAACACATGGTATTGGGACCGTCATAATAAAACTACCCTACTATACTTTGTTATAATATCTATCATATTGGCATAGTTATCAAAATATAATCAACGCATTTATTACCTTCACACCGGCCAAAAACTGTGGTAGCCATTCTTCAGGAAGCTGCAAAGACACAATGTAATTTAGAGCTGCCATATATCCAGAATAAACTGTACAAAGTCCTTCAACTGGCTAATATAATGAATGAAAAACTCGTTGCAACTAACCTCTAAAGGAATCTCAGAGTTGGACTGAGAAGCCAAAATATCATCAGAAGAAAGCCAACAGTAGTTGCCTGTGACTGCCACTTCGCCTACAAGCCTAATGCATGTAAAATGAATAACATCAAGACACTGCTATTGCAATTATGTATAAAGTAAAATTTTGTGCTGCAGGTCTATTCTCAACCAATTAAACACAAAATATTTTGCTCACATATCATTATTCTTTTTCTGGATTTTCAGCGAACAAGTATTCAAATTCCACACACAGAGACTTTTTATTAAAAATACCACTTAAAGCCCTGAAAAAACTAATTGACAAGGATTATGCAAAACACAAATGGAGACGGAGAAAATTCACAGAAAGTTAAGACTGACATATTACCCTTCTCCCAGTGAGTAGTGAAGACATGACATATCGGTTTCCACAACTCGTAAAGGGCTTGCACTTTCATTCTGTATGCCATTTTCATAGGCTAAAGAGAACAGCTCGCCTGATCTGTTGAAGTATAACTCATCTAAACAATTCTCTATGTTTCTTCTAGCCTTTGAATGGTCAAAATACCCATCTTCCCATGTTAAAACCCTGAAAATGAATTGTGTACAGAACATCGTCAAAAGGCAGGAAGTTTTTCCTTTGAAAGTAATTTGCAGAATTAAGTGTAGGCTTTGTACCGAGACCATCGAGACAAACATTAGACACACTGACATATGACACCCATCATGACCCGATCCTGCTTCATGTCAATTAAAAGGGACAAGTCCCGTGGCGGGGGCAGACAGAACATTAGCAAAACCCCAGAGATGGTTAATGCGTCTTTCATCATTAAACATCTAGATCAAGATCATTTTTACCAGAAATGCCATCAACAATCATCCAGGAAGACAAAATTGAACAGTGCAGACCACATAAAAAACCAGATCGTTCATTTCTAGCCCAGCACTGAAATGCTCAAAATTCAAAGGACCATCCATCAGACTACTTGCAATCACATAAACACAGGGTAAGGAATTGACTTACGTAGGGACTTGACGCCTGATCTTCCAGAACACCGCGTATGTCCAGGGTGAATCGTGACACAAGCTCTGTAGCAACTGTCGTAAAGCAGCAGTTCCCATGCTACTGGGTCAAACAACTTGGAAATTTTTTCCCCTAAATTACAAACTCCTGATACAAAACAGTGTCCTCAATCAATATAATCACCAAGCCTATCTCCCTAGCTACCTCGGTACGAACCTCGCCCCGCTCGCTTCATCTGCAACCCAGCTCTACGCTTCGTCGGCCTTCGCTTCACCTGCTGCCTGGTCAGCACGAGCATCGAGTATCCCATGGTTTCGGGCTCAAAAACTCGAGCTCCAGCCTCGGAATCACAAGTTCCTACGCAGCTCTAGAAGCGTTGGAACGCAGAGAGCCTCCACCTATCAAAGGCGAGAGGGAGAGAGAGACAGAGAAAGCAAATGCGAATTCTTTGTCTTTGAACAAAACATGAACGGGTCTCGACGTCCCGATGCTGTCATTTATAGAGGCAGAGCAACCTCCGCCACCGGTCACCGGTTCATCCGGTCCGCCTGCGGTTATATTCAGTTAAATTTCCACTGCTCGTAGGTTCAAACCGGGAGCCGTCGGTCAAGATTCATCGTCCTCCGCAGGATGCGATCAGATTCCGGGCCCCACCCAATGAGAAGGTGTGCACTGTGCAGCGTGCACCCGAAACTATTATTTTGGCTTTTTATAATTTGAGGACATGCTGTTTTATTATTTCTTGTAAACAATGCGCGCACTTGAACACTCGCCTAATTTACATTCAAAGGTTCGGTTTGTTTCACGAAAAATAAATAATTAGAAAAATATTTTCTTAAAAATAACTCTCCGTATTGCTTAAAATAATTGATCGACGAAAATATTTTCATTATCGACTATTATATATGCCTAAACATCTTAAATGCAGTGGTCCCTTTTCCTCCATATATCATGCAATTATTGGAAATGCGCGGTGTCGGGTTCCATGTTTTTTTTTTGTCTGTCATACTCTAACTCTCATTTTACTCTCAGACTTTTTCCTTGTCTCCTGCAGAGCGCAGGAATCGAAACTAACACTTGAAACTAAACATCCCCAATCCCAGCCCCTTGAAAAGGTAGGGATTTGATGTTGACAAGTGCTTTAAAATGATTGTTAGACATGAGACAGATGGATGTGAGAAATGGGAATAAGAGTTTGCGCCAAGACATGCATTTCATTCTAGCTCGTGCTAAATCTATATACCAACGACTTAAGATGAAGAAAATTTGTAATCGCAACAAATCACCGAAAAGGCTCCTATGGTTTCATACTTGATAAACTTGATTTTGAATTCGAATCTTGAGAAATTAGAGACATCAATAATCGCCCCGTTTTACTGAAATCAACCATCCGGCAAGACAATCTTGTTTAGTCGCACAACCATCGATTAACACGTTTTCCTTTCTTTCTTTTTTTGTTTTTTATTTGGTTATGCAATGAGCAGATGATGTGCAAGTCACTTGGTTCTTTCCTTAATGGGTCCAAGCAAACCTACTTTAGAGAAACTTAGCAACAATTAATCTTAGTTTAACCAGCATTATCACCCCACAACAATGTTCATGAGTGACTTTACTCAATAAAATACATTAAATCAGTAAAATAAATGGAAATTTTAGTGGTTTGCTTGGTCAGCAATCATTTTCGACCGCTTAATAATTCAGTATTTAATTTTACATAAAATCGAGCATTCAATTAGGGTCGACCTGGCCGGATGCAATGAAACGAGCTGATTACCTCACATTGCTTGTCCCTCATCTTGCTGCTCCTGTTTTTTTATGGCACCACTTGGATTAAAGATCTGATAATAAATTTACGCTAAGTTGAAGCTAGACGCGGCAACCCTCGGGCGCATCGAATGCGTGCATGCGATCCGGTCAAACATTGTGGCGACTGTGTGCTAACAAAAATGTCAGCAATCATGCCTCTTAATCGAGCGGTGGAGTTGCTCAGGCAAATGGAAAAACATCATTTTCAGTGGTTGTAAAAGCTAGAGAGGAACATTATTGGGTCCTTCCTAATTTCAACGCGTCGGCCCAATGAGCAACCTCTGACTTGTATATTCATTGCTCAGTGAATTCATACGAGTTTGAAAAGAAGAAATTTTCATGTCTCATTCAAAGCAGGCACTGTTGATGGAAAAAGAATACTAGAAATGTCATAACTTGCATACGGTGCTCACTTCAATAACAAAATTTTTCGATCAATCACTTACATGCCACTTTCGTATAAAAAAAAAAAACTACAAATTCGGTGCCATCGACAATCTGAGTTGCCGAGAAATCCGACATGGCAATATTTTATCATATAATATCTGCCGTAACCTATGCTGTTTATGTCACTCAATATAAATATTAAAGTACTTTGTAACACCATTGCCTATTCTTTTTTAAAAAAAATTGAGTTATAGAAACCCATTGGCAAGAAAAGTGCAACACGTCTACTGGCTGCGATTGTAATTTGTGAGTCGTCCCCCACATGTGGTTTTCACGTTTACGCAACAATGAAAAGGCAATTTAATTTAGATTAGAATGACTTAAGTTGGGGATATAAAAACTCTGTGACAACTGGGAAAGAAAAGGACCGCCGATGTGCATACACGATCGAATCGCTGCATCTTCAATAAAGAAAAGGGACCAGGAGAGAGCTGGCTAAGCAAGTGATTGTGTAAGAAGACGTCATGCATGATGTCCATAGTCGTGGGCTCAAGTTGCATTTTATTACAGCAATTTTGTCTAAGCAAAGAGAAAACTCTAACAGTTAGCATATTGAAAGATAAAAATGTTCTGTGTGCGGATGACATTACCAAGTTATGTGATGGATCAAGCAAATCATTTTTCAACAAAGTGATAACGTAGGGAAATCAAACTTTCTTTTCTAAGTTTTGCAAGGATCATAGCATCGATGGACATGTTTGCGTAGGCAATTTGTTTGTGTTCATAGAGACTAATCGAACCACCTATTCACAGTTTGAAATCATATATTTGCCCCCTAGGTGATACTGTTAGCCACCATAATTGGTATAAGAGCCTACTGCTCATATTTTAAGTGTTACTTCACTTACTGAGTTAACGATCTATGGCTAGCATGCTTGGACCATGTATTGTTGAAGGATAGAATAACACCAGACCTCCCTATTTCAATTAGACAGACAATGACATCTAGAAGAACAAAATGGAAACTTTTCTAAGATCCACAGATCCTTTAATGTGAGAAGTTTTCCAAAATGGAGTGAATGTTCCAACACCCAATAGAACTACAACTACTGCTGTGACCGATGAGCTAGGAGACTTAAATGAAAGAAGAGCCAGCTAGCCAACCATGACTCCTCACAATTTAGCAAATGAGAAGCATTGGATACTAATGCTATGTACTCTCTTTATTGTGCATTATCTCCTGCTGAATATAATCACGTTTCTTCTTGTGAAATAGCAAACTAGATATGAGACGAAATTCAGGTGACCTTTGAAGCAACAGACAAGGCTAAGGAGACCAAGATGAATGTACTCTTGGGAAAATATGAATCCTTCAAGATAAAACCAGATGAATCTGTCACCGAGATGTTCTTAAGATAAACAGAAATCATCAATGGAAAGGAAAAAACATTCACACCTGCAGAGAAAGTGATTAAACTTCTAAGAGGACTTTCAAGAAACATAGACGATCGTGCCTCTCACTGTTGATTAAACGAATTGGAACTCTTATGGCGTATAAAGTAGAACATGAGAATGATGAAGCAGACAAAGGTAAGAAATCAATTGTTTTAAAAACTGACATTTACGATACAGGTGAAACAGATTCAAAAGCAGATGAAGAATTCTAATGGAAAATAAGTTTGGATATATGGTTAGAATTGGAAGAAACTTCAAGGGAAGAAATTAACGCAAGCAGTTTGAAGAAAGAAAATTCTTCAAGAACAAAGAAGAAGGTAAGGACATTATCTGTTTCAAATGCAAGAAAGTTGGGCACATAACACTAGACTGTCCAATCCTAAAAAAGAATTAGGGTTCACGAAAAAGCGTAAATTGGTACATTTGTGACAAATTTATCCCAAACTAATTTTTTTACCATAAAAAACCCTAAACTTGTATACATGTAACAAATTTACTCCAAGCTAATTTTTTAACCACTAAAAACTCCAAACTAGTATATTTGTGATAAATTTACCCTCCGTTAAATTAGATTAATAAAAAAAAAATTACAAACTAGTACACCTATGACAAACAGAGGGTAAAACCCCAAATTGGTAAAACCAATAACTACCTCATGTCATTTAACTAAGCAATTTGATAATAAAATTTAACGAAGGGTAAATTAATAACAGATGTACCAGTTTGGGATTTTTGGTGGTCAATTAGTTTGAGGTAAATTTGTCACATATGCATTAATTTGAAGTTTTTCATAGTATCAATCCAAAGAATAAAGGACAATTTGAAACAAAAAAGAAAGCACTAAAAGCAGATACTTGGAACGACACCAAGTGCGAAGATCGTGATGAAGATGAGTATGCAAACATCTATCTTATGGCAGACTCACAATTAGAGGAAGAAATCGAGGTAAGTTATCCTGAGATCCTTGATGAAGTATCTTAATACATCAATGAATTATGTCAAGACTACAAATATACTCTTAAGAAAATCTTGGAGTTGAAGGAAAATATGAAGTTGAGGCATCAGAATTTTCTACGGAAGAAAATATTGTTGTTTTAAACAAGGAAATTTCAGAAATCAAGGAAAAATGAGATTTGATTGAAAAAGAAAATGATTCTCTCGAAGAGAAAATTTCAAAAGTATCCAAAAAAATTTCTTTTGGCTAAAAACTTTTGGAACGTATTCTTTCCATACAAGTTCTGTATTACAATGAATTTGACTTGGCTTTCAAAAGGAAAGTGATATCAAAAATGATTTTTCAAAAGTCAGTGAGAGATTAAGGCACTTGTCTTCAAACATTTCCTACAAAAATCATTTTAGAAAATAATTTGTAAAACCTATTGGCTGAGACTTCTACAAGTGCTCAAACTTTGGGGATCACAAGAGCATCCAAATTCCTTGAGAATTTGTGAAGGAAGAGCTCCCCAGACTGACTGTTGGTAAGGATACAATGCTGAAAATGCACTTAAGACCTTCTTTGAAAAGATGGAAGAATTCCAAAGATGAAGTAATGAAGGTTGACAATTGCAAAGATGATCCGGCCATTACTATTCGAACCACTCTGAAAAAGAAAAGAACAATTAATGTACTGAAGGTGTTGGAAATAAACACCCAAGTATTGAAATGCTTAAAGTAAAGGTATGGAAATGAAAACCCGATACTTGTCTGGCAAAGATATGATCCCTCACGAACTTGACCCGATACCAAGTCAAGTAAAGAATATACAACCCTTTGTTCTAAGCTTTTGGATATGAACCCTTATAAGGTTGATGCTAGAGACAAAGCCTACTTCCTAAATTTGAACTAGATTAAGGTGGGTCTAACTTCTACTCAGTTTATAAGATGAAAGTCCTAAACTAGACTAAGCTACATATTCATTAAGAAGTGATCCTAAATCTAATTTGAACGTTATTTTCTAGCTAGACTATTTAACAAAGTTCTAAGCTATTTTAATTATTGATTTATATGTCCATTAACTAAGCTAGCCTATTCAATACTAAACTAATCTAGTAAACCTAAATCTAATCACCGCCATGGACCACCATTCCAACCTCTCAGCCGCCGGTCTCTACTGTCAATCTCATAATTCGTTCATGCAATCACTCAATTCACACGTTAGCAAGTTCAACCGATCAATCATTCATCCAAAGTATCAAGCTTAATTTAGAGATTTGGCAATAATCATACAATTCGATTACCTATCAATCTTATAATCAACCAGGGATTAATTAATTAATGCTAAGTGATTATTAACCCTCATTTCCAAATTCATCAAGCAGTAGGCTAAGTCACAAAGCACCTTGTCTAATCCCTATTCTTTAGTTACCCGTCAAAGGATGATGCATCACTAATCAGATTAAGAGCAATCAATCATCAATTCAATCACAAACAATATCAATTAAGCATGCATTTAGGCTAACTAGACCTATAAACCCAAAAATCAATTAATTGACAGAAAGGTCAACTTCTCTGTTTTTTCCCTAATTTGGACCTTCTAAATTGTAATCCAATTGAATGCATTAACAAACTCCAAATTGAATGATTCTAATTGCTAATCAAAGTTTAGGATGTCTACTTCAACTTTCATTAGGACTAATTTTCCTAATTATGGCTAAATTAATACAAAAAAAATCAATTAAAGCGGACTGCTCCATATTAGACCTATTCCAACCCTACTTTTTCAAAGTTCGAGAAAATAGTAAACAAACGTCAAATGGCGCCAAAATTTACACAAGGCGATCAAGATGCACTTTACAACTTATGCAATTTACCATGAGAACTTAATCTGAAATAGTTTTTTAGGCCAATTCCAACTTTTACTCTGTTCATTAAATCTGACCGACCTATTTTGCATAACAAATGAGTTTTGGGCTAATTAGGATTATTAATTGCTCTACACTACACTAAATCTCCGATGTGACACTTTTTTTTAACGCAATTCATACATGCAACTCAACAATCTACGCATCACGTGTGAACTATTGTAATCATAGGTCATTAATGACTCAACATTAGTGGAATGTCTCTTCAGTTCACATGCATAAAATATAATTTTCGGCTCTTTAGTTTATGTGAAGGGGGATATTGTTGTAATTATTGGTTATCAATAACTCAACATTAATGGGATGCCTCTTCAGTTCACGTGCACAATATATAATAGTCATCTCTTCAGTTCATATGTTGAAATTAATTGTTGTCTATTCAATTCAAACTAAGGGTGTCCTTTGTCTTTAAGAAGACGTGTCTCTTTAGTTCTTAGAGGTTAGTGCTCTAAGTGTGCCGGTTTTGAGAAATGTTCAACATAGTCTTGTTAATATAGTGCTAATAGAAATATATTTGAACTGTTGTATTTCAAAAGGCATAATTTGTAAATCTACAAAGCACCATTGGCAGGAACTAATTGCCTTAAGGAAATTTGGTAATCCATACTTCATCTCATGTTTAATTCTTTTTCGATTTTATAGCATCTAGCAAATTTATGTTTGGTGTGTAATTTAGTTATCTTTATTTGTTAAGATTATATAAACATTGGCGTGGCCATTATTAAATTTGTTATCACTTTGTTAGAATTGTTATTTCTGTTTATATTTTCATTACAACAAACAGTATTGCACTTGCTCAAAAATCGCATTTCCTCCCTTGAGATATTCACCAAACACTAGAACAAATTTGAGGCTCACCAATCTACCATGAGATCTAATACTATCTGTTGGGAATGTGCAACAAAAACCTAATACTATCACTTGGGAAGATCGTCAAGAGGAAGCCCAAGGTTAAACGTGTCAACATATTCAATTGGATCTACCTTCACTCAAAAACTTAAGCTAATGAATTATGAGACAATTAGTATATATTAACTAGTCCACATAATACTAATTCTCCAATATGGGACTTTTTCTTATACAACTCACACGTGTAACTCAATAGATGTGTTTGGATCCTTCTTCAAAACCCGCACCTGTTTGTGGAGAACGATGAGGAGTAGGTTTTCAGGAAGCTACATGATCTCTTTCCAGATCTTTAAGACTTCATTGAAGATGTTGCGGAACCTCAATCGGAAGGCTCCGCTCTGATTGACGGGGTCAGTGGCTCGAATAATCATGCACATTAGGCAAGTTGGGGGACAAACTCATGGTTCTTAACACCGGTAAGGAGCCCCAAGAAAAGGACAACGCCGGTCAAGAACGCACATGAACGCGTGTGCTTCAGCAGCAAGGACGACGTATGGGACCTGAACGTGACGATCAGCTTCACTCGATTGGCGATGTATCGTATTTGGGAACCATATGGCGGCATACGAGGGCTGTAACCTGACGGCCGGAGAGATGAGGTGCATCACGAGGTTGTACAGCGACTAAGGGGGCCGACATGGTGCAGCTCAAGAGGGAGGACCCCCACGTGCTGAGCCGATTGCAGCAGAAGATGTACTCAACCGCTGAATGAGAAATGAAGACGACAAACGGTAACTACAAAAAAGGGGAGAAAAGAAAAAATAAGATAAAAAATCATGAAAAACGATGTTTCGATTTAGTTTGTCCACGTCAAATGCTTGTGATGCCACATAAGACAATTAGCATTGATCGGATGGCTGGTGATGACTGGACTACTACATCATTTACTTAAAAAGATATGAAGTGAAATTAATGATCAAATTGCATGGTGGTAGGAAAAGTCAAATCTCTGTATTTATCAAAGTGGAATCGTGGGGACCGAAGGATACCTCATAGTGTATTAAAACGATTTGACTTCAAAGATTCATAGACGATAGAAATGCACAAGTTGCGATTTCACTATCTCGAATGGCCAACTTGACAGGAAATCATCCAATTGTAGTAAACTGATAACGACTGCGACAATCTAAATACGACATTGCATGTTACTTGCACGACATTATTAGGCGAGATGTTTCTGTATACTTTGTCAAGTTGTCAACTACCTTCAGAGAACCAATTAGACTTTAAGAAGCCAAATATATATTCGAAGAGTTCGACGACTCCCGGGGTGAATGATGTCACAAGCTCTTGATTTTTTGTGCATGCGACTGTGCATCTTAGAGGTGAAACCAAGTCAAATCCTCCATCTATCGTGATCAATGCCCTTGACATCTTCTACGTTGTGTCTCATTTGGTGAAACTTGTGAGCTTTAGAAGTAAACAGCAGTTTCCCCTCTAACCATAAGTGAAAGATTGGAGTCCTCGATTTTAAGGAATAGTTTCACGAAATTGGAGAAGGATCGGAATAGCTCCGATCTTTTTCCATGCTTGAGTGGAGAGGGGATATGGGAATTGGGAAATATGTTATGTTCCTCCGCGTATATGTTTGATGGGGCAAGGCTTCCATTGGGGTAACTGTAACTCAGCTTCATCCTCGTGATTGGCCATTATTTCACCTAGAGAGATCGTTAAGAGGAAGTTCAAGTCCGGATCAGAGTCCGCAGCCTCATCTTCAAAGTTGGGAAAATTATCGAAATAATCGTAAACCTATTATACTTTTGCCAATTTAATCCTAAATATTTTAAGGGAAAATTCCAATTAGGGACCCTAAGTGGGGTCCTTTTCTTAAAGAGGACCCAAAGTGGAAATTGTGTCAAATAAGGGCCTGAAGTGCCCAATCAGTCTCAAATAGGGGCCCGAAGTACTCAATTTGTCTCAGGTAAGGACCCGGGTTCGCAGGCCGGTCAAATCTCGCCGGCTGGCGAGTATAGTTCTTTGTTCAAAGAAGGTTAAACAAGACATTTCGTCCCTTTTTTTTTCCTCTTCCCTCCGCCGGCCATAGCCGAGGCCGGCGGAGGTCGCCAACGTCGGGCGAGCGAGGGCGACCCTCGCCGGCGGAGGGGTCGGGCTCGAGCTCGCCGGACATCTGGGCGAGCTCGAGCTCGCTGGCCATGGCAAGCTCGAGCTCATGCCGGCCCTCGCCATGGCTGTCGGGGCGAGGGCGGGCTTCGCCCTAGATGGCCCGAGCTCAGCTCGCCGGTCTCGACGAGCTTTCGAGCTCGCCGGGCCATGAGCTCCGCCCGGATCTAAGCGCTTTCGAGAGCGCCGGTATAGCGAGCTCGCCTAGGACCCTACTTGGGGTCCCTAATTGGAATTTTCCCATATTTTAATTGTACCAATTGAGTGTTAAATCTTTTTACATTTTGTCAATTGAGTCCATCTGGTCAATTTTGGCCAAAAATCACTGAAGTAAACACCAACCGTCCTTCGTGGCACGATTAGCACTAACTAGGACAATTTTAATAATATTTTAATATTTATTTCGAATTATTTTAATATTTTTTATTTTCTCTTCCTTCTGTTCTATAGGCCCTCACTGCTAGGCAAGGGTTGACCCTTGCCTAGCCTTGCCCACAGTTGTGATGGTCTGGGCAAGGGCTGCAACGCCCTTACCCATGATAGACAAAGGCTTCACGACCCTCACCCGTTGGCTGGCGAGGGTCGACTGGCCCTTGCTTGTGATCAACGAGGGTTAGCGACCCTCGCCTAGTGACCAGCAAAAGCCCAGCAACCCTCACCAGCCATAATAAAAAAAAAAAAAAAACAAGAAGAAGGAAAAGAGCATAAAATAAAAAATAAATCGAAAAAATATATAAAAATTTTAAAAAAATTATTCAAGTTAGCATCGATTGTGCCACGTAACATGACCATCATCCATGTCAGTAATTTCCAATCAAAATTAGTCGGATGGATTCAATTGGCAAAACGTAAAAAGGTTTGTGACTCAATCGATACACTTAAAAAATTTAGTACTAAATTGATAAAAGTGTAATAAATTCATAACTTCTTTGGTAACTTTTTTGGCCGTCATCACAGGAGAGAGAGAGAGAGCCACGTAGAGTGGTGCGTGCTTGAGGCTAGTGGGATGGCGGTGGGAATACAGAGGATATCTATCTCAAATAACAATAGGAACGATACATGCATATGCGCCACCATATTGTTGTATCTTGACAGCACAAACTCCTCATCCATATGTCTATCTTAACAATTGAGTTATTGGCTAATTAGATTAGGACTGTAGCAAGCTACAAAATTTCCTAGCAAAACTTGGTTGGAATTCAATCTTGATTTTTTTTCTTGACCAGACACTCCATGTTGGTGACGCCGGCGATTCTCATGTTTGTAATTAATAGCGGTTTGTAAAAACATATTTGGGTTTGGTACAAGCAGGGTTCATGTCATAAACGGATTAACCCATTTAGGCACGAATTCACATGTTTAAGTTAATATGATAACATGTGATTTTTTTAACATGTCATAGTTAGACATGTTTTCGCATATTTAGTACTCATACTCTAAAAATTTTCTATCATTAAAAGTTCAAAGCAAAAACATAATTTAGGGCCTCAAACGTCATATGACATAAAAAAACACTAACTCAATAACATACTCTAGATGGAATGTCACGAGACATATTAAACCTGTTAACACATATTGTTGTTCATAAACATGTTCTATATGTTCGTGCGACACCACACACAATGACACATTTGGTAATCGAGTTAATCATGTCAGGGCAGTGAAGTTTATTAAATGTGTCGGGTTATGCTTAGTTAAGTTTGTGTTATATCCATGTTTTGACAAAACATGATTCACACTACACAACATAAATTGCAAGCCCTACTTGTTGATTCTAAACTTAGTGCATTGCAAGAACATTAAGTTCGAGGAAGAAAATACAACTTAATATTTGCTTGTATACACTACCAGGTAAAAGATTATGTGTTCCTATTATTCTTTCATTTGGACATTCCACTAGATACATTGATTAAAATTATACAATAAATTTCTCCTTTATTTTTTTTTATAGTGATAAGATGATATCCGAAATAGTTTTCAAGCATCTTGACAAGTTCACCTTCTTAATGATCTTAAAAGCGCATCCCCTTATATCGTCCAGTGAATTTAGGATTGTACTCCTCAAGTCTCCTAACAATACTTGATTTTAAATCCAATATCAGAAGGAGAAGAGTAAACTCTCTTACCATCTAAGACAACACGTTCTATTTACTTTTCTCACAAATGAGGCCAACATCTGTAGAATTAAAATCCATGGATAGACACATGATTGTATCTTTTATGTAGAAAGAGAGAAGTTACGATACGCGCAAAACATGACTATGCAAGCAAAGAGGACAAAAGGAAACTTCCGTCTCTTTCTTTCTTTTGTCAAAAATTGAAGTTCTAATTCCCCGTGAAAATTGCATGTGCCTCGGCAATCATCCACGTCTTGTACGGATGGGACCATCGCCCAGAGCCAAGAGGTCTCCATGGAGTAAGATTCCAAGTGATTTGTGGGACGACAAAGTAAGTGGACATCGAGTGAAATGCAAGGCACATACTTAAAGGCTCCGCACAACAACAGCGAAAAAGCTTCCCCTGTCCTGCTGCAAGTACTTACCTCGACCCGAGTCCATGAAGGCCACGATCTATCATTACCGTTGATCATATGAGTTGCACGTGTGGGTCTCACATTATCAACGCTGAGGATGTGTTTGGGTCCATGGAACAGAGTCCACACAAAACTTATCCCGACGTGCCCTTGCCTTTACGTCGTCGTTCTTAGGACTGTGCCACAGTTCTCTTTTCCACCTTGTGTTGAAGCCCACGTTCAGCCTTTGCTTTTGGGTCCATTCACAAAAGTGGTATTTTGTTTTGGACCACCCTCACATTGGCCCACCATGGTCTTTGGTCCACAAAAGATGGCCAATTTTTACTTGTGAATTGTAATATCGGCTCTTATTGGATGCATTGAGCGCATGCGCATCGAGTAAACTCGAACTCTCGGATTAAGTGGATCGTGCAATGGAACGTTGTTAAAACATACAGTTATATAGGTATAAGTTATGTATGTTGACGCAAAGAAGAGAATGTCCAGCGTTGCATTTGTTCATTTCTAATTAAAGACCCACTAGATTAGAATTTTAGGCTTAAAATAGTTAGAGAAATAGCAAAATGAATATACCAATGTGATGGTGGGAGGGGCAACTCATGTGCACGTGTTGCGTCCTGTCGAATTAACTTAAGGGTATATGTTCATTAAGTTAACACAAACGCGATCCATTTAATAGTCGTATCAGGAAACTCAACCTTAAAACGACCTATTTATAAATATAGGTAACTCGAACACAGCTCATATAACTCGAAAGGGGTTTGAATTGAATCAATCCAACCTGAATGTGATCTAGACAACCAAAATAGCATCCTTGTAACAAAAACAAACTTAAACTTTTTTATGTATTTTTCGTGAGATTGATGTGCTTAATAAATCAAGATGATTATTTGAACACAATCAAACAATTTTAGAGAAAATCAAGAGAATTATAGCATTTTTAACTTCATTAAGGGAAAAGATCAATGTTCATTCTAGAAAATCTAGAAAATTTTAAAGTTTTAAAGCCTTCTTAATATTCACTTATATCTAGTAAAAACAAAACAATATAGTCATTTAAACTAATAAGGTCAATGTAGGCCAAGTCATAGATCTTACAAATGCAACTTATGCAATTATACTTGTCAGACGAATGAATTTTGGATTACACAGGTTGCATCCGAACATGACCCATTTATTGATCATGTCAAACGAGCTGACAAAATAATGACACGAATACGATTAACATAAATTCAAACTTGCTAATTCGGTGTCGCGTGCTCGAGCTTCGTCAAAAATTGTCACCATTGATATGAATTCCTGATTTGTTGACATGCAATAAAATACGCATTGCTTAGATGTGAGGGCATTGAAAACAAACATCAACATCTCAACCTCCACCGTTTGTCCTTAACTTTTGCAGCATCTCTTCTGCTTTTTCTTTCTGTGCAAAAGGTGGCTTCATTCATCTCCTGTTGGGACCATATGGTAGAAAAAGAGGAAACCCAATGCATTCTCATCATTTCATTCGTTTCTGTTTCCATCCATTTGCACCCAAAATGAGACAAAATGCTATTGCCCTATCGAGCAGGTAATTGGCACGCATGCATCAACCTCTCGAGATGTTGCCTTCAAAAAGAGTCCCAATTTTTCAGTTATCTCTTCCATTCCCAAAGCTTCATTCTAAGTTGTCTTTTGAATACCATTAAGCATTATTAAATTGATTTATTAAGTTATGTGGCGGAGTATTATTGGATGTTAGGAATGTGACCAATTTGTTTAAAGGATTGATTACTATCTGGCGCATCATTTAATATACCAAATTTCAGTAGATTAATCTTGACATATCTAGTGTCACTCTTATAATTGTTAGATGAACGTGTGATTTAATATTTAAACGTAGTGGCATTCTTCCTAAGCATATATTGGGATTTGACTTAAGAAAAAGTGTGGAAACAAATTAAGGGATGGCAAACAAGCGGTGGAGAACTCAATAAATCCTCTTTGATATCATGAAAAATTCATAAGATTACTATTAATTGCTTTAAAAGTTTAAGTTATTAGATGAATGTTTGATTTGATATTAAACAGTGGTAATAGTTTCCCTTGACTACTCCATATTCGTCAAGTGGTTTATCACCTCATCCCTCTATGAGAGTCCTCCTACTAAGTCACATTTGGTTTCTGAAACATTTCCAATGATGAGTATGAGATTCCTACGTACCGCTCAGAGGGGAGCGCCAGTGCTCCTATCATTTTCTCTATAAACCGCCCCGCCCGCCCCGGGAAATAAAAAGGTTGTCAGGGGTTATGCTCATCAGCAACGGGACTGGCTTTGCAACTCACACATTCCTTTGGGATTTGAACTGTCCAAAAAAGAATTCAAAACATGCAACTCGAGGAGCAAACGCGTTTCTTGAAGTTCAATTCACAAACTGCCTCACCATGATGAATCTCCTCTGTCCTTTCTCTTACACAGCATGACTCCATACAGAGTCTTATCTCCTTATACTAGTAGACCCAAAATAAAACAGATGGCCTTGAGGTTGATCTTGGTCAATAGAATCCATGGTCGAGTAATCACCTGCTTTTTCCATAACAATAGAAATGTGTAATATATTTCATTTTGGCCCATTCACAAGAGGAGAAACTTCTCATTAATTGTAATCTAAGCGAGACGTGCCTCCATAGGTTTAAATTCTTTATTTAAAAGCATAAAACTTCAACCCGCCACCAAGTCGACAACCTTTTAGGGTTAGCCAGCTATTCTATTCTTGATACTTCTCCAGGTAAGACCCTTATCTATCTACAGGCGACACCCCTATGAAATCTTCAATCTAGATGGCATTTTCTAGCTTTCCACTGACAGCATGTCTTTTTTAATAAAGTAGAAGCACACTTTAAATAGGTAAATTATGGCCTGTGAAATACTTCACTAACTCGATAAATTAGATAGACACGCGTCTAAGCTTGGGTGTATAGCGCTAGTATGGAATTATTTGCATCCAGTGGTAATGGGCCGAAGTTGTATCGTGTCCCTAATCTGCATGCACATGTCAAATCCTTAACCAATGAGTCAACTCAATAGGATTAATGGTGACTCTTTCAGTAATTGGTTAATTATAAAGTTTCAATTCGTCACTAAATTTCTTTATTTTCACTATATAATGCAATGATTATGAAACCGTTGATTGTTTTATACTAATCATGAGAGTTAGATCTCTTGAAGCGCTCAGCTAATCTCTGTCAAATTTAATATAGTCTCTCCATCATCTCAACCTTATCGAATAATCACAAGAGCGGATGGAGACATGCTCCGAGGTTGATTCCAAGAGAATGAATAAATAGAGTGATTCAAAATTAATTACACCGAGTGAAAAAATGGTTTTCACTGATGTCAAGAAATTAGTTGGAGAGGTTCATATTGATGTGATAGTCTGACCTACTTTCCAGAGATTGGACTTCTGGTTGTAAACCCCTAAGTTTCTTGGGCCATGGCCTATAAGAGAATAACATAGTCGTCTGGGCTAGCATGCCCATTCAGTACCACGTTCGATTGGGCATGGCCGGGCACTCGACCCAGCACATTGAACATAGGTATGCTCTCCAGGAATCCAAGTCTGATCGGACTCGTTCAAACTCAAGACAAAATCTCAACAGTATCATGTTCCCGCATTTCTTGATTGCGAATTGTGCTTATATATTTGCTCGAACACATGTCTATGATTGTAGTGACCATTTCAAACCAACAAGTTCCGGTAGATTCTAGGAAATTATAGAGTACATATGTGTTCTTGAATCCTAGGACTAAAGAGCATGAATTAATATAAAATGACATGTCTTAGATCATGGGTGATCGGTTCCCGGATTAGGCCAATTCCACCCTAAAATCGAGAACCGGACCAGGAAGGTTTGACCAATTCGGATTAGGGTTTTGGCAATTTCCTTTTCTTTACTCTTTTAAAAAAAAAAAAAAAATATATATCGATCCGAGCGGTTTGATTTTGCACCTGAAACCAGGAACTGCCCAGAACCGGCTAATTCAGTTCGGTCCGATCTGGTTTTCGAGTCGGTCTAATTCCGGTGCACATCCCTATTAAGATACGGTGATGTACTGTTTGGAACCACCCCATCAATGTCTTTCCTCTACAAGCTTCCACCCACCAATAAAATGTGGATCCTAACGAGAGCTTTAAGCGAGATTGCCGGTTGAGTATTGTGTAAAAGATTTGCCAAATAGCAAAAGAAACATTGCGCGTGTCTTAACCGGTGAAGAAGTGATAATTGCTCAAGCAAAATTCCTGTCCACGACTAAGAAAAGTGTGGTCTGAAGGGGATTGAGTACCCACAAAAGATTTCAACGCTTCAAAGTCAAAGCAACAAAAATTTGAAAACGAAATGGTAAAGTAGTAATCTACGCACCCAAGCCAACTAGATGTACTAAATAAATTAACTAGATAAATTAAACAATCTACACACCCAAGCCAATTAATGTAGGGATAAATTAAGATTTTTTTGATGAGCTAAATAGGAGATTTATTAGTTAACTGCTCGGGAATATTGAATTTTAATTATTAATTGTATATAATGTTCTATTTACTTTTTCCATATTGAGAGATGAAGATTGACTAATGGGGGGTGGACACAAACTGGGCAAAGTGATAATACTAACTCTAATACCATATTAAAAAATTCAACCCAAAAGTCTAAGTTGATATGTAGAGAGAAACTATGTAAATATAAATAGCATTTAAAACTCATTGTCAAGCGACGTGGAATGCTATTTTAATATTGGAGATGATCTAGTGATATGGATTGGTATCAGTCACTAATATTTAAATTTACTAATTTGGCATCTTCTCGGGGTTAATATAAGATTTTGAATCCAATCTATTTTTTTGTTCAACCTAAATTGAGAAGACCTAGATTTGAAGAAATAACCTTCAATTCATCATCCCGAGAAAATATACTTTGGATAAAAGTATATTTATATATCAGGTTAAATGGAAAATTATAATACTGTAGAGAATTATGACCTTTAAGGAATTTTTTGTTTTAATCATGATTTAGGAATTAAGCTTTTAAGATACAACAAACAAATAATTTAGTAACACTCTACGGCTAGTATGATTAAGCATGTGCTGTTGTTTAAGAAAACTCTAACATTCTCTGTCAGTTTCACAATAAATCAATGATTAAGAAAATTTTCTTTTCAAAAATGATTGTTTGAACCGCTTAGAAAAATTAGTTAGCCAAAATTAAATTGATTATCAACAAAAGTCTAGGCATAAACATTTTCTTTAATAATGAAAAATATTCTTCATTAATTTATTTTTTTTAAACAATACAAGCAATCATTTTTAGGAAACTAACTTTAAAATGGTTTTGAATGCGCATATACAAATCATTAATTTGTTTTATCCCTTGCACTCCAAGGCGTCTTGGAGTGCAAGCACCCGTATAATATATCCTTACGCCAATCGAATAAATGTAATTTAACATCATTCTTCGGACGAATTTAAATTAATTTTGTATAATTTAAAAATTTCATAGCACAATCAAAAGAGCTGTAGCAACATGGAATCTCTGCAATCATCATACTCCGACAATTATATGAGACTACGAGCTAAATACATTGGAGAACTATATAGTAATTCAATCATAAAGCCAAACAAACCAAGAAGGTTCAATTTGGTCCCCCCCACCACCAAAGTTAGGTAAGTGATGGCACGTGTCTCGATAAGACTATAATGTGCCCCAAAAGAAAAATGATATTCATGTGGCACTATGGTTTATGTTTTGTTTAATTTATTTTCTTGATTGATCAGCTTGCATTTGAATTCAAAAGGTCGAATAATACTAGCCAAGACGGGACTTCCCTGTGACACCAGCTTCGGGATGAAATTTTCTTCCTCCACCTAACGCCCACATAACATTGTGCGCGCACCCAGTTTCTCTTATCTCCTTCTCTTTTCAATTTTTTAATTTCAATTCGTGTGTTTAATTATATAAAATTTTGGGTCTTGGTTCGAGGACAAGGGAAGAAAGATCGATTCCTGCTTTGAAGCCAAAGGTTCGAATTGGAGGAAGAAAGGGACAAGGGAAGAGAAAAGGAACCCGGCAGACAGATCTTGATAATGAGATGATGCCAACCATGACCTCATCTAAGATGTTAACAGATGCGGTTGGTACAAAGATGAAGCAAGAAAAAGCAAACCCTCCCACTTATTTTATTTTATTTTATTTCTCTATTTTTCTTTTATATTATAGGGAGTAAATAAAGTTTTTTGTCAGCTTTTAACGGTATGGATTTTCAAAGTTTTGGTGCACGCTTATGACTGGTCAAATCCCACGCACAAATATACCTTACTCAAGAAACGAAGCTCAAAAAATGATTTATAAAGGGATATGGTGAACTTTGTTCAAGAAACGGGAGTACTATATATCTAAACGGGTTTACAATAAATGAATAATTACAAAGAGATGTGTCAAATTCTTGATGAGTACTTAAACAAGCGAACCATATTCAAATGCCCGATAAATTTTTGGCAAGTTATTTTCGAAGCTAATTTTTAAGTTAATTTTCGTGGTTCAGGCATTATTATTATGATTATCTCTTGTCTCTTTCTTTTAGATGCTCCAGAGAAGCAACGGTTGACAATGAGCTTATCGGATATGTATGAAGACTTTTTTTTCTCTAGGTTTACTTCTTCGTGTACAAGCCTATCCCCTCTGTACATATGGATTTTTTCAAAAAAAAAAATTATTATTTTCTCTCATATAGCAACTTGATAAATTGCAACGTCGCACGATTTGACAATTAAAATTAATTTAAGTTGCCGGTTTGAGAACAGAATCATTTAACTTGCCAGAGAAGTGTGTTCTGGTGAAAAAAAAGGAAAAAGAAACATGTCCTAGTCCAAAGCTGTTTGATGTCGATAGTATTAGGGCAGGCCATTCCAAGGTCGAACCCGAGGACTAGGAGAAGTGCCAGAACATACATTTCTTTCGAGCTCTAGCTAGGGTTGATCAACTAGTTATATAAAAATATGCATTCACAATTTTCTTACAGCTGTCTAATGTGTGTATGAGGATGATCACAAACGATAATCTCTCATATGTCCAAAATGAGGACCACAAACCTTTCAGTTGTTGTGTTAATAATATAGGGTATCAGAATCTTTCGGCTCAACTAGTCTTCGCGAACGTAAATCGTCTCTCCACGCGTATCATGTAAGACCCATCTCATAAGATAAAATGTGTTTCTCCCGAAATTACTTGGAGCAGGAGTCATGGTGATTTGGACTAGGACTACTAATCAATTCTTATCCCTTCTTTTTTCTTTATATGTTTATGTAAACCTAGTCGCTAGCGTCACTATTTGCATTTGGCCACCACCGTCAGCATAGCAACTCTAGCAGCACCATATTGTCACAGTAAGATTTTGTGAGACTACTGCCTTCATCATCTACACTGCATTTTGATCCCAGATGCTTTGTACAATATTAGACACATAAGATCTGGCTTGACAGCAAGTCGGAACTAAAATTTTGGTCTACTGGTACGACGATGAGTCAAACTCCATGATTGGAGAGGAAGGGGTTGTCTCTGAGACGTGGTAATGGGGATGTTAGGCTTACGGAGGAGGGCGATAGCGACAATTAATACCTAGAGGAGGCGGTAGCGACGGCGGAGGACGGAAGGCAAATAGAGGAAGGATAGAGAGAAAGGGGCCGAGGTGGTATTATTTTTGGCCAAGTGCAAGATAAATTGGACAAATGCCACTTTGTAATAGAGGGGAAAAGTGTTAGAAAAGTCCTAAACTTTTCACATTAGTGCCAATTTAGTCATAAACATTGTTTTAGTGTCAATTTAATCCGAAACCTTTTGAACTAGTGTCAATTTAGTCCTTCTAGCTAATTATGGCCGAATTTTACTGACGTGGACACCGATCGGCCTACATGGCACTGCTTGTGCTGACATAGACAATATTAATAATATTTTAATATTTTTTTTCGATATTTTAATTATTTTTTCTGATTATTTTTTCTTTTTTTCTTTCCTCCCCTCTTCCTCCCTTTGCCGGTGACTGGCCACCAGCCATAGGCGATGGCCAGCCACCGACCATGGTCGAGCAAGCTACTCTCGCCTGGGCGAGGGTTGCCGTCACCCGGCCAGGCCAAGTGAGGCCCAGAGTGGCCTAGGCGAGCCCCGGCGAGGGCTCCCCTCAAGCAAGCCACGGCGGCCTCGCTAGGCGTCGCCTTGGCGTGGGCGACACCCGGCGAGGCCACCCTGGCCTGTGCACGAGGGCCGGCCTAGCCAGATCTGGCCTGGGTGAGCCTCACGCTGGCTGGCGAGGTTTGACCCTCACTAGTTGCTAGCGGGGCGCCAGAGGGCCCCCTAGCCTCCAGCGAGCCTCGCATTGGCCAGTGAGGCTCGACTCTCGCCCAAACATTGGCGAGGCTCACCGTCGCCGTCCCTGGCAAGGGTGAGCCTTGCCAGTGGCCAACGGGGCTTGCCAAAGGCCCCGTGGCCTCCAACCGGTCGTCACTCGCAACCGGATGGAGGAAGAAGAAAGGAAAAAAAAATAAAAAATTGAAAAATATTAAAATATTATTAAAAGTTGTTTATGTCATCGCTGGTGATGCCACGTAAGTCAGCCGGCATCAACGTTAGCAAAATCCAGCTAAAATTAACCGGAAGGACTAAATTGGCACATAAACAAAAGGTTTAGGATTGAATTGGTATCAAAAAAAAGTTTATAACTAAATTGACACTAATTCAAAAGGTTTAAGACTTTTCTAACACTTTTCCTTGTAATAAAGAGATAAATGGTTTATGTCAAGTGGGACATACTTGTTTAAAGGTTCGCTTGCAGTTTATGACTTAATAAAACAATTCTGCATATATGCATTACGAGACTTTTCCAAATTCTTTGAAAGCTCTGTCTGGACTGCAGTACAAACAAATGGTTCATAAAAAAGCCAGATCACTTCTACTCGTTTTTGCCCGGAACCGTCGTTCCATCTTTGCCATTTGTTTATTCATGGGTTGGTACCCACAGCATTAGATCAAAACGGATAAGCCCGTTGTTTCTCCCTATGAATAAAATTAGATCTCATACCGTGCAGGCGGCACATGCTTAAATTTTTCCACCCTCCATCGTTATACCTCACGCTGAAAGAACCCCTGGAACCAACCTTCACTAAAATAAAACCATAGTGACACCAGCAGGAAGAAACGAAGGTCTTAAAAGATGAACAATAGAATAAAAAAGTGAACTGGGAACCGACCAACTGTCATAAAAGAAATACCAAACATCCTGTACCAAACCAACCCTCGAGGCAAAAACCCTAAAAAAAATTGGCCAGAATAGCACTTGAAGGATATGACCAAGATTTGGTGAAATGCGATGGAGATGCGCTCGCAGTTTAAACGGAGCTTTCAAAGGGTCTTTCGTGCGGGTTTGCGTTTCGCAAGTGCTAACCAAAGAGGCAAAAAAACAAAAAAGAAGAACAGTGCCTTTTGCTTGAAGCGCTGGAATCCAGTCACTTTGCCACGTCACATCCTTCTGTGCCTCTATTAAAACCATTGCTCTCCAACCTCTCTCACACCATTGAATCTCTCTCTCTCTCTCTCAAAGAACCAACCCAGAAGAATCAGTTTTAGAAGCCAAAAAGAGAAAAGAAAGTGTCAAGGAATGGAGGGACTGATTCCATTTGTGTACAGGACAATTGTGCAGTACAGGAATGGGAACCAAGGGCCGCTCGCCACGTGGTTCCCCGAATCTCCGTCCGCTTCATACATGAGGCTTCCTGGTGATTCAGGTCGGTTTCAAGCCTCGGATCTCCATTTCTTCCGGCCCGACTGCGGTTTCATCAACGCGACTTCGCCTTCGGCAGCAACCAGCACGGCAACGACGGTGACCTCGACCACGCAAGTGCTCGTGTCATCCGGCGTTCAGTCGCCGGTCCGTCGTTTAACCAACCGCCGCATGGTCGCATGAAGAAAAAGAAGAAGAAAATTCATGCAAAATCGAAGATGGTGCAAGACAAGTGTGGGGTACAGGATTGCCAAGAAAATTGTGCATAGTTTCTTTGGTATGGTTTGGTGATTTTTCCTTTCTTATTTTGTGTCATAAGCTAAGTATTGTGGAAACCAAAGGGGCCACATGCTTGGTTACTTTCTCTTGTTGTCTTAGTTACTGTGGATTGTGAAGGTAATCAAAGACGAAAGAAAGAAAAAGGAAGACAGAAACATAAGGCTCGTAGATACGACTCTAAGGTTCGAGGAAAAGGTTCGTACAAGGGCCGAAGGGCCAGCATGTCATATGTGACTACTCAACTATCTATTAATAACTGTTCTTAATTATTGTCTTTGTCGTTTTTGGATGCTTACGGAAGACGCAATCTTTTCTTCCCAAGTGAAAAAGAGTTGTTCCTACAAAAAACAAAAAAAAAAAAAAAAGGTTGCTTCCTGTTGCATTAGTTAAATGAAAGAATTAAGATTTATCGTGAAGTTGAGGCACTTAGCAGCAAAACACTCACGAGATTAACTCTCAAATTAACCTCAAACGTAAATGTTACGGGTACTTTCCCAATTCTATACCAATGTTAGAATTGAGAAGATGTTTACTATGGTAAACATCGCATGCCACGTCATCAACTGATTTGGAGTTTGATTTTCTACGGTAATACTTTGCTTGTCCGTATGCTTTGTTGAGGACAATGAGTGGAGTAGGATAGGTGGTTAAAACACATGACAAAAATGATATGAGCACATGCGAATAGTTTGAAAACTTGTTTTGTTATGGTTAGGGCCGTATTTTCCTTCGTCCTTTATTAGAAAGAAGCTTCCTCAAACTAGTTTCATGATTGGTGGGTTATCGGTATGGACATCAACTATATTCATATTTTAATTAAGATCGGGTGTGAGTGATAGACCATAACGTATAACCCATCAATCATATGCATGATTAGCAAAAACTTCCTCCGATTAGGGAGCCATGAATATATAGCCTTGATGGTCGTTGACTCTTGATTTCTTTAACAGAAAATCTGATTGCATCCAATGTGGGTCTCCCATGGAGATTAAAGAAGATAGGCAAAAAATTCAAAAAACAAGAAATGCATTTTTCTATAGTTTATATAGCTTAAGAGTCAATCCGCCTGCGCGCCTTGCTTTTACTACTATGTCGAGAGTTACTCCACGTATTGCTTTACATAAAATGGATAGTGGATTTGTTTCTGATAAAGGGGATCATTGCGGCTCGTAGCTAACGCTCATGACACTTGCAACAGTCTCATCTAATAATAGTCACTGGGGATTAGAAATCATGGATTGATTTTCCCCGAGCCAAGGGGACCGTAGATGATGGGCCGAAAAAGGATGGAATCAACAAGTCTATTCGCACATGTTCATCAAAATTCATCTCCCTCAAATCATCGGACACTCATTGGTCCTGACCCGAAGATTCCTCCATATCACTATAGTTATTATTCGCTCCCACATAAATTTTTTACCAAAAGATCATCTAACAAAAGAAATAGTAGACCATCTTGATCATACGTCTACATTGGAGTAATCATGGAAATGCAGATCATGCGAACCTTTTAATAATTTATCAATGTAGTCCCTTGTTGATTTCTAGCCAAAATTCTCAAAAGAACTACATCGGCAAATCGTTAAAAGGTTAAGGACTAAATTGGCAAATTGTCAAAAAGTTTAAGATTAAATCTGCACAGTTAAAAGATTTAGGACTAAATTGGTTGCCGTACAATAAATTTATGACTAAATTGACATAATTGAAAGGTTTATGACTGAATTGACTGCCGTACAATAGATTTAGAACTTTTTGGATACGTATCCCCTCCAAATAATTCAAAATAAGAGTCTCGCATGTAAGGTTCATTTCCGTGGTAGCAATAAATTCTACTTCTCTTTGAGATTAAGGAAACTGATAAAAACCACTTGCGTTTCCCAAGTGAAGTCAAACAGTAGAGTGCAATACATTTGATAAAAAATCAGACGTACTATAAGAGGACAAAATACATTGATGTCAAGTAATATTTTATACGTGAGATTGTGTCTCGCGAAACCGAATATATTGAGAAACTTGTAAGAGTTTTAGAGAGCTTTTGAAAACCGTCATAAAAAATAATTGAAAGTATGAGATACTCCTCTTTTGCGATTGATTCTTGTGGATTTGGGTCTATTTAGGAATTGGAAACACTTGAATGTAAGCATTTTGAGCGATTAGGATCTTCTCTTTGTCAATTATATTGGAATCGTGCTTGTCAATCTCTCGTGATGGAGTAGGTATCGCCCTAAACCACATAATATACCACATAATGGAATCCGAAAACTTTTGAAAAATATATTCAAGTACTTTTGTTAGAATTTGCCTATTTGAAATCAGAGAATTAGGGACAACAAAAAAGATTTCATCGTAGCTTTTTTAAAAAGAATTAAAATTGATTGCACAAAGTAAAATGTTTAGTACTTGATTTCCTCAAAACGTATATATAGTTTATATTTTCCATAAATAAGCCGACTTACTTCCAAAAGTTTTTAAGTTATGTGACTCTTTTCACCAAGGTGCTTGTCTGCTTGATAGTCTTTGTCACACCCCAACTCAGCAAGAACAAGGAAATGACACGACCATCTTTTCACCAAAGTATTCAGCATTAAGCATAATCAAAACTCAACCTAATATCAATATATATATATATATATTTGATAAAAAGTCATTTGGTTACAATATTAGAGTTTTCTATAATCCACCAACACAATTTATCCACATATCCAATAAACCATGAACTCAAGATTTCATTATAGCTATGTACAACACATACCAAAATATCCCCACTATCCAAAAGTCCTCCTAACGACGCTAACGCTCTTGTTCTATTTGTGGCTAGCTGAAGAACCTTAGAAGCAAGTAAGATGAAAAAGAATGAGATACCACGACCTAGTGACTATTACATTTCCTCTAAGGGAATCGAGCATTCACCATGCATTATTATAAAATGATATCATATCATTTCAAATTCAATAGACAATAAATGTAAAATATCGAAAATATATGATAACTTTTCGACAAAACTTTATACGTACAACATCTGTCAACAATACTTACTCAATAATAACAAACAACCATCACTGGTCCATTCCATTGCTTAATCTCATCAAATCATATATAGATGGTCTATTCCATCGACTAATCTAATTTAACGATGTGACAAAGGCTACCAAAATTAGCCCCCTTGGCTAGGTCTACCACTTACATCGGCCAACAGATCGGTCTAGAAGGACGCCCTGAAACAATATGCATACTTCCCCTTTGTCACGCCCCGGACCTCACCGAGCCCGCGACATCCTGACCACGGTCGATCATGTGAACGCGACGTCCCAGGACACGTCGCCGACCCGAACGAATTACGCAAGCGGAAGCATATAACATCACCCAGACAATAAAAACATGACTAAGGAATAGACATCGAAATTTAATAAACATCCAACACTATAAAGCCTTCAATATTACAAAAAGGTAACCCGGCTTTCAAAATCAAACCACAAATTTTCAAAAGGGGGCGGTGGTTGATAAGCCTATCTTCTCTACAAAAAGGTACTCAAAATACAAGGTAATTGATCTATCCTTCAATCCCTGTGGTACTCCGGCGGTCTCTCCGAATCCATCACGGTTGCGGATCTGAAAGTGGTTATGTAATAACCGTGAGACAGAGTCTCAATAAGCAACAACCTAAACCTAACCTAGGCTAATACGTACCCAGACCAGTCTAACATGCGAACTACCAATAATACAATCAATTTCGTATGAGAGGCTTACCTCGCCTCGATCCACGTGCCAATCCTGCATATTAGTTCAAGCATGATAATGCAAGAATAAATCACCGCCACATCACGATCACCAGCACACACATTTTCACTCGAAATCAATCAATCCAACCCAGTACCCACACGTACATTGAACCAATCATCCACACGCACCATCAGTCAATTCGATCGACATCCACATGCTCAACCAATCAATCCAGTCACACTCAGCCAGTCAATTCAAATCACACTCAAATCACATGCGTGTCCGAACATCTTTCTCACAACTTGCGCCACTGCGCCTCAAATTCAATCTCACAGGCTCACAAGCCTCACATTTCAATCAATTCCCATGGCCGCCGTCAACACGTCCCAAGCCATATCAGTCAATTCATTTCCAGTGGCCGCCGTCAACACGTCCCAAGCCACGATATTCAAACAATCCTAATGACCGACGTAAACACGTCCCGGTCCAATCACACCTTTAACGGGCCACCGTCAACACGTCTCAAGCCCGCATCCATTTGGCACACCGGCCATTCATGCCTTCACACGGACCGCCGTCAACACGTCCCAAGTCCGTAGCCCTCCGATCGATCCGGGCTTACTCTCTCTCACAGGCAGGCACACGCCATTTATTTCAATTAAATCCACGCCATATCACATCAAATCACTCATACCCAACATTCAGTCCGAAATCACATTCGCCACCTCATTCACCAACCCGACATTCAAGTCGGTCATGCACAATTTCACAAATTAAGCATACTAATTAGCCCAATTCAAATTGCATAAATAAATCACAACACCACTAAATTAATGCTCGCCCTAGCCGTTCTAGCCCGAAACTGGTCAATGAAATACCCAAAATACTAAGTAGGGTCTAGGAAGTCACTTACCAAAATTTGGCCCGGGAAAAGTCGGCTCGGGCTCAAAATTGCCCGGGTGAGAAGTTCTGACCCGTCTTGTGGCCGCTGGCCCCAATAGCGTGACCGCCAAAAATGGGCACAATGGCGATCGGGTGCCTAGTGCTGTGATGGGGCGCGGGGCGGGCATCGGCGCGAAGAAGAAACGAAGGAGAAGAGGAAGGAGGGAGGAGAGAGGAGAGAGAAGAGAGAGACAGTCCGGCCAAGATGGGGGGGGGGGTGTAGGCATGCAGAGGAGGGACTTCAAGGCTGCATGGGGAAGGGAAAAAGAAAAGAGAGAGAGAGAGAGAGGGAGAGAGAGAGAGAGAGAGAAGAAAGTCACGCGGGAGGGGGGAAATCGGCCGGGAGAGAGGAGAGAGAAAGAGAGAGATAAAGAGAAATTTCAAATTTTAAGCGCGAACCGAAGGACACGGTTTAAACCAAAAATCGACCTATCAGTCCCGATTAAATTCGGGAAAAAGGCCTAACGGTCCCCGAAAAATCTTAACAATATTCTAGGGCACACGGCCAAAATAAAATAACCCAAACCACACTACGAGGAAGGTCTACCGGCCCAAATTCGACCCGGTCCAAAAATCCACTTTTCCACTTTTCCTGACAATCTCGATGTTGGCTACAATAATATCGACACTGGCCCAATTTATTTCGTCCCGGAACTCCCGAAAATCGATTGTCAAATTCAGGGTATAAATAACGGCCAAATTCGATCGAGTGCGATTCTAGCAAAATTTCTATTTTTAAAAGCAAGAACCCGAGAGTGATCAGTTCTCGGGCGAAATTCCATTATAAGCGCACTGACGAATTACACGTTTTATAAACCCCAAAAATGGGCCAAAATTAGACTGTTACACCCTTGACTAGGTTCTCATCATAGCAAGATGAGTCATATCAACCAATATCTTTCTCCAACAATCCACAATTAACACCATAAAGCCATTTCATAAACCAATTTTACAAATCAAATCATACAATTTTTTATAATTGTATTTATTAAATAGAATGCATTTCATAAACATTTTGCAAACAATACGTACAGTTTTTCACAAAAACATTTAACCAAAGCATTCACAAATGGTAATTTCAGACTACTTCATAATACATTCCCAATCCCTTTTCAATTGACTAAAGAGATAGTAATAGTTCGACCTAATTTATGAAAAAAACATGCTCTCAATAACTCATATTTTATTAAAACTCCACCATTTTCAAGACATGAGTTTGTAAATTCATAGAAGAAATAATAACACTCATTTAGGAAAGCCAAAAACCAACCCTATAGCGGTTACTCGAGCCGACGCACTCGAATTTCTAACAATTAATTGAAAAACAATATAAAAACTGAGTAAATCAATATTTTAACAAATGAATCGACTATATTACGCCTATTCATCAATAAAACGACACCTACGCACCAACAGAAAGCTTGCCCATAGAGGACATTTATTGCTAATTTCTATGCGCAACTCGTGTGCTGAAATCTTTTACTCCATAACTTTCTCTATTGAAATTCGTTTTAAGCGAACTTATAGTCAACACAAAGCCCTTTCAATATACTACAAAACTCATAGCTTCGCTAACTCAAAAGACGGCTAGAGATGAGGAAAATCATCACCAAAAGTAGAAATTTGTTATTGTCCAACAGAGTACGTAGAACTTCGAGAATTCACTCCAATCGAACCATAATTCCAAACCAATTTTATGTCAAACCCCATGGTTCCATAACACTCTAAACTTTCAATTACACACACACACACACACACACACACACACACACACACACATATAAAATACAACTCGACAACCCCCCAATTAGACCTCGTAGCTTAAAATCGACATAACTTCAAATAATACTTCGATTAGACAAATAAAGGCTTCAATTAATTGCCAGTCGTTGGAAAATGGCGTTCAATCAACTTCGGATCGTGAATGCGGGAAGATTTCGATTTTCCTTCTTTTTCCTCTTTCCTTTTTTCACGGACGGGCTCCCTTCTTTGTTATTGTTGTCGTTGATGGTCTTCTTGTGGCATAAGAAGACTGAAATATATGGGTTGGGTTGTGTCTAAGAGGCATGGGCTTTGAGAATATGGGTTGGATTTGGGTCTTTACTAACTAAATAGTGGGTTACTTAAGCCCATCATTATAGTCTTACTGGGGAACGAATTAGAAGAAACTTTTGTCCAATATGTAATTACATATTATACTTTATTCTTGAATCATAAATTTCGCGCACTCTTTTTCTATTAAAAAGTTAGAATAGAAAAAATTTGTTTCTGTAAATACCCTCAATAGTTATTGGGGTGAGGATTACAGGGTAGAACCTGAAACCGAATAGTCAGGGCGATGAGAACTTGTCTGGTTTTAGGTTCCAAGATATGTTGAGTAGGTTTGAGGTTTCAAAAATTGGGAAACCTATTTCGACGGGTAAGTTTCAAGTTTTTTTTTTATAACCGAGGTGTCCGCGTGGCCAGCGAGCTAGGGCTCAAACCAGCGGTGATGCCCGACTAGTCCTTGAGAGGGGCTAGTACAGCATCCCATTGCCACGACCCCTCATTTAAATCACCGATGGGCGAGTTTGAACCCAAGATCTCTTGTGAAAGGAACTGAGCGCAAACCAATGCAGCCACCAATGGATGGGTATAAGTTTCAAGTTCTAGATAGCAGAACCTAGAATCTAAATCTTGTAATAAGTTTTCTTGTTTTTTTTTTGTCTATATCTTCCCATGATGTCACAAGTATTTCATGACGTCCGATTATGAGTGTATAATCTAGAACTATTAGTTTGAATTTTCATTTTATAACCGAGACTTTTAATTTAATGTTTCATATTTTTCATGTATCTAAATATAAATTGTGGTTAGTGAATTATAACAGCAATTGATGATCATTAAATGTGATAATTCACTGTAATCGTTCAATTAATAATACAAGTGGAAACTAGAACCAACCTTTAAACCATGATAGGGTAGGTAGGTTCCATGATGTATATAGTAGGTTCCAATTTCTAAAAAATGATGAAACTGTTCTAATGAGTAGGTTACAGGTTCTAGTGGAAACTATACTGAACCTGAAACTGACTAAAATCTAAAATCGTTCATCCATAATTGTAACAATAATTATTGAAATGATTTGATTATATACTTTTTGAGAAAAAAATTATGTCTTTATTGATCCCCGATTGAAAGAACTTTCTTCCGGCCAATATCTTCGATTGGCAGGCTAAAAATATTGGACATCGTGGCCTCACGCTCAGACTAAGATCTACAACCTCGAACGGAGCATTTTCCTTTAGAAATCTATGGGAGTTCTCTAGGTTCTATTTCTAAAAGATTCAAGTTGTGGTTGTTCTCTCCACGATGCTTGATAGCACGTGAGATCGTTACTTTCTCAACCAGATTGGGAGCTTCATCGTAACGAGAGAGTACTTAAGTTACAACTGAGGGAATGGCACCTGTAAAAACCCACCAAACACAAAAACAGAATTGGGCCAAAAATATAAGGGTTAATACCATGAAAAATCCCAAACTTGTATACTTGTGATAAATTTACTCCAAACTATTTTTTTTATCACAAAAAACTCTAAACTGGTATACCTGTGACAATTTTACCCCGAACTATTTTTTAACCATAAAAAATCCCATACTGGTATACCTGTGACAATTTTACCCCCGAACTAATTTTTTAGTCACCAAAAATCCCAAACTGGTACACCTGTGACAAATTTACCCTCCGTTAGTTTCCATTAAATTTTACTATCAAATTGCGAAGTTTAATGACACGTGATAATTGATATGTGTACCGATTTTGGGTTTTACCGTCACAAGTTTACCAATTTATGATTTTTGTGATATTAATATAATTTAATGGACACTAACAGAGGGTAAATTTATCACAAATGTACCAGTTTGGGGTTTTTAATGATCAAAAAATTAGTTTGGAGGTAAAATTGTCACAGAGTGTACGAGTGTAGGGTTTTTGGTGATCAAAAAAATAGTTCGGGATAAAATTGTCACAAGTATATCAGTTTGGGGTTTTTGGTGGTAAAAAAAATAGTTCGGGGTAAATTTGTTACAGGTGTACCAGTTTGGGGTTTTTTGTTGTCAAAAAAATAGTTTGAAGTAAAATTATCACAGATGTACCAGTTTAGGATTTTTCATGGTATTAACCCAAAATATAACCCTAAGAAAAAGACAAAGCACATGACTTTTGGAATGCGTGCGCTGAGTAATTTACTTGTTTCAAGATTAGGACATTAAATAAAAAGGCTTCGGATCTTAAAATTCTATTGTGGCATGAATGTTACCTAAGGGAGGATAAAAGAACCAAGAAATGACCATTTGTTAAGACAAACTAAGATGGAATGCGAGCAAATGACAAATCCTGAAATTTCGAAAATAATCACACTCCAACAGCAACATTTTATAGAACTATGAGGGCCAATCTTGAGCATTCATTTCATTTCTCCTAACTTCTTGGTGCTTAAATTGACGTCCGAGGAGTACAAAAGTTGTCAATTTGCAAAAGTATCCAAGAAGCTGGTAATTTCATAAAAATCTTGGTAAGTTACCAATAAGTCTGTAGAAATAGAAGAGCCGGTCATTCTTTTCACCGACAATATTCTGATACTTTGAAAGTCAGCGGCAGGGAAAAAAAATTGACGCCTTTTTTTTTTTTGGCACTAAACAAGAGAGTTATGATGTTTGTGCTGTGTGTTTTTTCCTGCTTCTTTCGATATGTTAGAGGCTTTCTGGAACTAAACCCATTTCATCAACTATTCCCTCCTTGCCTAATTAGGATTTCAACTGGAAATGACTCGAGGCTTCGCAGCATATGCAGATAACCCTATTCCACTTAAAGCCAAATTAAAACCCGACATGTATGTTTTCTTTACTCGTCTTTTCTTCGTCCTAGCACATTTAATCATACATATAACTCACCACAACGGTATATAGCTCAGCTGAAAAAAGGGTTTTACTCCCAAGTGATTTCTCGGCATGTGGTTAGAGGTCCCGAGCCACACCACATAGAGAGGGGGTCATATTCAGTTGGCACTTTGGTGGGGTCATTCTATCGAACTAGGCCATCATGAGTATACCTCTTCGAAAAACAGTCTATAGCTCCTGAGCACGGTGATTCAGTAGGGATAGTGCGATGTCGAAAGCTAAACATACTATAGTAGTTTGCGAAATCCCTATGGTTTGCCTCTGCGTGAGGCAACTACGCTAGTTGCCTTAACTCACTTTTCATGGTATGGATGAAAAAACATATTAAACTCACTTATAAATATGGCTTTCACTAATGTTACTTCATACATCAATGGCTTGACCTTTCCTTGGCTCGCATCCATCATCCTTAGGCACTGAACTTAACATTGTGTGACACTTAGCTATCTATTGCTTCTTCCTCGTGCCTATCATAGGTGTTACTAGCCAAGTGAAGATCCACTGACCCGTACGACGCTTTCTAGCGGCCCTGAAAAACGGACCGACTATGGTACCTCTCAAGCAAACAAATATGCCCCAATGCACCACTCTTTGATGACGTCATTAGTGACTACTCTTCAAAGACTCTTTGCCATCCGACTGACTTTGACATGAGACGATGAGGACAACGATTGACGCATGCCGTCGACAATCATCTCCCAAATTAATTGACTCCTAGCCCTTCATCTCCCACAGGAGGATAAGGTGATCCAGAGATGGAGTAAGGACGACAGCGGAAGGAGAACTTTTCTAGATGCTTCTTTCTAATACTAAGCCGATCATTTGATCAAAATATTCGGAATGGGTAGACTTGATGGTATGAATTATTGAAGTCAATGATCAAGATCTATCGAGATACCAAAAGAAGTACTATGCTGAATGGGCGATTCACCGTCCCCAACAGCCCTACGCTACCAAAGAGAAAATTTACTCCTCAAGGACTAGATATTTGCTCAGTAATCCTCGCTTTCCCTTGAAAAGCCTCGATCTTGGCACATATGACGTACAATAACTTCGCGTTCAGGTTAAAACAGGAAATTTTTAAGAGCGTCAATTTCTACGGGCCCGGGGAGATAACCAGGAGTGACTTATACAAAGGGCCAAAAACATAACCGAAGTTACACTTAACGAGATGACTGATTAAAGTTTCTCGGGAACAGTGCGTGAACATCTCCATTTCATAACGAGAATCAAGATCTTAATACAACAAATTGTCTAGTTTTTAGGAAACCTCAACGTGCTGTTACCCTAATACATCGACCCAGGATCTCTCTTGTCCACTGATGACTCACTACCCAGCATTCCCTAGGCCTCGAAAAGATAAAAATTTGCCTTTTGTTGGGTACGAGATTTACACTGGACAATGCTTTTTCTGCATTATAATGAGAACAGTTCGTGTCTCACTCACTCACTCACTCAATTGTGCTAGGACGGCCTGAACCAGAACAACAGTTCGTATCACTCGAGTACTGGCCAACATGAGCAATACACTTGCTCTCGTGATTGCACTGTTTGCCGGGGCGCTCGTGATACTATCGTGCGACATTTGCATAGAGGGGACGATGACCTGCCCGAATTGTGGCAACATGACCGTCCCTTACCCGTTGAGTACCGGACTGAGCTGTGGCGACCAGTCGTACAAAGTCCGGTGCAGCTTCGGAACTCTGTTCTTTGACGCACTCAATGGGTCGTCTTATGTCATCACGTCCATCAACCCACAGTCGCAGAGACTAGTGATTAGGCCGTCGGATTGGGTCGACCATGCTTGCATGTCAGTCGACTACAGGAGCCAGGGAATCTCCCTCGACCCGAGCCTTCCCTTCAACATAACCAGCAGCAACACCCTGGTGCTGATGAATTGCTCCACCATAGTGTTGACGTTGGCCCTAGATTGTACACCGACAAGCATATGCCATGCGTATCTCAGGGACAATCCCCTTGCGGCAGCCTCGTGCGGTGCCTTCCCCTTGTGCTGCTCAGTGACAACAGGTGGGTCCCAGAACGAGCACAGGATCAGGGTCCGTCCGGACCGATGCGCGGCTTACCAGAGCTTCGTTAATCTGGACACTTCGCTGCCTGTGAGCAAGTGGGTGGCATTCAGCGGGTTGGAATTGGAGTGGGAATTGCCTCAGGAGCCATTGTGCACCTCCCAGGCGGATTGCCAGAACTCGGCCAATTCGTTGTGCTCAGTGGAACCCGTGAAGGCCGTGCAAAAACGGTGCTTTTGCCAATCCGGGTTCCGGTGGGATCCAATCGCGGGCGTATGTTACAGTAAGTAGGATAGCAAGTTGTTTTCTTAAAATCTATGCGAACACATTTATGTAGCATAATCTAATTAACTAAATTTCATGAGAAGTACTGCGTTTCGAAACAATGCATTATAATAAATAGTGGTAGATGCATCAAATAAATTAATCGAAACGTAGTGTTCAGAAGCGAGATGCTTAATTAGTCACCTGTTCTATAGCAAAGTAGATCATCATGCCACAGAACTAGGCACATTCGAGTGAATACGTTCGATTCAGCAATCAGACATTTATATCTGCAGCAAACATAAGCATCTGCGGTGAACTAGGCATAAACTAGTCCTTTTTTTTCTTGTAGATATCAAGTGTCCAAGACCAGAAGATTGCGAGAAGCAAAGCAAGAATCCACTAATTGGAGGTACGTATTTCAATTTTCAACCCAGAAAGTTTCCACTTGATTTCATTAAGAATTTCACCAATTTGACCCGAAACTTTCCCCAATTTTTGCAGGTTTAACCTTGAGCACCGCGGCAGTCCTGTTCGGCTTCGCTGTTCTTTTTGTAGTCCACCGGCAGCGCAAGCGCATCAGGAGGGAAGCACAACTCAGTTTGACCAAAATGCGCGAAGACATCCTAAATGCCAATAGCAGCGGCAAAGCGGCCAAGATCTTCACGGGGAAGGAGATCACAAGAGCCACAGGAAACTTCTCCTGGGAGAACCTCCTTGGCACTGGCGGCTTCGGCGAGGTCTTCAAGGGCACCCTTGACGACGGAACCGTAATAGCAGTCAAGCGTGCCAAGCTTGGGAACACAAAGGGAATAGACCAGATCCTGAACGAGGTCCGGATCCTTTGCCAGGTGAATCACCGGAGCATGGTGAGACTGCTGGGTTGCTGTGTGGATCTTGAGCTGCCTCTGCTAATTTACGAGTACATACCTTATGGAAATCTTTTCGACCATCTTCACGGTCAATACAAATGTAAATGGGCTCCGCTCACGTGGTACCGTCGGCTTATCATCGCCCACCAAACAGCCGAGGGACTTGCATATCTTCATACTTCAGCTGTACCGCCCATTTTCCACAGGGATATTAAATCTAGTAACATACTACTAGATGAAAAGCTCGATGCTAAAGTGTCCGATTTCGGGTTATCAAGGTTAGCCGAGACAGATGCAACTCACATCACGACCTGCGCTCAAGGAACACTCGGTTATCTTGATCCCGAATACTATCTGAATTTTCAACTTACTGATAAGAGCGATGTATACAGCTTTGGGGTTGTTCTGCTAGAGTTGTTGACTTCGAAGAAGGCCATTGACTTCAATCGAGATGAGGAAGAGGTGAACTTGGCAATCCATATCAAGAAGATTCTAAAAGAAGAAAGATTGATGGATGCGGTCGATCCAGCGATCAGAGAGGGTGCCACGAAGTTGGAATTAGAGACCATGAAGGCGCTTGGATATCTCGCGTCATCATGCTTGGATGAGCGGAGGCACAACCGCCCCAACATGAAGGAAGTAGCCGACGAAATCGAATACATCATAAGTATACTTCAAGGAGGTTAAAAGTCTTTGTTGCCTACTGTCGTGACTCTTGGCGTGGTATCCTCATGTGGGTGTTAATTAATTAGATCTGCTGAACTGTAAACCCAAAGCAAAATCCTCAGAGAAAGTACGAGCATGTTAAGTCTTGGAAAATGGTGAGTGAAGGCGACACCATTTGTGTGATGTTGGATTGTACGAACAATTCTTAAAAAGTCAAATTTCAGAAACTACGAAAAGTACAATATTGAAAGCTGTTTCACTCTAATGTCCAATTATTAATGCTCGGTCGCGATGGACCAGAGAAAACTGTAGCTTCAATTCTGATCATGACACTCCCGTATAAGAACACTTCGTAGTCCATATTAGCTCAAATGCAGAGAAACAATGCCAGAGTTGAAAATCGTTTGCTTTTCCTATCCTAAGGAGTGTATGATTGCCCTTTTCAATGTGATCCCGTGCCAACTCATGGATTCAGGAAAGATATCCTCTCCGATCTAGTTTATTTTCTTGGAAAATCAAGAAAGCACAATTTTTACAAGAGATCAAGTTACTCGGCTCAAGAAGAGTAAAGTAACTCGGTCATCTTTTCGATGGAGAAATCCAACCAAATTAGACGATTAGACTCTCTAAATCTCCATTCTCCGCGCAAGTATTGCATACACTAAATTTACTATACGAAACCAATCACATTTCAAGAATCAATAGTAGCCACTTGGAGTTTCACTATAAAACACAGGATCCTGAACAGCTCTTGTACAAAGATTGGTGCTGTCCGTGTCCATATAGACTTAAGTCTAGACAATTTCGTCTCCCTTCCCCCGTAGTAGCGAAAATGAAACAATTAGAACACAAAGACAGGTTTGTGTTCTGCCCTCATAATCTGTCCCACAATATGACACCAAAGTAACAACATATCAGCGTAAACTAGACTCAATCCATGACAAAGGCACCTAGCAACAAGCCTCACCCTGCTGTGGATCGCAAGCCACCTCCTAATACAGAGGCAAAAAAGAACTCACCCACAACCAAAGGCTCGGTTGCAGAAGACAATGGCAAACTAAATAATTCACTAAAAATCTTTGTCTGCATCAGAAAGCCCAAGCAAAGTGCTTTTCCATTTGTACTGAAAAAACCAAAGAGGCAAAGCCCAACAAAACAGAGACGAACATCCTGAAAATTGCCCAGAATATTAGGCAACTGAAGAGTGTAGTTCATTGACCCACAGGGAAGAAGGTGAAAAAAGGATAGGAGCGTTGGAATATACAAGTGAAACCATAGATACTGCAGTATCCTCATAAAGTGAGGCCTCAAAGTAATGCCTTCTATATCGATGCCAAGATCCAGAACATAACATGAGATGACATGGCGATAAGGGCCCAGGTACAGAATGCCAATGCTACCGAAAGTTGAAATCTGCCGCACGGTAGATGAGCCTGTGCCTTACAGATGTGCAAGTCCCTAGAATATAGAACGATAACACCGGCTGATGAGCATGCAGCTGCAAGTGATAATGTAGCCGTCACCTGCACGATCATAGCCAAATGGTCAAGCAGGCAGTGATCTCATACATTTTTCCCTTTACTGTAATAGGAAGTGCCAATACTTCCTAGAAGATATCATTCAAGAATTAACATAGAGGAAAGTAGAGGCACTGAAGATGGGTGCACCCAAAGAATAAGAATGATCAGCAGAGTATGTAACAAAGAATTCTGCCAAAAGACACTCCCATAAGATGAAAACTAGAATAGCTCCGCCAAGTGCTTAAGTTTAATATCAACTGCTATATGATTCCTTTCCGATGAGGAATTGAAAAGCAACATGCTATGCTTAAGCACCAGCATCACAACCAGACCAAATTAGAAGAAACAGCAAAGTATTCTGTCAGAAGAAATGGCGATCTGTTTGACAAATTTTTTTAAGGAATCTGGTGTTAGAGATGTTATCAAATGTCAAGAATCCTCAAGAAGAGGCTCGTTCGATTGACATGAGGGGGTATGGACGGCTATATTTCTGAGAGCGAACTTCAGGCGATCCAGCTGAAAAGAGCACAACACTTGAGGAGGAAACAAGAAGCGACAAATACCACAAATGTTTTACAAAGTCAACTCTCCATCACCCACAGGCGAATTAGACAGAATGAGTGGGTAGCTAAGAGTCAGGCATAGCAGGTCTCTTGCGGATGAACGTGTCATGATTACTTGACTCCTTAATAAATAAGCCAGAATATTATCAGCTAAAAAGACGCCCCCATGCCGGTGTGCAAGTGAAAGGCTCCACTCTTTTTCCTATCAAGCATCTGAAGAAATCACAGCAACTTAAAGGAAATTAAAGTAACAATTCAAACATGGATCTGAAAAAGAAATTTCGGCTAACAGGCACATGCTTTAGCCTTCTTATTCAAAATAAAATGAAGCATAGGAAGTTTGACCAGTCAAATGCAGAAAAATGACAAAGTACTGGAGGGACCAACTTTGTGCAGTATCTAATAAGAGACAGGAAGAATAATTTGGAGATGTTGTCACTGGTTAAATCCAACTGATTGAGATGTCACTTAACAAGCAATCTACCGATTTTGTATTTATTTTCAACCCAAAATTAAAAGATTGAGTAATCTACAAAAACATTCAAAACACATTCATGGAAAAGAAAACAAAAAACTGCATATTTCCTACAAGGATGTTTAGCCTAACAAACATCAGAGGTCAAGGATCAAGAGAGATACCCAGTCACCAACAACAAACAGGCTCACAAGGACAGGATTCTGAAGGTCTCTTTTTCTCTTCAAAGCATAGACATCAAGGCAGGCAAGTCCAAAGCTCCATAACACTTGAAGGCCCATCGACGCAATTAAGTAGCTGTAAGAAGGTATATCAGTGCCAGTTGCAACTTATTTGATATTATAAAGCATTTGAAATTCTAATAAACAGGAAACACGTTGGATCAGTAAAACATTGTATTTCCCACAAACAGGACTAGAGAGCATAGAAAGCTCATCAAAGACGTAATACATGGACAACTACATTCGCACAACATAAAATTTGCACCGTAGATGTAGAGACATTAACTCAGCAAAAACAGCTCCATTCACATAGCACTGGAAATTTGAATACTCTATCAATTAAAGTTCCGATAATAGAATACCATACTTTCCTTCCTCCCAACTGCATACAAGCACCAATTTTTCATAAGTTAAGATAATTTCCTAAAAATGGAACCAAGGGAGTGCCTCCAGTATACACACTTGCACAAGGTCATATCAGTGGTTTTCCATGCCCTACAGTACTCTTCTAGGGAATCACCTCAAACTTGTCTGTCAAACAGAAGTACTACAATTGTTTCCACAGATGAAGAACGCCTGTGGAGATTTCAAATGGCAGAATATATAACATTTCATGAGATAGCGTAATGTGATCAACATGCCAGATGCATCAACTCAATTTCCTAGTTCTGTCTCCACCCATTTTGTAAGTTTTAAACAAAATTTCAAGTTCTAAAGGCTCCTCTAAGCCAAAAGTTGAAATAATTCCACAATCTCAGAAAATCACAACAACTGCCACTATCCAACCAAGAAAGAACCTTAGGAATGACGAGTACTTGACCTTCCCATTAATCTCCTGCAATTTGTGGAGAATGTCAGAATAGCCACGAATCGGCTTTATGGCAGAACATCAGATAAACTATGACCTAAAAGCACAAAGACTGCTAATGTTTTTATCTGAGTAGCTCTTTCTAAAAGATCTGCTATTTTACTTGTAAAATAAAAGTTCCACCCTGCAGTCCTGAGGTAAGTCTGATGGTTGGAAATGGATTTGAACAGAGCACTTCAGAAGCTTTTCTCATTATAATTCACATTGGATAAAACTCCACCTTTACATATTGTCATTAAATAGTCTCCACTAGGGGCTTCCTTCACAAAAAAAGAAGCAAAAACCGTGAGGCTGCTTCTTCATTCTCCTTGAAAAGAAAGGATGTGGCAGCTTCTTATGCATGTACCCTGCTAAGTTGGGTTATAGGAGGCCCTATGGTTTATTTAGCGAGAATTAAAGGCTTGGTAGGGCACTCATTCCATGAGACTAGAAAAAAAAGATCTCTTGAAACACTCTTTCTGGGTTTTCAGTTGATTTACAAAGCACGGAACAAGAGAGCCTATGAAGAAGAAGAAGAGTCTTTCGTTGTAACTATTAAAATCTAGCTCAAAATCTGTGTTTTGCTACCGAGGAAATTTAGTTGTCGATTTAAATGCATTGATGGATCCCATAGATGCATTGTCCTGTAACTGAGCTCTTTTTTGGCTCTTAAGTACCCTTTGCCTTTGGTTTGTACGCCCTAAGGTGCCCTAAAGAGGTATTCTCTTTATCAATAAAAGAGTTGCCTCTTTAGTTCTCTATTTCCCAGCTAAGCTTTTGTACCATCATTTTTCTGCACTCTATGTTCATACTATTTTTTTTTTTTGGTAAGGTCTATGTTCATACTATTAATAATACAGCACGGAGCTTCCTAGCCCACTACTATCCAGAGCCAGAGGAAAAGCTGAAGTGAAGGATTGCAAAGAAGCTCAACAAATAATGAGTAATCCATCTCTAACTCGAGCAAGTTTTCATTCTGAACTTCCAAGCTATCTACCTTCAAGGCTACCTTCAAGGGCCAAGCAATATCTATATCACCCTCTTCATTTTAATGTCAGCTCCACTTCATTGTTGGATCAAAGAAGTGAGGGGGAGGGGAAAAAAATAGAACCAAGCTATCAAAACTATCACCAACACCTTCATGCATGTAGTAGTCGGAGGACGCTAACTCCCAGCAGTCAGCATATTTGGTCACACACTAGACATTCTGGCAAGTATCTACTCAAAGCAGAAAATCATCATCTTTATAAAAAGTGAGGGTCCTTTTCGCCGATACAACACAGGCTTTATAGACATAAGAGGTTACTTGCATGCATTTGCAAAGGAAACTAAAAATGGGTCTCTTCATCAGAAGTACATTGGCAGTGTGCTTATTTGTTCTACACGATACAATGCATATGGTCTTAAAGAGCTTCTGCTGATCTTATCCACTGTATCCCTCTGTTTACACTGCAGAGATGCAGACTCCCAGCTATGTGTATCTCATAATGGGGACTTAACCACACAGGTTACCCTCCAGATACTGAAGCACCCCGCACTCAGATTAACCACGTGCAAGCTTGCAAAACACTGCTCCCAAAGGTTCATCAGCTCAAAAGAACAGATGCATAAGCAGGCTATTACTTCATTCCATGCATCTATAACAATGCGCCGAGCCACTGACGGCGCATATTCATACAGGAATAGGGGAAGAAAATTCAGCCACCTAATGTGATGCCCACTATACCAAGCTCTCACCAATCACCTTGGCCAAACTAAACCTATAAACCAACACTCACCTTGGATACACTAAACCTGTTGATGCCCCCAATCACAGATCACTCGCATCATAAAACCGAAAACCCGGAAAAAAAAAATTCGATACCGCGAGAGCAAAAAAAAAAAAAAAAAAAGCAAAGCACACACGAGAAAGAAATCGATACAGCCGGGAAGACTGAACGAGTACCAGAAAGCAGTGTAGTTCGAGAACCCGAGAGCGGAGACCATGAAGCCGATAGAGGCACCGGCGCACGCGCATTGCCCCATCCTCAACGCCATCCCGCTCACCGTCCCGGGGCTCCCCACGATCTCCTTCATCTCCCCCCTCTTTCTCTCCCCCTCTCCCTCCCTCTCTCCCTCCCTCTCTCTACCACAACACACCACCACCACCACCACCCCCCGGAGAAAACCCTAGATTCACCAGAGCTCCGCCGCCGCCGCCCCCGCCGGCCGCGTTCCCTCCGCCGGAGCTCGCGGCGAGCGCGGGGACATGGCTCGGCTCGGCTCGGCTAGGCCCGGCGCGCGCAGGGGGCGGGGAGAGAAGGAGCAGGAGGGCTCGCGATCGGCACTGGAGCGACGCAGCGAAAGCGAAGGAGGGAGGGAGGATCGGTGTGACTCGGTTTCTTTGGGCGCTTCGCGGCTCGAAAGCGATCGAAAGCGGTTGGCTTTGCTTTTGGTTTGGGCTTTTGGTTTTTTTCTTTCGGGAATAACTATAAAATGTGTGCTCCGTGGTGACGGTTGATGGACTGACGAATTTGTCTCCGGTCGGCGACAGCGACTTGCTTGCGTGGATTTCCTTTTTTTTTTCTTGCAATTTCTTTTTCATGACGATTGTAGTTTGGACCTTTTTTTTTTTTTTTTTTTTTTTTTTTGCTGGGGAGAGCCTTTTAGGAGTGGGAATTAGGATCTCGGGTGATTGGATCCGACGGATCTTGTATTCAAACCAAAGCGCTACTCGCTCATCCTGACTCTCGAGGGGGGGGGCGCTACCCCCGCTAGGGATGAGCTTTCCAAATGCAGGCGTGGGCAAGCACGGCTTACATGTGTATTCGTTGATATCAATCGAACTAGAAGGTTCGGATACCCCGTTGTTAAAAAAAAAAATAGTGTTCTCATTTGAGCACCATTGACATTTGAGTTGGGACAATTGGCTAATCAAGTCAAGTATCCGTCGGCACACCCCTCTTCGACGGGCGGCACGTCACGTCGTTGCGCAAACTACAAAGTATTAAGGACAATTTCCCAAAGTCGAACATTTTGCTTTTGCAGTCTGCCGAAGAAGAATTTTGGCATATTCCAGCACTTGAAGAGAGTTGTAAAATACCAGCTTTAAGTCCAATTCAAATCAATAAAGAGCTGAGTCTTCCCACAAGGATCGTAGACGCTCTTATGTAGAACCATTCACTTTATCTATAGTATATACTGCTTTTTGCAAAAAAATGATCCTTCCATACTTTTCATAGAATCTCGGCGTACGATATATTCACCTTCTGCAAGATGGTTCTTCCAAACAAATTGACTTCGTTATAATCTGTGGACTGTCCCCAATCCAAGGATGAAGGATTCTCGTTCTACGGCTTGTTCTCTATCTACAAAGGTCCTTGTAGACTTTGATAAGATTCTCGACCAGTTGCTTATTCTCCTTTTGCAGAGCCAAAGTTTTTCGGTGCTTTTAAACGTCATGTTGTCAACACTATCTGTATCTGGTTTGTATATATAGAAGGTGTTTGTCCCGCACACTCAAATACACACATTAGTAGCTTTTCTATATGTTGTCATCTTAAAAACATCATAAGTGATTTTCTCAATGATTGCCCTTATTTATAAAACCTTCCATTGTGCAGATCTGTTCACAGGCATGAAAATTTTGAAATTTGAGCTAGTGTAAAATAAATGGGTTTACTATTATGCCAAAAGAACATTGGTTCAGATCAAAAGGCACAATATGTAGATGTTATAATCTCCAAAAGTGTAATATTTTCAATGAATGTAGCAAGAGATATTTTTCTCTCAAAGAAGAATTTTGCAAAAGATACATGAATTTGTTACAGCTCTTTCTTCTACAATGTCATCAACTTGCAAAACGGTGAAAATTTACATTCTTTTTTGTTCTCAAAATCAGTTTTGGAACAGAAATCTATTTGGTAAACTTTTTGTTCCTAGACACAAATTTGCAAAAATTATTCGCAAAATCAATTTTGAAACAGAATCACGAAGCAAAAAGAAGTAATTTCGTGATTCTGGGAATAAGAACCATAATTGAAAAAGAAATTATTATTTTTTCTTCTTCTTCATTCTCCGGCCATCGGCGACCAGCGACACAGGCGAGGGCCATCGTAGTTCTCTTGCCACAGGCAAGGGTCCCCATCGTCGGCCTTTTTCAGCCTTGGCCCGAGCCGGTGAGGGCTGGATTTTCGTTGTTATTAAATATCTTCAAATGCTCAAAATCAGTTTCCCGGGCGCACCCTTAATTTACACGAAGCTCAGATATGAAAAGCGATGCATAATTGCGTAAACTAAACAAGTTAGAGAATAAAGAACTTACAAAGTTTTAAGCACATCTGCTTGCTGGATGTTGTCGGCAAGGACGAGATTCGACACGAATTACCCCATTTTTGCAGTTTCGATGTGCTCCTGCACTTGTTCCTTGGTGCTTCTGCAGACTCAATGCTACATCTGCAGATTTGACCACTTCCGTGGATGCAACAGATGAGAGTGTAACGATGTAAACGATGTAATTCACAAGGTATATGCTAACAGGCAACAAACATGTAGTTTGTTGAATAACCAAGAGGAGTCAGGATAGAACATATAGTTTCATTGAAATGAGAATAAACACCCAATTCACAAGAGTTTGCTCATCCCGACAGGTTCTACGACTAAAGACAAAGGAAACAGAAACTGATAGAGTCGAAGACAAACACATAAGCTTTCTCATTTCGAAAGTGTCATGTTTTCTTCCTTTTTCAAGTAAGGTTTAGGGAGGTTTCGAGGTGGGTTTGCTGAAGGTAAGCTTGGCGACATCAAAGCACGAAAGAGACTGAATCTGTTAGTCACACGCCATCTTCTGTAGAAAGTCTACCTTCTGAACAGCTTTAGCTGCCTCTCAAAGCTACTACATTCTCCTGCAACTCTTTAGACCATCTAACACCGTTACATTAATAACTCAAGCCCCCCTGAGTTTTCAACATTCTGACTTGACTCACCCCGACTCTTTGGCCTCTTTTTCGCTGGAGATGGAGCAACCTCCGCTGTTTCTCCCTTTCTAATACCCTTTTGCAGCACCATAGGTGCTTCTGCAGCATTCTTTGCTTGCTTCTACTTTCTCTTCTTACTCAAATTGCCCTCGGTTCCATTCATCTTCTCTTCAAGCAGCATTCACCCTCTCATCTTCTCCTTCCACTCTCACAGTCTCCCCCTTAGGATCAACCCACCCAACAGTTGTGGGCTTGAGGTCATCTTCCTCGATTTTTCTTGCCTACAGAGGCAATGGGCACTTTTTCCGTCTGTAGCTCCTCTGGAATTACCACTCCCTGTTTTCTCAGAATTTTCATGCTTAGACCACCGTAGGGAATTTCTAACCATTGTCCGGTACATGTGAATGAAAATGGAATGTGAAAGACTGAATTCAAAACTGGTTAGGATAGGTGCGAAATGAGCCTTGCTTCGTTCCGTTTTTCTGGCCGAAAGTCTTGCTTCATGCTTGGAAATATCATTTCTAGAGCAGTTTGACAGACCATGAGGCTTTAGACTTCCGTCTTAAAGGAAGCTAGGAATGAGACCTCGTTCAAAAGAATTCATCCTAAGTGATGAACTTGTAAGCCATGGAAGATTTAGCAGGATCGTTTGAAAGAAAAACATCGCAGACTAAGCATAGCATCAAGTTCTTCTATAGCAACGGAGAACGGTTTTGATGACTAATAACGAAGACCAACTTTTCGTGACTTTTGAAGGATGAGTTGAGCAAAACAGAGTGTTAACCTTTGGGAAAACATCCTTAGTAACTAAACAATCATCTTCTTTTTCAGATAGCTTAAAGATGAAAATGCCATGACTTTTGTAAGATCTCAAAATCCGCATAAGATATGTCATTACTTAGCATTAGGAAGACATACGGCAGGTACAAAATTTAAGAAAATTCTTTCATTATCATCATCCTTCTTACCTTCGCCCTTTTTCTTTTCTTTTTCACTATCCACCTTTCCATCTGCTACTTCAACCATTTCTCCTTCTACAGTCCCTACCACTTCTTGGGGTTCAGATTCTTGCTCCTTGTCATTCACTTTCTTCTACCATTTGCTCCGTGGCCTTTTCTTTGATGATTTTCTCGAGCCCTTCTATGGTTTCTGCAACCCTTACTGCCTAAGATTCTTCAGCAACATTTGCTTCTACAAGAAGCAAGAGTTTCAACGGTAGTTTCAATAGAAGCAAGGACTCCGGCTGCTGGTTCTACAGAAGCAGGTGTTTCACTTTCGAGTTCCGCAGTGAGGGGGGGTTTCAACATCTTGGGAAAATTCCATATAAGAGCATAAAGTGGACTCACTTTCACAAAAGACGGCCGAAAGTAGCAAGCACTTGACTTTTCCGGCTGCCAGAGTTGAGGGGCATTTTGTTCCAAATAAAATCGGAATAAAGATTAAAAAGAAAAAACAGAAATTCAAAGATGCTTGGGGTGTGCACCACCACCGTTCCGACCTTGCCGGCAAGTGCCATTGAACTACTCAGGCTCAAACCACTTGGACAAGTCCCACCACTCTTCGGAAGCTTCATGGAGCTTGTTCCTTCGGTCGATCTTCCATGGGGCTTATTATTAGAGTTTTGAGGGTCAGAGTGAAGGATAGCTGAGGCGCGCGATGGGGTCAGATTGGAAATAATCTTGTTCTTTAAAAATGAGGATGAAGTGATTTTTTTTTTGGGTCTAAGGGCCCGTTTGGCAACATGTTAAATAGTAAAAATTTCTGTTCTTTTATTCCCAGAATTAGTTTGGGAGCAAAAATCCGTTTGTTAAATTTTTTGTGCCCGAGCACAATTTTGCAAAAAAGTGTTCCTAAAATCAGTTTTCGAACAAAATCAAGAAGCAAAAAAAAGTAACTTCTTAATTCTGGAAAAAATTTTCCATTTCTGATTTTTCTTGATTTTCTTCTTTTTTTTGGTTTGTTGTTGTTCTTCGGCCTGCCAACTATTACTTGCCAGCAGCCGGCGATCGGCCACAGGCCAGGGCCGGCGAGGGTTGCCCTCGTCGCCTGGGCTAGGGTGGCTCGTAGCTGCGACAGCGAGGCCTCACACAGCCAAGGCGAGGTCGACCTCGCCGTTGCCACCCAGGTTCGTTGCCTGGGTGGCGATGGCGGTCGGCCTCGCCTTGGCTAGGCGAGGCTCGAACTCTCCCAAATCTAGCGAGGCCGACCTCGTAGTCGCGATAGACGAGGCCGGCATTTATGTTCTTTTTCTATTCTAATAATAGAAATTTTGAGTAGTTACCAAACGCTTTTAAATGGTTAGAAATTATTTTCAGGCATGGAATAAAAAAAGAATTATTTCTTAGCAGAATCTGTTTTCGGACACAGAATAATTTCTATATGTAGCCTAAATGACTATGAAGTTGCACGTGAATATGCGGATGAAGATGATGGTCTCTTGTTATTCCTTTTTTGTTTTGTTTTTGGTGGGGTCTCGTTGATCCTCGACCCACCACCACGTACACGGACATTTCTTTTAGAGACGACTCCCCTACCTAAGTTCGAGCTCACCACCGTACCATTGATCGGAAACATTCGCTTTTTGATTGTTCTCTGTTCTCGGTGTTTATTCATCCTGTTCATCTTTATTCTCGATTGATGGTGAGGGCTATTGGTGCATCGAAGAGGACGATCATGGACAGAGAAGAAAATAGAGAAGAAATATGAGAAAATGGCATAAATAATCCATGAACTTTAGCTCAATGTATAATGTGATTCATAAACTTTTAATTTGTTCAATGCAATCCTTGAATTTTAACTCAATGTATAATGTGGTCCCTGAACTTTTAATTTGTTCAATGTCATCCATGAAATTTTGGTATGTATTCAATTTAGTCTCTGAATTATATAAAAATGTTCAATATATTCCTTCCATTAATTCAAGTTCGGAAACTACATTGAATATTTTCATATAGTTTAAGGACTATATTGAACATTTACCAAAAGTACGGGAATCACATTAAACAAATTAAAAGTTCATAGACTATATTGAACAGTAGATTAAAGTTTAATGACTACATTAAACAAATTAAAAGTTCATGGATTAAATTGCACATTGGGCGAGGGAGTATTTGTGTCATTATCCCAAAAAAGAAATATCTATGGACGAAAATGCCCCTAACCTTGTCGCCGGAAAACTCAAGTGCTTGCTGGTTAGTGTGCATTTGGCGGCGGGCAATCTGAAGCCCTTATATGAAATAAGATTGACTTTGAACCCTTTTTTTGAGAAATGAACCCTCTTCAGATTTTTATTTGGAATTTTCTGCTCAATTCTAAAAGCTTTTGAGTTATAAAGTTCAGTAGATTCAATTGATGGAGAACCCACAGCTTTGCTCGGTGTGGCGGGGGACTCTTCTTGCTTCTACTCACAAGAGAAGTTCATCCTCTTTTTGTCTCGGAGCTATGGTTTTCGTAGCGAGATAGATGAATATTGCTGGGTTCTTTAGAATGATGTTTGGTTTGGGTATGGACGCAGTTCTACTTGATTTTCGTGTTCCTTGGTAAACTTCGAAAAGCTCCTATCTTTGGAGCCACGGCGAAGGAAAGTTTGGATTTTGAGGTTTTAAGGAAAGAATTGAGAGGTCACTGATCGGGGGCTAAAGGATCGTGGGCTTAGGCGTGAAAAAAGGAGATGTCCAGATGGAGGTTTTGTGGCTTTGGGAGGGAAGAATGGAAATTTCTGAAGTTTCTAAAACTAAAAACCCTCCCAATTTACTAAAAAGGAAAGGGAAAAAATTACCGTGATATATTTATCGTAAACTTTTTTATGTAACACAAAAAATCCCAAATTTATATTTGTATAGTACATTTACCCTTCGCTAAAATTCTGTCATTGTGAACCATTATAAATCTGCTTACATGTACGCTAGAAAGCAACCGTGTGGACATATCGCTAAGTGAAATAAAGACGACGTTATTTTGATTGAAAAATCATCTAATGAAATTTAACGGAGGATAAATATGTCATATGATACAAATTTGAGGTGTTTTATGTTACAAGAAAAAATCTAGAATAAAAATGTCTCAGTGGACAGAGTTTGGGATTTTTGATCTTACAAAATAAAAGTCCAAGCAAATATGTTACAATAAGTATAATTTGAGGTTTTTTGCCACTTTTTCAAAAAAAAAATTTAAACTTTGAAATTTTGAAAAGAAAAAACTTTCAAGGGATCGAAAGAAAATGTAATATGCAAAAAGTCTTAATCAGACGTGATGTGATCCATAAGAGAAAAAAATTCGCAAAAATTAACTTTCACGTGCTTACTCGTACTTTTTGTCTTATTTGCGTAGAATCGAGCGCTTCCTACTTCTGTAGCTTCACGTGCTTCCATACAATAATTATAATCAAATGGATTGCAATTGCCAATCTCAATTCGGATAATTCGAAACATACTTTATCAAGAGGCTTAGTGACAATATCAACTAATTAATGTTTTGAATCAACAAAATGTAGCATGACGCGTATACATTAATGTCATATGTCTATTTGCTTGGCTTTAGAATGTAGTACAAGAATTCTTGCCAAATTAATCTCACTAGTATTGTCACACATGATGGAAATATTTGTGCTTTTTGCTCTAAAATCGTTCTACAGTTGTCTCATGCACAGAAACTGTGCACAACTTTCTCCGGTGAGCTTTTGCCTTAGACAGGGCAACCGACTTTTGCTTCTTCAAAAATTAAGACACAAGCAACCATCTCATTATTTGACAAGTACCCTCATGTGTTTTTCCTATAAATCTTACAAGGAAAAATTTCAATTAAGGACCCTAAGTGAGGTTCTTTTCTCAAAAAAGGACCCAAAGTGAATAAGGTGTCAAATAAGGACCTAAAGTGCCCAATCAGTCCCAAATAGGGGTTCGAAGTGCTCAATTCGTCTTAGGCAAGGGCTTGGGTTCGCCGGCCGGCCAAATCTCATCGGTCGGCGAGCGATTCTTGTTAAACAGCGATTACATTTCATCCGCCCGACGTGTCGAAGCGAGGCGAGCCCCTCCGGGCGCAGGCCGGGCCTAGGCGGCCCCGGCCTTGCCCGACGTCCGACGAGGCGGGAGGAAGAGAGAAATGCAACCTCCGCCCGGCCGGAGGAAGAGAAAAAAGAAAAGAAAAGGAAAAGAAAAAAACAGAAAGGAAAAAATAATAAAAATTTTAAAAATTACTGTTCCGGTGCCGGAATAGTACCATTCTTGCTGGCGGCGGGTATTTTGGCTGGCCGGCAACCCAGGCTCTTATTTGAGACTTTTTTGACACTTTGGGTCCTTATTTGAGACTGATTGGATATTTTAGGCCCTTATTTGATACTATGTTCACTTTGGGCCCTCTTTTGAGAATTTGACCTCACTTGGAGTCCTTAATTGAAATTTTCCCATCTTACAATCAACAATATCAGCATCAGAACATCCTAATAAAAGAAAATTCGAGTACTTAGGGTGGCACAAGCAAAATTTCATAAAAGTTGAAATATATTCAATGATGCGCTACACATAAAAATACTAAACAAGATCTTTGTTCTAAACGCAGCGAGATATGAGAGAGATTTTATCATGATTTTATAAAGTTGAGGATCTACTTTCTTTCCGTTTTCATCTTTGTCAAGTATTGTAGAATTAGCCATGAGTGTTTCTACTCTTGGGATTCTTCATTCTAAACTTCTTGACCAAATTCCCTTGCATCTTTCTCTTGATGTACAAATATGCCACTTTTTGTTTGTTTTACTTGGAGTCCGAGGAAAAAAGTTTAGTTCATCTATCATGCTCATTTCAAACTCATTTTGCATAATTTTAACTAAACTTTTGCACATATAGTCATTAGTAGAACCGTACATGATCTCACCGGTATAGATTTGAACAAATAAGATATCTCTACTGCCGTTGTGTCTACCTTACCTTTTTCAATCCTTTCTCAATAAGGAAACAACCTTTCATACCAAGCTCTTGCAGTTTGCTTTTGGTCTATATAGAGCTTTTTAGGGTTTGTTGACATAATCTACTTTCCTTCGTTTCCCAAAACCTAAGGGGCTATTCTAAAAACACTTTTTCTTTGATATAACCATTGCAAAAAGTACTTTTTACATCCATTTGATAAATTTTGAAATTGTGAAAACATGCATATCCAGGCAATAAATGTAGAGCTTCCAATCTAGCAACAGAGGCATAAGTTCAATAATTCATATCTTCTTCTTGTGAATACCCTTCTAGCTTTGTTTCTTACCACATTACATTTATCATCAGGTTTATTTCTATAGAACCACTTTGCTTTTGGGTTGTGGAACTGACTCCCTAACTTTGTCGACCTTGAATTGATTAAGTTTTTCTTGTATTGATTTTAACCGATTTTCATCTCGTAGTGCTTCTTCTACAATTTTTGGTTCTGCCTTGGATAGAATTGCCAATGAATTAATCATTTACTTAGGTTCTATTTGTTTCGGAGAAAATAATTGATTTGAATAACATTTTTCTAAAATGATTGCTTATATCCCTTAAAATAGATAGTCAATGGAAAATATTTTCATTATTGACAACAAGTTATCTCTAAACATTTTTGTGGACGATGAAAATATTTTCGTACATTCATTTTTATAAGCGATATAAGGATCATTTTTAGGAAAATATTTTTCAAACCATATATTTTTTGTGAAATAAATGACGCCTTAAACGAAAATCTTAAATCAATGAGTTATAAGACCTTTTATTGGGGAGATTACTGAGAGGGAACCTAAGTGTGAGCCTATTAACATATCCAAATGGACCTATTTTTACTCAAAAGCTTAAATCAATGAGTTATAAGACAACTAAGATATATTAACTACTTTACACCAAACCAATTCTTTGATGTGGGATTTTTTTAATATAATTCATACGTGCATCCTAATAATCTCCCCCTCATGCGTGAGCTCCCCCTTAATTCAGGTATGCTTTTGCATCAAGGATATGAAGTCTTTCTCCGGGCCGAATTATGAAGTCTACTATCGGGCCTACATTGTTACAACACAATACCCACTATTCGGAAATTACGCCCAACTTCGCCCACCAAACACCAGAACAAACCATTGGCTCTGATATTAGATGAGAGTAAAAGCACACAAGGTTTTGTCTTGGTTCACCCTTAAAATCAACACTATGTCTAACTTGGGATTCCACTATAATTAACAACTCGCACATCTTTGTTACATCTCTCAATTATAAGAAAAAGAGAATATATATAGGCAATAATTTGATTCAATATAGGAAACCCACACCAATTGGGAAACCATGCAATTAGAAAATCTATTCAAAATAAGAAACTTTTCTTTTTCAAGCTCAAACTATAAAAGTCCTCTAGCGGCTTGGGGCGTTGCCCCTGTGGCCCTTGCTCACTCTCTAGGGAGTGGGACTCTCGTGCCTTCCTATTAAAAGGGAGTATGGACTACACTCCAACAGAATTTTTAGTCCTTTGGAAAAGATATGGACTTAGTAGTTGGGTCTTCTTTCAAATTCTTTGGTTCCGCATAATGGAGTTTGTTCCCCTTCTACTGCATAGTCTATACTTCTTTGAAGATCGTCAAACTTTACGTGAATGTATTACTCTACCTCTGTTTTCTTGTAATACACACAATAGAATTTGCCAGATGGTAAGAATATTGATTCATTCAGTCTGGGATCTAATTTACCAACATTTTCGTTAACATTTTTAAGGGGACAACAATTGCGACCAAAGATATGAAAGTATGCAATGTTTGGCTTCTTGCCATCGTAACACTCATAGGGGCTTTTCTCTATTAATGGTCTAAGATGCATTCTATTAATATACCATGCAATACTAAGTGCTTCTACCCAAAAGTATGTAGACGCATGAATTTTAGCAAGTATTGTGGACCACATGTCTTCTATTGAATGATTGCTTATCTTTACAACTCCATTTTTGTTGTGGAGCGTAAGGAGGAGATAAGTTAAGCTTAAATCGATTTCCAACACAAAATGGTGAAAACTCGTGATTTTCAAGCTCTTTTCTACTATTGGTTCGAATAGAAGTAACGCCATAACTTTTTCATTTTAAACTCAATTTGCAAATTTTGTAAATGAATGCAATGCTTCATGTTTATGAGTAAGAAATACTACCAAAGTAAACCTCTTGTAGTTATCCATAATCACCAAGCAATATATCTCAAGTTAAGAACTCTTACTTCTTGTTCTTATTCGTCAAAATAGATAGATATGTAGAAGCTACAGAACTCCATCGGTAGAACCAACATTCTTTGACTTGAAAGAACTTTAGATTTACTTACCCAAAGTGCAAGTTTCGTATATTTCAATCTTTTCAAAGATGATCTTAAGTCATCCTCGCACTATATCTTTCTTGGATAGCTTTTATATTTGCTTGAGTCTCGTGTGTCCAGGTTTAGTATGCCTAAATTTTGCTTTTATCTTTTATAGAAACAAAGCAGTGCTCCTGTTGGAGGTTTGTTTTTTCTACATCGAGGAAATATATGTTACTATACCTTTCCTCGATGAGCTTTTATTTCTGATTTTTGTCTAAGCCAAATGCATTCTTCTTCTTCAAAACTGATCATGTACCCCTCCTTATCACAAAGTTGACTAATGCTCAACAGCTTGTGATTTGAGGATTTGACTAAGTATACATCTTTGATGACGAGGGTTCGAACCTTGATATTTCCTTTGCTAAATCATCATTCCTTTGTCCATTCCACCACATATCACATATCCACCATCAACTCGTGTAAGAGCCAAAAGCTTCGATGAATCTCCCATCATGTGTCTCGAGTATCCACTATCAAGGTACCACTTGCATTATTTTAACTTCATTGGATTGAGTACCAACAAGATAACACAAATTCATTTCTTCTTTGGTACCTACACATATTTGTCGATCCATGGAATAACGTTGCTTTGGACTAGCTAAAGTCACGTCATCTTCGTTAGCCTGCCGTTGTCCACACAAGCCATCACGTCGGATTATTAGCAGTTATCTTGGATGAAACTATAAAAGTTTAAGACATTCATGACACGAAAAAAAAAGTTTGGGAAATTGGTGCTATATTGAATAAAGTATAGACTTGTGGTGGGATTTTCCCAACTAAGTTATAACCATGTCAGCTTCGTTTGCTTGCCCTCATTCGTGCAAGCAGGCACGTCAAATTTTTGTTGCCCATCTTAGATGGAACTGTGAAGTCTGTGATGGAAGATATTTTTGGGTCACTAGTGCAAGTTTGGGCGTTTTGATGACAAGAGAAATAGTTTGGGATACTATTGTCACAATGAGCAAATTTAGGTTTTTAGTGGTATTTCCAAATAATTAACAAAGAATCTAATTTTATGCATGGAGTGGTATTATTTGAAATGAGAATCCATATACGATTCCTTGTTGACGGAACCAAACGAGGTCGTGTGTACTTCTACGGATAGCCAAAGGGGACGATTCACCCTCTCAATTTTGAGCATGACTTGCCAGCGCCGGGTGTTCAGCTCATTTAATCTTTAATCATGGGGGACTCGCATGAGATCCGTAACTTTTGAAGGTTGAGATTGAGTTGGTTCACGAACACCCATTGCACGGAGTATGGGTAATTGGTTCTCGGTTCCCAATTTTGAGAACCGAGAATTGGACCAGTCCAATGGAACCAGTCACTTTTTTTTTAATTTTTTTCCCACCATAACGAGAGAGAGACAAATTTCAACATATTGACGGAAGTGACGATAAATGAAAAATCATCGCAATGCGACGATAAGAGAAAAGCATTGTACGTAAATTTAGTTCATAGTTTACTAATTTCTTGAAGTAATAAAAACTAAAAAAAAGTATATATATGTTGGTTCGGTTCTCCCCTAGAACCGGAAGCCGAACCGCCCGAACACCGGTTTCACTTTTAGGATCCGGGAACCAGATCAACGCTTCTTGAAACCAGATCAAACCGGCTGGTCCAGTCTAGTCCGGGCGGTCCATTTGCACGCCACTAACATAGAGGCGTTTTTCCTCGTTTTTTTCACTGGAGAAAGAACGTGGAACGCGTGAAACAAGCGTCTTGAGCTCAGATTTCACCACAAACACCCCTTTCTTTTTTCCTCGCCTGTCGCAACTATGAACATTATCGAAAATCTAGATACCAAGAAATTGATTCGAACAAAAGTTGTTGTCCATCTTCACGTCGGATCCCCCATGTAAATCCACAGCAGTGCCTCTCTCTCTCTAGCCCCACCTTGCATTATCTTACAAAAAATCCGTCGTCCAAGACGTGACTCAGGACACTATTGCGACGTCGATCACCTAGGGTGCAAATGATAATTATTCTATTCCAGAAACAATTCCTAGGACAAAAACAGTTGTCATTCACTTACGGCGCAAATAATAACTATTTCTATTTCCGTTCCCAGGATGAGTTTCTGAGGAAAGAAACTCATTTGATAACGATAAAAATTTCTATTTTTGGAATAGAAATCCGTTTAATAACAACATAAAAATTCTATTTCCTGGAACATAAACCCGTTTGATAACAACACAAATTTCTATTTTCCGAATAGAAATCCATTTTTTTAGAAGTGGTCTCTAAAATGAAAATAAATCAAAACACTCAAACTCTAGTAAAGCCCTGACGGCTTATTCATTCAAAGGATTATGTTGTTTTTTTAGAGTTTTTTAGAGGTAAAGACCCCTTTTGGGGGCTAAATCCCTTTTAGGGTTTTTTAGGGGTTAAAACCTTTTTTAAATCCCTAAACTAAAGAGTCTTCAAAAATATTGTTTGGACACCTCAAAAAATTTAAATTTCACTCAAAGTGGATGGCCACAGGTATTTTAAGCCATTTTGTGAAGTTTTGAAATTTTTAATATTTTGATTTGTTTTTGAAAAAATTCACCAAATTTCTTATTTTCCAGAAATCTAACTTTTTTTTATTTTCTGGAAATTTTATGCATTTTCCAGAATTTTTCAATTTTTATGGATTTTCTAAAATTTTTTTTGAGATTTTTAGGAATTTTCCAGATTTTCTAATTTTTTGTATGGATTTTCTGAATTTTTTGATTTTTTCTTATTTTTCTGAATTTTATAATTTTTTTAATGATTTTTCTAATTTTTTTAGAATTTTTTTATTTTTCCGCTAGGAATGGACCGGATCGAACCAATTCGGACTGGTCTGATTAGGTCAAACAGGGGCCAAATTTAAGAAGAGATGTGTTTTGAAGAAAGAAGATAAATTCTTTTAGATATGATTTTCATTTCTCGTCTAGAAATAGAAATCCTATTTTTTGTTCTAATTTTTTGTCTAAAACCAGTTCTGGAATAAAAATTTATCCCAGAAATAGAAAAATGAAATTGCATTATCAAATGAATTTCTATTTCAAATTTATTTTCGAAAACAGAAAATTAGTTATAAATAAAAATATAATAATTATCGTGCCACCAAAGTCGTCAACTTTGTCCCACCTAGTGAGGTCCCCCAGCTTTTTCTTTTCACTTGATCGACCGACCACTAAAGATCTGTCAATTATTGGCTCCAGATATTTTCTTCTCCTGTTCACTATGTCCACCACTTCGTTACACTCGATCAACTCAGTCAAATGATCGAGACCTGTTGCTTGATCATCCTTATCGAAACATAAGGCATGCGAATTCACTAGTATCCACACGTTTTCATAGTAGCGACGAGATCTTTCCATTTCGTTCTGTACGAAGAGGACTACTGTAGCTGTCACCCACTGTTCTCGTCCAATTTCGAACTGGCTTTTGTTCCGCACTCCGCTGAGTCGAGCGAGTCTGAGTCTTCTTTTGCTTTCCTGAGCTTGCTTGGACCTCTGTTTTTGACGAGGAGAAACCCGGAAAATGGCCAATGCGATCAGATATTTTGAGCTGAACACAGGAGCTAAAATCCCTTCGGTGGGATTGGGGACATGGCAGTCTGATCCTGGGCTTGTGGGCAGTGCTGTCAACATCGCCATTCGGGTTATCCTTCTTGATCTTTGCTTCTGAGTTTATAATATCCTGTCTTTCTCAACTGTGTCGGATCTCATTTGAATTTGCAAGTGCCAGTTTGTTACTAGCTAATTTGTCTCTCACTACCCTCTTGCTTTTCATGTGGTAATGTAGCATGGATACAGGCATATCGATTGTGCACAAGTTTATGCGAACGAAGCAGAGGTATCTGATATTGTCTTTGTATCTCTAATTTTCTTACTTTGACCGTCACTCGTCTTCTGGGCATGTATAGATTTTGATTTTTTTACTCCATTGTCATGTGAAATGCAGTTTCTTTGCGCTTGTTTTGGTCTGCACCTTAGCAGATTTTCTTGCTACATTTTTTTGGTTGGCGATGCTCCATTTGGCTGTTCAATTACACTCTCTCTGAAGTTTCAGAAGTTCTCTTTTCCATGTTCCAAAAGATAACACAGTGTATGGACCTCATGAATTATCATGAGTGCCTCATCTTGCTTTAATCTTCTCAAAGGAAGATTGTATGTTCAATTTTGCTATATTTCCCTTATCTGATTTATGTAGGCCACCTATTCAATTTTTAGTGCCATGGGAATCAAACATAAGTGGGGGTCATATCGATGGATTGCTATATTAATGTCCCTCTAGATAACCGGCCAATCATGGTCGTGCCCTTAAGTTAATAAAAAATAAAGAAGATCGACGGGTCTTTGAAAGTTTGGCAGGCTGTTTTCACTTTCAACGAGTTTGTATGACTCCTTTAGTTCTAACTACAATGTTGAAACTCATCACGCTACGCCGGTCAATTGAAGGGAAGAGACCATCATGATCATGTAGATTCTATTGTTCAATCCCCCAAAAAGACGGATTTTTTTTTTCGGTGTTGGTAAAATTTAATAAATGTTGGTAAGTATCAAAAAATTGTTGGTAAAAAAAAACGACTGGTGATATTTTCAAGTAACTTGTTGGTAATTTATCAACAATTTTACCAAATTGCCAACTTTGTTTTTATAGTTTGTGAATTAGTGAATTTTTTACTAACTTACCAATTTTTATTTGCATAACATATCAACTCTTCAAACTGCAAACTCCTGTAAGAAATTGCTGACCTAGGGGAAATTGTCCAATCAATCCTAAATCTATTATAAGGATGCCAATTTAGTTTTAAACTTTAAAGTTTTTCCTATTGAGTCCTAAACCTTTACTTGAAATTCCACTGTAATCCTTCTGGCTAATTTTCCTTGCACACCGCCACATTAACGATTCCAACAAAAATTGACCGGAAGGACTACTTTAAAATTTCATGCAAATGTTTTAAGACTAAATTGACAAAATTGAAAAGCTTAAGACTGAATTGACATCCATACAATATGTTTATGACCAATTAGATAATTTTCCCTGCCAACCTATATTAGAGCGATTTATCAACTTTTGTCAAATTAAATTACCAACTGTTTTTTAGTCACCAAGTCTGAGTTAAGTTACTTAGTGATGTTTAATTTTTATTTTTTAATTTGGAAATTTTTTTAAGTTACTAATTTTTGTTTACCTTAGTATTTTTTGGTCGAAATTGTTTACCTTAGTTAGCAACCCTTATATTTAATAACTCTTTTTAGAGATTACCAGTCGTCTATTCAAGAGCAAAGGTCGCATGATTTTCCTCTATCTGTATTTATGAGCTCTACTTTAATTACTGAATTTTGCTGCAGATTGGAGCGGTTTTCAAGAAATTGTTGGAAGAGCGCGTGGTTAAACGGGAGGATTTGTTTATCACTTCCAAACTCTGGTAAAGCTGTGCTGCAAACTGGTTGATGTATCTCCACACTTACAAGAATCACCACTTGTTACACATGAATGTATTCTAGGACTACCTGTAAGGCTTGAGACCTTCCACATTATATTTGTATTGTTTGTTCTCTTGCGTTAGAAAGTCCGAAAAAAGTAGAACTGATAGATTCAGGAAGACTACATGAATATGAAGCCTATCAAAACCTCATAGACAAGCAATGGGATACTTCTTGTATGTTTTTAGTCTGAACTCACTGGTGATATTTGCGGATTGTTTTTTCTCTAGGAATACTGATCATGCCCCAGAGGATGTGCCGGTGGCTATGGAAAGAACTTTGCGTGACTTGCAGCTTGACTATGTAGATTTGTACCTCGTAAGTACATGCCGATAGTTTGTCTCGGTCTTATCAGCGCAATGCATTCTTAACTTCCCTTTGTTCGGTTCTGACTAATCTTCATGTACTTAAGTATTTGTAAGTGTCATCGACTCTTAATCCACACACTATATGGTTTCATCACTGTTAAGATGCACTGGCCGTTACGGATGAAGAAGGGATCGGTGGGATTTAACCCTGAAAACATCGAGCAACATGACATACCGAGCACATGGAGGGCAATGGAAGCACTATATGATTCAGGTAAGGCACGGGCCATTGGAGTCTGCAATTTCTCCACCAAGAAGTTGGCAGATCTGTTGGAGATTGCACGTGTACCTCCTGCTGTTGTTCAGGTGGAATGTCATCCTTCGTGGCAACAGAAGAAGCTACATGAATTTTGCAAATCCAAAGGACTTCACTTGACTGTGAGAAGGATTCAACTCCACCTTTTTTATTCTTCTGTATTACTTGAGTTAATTTATGGTACATAAATGCGATCTGTTAAATGTTGGCCATAAGATTAATCTGAAGCGTCAATGTAGGAACCAATTCATCAATAAATAAGTTTCTGCCAGTATACATGGCACATAGCAAAATGAGTGTTGCTCTGAGTTGACTGAAGTATGTGCAAATTAGGATGTTACTAGGCATATCTTGATTCCTTGTCAAATCTGTTGTTTCAGGGTTTCTCGCCTTTGGGATCACCCGGCTCGGCCTTCATCAAAAGTGATGTGCTCAAGCAGCCGGTGGTGACCATGGTGGCAGAGAAGTTGGGAAAGAGTCCAGCACAGGTTGCTCTAAGGTGGGGCCTTCAGATGGGTCACAGTGTGCTCCCCAAAAGCACTAATGAGAAAAGAATCATAGAGAATTTCGACGTTTTCGACTGGTCTATACCAGATGATTTGTTTGCCAAGTTTTCCGAGATTGAACAGGTGAATATTCTACATTAACTCCCTCCTTGTCCATTTGATTACGCCATTTATTTCTGTTTCCATTGAAACTATTTACTCTCAGGCTTTCGATGCAATGCTCCAATCCTTAATTTTGTTACTTCTTTGCTTGTGATCGGGCGTGCAGGCAAGGCTGCTTAGGGCGACAGTTTTTGTCCATGAGACTCTCAGCCCATACAAGACCGTGGAGGAATTCTGGGATGGGGAGATCTAAGCATGGAAAGATTTAAAGTAAAGAGGAGTGTGCAAACGTATGAAAGTTGGTCATTTCATCCAGTTTATGTCTGAAGTTAGTTCAAATAATCCTAGTCCTGTTTGCTAGATAAAATGTGTTGTATTTGTTGTCTTGTTGCTGTTTGTGTTGATTTGCAACGTGAAATGTCCATGTTCATGAAACTCTCTGCCTCGTCAAATTGAATTACCAAATACCTTACGCTACTTGAGAGTCCAGCACGCCAGTTCCTCTGTCCCTTTCAGTCTACGAGCTGATTTCATTGATTTTACGCACTTTATGTTTAGCTAATTTTCCACCATATAACTTAGTTGTCTTGCTCCCAGCATGAACTTTGCACAGATTCGACTGGTTCTGATAAATAATGTATTGCGCGTAACAAAGTCAATTATGGATAATTGAGTTCGTATCTGTGAATTCAGTTTACTTCCTACTAATAAAGCACTTTTCCTACTAATCAACCACTCTCATGGGGACTGCAAGTCCATATCCATCCAGTCTTCATAGAGGGTAACTGCACAGGGGCTATTTTGATTGTCCGCAGGAGCTTTCAAATGGCAATCGCTCATGGTCTAGCTAAAACAGCGAGAGGTTCTCCGGCAACTATGGCAGAAACCATAGCATGCATTGAAGCTCTTGAATTCTTGAAGTCGAGAAAGGACGAGAAACTCTGCTTGCTTCTGATAAACTTCACTGTGGTTAAGAGTTTTGACCGGGAAAGAGTTTATATAGCTTTTGTGGGGTGCAAGAGTCGATTGGCATTTGCAAAGTACACCTTCAGCATTTTAGCAACTTGACCTTCTGCTTCTGTACCCGTGAAGCCAATAGGGATGCTGATTGGGTCACGAAAGCCCCTGTTTTTTTTTTGGCTCTCTAGTAGTTAGATCTTATGTTCAAGCCCTTTGGAGTATCTAATTTAATGATGCCTCCACCTTGTATATTTGAAAGCCGTTATTAATGAAGTTAGGCTATTCTGACTAAAAAAAAAGGCAAAAAAATTTCAAACTGAGCCCTAAAGTGGGGCCATTTCTTCACCATCATATCTAAATATCTAATGCAACATATTATTATCTACATCATCAAATAACATCTAATTTGTCATTTGAGTAAAAGGAATGACTGTATTTAATATTTACCAATAGTTCATTGAGCTCATTGAACAATTTAAAAGTTCAGAGACAACATTGTACGTTGTTTCAAAGTTCATAGACTATTTTTATCATTTTCTCTAGATTAACCGAAGCTAGGTGGGCCGAATGAAAATACAGAATTCACGTTCCCACTGATGCGGAGGCTTCCACGGGTCTGAGTTAACTCCGACAGTTTTTCTCGAAAGATCACCATTGGAGTAGACCACCGGAGATAATTTCGTCTGCGTATTCCATTCACAAGTCACCACCAAGAATTGAATACAAGTTATTTCATCGTGCTAATCACATGTCAAGACCGACCAGCTAAGAAGTTTCGAGTTATCTGGCGGTAACTTGGCGGCCACGCGAAGACTGACTAGAAAGCAATTACTGATTATCCACTTCCTTTCCACTATAAAAGGAGTACGCCATTGTTATCCCCTAAAAGAGTAGTATTGTTGCTGTCATTCTTCTTCAGTTTCTCTTTCAACTGTCAATGGGTTTTGGTTTCGCGATCCGCTGAGTCGAGTTCTGTAAGTGGGTTTCCTTCGTAGTTGCTTCTTCTTCGTTTTTCAAGAAGAAAGCCCTTAACGAAAAGAGGGAAAGAAATATGGGGAAGGAAATCAGATACTTCGAGCTGAACACAGGAGCGAAAATCCCTTCAGTAGGACTGGGGACATGGCAGGGTGATCCGGGGCTTGTGGGCAATGCCGTAGAGATGGCTGTCAAGATTCTCCCTTTGAAGTCTTGTTGTAATACAATGTTTCAGGGTGTTTTCTTCACTGTACTGTGTGAGGGGTTCCCACTATTGATATCCGAAGTGTCTGGGGGAGAGTGCAGGTTGACATATAAATCCGTGTGCAGTATTGCGTGTAAATCTGTGTTCTAGCTTTTCACATTAGCACATTATTCTTGCTTTTTATTACTACTAAATTGTAGTTAGATTGTGATGTGGTTGCTTTTTATGAGTTCAATTGACTCTTGATAACCTTTTTGTTCTTTTTGTGTAGTAATGCAGCACGGATACCGGCATATCGATTGTGCGCAGCTTAATGGAAACGAAGCAGAGGTATTTCAAATTGTCACTGATTCTCCATTTTTCTTGTTTGACTCAGATTGTCACTCTCTTTCTTTTCATGAGCAGATTTCAATTCTTCCCTAGTCATGTGAATTGCAGTATTCTATGCTCTTGTTAAGCTTAAAGTGATAGCAGATTTTCTTTTCTTTCAGTTGGTTTTGTAGGTGGACTGATCTTCATTCCCTTCCTCTGCTTCTTGTTTTGCAGTTTCACCATTATTTTTCGTGGTTCCTTAAACATGTTATTAGGATGGACTTTCTTTATCTGGATACTTGACGTTTCTTTTGATGATTATTTACACATTTTTGTCTGCAGATTGGAGTTGCTTTGAAGAAATTGTTCAAAGATGGCATGGTTAAACGGGAGGATTTGTTCATTACCTTCGAACTCTGGTAAGCTGCCTACTGGTTATGCATTTAAGGACTTTCTCCTAAGGCATAAGGATTCTCTTTGTCGTTCTCGGTTTTTTTGGTTCTTATTTCTTCTAAATCTAAACTTTGCTAATCTTCCTGAAAAATTCTTATCTGGATTACCGATCATGCACCATTGCTGGCTTTCAAAAGAACTTTGCGGGATTTGCAGCTTGACTATGCAGATTTGCACCTCGTTAGTATACTGTGATCTGATAATTTCGTTCTTAGTGAAGTGTTCTAGCCTAGCTTCCTTTCCTAGCAATTATGTTTGAATTGAATACCAATCGACTTGTGTTTGCATATATTTATAGCGCAAGAATATGATACCCTGAACAACTATTTTGATATCGGGTAAAAGATCATTTTCTTGTTTCAACTTTTCTTCCACATATAGAATGTTTCATATTCAATTAACTGATTTATGCTTTTCAACTGTAAATATTCACTGGCCAGTACGGATGAAGACAGGACCTAAGGAATTTGAGCAGCCTGACATACCAAGCACATGGAGGGCGATGGAAGTGCGATATGATTCCAGCAAGGCATGGGCCATCGGAGTCAGCAATTTCTCCACCAAGAAGTTGGCGGATCTGTTGGAGATTGCGCTCGTGCCTCCGGCCGTCAATCAGGTGGAATGTCACCCTATGTGGCAGCAGAAGAAGCTGCACGAATTTTGCAAATCGAAAGGCGTTCACCTCTCTGTGAGTTGGATTCAACTAAACTTCTTCTCGCTTAATATCTTCAGTTAAATCATGTCATCTAGGACAAATAAAACTATAGCATTCGCATGGCGTTCAACTTAATGTTTGTGGTAAGAGTAATTTAGAATGTCATCAAATCTTGATTCATTGTCGGATAAAACTTTCAGGGTTGTTTCCCGTTGGGATCTCCAGGCACACCGTGGCTCAAGAGCGACCTCCTGAAACACCCATGCTGACCATGGTCGCGGAAAAGTTGGGAAAGACACTGCACAGGCTGCTCTGAGGTGGGGTCTTCAGATGGGTCATTGCGTGCTCCGAAAAGCACCACCGAAAAACAAATCAAAGAGAACTTCGACGTCTTTGACTGGTCTGTCCCTGACGACTTGCTCGCCAAGTTTTCCGAGATTCCGCAGGCAAAATATTCATCAGCAGCTATCCGTCTTCATGTCCTTGTCATTTTGATCAAGCCCTGTTTCTGTCTTTTGTCAAAAACTACTGATTACTCCGAGCTTTCTCTTCGTGTAACTCTCCGATTCTTGATTTTGTTAAACTTTGCATTTACGATCGTCGTGCACATGAGACTAATCTGGGGAACCGATTTCATCCATGAGACTAAGAGTTCATACAAGACTCTTGAGGACCTCTCGGATGGCGAGATCTAGGCATGGCAAAACAGAGGATTGAGGAGAGAGGACGGACAAGTTGATCATATCCGAAATTATTCAAATAAACCACGGTTTCTGTATGCTTTGAGTTTTGAATGCTTTATGAATAACCAGTGTGGTTGATGGTGGCGGCAGATTTGTGTTGATTTGCAATAGAATGCTCATGTTTCATTAAAGAAATTTCCATCGATCCGATTACAAATTAACTTAATGACCCATTTGAGAAAACTTCGTAATTGCTAGTTTTGAAATCCTCACATTTTCACTTTTATTTGTCACGAAATCCTTTAGACTTCTTAAATATTTTGTCACGTCAAATCATACATAATGAGCTTTTCAAATGTTTTTTAGAGACGGTAGTCATTAGAAGTTATAACTAGGCAAAAAATTGGCCCCAAACTTGATTTTTTCAAGTAAAAAGTTAATAACCAGACGGACAAATTAGCAAAAAGTTACTTTTTTTAATTGAAATTACGAATCGCTCTAAAAAAATTACTAGTCTCAGTCTTGCTTGCTCAAAATAAAAACCTTACATATCGGGGTCCCAATTTGGCTGCCTCTGGTGAACAACCGATGCACGGGTTCAGTATTTCCTGACCACTCCAAGCACAACAAATATTGAAATAACTCCTTCACCATCTCAAGATGATGAGCTTCACTTATTTATCTTAATCAAATAACATAAAGTTAACTAAAAGACACATTCCACCTGAAACTTCTAGTTCATGATTCAGTTTGGTAATGTGGTCTGCTCCGGAAGGTTGTTTTGCCTGCGCTCCGCCGAGATGCGCAATAAGTTCATATTAACCAACTACTGCACCATTTCTATGCACAAGAGAGCAATTTTAGTTGGACTCTTTTCATATTTCATAAAATGTTTGTTGAAACATCAGGTAGATCAATCACAAGCAAAATCTGCTTCAGGTACGTCAATGACATGTCTTGAGACAGCTCAAATTCTGCATGTTTGAGTACAGACCCGATGCACGCACACTTTACCCGTCCTCTATGGTAATGACCTGACGCTAGAGAAAGGAAACCGTATAATCAATATGAGGTCATTTGTAGATGTTACTATTGGTAGTTTATTTGTAACAAATTACTAAGAGTTGCCTTGTCCCACATCGAAAAGATGTGCGTGCGCATGTGGACCAGATTTGACACTAATAAACGATCATTATTTTTTATTTGTCAAAATTCGAAATTATAATAAAAAAAACTAGTTTATCCTATTGAAACAGTATGACTATTCACAAAAGAGTTATAGTTATTTTCATTATTATTTAATTTCAAATTTTTATTTTCTGCAGAACAGTTATTAGGTGCTCTTATAATCTTTGAAAGGTCGTATCTATTTGGATATAACTTTCTTCACATTTGAAAGGTTGTGTTTATTCAATGTATATAATTTTCTAATGTTTTTGTTCATTATGTAGAACTACCATTTTCATTTCTTCCAATATATATATAACCGTTGTTTTCAATTGTTTCTCTTGAGAGATCCTGAATAAGTACCAGAATTGTTATTCGGTATTCTTGTCAAGACTTTGTTATATCTTGGAGGATTTTTGCCGGTGACCATTAACAATTTTGTGGAGCAAATGATTTCTTAAAGAGAATGTTAACACGCTTTAAAGTCCGACTTTATTGTTCTTCCCGATTACTTGATATTTCCCCAACAATTTTTAAGGAATTATTTTTGCAACAATAAAGTCAGAGTCGATCACAGTCATGAATCAAGACATGATGAAATTGGACCTCACGAGGGAGAGGGAGCTAGGCAGTGGTGTTGTTGGCAGCGAGAAGACGAGTATGGGGGGAGAGAGCTGAAGATACTGGCAAAGCCGTTCACGGTGTGGCGTGCGCTGACCAGGATGTGGGAATTGGTTGCCAGGGACCTATGGATCATTTTCGCCGCCTTCTCCGCTCTCATTGTCGGCGCTTTCAGAGACCTCTATACCACATTAGTTGACGGCATCAATATTCTCGGCACAGAGTGAGGAACACCGCAATGTTTCATCGGAATGTGTCGCTTGGTTCTTCTCTACATTAGTGCAGGAATATACAGGTTGAAATCTTTGGTGTCCGTTATTACTGTTTTGGCATATCAAATATGATCCATATCAAGCTAATGAGAGAGACTCTGTACCAGTCTCTCCTTGTACAGGATATCTCCTTCTTTGATGGGAAACATTGGGTGATTTGGCTGGCAGGCTTGGTGCGGATTGTCAGCAAGTGTCACGTGTAATTGGCAATGATCTTAACCTAATTTTGCGCAATGCCCTTTAGGGTGCAGGTTCATTGATCTACTTGCTAATCCTGTCACGGCCACTCGGTCTATGCACACTGGCTATATCCTCTATTTTGTTAGTAATTATGCTTATTTATTGCCAGTATCGAAAGAAGTCTGCAAAGCTAATCCAAGAGAACACTGCTTCTGCTAATGAAGTGGCCTAAGAGACATTCTCTCTTATGAGAACAGTATGTGTTTACGGAACGGAAAACAAGAACTCAAGAGAGTGCATAAGATGAAAACTAAACTAAGAGAGAGAGTAAAATAAAAAATTATAAAAAAGGAGGAAGATGAAATTTCTGAAAAAATGGGCCTGGATACGTGGCAATCATCAATGGACTCAATTCCTTCACAAAGTGTTCTGACGATTCAACTATTTTGTTGTACAGCGGTGGCTCCAGGCGCACATATGAAGAACAGAGACCGGCGTGTTGATCTTCATCCACACTGCAGAGGCTGCTTAATTGGCGCCGTTGCTGGGGGACTAAGAAAGAAGCCGGATTCGGCCCATTGCGCGATGCATGCACGAGACGCATGCAAGTGGGTCGGGTTCTTCGACGGGGACAAGTTCTTTCACTTTCCAACGGGTCTGTTCCTCGACGACTTGCAGTCGGACGCCAACGATCATTGCTCGTTGCCATTGGCCATAGTTTCGAGAGAGCACCTAGTGTGCTCTGTTCTGCTCTGCTTCACCGCCAAGAGCTTGAAGCAACTGGAACTCACTCGAGACATTTCCGTTGGCTGTGATGCCGATTGTTGATAATAATCGAAGCTTCTGTCATCGATTCAGTTGCCAATCTATTAACAAGGTAATACCTACCGCTTTGTCCCAGTTAAGAATAAGCGGAAAAGAGAATTGGAGAATTTCTGTATATTTCTTTATATATATTACTGATGATTTATGAGCCTATTTATAGGCTATTATAAATAACTATCTAAAGCAATAAAATATTACAATATCAAATACGAAAAATTAGAATCAATTCAGGAGGATAATAATATCTCTAGAAGATAGCAAATCAATCTAGGAGGATAACAATATCACTGGAAGATAACAATATCTCTAATATCCCCTCAAACTCAAGGTGACGAAGAAGAGATCAACTTGAGATTGGAGAAAAAATCTTGAAAATATCCAGGTGGATGTGCCTTAGTGAAAACATCAGCCATTTGATTAATCGACGAAGTGGGAACAAGACGAACAGTACCACGCGCAACGTGAGAGCGTATGAAATGACAATCTATTTCAATAAGCTTGGTGTGCTCATGGAAAACATCATTATATGCTATTTGGATAGCAGTTTGGTTATTGCAATAAATGACCATTCCACCATCATGACGGACTCCTATGTCTTCTAATAACCACCTCAACCATAGTAATTTTGAAGTTGTATTAGCAAGAGCACGGTATTCTGCTTCCGTACTAGATCGAGTGACAGTTGTATGTTTCTTGCTCCAAGAAGAAACGGTGCCTTGTAGTAGAGTGACGATCAAAAGAGTCACTAGCCCAATTAGCAACAGAATAAGCCGTCAACTCAAATGTTGAGTTAGCAGAAAAGTGAAGATTAAGAAATAAGGTGACCTTGATATATCAAAGAATTTGAAGAATAGCAGCAAAATGAGTCGTTCTCTGCGCCTTCATGAATTGGCTTACAATGTGAATAGCATAAGCGATGTTAGGACAGGTAACAGTGAGGTCAACAAGATTGCCAACCAGTTGTCGATAAAGTGAAGGATTCGAAAGAGACGTCCCATCTTTGTCATCAAATTTGGTATTAGTTTCAATGATAGTTGTAGCAACCTTGTTATTAGTAAGTTCGGCTCGAGAAAGGATATATGTGGCATATTTTGCTTGAGAAAGATAATAGTCGAGGAATCTAAAGCAATCTCCAATCTGAGAAAAAAACTAAGTCTTTCGAGATTTCATTTCAAACTATTGACTCAAATACTGTTATAGTTTTGTAATACCTATATGATCATCTCCAGTAATAACCATGTCATCCACATATAAAAGTAGAAGAATATACCCATGAGATGTTTGTTGAACAAAGAGAGCATTGTCATAGTGACTAGATGAAAATCCAAGACATTCCATGATAGAACTAAACTTAGACTACCATGCACGAGGAGCCTGCTTTAGTCCATATAATGCTCGACGTAAACAACACACTTTTATTAGGAGTGTGAGTGTATCCAGGAGGAAGCTCCATATAAACTTCTTCAATGAGGTCCCCATTAAGGAATACATTTTTCACATCCATATGAAACAGACGTCATCGCTTAATAGCAGCAATAGTAAGGAGACTACGAACAGAAGTAAGACATGCAACTGGAGCAAACATCTCGTCATAATCAATGCCATATTTCTGAGTGAAGCCTTTTGTTACAAGCCTAGCTTTGTAGTGTTCCACTGTACCATCTCCCTTTGTTTTGATCTTCTACACCCATTTACAACCTATAGCCGATTTTTTAGAAGGCAAATCAACCAAATTCCAAGTATAAGATTTTTCTAACGCTTGCAACTCATCCGCCATTGCTTGCTGCCATAGAGGTTTAGTACGAGCTTCTCTATATGTGTGAGGCTCGTGAAAAGAAGCAATAGTAGAATAATAGTGAAAATCATGAATCCAAATAGAAGGTTGACTTATATGGGTAGAACGATGAAGAGGAGACGAAGGTTCATCCAAGGGTGAAGAATCCGCAAATGGTGCAGACATATTAGGAGCTACCAAAGTGGGATTACTAGAGATACCTATTTTAATATTAAGAGGGGACAGTTCCAAAGAGGAAGATTCAAGTGTGTCATCTTCTGGAAATAGATCGATAGAAGGATCAGTGAAGAAGCGAATAGTTGGAGAGGATTCAAAAGGTCGGAGAGACAAGAATGTTTTATGTTCCTAGAAGGTAACATGACGAGATACACGAAGTCAATTAAAGACAGGATCCCAACATCCATACCCTTTTATGCTCAATACCATATCCAAGGAAGTAACATAGACGAGTGCGAGGATCTAACTTCGTGTGTTTGTTAGGGAGAAGATGCACAAAACATACACTACCTAAGACTTGAAGTAGCATGTAATTAGGAACACTATCATACAAGTGCTCATAAGGAGAAATGTTACCCATAGTAGGTAACGAAATACAGTTGATAGTATATATAGCAGTATGACAGGCCTCTCCCCAAAACTGTTCTAGACAAGATGATGAGATTAGAAGAGTGCATACAATATCTAAGATATGCCTATGTTTACGATCTGTTCAACCATTTTATTGGGAAGTTCCTTGACAAGAACGATAAATGATAGTACCATTCTAAGAAAAAATTCTAAGGAACTCTGTCTCTATATTCCATGGCATTTTGATATCTCGAGAAAATTGTGTTTTAATCATGGCAACCAAAATTACTATAGATTTGAGTAATTTCATATCGATTCTTCATAAGATAAAGCCATGTATATAGAGAATTATCATCCACAAAAATCACAAAATAATGAGATCCTCCCATAGTGGGAGGAGGAGATGGTCCCCAAATATCGAATGAATTAGATAAAAAGAGCATGAGAGATAGATTCACTAATATTGAATGGTAAAGCATGATGTTTTCCCAACTTACAAGGCAATCAATCAAAAGTTTTATTGTCAACAAAACCTAAATGACCACTTAGAATCAGAGGACCTAATCTAGAGAAAGAAGGATGACCTAAATGAGAATTCCAAGTTTAAGATGATACTGTCGCAACACAACCAAGGTGAAGGAGTTGGGAAGCTTTAATGAAATAAGGTCAAACAAGCATCCCACTTTACTGCCTGTCCCAATTGTTTGTCCTATCCATGGATCCTGTACACTGCAACCAGTTGGAGAAAAAAATGAATGTCAAAACCAAGTTCACATAACTATCCCATGGATATCAAGTTTAAGGAGAGTTTAGGAACCATAAATGTATCAGGAAAGGACAATTTGGATGTCAAAATGTTCCTTATATGACTAACTATCATCCGAAAGTTATTAGCTATATGAATAATATGTGCTTGTGAAGTGTATGATTTTGACTTGAATAAACTAGAATTGGAGATCATGTGATTACGACAGGCAGAATCAAAGAACCATGAATCAAAAGTACTTGAATTAACTGATAGAGCAGAAGGGTTAGCTATAGAGGAGCTAGAAGTACCAGATTCTTGAATAATGGAATGAACTGTGGATTGAAGATCATCTAATGATAGAGTAACTGATGAACGATTGGAGGAATCCTCAACGGTAGCAGTAGTAGTGGATGAGCACACATGCGGACCTCCGAACCGGGATTGGTCTTTTGTTCCCATAGGTTGCTTAGGTTGTAGTTGATAACAACTAGATGCATGATGACTAGGTCGACGATAGTGCGTACAGTAAGGCTTGCACCATGAGGAAGAACCAGAAGTGGCAAGTACTGCATCTAGAGGAGTAGAGACTGATAGAGTAGCACGTTGGGCCTTTAAAGTAGCTAGTCGAGTCTCTTCAGTCAACAATCCTGAGACAACTACCTCAAGATGAGGTAAAGGATCTCGATGTAGAAGTAAAGCTCGCACAAGTTCAAACTCATCATTAAGTGCCATTAGAAATTTCATAACATGCATATGATTGTGATATTTATCAAACATGTGGGCATCAGTAGTCGACTCCCATTTAGGCTTAGATAAGGCTAGCTGATCCCATATAGCATGCATTGAAGATAAAAGGTTGTTAATAGACTAACGTTTCTCCTGATACATGGGATGTAAATTCCCTAACAATTGATATTGCTGAGCAATCTGATGTGGAATAACGACCGACAAGAAGATCCCAAGCTTCCTTTCGTTGTATCTAGGTGACCAAACCAAAGTTTGATAGATGGAATCAAAGTGTTTTGAATCCACTTGAGTTTCTGATGATTCTTGCTATCCTACTCCTCCAAACGTTTAGCAAATTTATCATCAACCTCACTAGTAGCCTGAACAGGCTCACAAATATTTCTAGTGACATAACGCCATCCTCTTAGAAAACTTGACATTTCTTGAGCCCATAAGATATAGTTTAATCCATTGAAAATGCTTTGAATGGGTGCTGAGACTTCTAATTTCTCCATGATGTGTAATAAACTATTATAAACCCAATATAATGAATTTTGAGAAAATCGATATTTCTAAGGCTGATATTGAAAAAATAAGACCAAGAATGGATTCAGACGTCGAAATACCTTAGGAATTGATCTGAAAATGCCAAGAACTGGTCCAAGAGAGATCAAACTAGTCAAAAAATAGATAAATCGGTCTAGTCAATGCTGATCAACAATTGGTCAACACCGGTCAATGTCTGGTCAACATCAATCAGTGTCTGGTCAACGTCGATCAACAGTCAAAGGCAAATGAGACGTGGCATACACATGGTAGACACATGGCTATGATGTGGCACTAACGTGGAAGATGACAATAGAGGATATGTGGCAGACATGTGGTGCTAATATGTCGATGATGTGGCGATTATTGGTAGTTTGTTTATAAAACAAACAATGAGGTGCCTTGTCTAACATCGAAAGGATGTGAGTGCGCATGTGAACGAGATTTGGCGCTAATCAACGATCATTTTTTATTTATTTATTAAATTTCAAATTTATTATTATAAAATAACTATTTTGTCATATTGAAATAATGTGACTGTTCATAATAGAGTGGCGGTTATTTTTTTAATAATTTAATTTCGAATTTTTATTTTCTACCTAATGGTAATTAGGCTCTCCTACAACTTTTGAAAGGTTGTCTGTTCGGATATAACTTCTTCACGTTCGAAAGATTGTGTTTGTTCAACGTATAAATATTTCAACATTTTTGTTCATTAAGAACAACAATTTCTCATTTCTTCCAAGAGAAGTACAATCATCTTTTCTAATTGTTTCCCTTGAGAGACCCTGAAGAAATACCGGAATTGTTATCCGGTATTCTCATTGAGATTTTATTGTATCCTAGAAGATTTTTGCTAGTAATCATTAGTAACGTTGTGGGGAAAATAATTCCTTAAAGAAAGTGATATCACGTCTCAAAGTCTGGCTTCATTGTTGTTCTCGATTCACGTTGATATTTTCCCAACAATTTCAAGGAATTATTTTGCAACAATGGAGTTAGAGTCAATCAAAGTCATGAATCAAGACATGATGACACTCGAAGTTTTCATGACAACAATTTTGTTCGTTGGACCAACAACTACAACCAGGACTACGCTATCAACATTGCGCAAGAGCGCAAGAGCAAATTGCAATTCCAAATCACTCGCTAATCCGAGCAAGAAATCGCTCCCTCCATCCGAGCCCTTGGTTGTCGTCAATTACAAGGGCGAAGAGAAGCAGTTTGCTATGGAGGAAATCTCATCCATGATCCTCAGGGAGATGCGAGAGATTGCTGAGGCATACCTTGGTACGACTATCAAGAATGCCGTTGTCATATTCCTTGCCTCCTTGTTTACTACGATAACTCCCAAATGTAGGCCACTAAGGATGCCGGTGTCATTGCTGGCCTCAATGTCATGCGTATTTTCAATGAACCGACTGCAGTAGCCATTGCCTGAGGTTTTGACAAGAAGGCGGCAAGCACTGGAGAGACAAGATCCCTCTCATTTCAACCCCAAGAAAGAGGACTGCCCGTTTTTGCATTTAGTTGGTCGAGCGACAACAACACGTTCCAAGTCGGTGATGTAGCGATCATCAAAAGAAGTTATGGACAACGTTGTGATCAGAAAAAGACAACAAGCAAGGACCTCGGCGGATGGTGCTTAATGACCAATACATTATCAATCTGAAGATTTGATTTTGAATGCATAGATACGGCCACTGTTGTTGCAATCTCACCCGGGAGTACAATCTATCTCTGCCTACTGTGTCGCTTAGTGTTGTACCTACAATTGCGGATCCTGGGTCTTCGCATCGAATATAGTGGGGGCTGTCCATGTCTTGTTAGAGTTTTGACGAATTCCTGTTTCCCCTGCGGCGCTCGAATTCTGCGGCTGTGGTCGATCTGTGGTTGGTTTTGCATGGATGTCTCGTTGGGGCGACCCAAAGACGGTTGGCATCGAGGACGATGGTTTCGATAGCGATGTGGATAAGGTTTTGATATGGGGAGAAGATAGCCTTTCGGTTCTTCATGTGGGCGGGGCACCAGGAAGATTATGAACACGAGCCTTAGCCTTATAACGCGATGATCGACATACTATCCGGTAGAAACTACAAGGCAAGTAGTTTTGAATTGTTTGTGACTTGTTGGATCAGGAAGTGTTCGTACAGAACGCTATGGTAAGGTTTTATTCTCTCTATGGTGTCTGGCTATGCGTGACATGGCCGGGAAGAGATGCCTTTGTGCTGTTAAACAAGATGAAGGAAGCAGGGTTACAACCAAATGCGATCACCTTTGTTGGTGTCTTGAATGCATGTAATCACGCTTGGATTGTGAAAGAAGGTTAGCTTGTTTTTGAGTCTCTCAGAAATTTAATATTATAAAGAAACGAGGTTAGCCATAAATTCGTTTCACTATGCTTCATGAAAAGATAGAAAATCCATTTGGCTTATTTATTCATTCAGCCGTTTGGTCATTTGGAGGGCCATGATGATGATGTCTAGCTGATCTTGTGCCTAAGACTGCCCAGCTTATGCTACAGGTGGTCATATGGCTATTTTTGATGTTAGCCTTTGTCATCTGAGACTCTTCATCCTGCAAGAGGTAGTTGTGGTGGCTTACTGTCTTTGGATGTCTCCTGGTGCAGCAAACTGTAGTTGTGCCGAGCTTCCAAGACATTTGTGCATGACTTTCATCAACTTTTCATCAACAAGACATCTGATTCTATTTTGCTAACCATTTCAAAATGTTTTTAGCACTATTGATTCAAAGGACACTAAGGCCTTGGAATAGAAGGAATGCATGTGCAAGTTACTTTTCCTCTTTTCATGATATTTTAGTGTGCTTATACGTTAACGATATGCTTATATTTGGAACCAATATGACTAGAGTCATTGAGATTAACAAGTATCTGACTTTCATTTTTAAAGTGAAAGATTTGGGTGAAGTGTATACTATCTTAGGTATTAAAGTTAAAAACATAGAGGGGTTTTTCTTTGAGCCAATGTGATTACATTGAAAAATATTGAATAAATTTGAACATCTTGGTTTCAAAGAAATGAGTACTCCATTTGATTCCCGATAGAAAGTCTTTAATGTGAGTGCTATAGGGTTTTAATGTATGCGATGCATTGTATTAGACCTGATATTGCTTATTCTGTGTGTAAGTTGAGTACATATATTTGTAATCCAAGTATAGAACATTGGAAATCTATTACCCGAATTTTTTGTTATTATAGAGAACTAAAATTTAGGACTGTTCTATAATAAATCACTACAAAAAACATGAATTTTGCCACGAAAATTTGTGACGGAATTTGTCATGAAATAAAAATTCGTTGCAAATTAGTGACGGAAAATAAATCCGTCGCAAATTTATGCAACGAAATTTACTATTTTGCGACGAAATTAGTGACGGATTTTTCTACCGTCGCTAATTTGCAACGGAGAAAAAATTCATCGCTCATTTGTGATGAAAACGAATACATCGCTAATTTGTAATTTATGACGGAAAATAACTTTCATGATATCCACCCCACCCTTCAATTTCTCTCTCTGTACTGATTCCTCATATCCCCCTCGCTTTTCTCCCTCCTTCTCCCTCCTTCATTTCTCTCAATAAACCTATTCATGCGCGCACAAATCAATCTCGGTAAAGTTTTTCTACCGGTAAGTATCATAGCTAACTTCGTGACTAATTGGTGACGAATACGGTTCGTCGCAAAACTATTGATCACTAGATTCGAATTTTTTTTATTGACTATTTTTTTTTTTCCTAACTTCTTCGCCGGTTCGGTGACCGGCAAGACCTCGCCGGCCATGGGAGGAGGCTAAGCGGCCTCGCCGGCCATGGGGCGAGGCCGCTTGACTTCCCCCTATGGCTGTCAACCTCGCCCAGGTGTGATGGTCGACCTCGCCGTCGCCTAGATCTAGGAGATGGTGAGGTTGATTGGCGGCCACGGCGAGGCCGCTTGGCCTTGCTGTGATCTGGGGGGGCCGAGCGGCCTCGGCATAGCCGCCGGTCGACCTCGCTGTCACCCACATCTAGGCGACGGCGAGGTCGACTGCCACACTGGGAGGCCGCCGCTCGGCCTCGCCCATGGCGGCGAGATCGAACTCGGTCGGCCTCGGCCCGATCGCCGATTCTTGCGGACCGCGACGGGGAGAAAAATATAGGGAAAAAAATAGAAACAAAAAAAATTTAAAAAAAAAAAAATATTAAAAAATGAATCTTAAGTGATTTTTTTTTTTTTTAGGTACGTGTCCATTTGAAGGTCTCTCAATCTAAGTGAACGTTACAATTCTCATCACATTAATCACTTTCTACCACAAAGATTTCAGTCAAATATTTGGATAAGTATTCTTTACATGGTAATTTTTTCATTTTTTTTAATTTCAAAGTAATTATTGGGTCAAAATTTTAATTTTCATAATTTTATGGTTTTAATTAAGAACAATAGATATGATATTTTTAATATTTTAAGAGATTTTTTTTATTTTTATACAGACACAATGCAAAGAGACATGGCTTAGACGTATAATAAGAATTTACCTGGACGTCGAGGATTGACCGATGAGTTTCGTACTGGGTTGGAACTATTTTTAGACTTTACTAGTAGTAAATATGAGTTCATGGATGGAAATAAGTTAAGGTGTCCGTGTAAAAAGTGCAGTAATAATAAATTTCATGTGTGTGATAAAGTTAGAGAACATCTTTATAGATTTGGGTTTACTCTGAACTGTTATAATTGGACTTCCCATGATGAACCATTTATATCTGATAAAGGATATCGAAGAAGTGATCAATTTTTAGTTAGAGAAGAATGTAGCTATTATGACCAATTGAACCCATACAAGAGGATGGTGATTGATGCAGCTGGTCAGAATTTTGTTTCAGAATCGAACCATGCAAGTACTAGTTTTACTCCTACACTTGAATAAGTGAGTACTAGTCATGTATCACAATTGAAAGATATAAGAGTAATGGGTTTTGATGAGAATATATGTAATGGAACTTTTCCATCTAATCAGTTCTGGGAAGTGTTGAAAGCAACAAATGAACCTTTATGATCAAGTTGTGACAACCACACTAAGTTATCATGACGGCAAGACTGTTGAATAACAAGGCAGAGCATAATGTGTCTGCGGATTGCTTCAACTCTTTTGTTAAAGTAATGCGGGAAACAATGCCTCGTGATAACATCATGCCATGTGATTTTTATTATATGAAAAAGCTAGTGGATAATTTAGGTCTTCCGGTTGTAAGGATTGATGTATGTAGTAGGGGTTGTATGTTATATTAGAGAGATAATGAAAATGCATAATCTTGCAAATTCTATAGCCAACCTAGGTACAAGATTAATAGGAGGCAGGGTCGTAATCAGAAGCGTATATCATGCAAGCAAATGTTTTATCTGCCTTTAATTCCGAGATTGCAAAGGTTTTATGCGTCTCAAGCCACTGCTAAACACATGACTTGGCATGTAAATCATGAAACGGAAGAAGGTCTAATGTGTCATTCTTCAGATGCAGAGGCATGGAAACATTTTGATAGAACATATCCTAAGTTTGCAATAGAGTCGTGAAACATCAGGTTAGGTCTTTATGCTGATGGATTTACCCCATTTGGAAAATTAGGAAAAAGTTATTCATGTTGGCCAGTTATCTTAACGCCGTACAATCTTCTACTTGGTATGTGCGTGAAGACACCTTATATGTTTTTGATATTGGTCGTGACTGGCCCGCAAAATTCAAAAAAGTTAATAGATGTTTATATGCAACCATTGATTGAAGAGTTACAATGGCTATGGGATGAATGTGTCCTTACATATGATGTTTCTACCGATCAAATATTTGTAATGAATGCTACTCTTTTTTGGACGATAAATGACTTTTCAGCTTACGGAATGTTATATGGATAAAGTACAATTGGGATCTTAGGATGTCCGATATGTTTGGAGACATCAAAGTCATTTAGATTAAAACATGGAAAGAAGCCCCGCTATTTTGACTGTCACAGACAATTTTTACCGATAAATCATACATTCAGAAGAAATAAAAAAAGTTCATCAAGAATAGGATTGAAAAAACACCTACACCATTGAGGTTGACCGGCAATCAAATTTGGAAGCGGGTGCAGGACTTTCCAATTGTCGTTCAAAACCCTCACGGCATGACTATTGCGTACGGAAGTACACATAAGTGGACTAAATGTAGTATATTTTGGGATCTTCCGTATTGGAAGGCCCATATTATTCATCATAATCTTGACGTCATACACATAGAAAAAGAATGTTTTCGACAATTTCATAAATACTGTGATGGATGTCACTGGAAAAACAAAAACAACTTGAACGTAAGAAAAGATACGAGAGATATTTATAATCGGCCAACACTAGATGTGGATGCAAGCAGCAGGGGACCAAAACCAAAAGCAGTTTATATATTGGATAAGGAGCAGAGAGACGAGTTGTTTGTCAATGATTGAAATTTATGCGGTTTCCTGATGGATATGTTTTGAATCTCGGGAGATGTGTTGATTTGAATGAATTCAAGTTGATAGGTTTGAAGAGTCAAGATTGTTACATATTTATTAAAAAACTAATTCTAATAGCTTTCAAGGAAGTTCTACTGAACTTTGTATGGACCGCCATTACAGAGTTAAGTAATTTTCTGGATGATATTTGCTCGATAGTGTTAAAAGCATCACACATGGAGAAGCTAGAGAGAGATATTTCAATTATTCTTTGCAACTTAGAAATGATATTTTCTCCATTGTTTTTTGATTCGAAGGAGCATCCCTTAGTTTACTTGCCTTATGAGGCCAAAGTTGTAGGCCCCATCCAATTTTGATGGATGTATCCATTTGAGAGGTAAATTTTTTTTTAAAATAAAGTTCAAATTACTTTATTATATATTATGTTCCGATAAGCTTCTTTCTATTGCAACTAGATTCTTATATCATTTGAAGAAAAAAGTGAAGAATAAGGCATATGTTCAAGCTTCAATTCATAATGCATATATTGTGGAAGAAGTGACAATATTTACATTATACTATTTTGAGCCATACGTGTAGTGCAAGAGGCGGAGAGCAAACAGAAATGATGAGGGCCCCATTGATTCCAATTACAAATCATTTTCTATTTTCAATTATCTGGGTCGACCAAGCGGCGCATGTAAGTTTCGTTACTTAACAAGTGAAGAATGACATGTAGCCCATATATATATTTTACTGAACTGCCCAGAAGTTGAGCTATACTTCGAATAAGTGTAAATTTGCAAATATATGTATTGTGTGTCAAATATTTGCTTATATATAAATGGTATTTATTACTAGGATTTTCCAAACTTCAATGTATGGACTACCACCAAATGAGTTTGATCGTTTGTGTAATGAACAATTTGCAGTATGATTCAAAACATATGTAAGTTGCCTATGGACCAAAATCAAGTTATTAATATTTTATACATCGTTTATTAAAATATATATCATTGACTTTGCATGTGTAATTTTAGATTCACAGTAATCATGATGTATCATCTGTCATGGGGTCCACAGTTAAGAGTATGAAATTGGCCAGCATATTTCATAAATGAATATAATTTTCACACTCAAGAATATGGACTGAGAAAAGCCACAATGAATAGGATGTATGTGCTCGGTCATCCAATGGTGGCAGTTCAAAAGATGATTTTTATGGCTTGTTGGATGAAATCATAGAGATAGAGTACCCTAGACCATTAATGATGCGAGTTGTGTTATTTAAATGCAAGTGATTCGACCCTGTCAAAGGAATAAATGTGCATATTAAGTTTAATTTGGTTGAAATAAATCACAAGAAAAGATATATGAAATATGAACCATTTGTCTTGGCACAACAAGCAATTCAAGTATATTATGCATCATATCCTAGTTTGAAACATGACAAAGCTAATTGGTGGGCTATATGGAAAATCAAAGCACAGAGAAAAATAGAGGAACACTGGAAGGATAGAGTCTATCAACAAGAGGAAGTTTGTAACGCGGTTGAAACTGAGGAATATAACATTCCAACTTTACGAGATTCATATGGAGCAATGATAGATGTGGATCCAATTGAAATTTGCGAATTAAATATAGAAGATGGTACAGAATCTGATTTTGAGACAGATGATGAAGATGATGCTCATGAAGAAGATCAAGATCAAGACGAGGACAAAGATGCAGATCAAGACGAAGATGAAGACAAAAGAGAAGACGAAGACGAACATCAAGATTAAAATTTTTGTGGCAAAACACTAATGATGTGTAATTATTATTGCGATATGTGTTATTTTGGTTGTCATACTTATTTTTATTGTTTTTGTTATTATTGTTATTGTTATTATTATTATTGTTGTTGTTATTATTGTTGTTGTTGATTATTCTTATTAATGTAATTGATCGTCGGAAAATTTATCACTAAACGATGACAAGTCAAATATTATTTGTACAATGACATTTGCGATAATCTATTTTCCATTGGATTTGGATCGTCGCTAATTTTGTCACTCGTTTTGTAACAAAAACTTATTCGTGGCTACTGTTCATCGAAGAATTAGCGACGGAAGTGAAATTTGGGGCAATTTTTCGAATCCGTCGCGAATATACGACGGATTCGAAAATGTCCTTTATTTTTGCAATCCGTCGCGAATATACGACGGATTTTGTGACGGAATCCATTGCAAAATCCGTTGCAACGGATTTTCCAAAATCCTTTATTTTTGGAAAATGCCCTTTATTTTTGGAATCCGTTGCAAAATCCGTTGTAAATTAAAAAATCCATGGCAAATTTGCGACGGATTCCAAAATGCCTTTTTTTTTTTTAATCCGTCACAAATTTACGACGGATTTTGCGACGGATTCCACATTCATAGCACTTTTTGAATTCCGATGCAAAATCCGTTGCAAATTTGCGATGGATTTTGTGACGGATTCCAAAAATAAAAGGCATTTTGGAATTCGTCGCAAAATCCGTTGCAAAATTTGCGACGAATTTTGCGACAGTTTCCATTCGCGCACGTTTGAATTTTGCACTTGTCTCTCTCTCTCTCCCTGCCCGCGCACGTTTCCCCCCGATCACGTCCACTCACCCCCCCTCTCTCTCTATTCCTTTTTCTCTTCTTCTTCTTCCCTTTCTCGTCGGCGGCGGCTCCCTCTCCTTTGCCGAGCCACCGCAAATTGTTCGACCGCGCCGCAGACACCGCTTTGCCTTCTTGCCAGCGAGCCGCCACCATCTCAGCTCCACCCCAAGTGGGCTACGTGATCGCTTTGTTGTTGCGGTCCACCCAAGCTGCGTGAGTGCTTGCCCTCACTGGACCAGCCGCCGCCATCGCCCGTCGTCACCGTCGCCCGCTTTCGTCTAATCGTTGCCCCGGCTTGAAGGCGCCAACCTTCTTGCGCCATTCGCCACCAGCCTTCTTTTGCCATTAAATCCGATCGTCGCATCATTTGTCAACCGTCCGCCTCCACCCGGTGCGCCACGTATCTTTGCTACCATCGCTACCATGCGTCGCGTAGCTGGCGGCTTTCGCGTACAGTCTCGCCGCTGCCGTGTGCTGCGCGCTTGCCTGGCAATTTCGCTAGACCAGCTTCGCCCTACAGCCTGCATACGAGCTTCATTAACTATACGTCGTCGGTACCCAACAACCGCCCGATGCCATCGCGCCCTTGATCACCCGGCGCCGTCACGCCCGGCTTTATAAATGCGTCACCATCGCCCGCGAGTTCCCCTATTCACACCACCAAATCCTATTGGCTGCTTGCTCGTCGTCGCCGAGCCGTCACCCTTCGCCCGCTGAGCCGCCGTCGCCCGTGGCCTAGCCTCTTGCCCAGCCACTCGCCCGTCCGTCGCCCAGCTCACCCGGTGTGACCAAAAGCCGCCGTCTTTGGCCTTTGGCCGACTAGCCGCCACTTGTGCCCGCACCAAGCTTAAGCCCGCCACTAGCTGACCAGCCATTTTGCCCTATTGTTTGGTTTTTCTTGGTCGTAAACCAAGTAAGCGACTTCCTATGCCCTACCTAGTATAATGGGTATTAATCGGACTTGTTTAGGGATTGTTTAGTGTCGGATTGGTTGGCCAAGTTAGGGGCTGATTTCTAGGATTGCATGTGGCTTTCATTAATGTTCGCTTGGTTAATCTGTCGATTATATGGCCGATTAAGCATTCAATGACGATCGTGTGGTTGATTAGGGTGTGCATGGAATGCATTCCGGAACAGAATGACGATTGTGTGGTTGATTAAGCATTTTTTCAGAAAATACATAAAAATTGAAAAATTCTAGAAAAATTCATAAAATTTCCAGAAAATAAAAAAGTCAAATTTTGGAAAAATATGAAATTTGGTGAATTTTTTAAAAAAAAAATAAAAAAATTTAAAACTTCACAAAATGGCTTAAAATACCCGTGGCCACCCACTTTGAGTGAAATTTAAATTTTTTGAGGTGCTCAAAAAAAAGAAAAATAATAAAAAATAAAATTTTCATACTTTCACAAAATGGTTTAAAATATCTGTGGCCACTCACTTTGAGTGAAATTTAAATTTTTTTAGGTGCCCAAAAAAATAAAATTAAAATAAAAAATTTCAAAACTTTACATTATGGATTAGAATACTTGTAGCCACCATTTTGAGTAAAATTTAAATTTTTTCATCTGCCCAAAAAATTAAAAAAAATTAAAACTTCACAAAATGGCTTAGAATACTTGTGGCCACCCACTTTGAGTGAAATTTAAATATTTTTATGTAAAGACCTTAGCCCCACCACGCCCGGCCGCGCCACTCCTTGTGTAATATTGTCCGCTTTGGACACTAAGTCCTCACGGCTTTAAAACGCGTTACACAAAGGTTAGGGGCCAAGCCTTATAAGCAATCCAGGACTCCCCCCTAAGCGATGTGGGACAGAGACATGCCCCCCCTTGCCATCCTAGAAGCCCCGCCAGAGCCGCTCCTTGTCCAGGCCCTCTCGGCCCCAAATGACCACTCCCCGGCCTCGTCGAACCGGTCGTTACATTTTAGGTGCCCAAAAAATTAAAAAAATTAAAAATTTCAAAACTTCACAGAATGGCTTATAATACCTGTGGCCACCCACTTTGAGTAAAATTTAATTTTATTTAGGTGCAAGAAAATCAACAAATCAAAATAGATTTCTATTCCAAAAATCAATTTTTGGAGCAAAATTAGTCATGTTTTCCAAACAAATTTCTCCTTTAGAAATCAATTTCTGAAGAGAATTCCATAAATCAATTTCTGGCAAGAATTTGATTTCTGGAGCAAAATGGTTACCATTCTCACCCTTAATTGTTTAATGCCAATCATATGGTTAATTAGTTTAATCGTGTGGTTGATTTGCTTAATTGTGGCTTATTAGTTAACTATGGCCCGATCGTGTGGGTTGATGGATGATCGTGTGGCGAGCGAAGATCATGCGGCTGAAATTGATGTTTTATGGTTGATCTTGCACTTGATGAATGATCGTGTGGTTTGAAAATAGATCGTGTGGTTAGTTATGGCTATCCTTGGCTTAGCATGACATATCGTGATCATATATTGATGTTTGATATCAAAATAAGTGCGATTCATAGTATATTTGTTCGTAGGAAATTCACGTCATAAACACTCGACATTGACTAATTAAGAGGATAAATTTTCTACTTATGAAACAAAATAGTAAGTTTCGTCATGTACGTCATTATGTGTCCGTAGTACATGTTCATATTTTTTTTTACATATTTGTCTAACCTTTCTACTTGTCAGTATAAATGTGGAGGTCACATGCATAGAAGACCAGCCCCTTCCTCGTCCCTCGTCCCCGTCCCTTTCCTCTTCCCCCGCCCTTTCATCTAACCCTCAACCACTATATGCTGATAGACAATATGAACACGTTGGCCCTTCCTCCAACACTCAAGAACATGTTAGGGGACTTGGACACATGCGAACTGAATCTCCTTTAGTTCCATCTCCTTCAGATTCATCTCCTTCTGTTTCACCTTATTATTCAGCTCAACAATCAAATAATGAGGGAAACACAGGTGAAGAAGATAACCAATTCATGATATGCCCATTTGGAGATTCGTAAGTACTTCATTTTTTTAAGTATATGTAATATTTATGGTTTTAGATATAGATGTCAACGGAATTGTCGATATTGCACAATATCCATATGTTTGCAGATTCACGGATGCTATATTTGTTGTGAGGGAACTGAATAAAATAGTACAAAACTATTAGATGGGGCAGTATATTAATTACAGCAGTACTCCACAAGAAGTGAAAGATTTGTGGTGATATGAGTTCAAGGTAAGTTTTAGATATTCTATTTTCTCAACAACTAAGTTCGGTATAATATATTGATCGTCAAAAATGATATAAAGGGAGCAGAACAACTCTTTAGTTTTCGGTACTAAAGGGACCAGATATTTTTCTGAGATGAACTTTACAAAATCTATCGCCGAATTGTCTGGTGCATGGTAATGGATATGTGACTATCATAATAACTTTTAGTTGTTTTTGTATTGATTGTAGCGGAAGTTCAAGTGAGATGACGAGGAAGAGAATGAAGTGAGAAAAATTTTTAAGAAGAAAGTCAGTGATCACATACGAAATATGATGAATAGAGCGAAGATCAAGCAAGTGAAACTGGCTTTCATTACAGCTGACAATTGGACAAAAATTAACAAAATTTGGGAAACTGAAAAGAATCAGCAAATCAATGAGCAAAATAAAAAGAATCGATCTTCTAGTTCTAATGAAGGGTCTACCACATATGCTGGGGGCTCTATCAATATTGGGGAGCATCGAAAACGAATGGTAAGTCTGTTAAATAAGTTATAAGTTAATTTAATTCAATTACTCAAGTTTACATTTTGTAGGCACATGAATTGGGGACGGAATTGATATTTGTAGCTACATTTGAACGCACATTTAAAAAAAGATAAAAATAGACATAGACTGACAATCGAGCAAAAGCTATTAAGGTATGTAAGGTTATATTTTGGACTTTATGGAAACTAGAATGAAAATCGTGAATGCTTTTAATATTTATGGTAGTTATATATACGAAGTTATTTTATTTTCATCTATATTGTTAATGTAGAAAAAATATGATGAACTTTTAATGAGCAATGCTAGTGGTGGTGATGGTATTGTTGCGCCCCGAGCCATCGGTTTGTGATATGGCATTATGGGTGGAGGTAACGGGTGGGATGAAAAAGGAAAAATATTTGGGATGGGATCCTTGTCAAGGGTATACATGACGAATTATGTTGCAACTTCATCATCCAATGCGGCTGTTCCAAGGAGGACACGACTTGAGGAGCAAATGACCCAAGAATTGAACCAACTAAAAAATATACTTGTAGAGAAGGACAAAGAAATAAATGACTTGAAACAACAAATGCAAATCGTTATGCAACACCTCAACCTCCATCACGATGAGGTTCCTCCTGTACCTCCCGCCAATCTAATAGGTGATGGGCACAATGATAAGCGACACAATGATGTTGAGATTGCTGCTGACGATGATGATTTTCTCGGTCCTTTCTAGTTAAAATTCCCAAAATCGGGAATAAGCTTGCTTCACAATCTTTTGTGCCATAAGTGCAGTTTGCCCAATATGTTCCTGCCCTACAATTACTTTTCTGTGCACAACTTTCTTATAACTAGGTTCTTTGCTTGCGAAAAACTGAAAATTTAGAGATCCCAGGATGACATGCTTGTTACAAAAAATCATGATATTTGAACATTGTAGAAATACATGTCTTAATTGATTTTGAGTCCTCTCTTACTGGGAATTGGTGTTAGTAATTCATCTTTTAAAGTCATTAAACTGTTGAATGCTGTTTGGAGAAGGATCTAATTTTTCGTAAGTAACAGAAATAAGGTTTACAAGGGTGAAAAAACTACAATGAATGTCAAAGTTGACTCATATTCATATCTAAGAACATTGATGTTCGTCCTGAAATGTTTTTTTGTTAACCCTCCTACTTTTTTTTTTATACCTAGTTCCACATCCATGCATAAACGCTTCTTTTATGTTCTGGACTGATTGAATATCTTTATTTATGTATCCATATTTCATCAGGTGTCGACAAAAGTGACTGCTTTTGGTGTCCTGTTGAGTACCAAAGCTACCCAATCTTGTGTATGGTTTGTCGATTTTTCGTTTTTGAAGCAAAATATATGATTGTCCCATCTCCTTTGAATGTTTTGAATGTATTATAAGATTGTATATCAAATAGCATCATGTCAGACTTTGCAACTTTGCATATATCATTATTTTTTGTGGACTAGCATCTTTCCTTCAGTTATATTTTTCAATTATATGGCATTGTGTCTGGTTTGTTCGTTTTCTATTTCTAAAGCGGAATCTATGGTTGTCTCCTGTCCTCTGATTGTTTTGAATATATTACATGATGTTCATTAATGCGTAGCTATTGCTATGGACAAGATTTGATGGCCCAAATGGTGTATAATTTGCGACGAATATTTAGCGACGAATTTTGCGACCAATACAGTTCGTGGCTAATTTGCGATGAATAAGTAGCGACCAATTTTGTGACGAATTTTTTGACGAATAAAGTTCGTGGCTAATTTGCGACAGATAAAGTTCGTGGCTAATTTGCAAAGAATAAAGTTTGTGGCTAATTTGCGACGGATAAAGTTCGTGGCTAATTTGTGACGAATTTTGCAACGAAATTTCTGATGAATTTTGTGACGAATAAAGTTCGTGGCTAATTTGCGACAAATTTTGCGACAGATAATGTTCGTGGCTAATTTGTGATTAATAAAGTTCATGACTAATTTATGACGAATTTTTTTCCGTCACAATTTAGCGACGAAAATTGAAATTTTCCATCCCAAAATTTTGCGATGCCAAATTAGCGACGGAATTTTTTCCGTCACTAATTTCATCGCAAATTTGATTAGCGACGGATTTTGCCAAATTTTTCGTCGCAAAATTCGTCACTAATCCCTTGTTTTTTTGTAGTGAATATTCTGTTGTATTAGGAGGATACACCGATACTAATTAGATTACAAGTATGGGTGATAAACAATCCACTATTAGATGGATTTTCACATTTGATGGCTGGGTTGTTTCTTGGACGAGCAAGAAACAAATGTGTATAACTCATTCAACTATGGAATTTGAATCATTATTTTAACAGCAACTGAGAAAGAGGCTGAATGGATTAGGAATTTGTTGTTGGATATCAAATTATGACCTAGTCCTATGCCTCATATTTCTATCCATTGTGATAGTTAGGCTATTTTGGCAAGAGCTTATAATAGCACTTATAATGATAAGTCTACATATATTAGTCTAAGACACGGGTATGTGAGACAATTGATTAAAGATGGTACCGTAACAATTGTCTACATGAGGTCAAGCAATAATCTAGCTGATTCCTTGATAAAGGCTTTACCAAGAGACATGGTAAATATGACCTCACAAGAAACGGGGTTGAAACCATTTAATTAAAATCACCAGTAATAGTAACTCAACCTCTTTCTAGAACATCACTAGTCATATGGTTAATGGGCAAAAACAAGTTAATGAAGTAATTGTTTGTTCTGACATGAGGCCAAACATGAGAAGTCAATATTGTTTGTTACGTTTGTAGGTTGGATTAAATTCTTAATGAAGTATGGTTCAAATGTGTTAATAGTAACACAAACATATGGCAGATACTTCACCTATATGAGCTTAGAAGTGGTGTCGCTTCTTATGAAAGTTATGGTCGCTTTATAGAGAGCTTATGAAACAGGTACAAGCACAGGGCCATAATAGTGCTGACTAATATAGAACTTCTCGTTGAAACAAGAGGTTATTATATGTGTGGAATGTCCAATTCTATTATTTAAAAGAACAAGTTTAAAGCCAAGCTACTTGTCACTTTGATAGAGTTTTGAGATACTTGCACTAAGTAAAGGTTTAACTCGAAAGAGACCTTTATGTATGTATATTAATCTCACGGAAATTTTGGCTGTATATTTTTAACGTTTTATTTCAAATTTGTTTTACAAACAACGAGGTGCCTTGTCCCACATCAAAAGGATGTGAGTGCGCACGTGGACGAGATTTAGCACTAATCAACGATCATTTTTTATTTATTTATTAAATTTCGAATTTATTATTATAAAATAACTGTTTTGTCATATTGAAAGAGTGTGACTGTTCACAATAGAGTGGCGGTTTTTTTTTTAATAATTTAATTTCGAATTTTTATTTTCTATCAAATGGTAATTAGGCTCTCTTACAACCTTTGAAAGGTCGTGTCTGTTCGAATATAACTTCTTCACATTCGAAAGGTTGTGTTTGTTCAACGTATAAATATTTCAATGTTTTTGTTCATTAAGAACAACAATTTCTCATTTCTTCCAAGAGAAGTACAGCCATCTTTTCTAATTATTTCCCTTGAGAGACCTTGGAGAAATACCAGAATTGCTATCTGGTATTCTCATCGAGACTTTGTTGTATCCTGGAGGATTTTTGCCAGTAACCATTAGCAACGTTGTGGGGCAAATAATTTCTTAAAGAAAGTGATATCACGCCTTAAAGTCTGATTTCATTGTTCTTCTCGATTCACGTTGATATTTTCCCAATAGCGATGATCACATGTGCGGCACGTTGGTGCATGGATCTTACGCATAGACGCTTTGAGTGGCACATGAGGGCACGTGTAGAGGTTTTCGGCAACATGGTTTGCTGGGTTGGACTCGCCAGAGGATGAGGAACCTATTTATGGTGGCTGTTGTTGACAATATCCAACTAATGACTTTGAATAAGGCACTTATAGACGACGACGTCGGTGGGTCCATGGCGCGGCGGTGCGTGGTGGTGCATGCGGCGGCCACTGGAGTTTGTTGGTGATGAATTTTTAGGGTCCGACTTGTTTGAGCAAAGCTAGTTTGATGATGGTGTTCGTTTTTCAAAATAAGCAACAAAATTAGCTGAACAGCAATCAAGGGTGGCGGTTCGGTGATGAATGGATATCAGCGCAGCTATGGTAACGTTGCTATAACACCATATAACTCAATCACCACTTCCTCAGACAGCAGTAGCTTTGATACCAAGTTAAGAATAAACGGAAAAGTGAATTGGGGAATTTTTGTATATTTCTCTATACATATTACTGATGATACATAAGCCTCTTTATAGGTTGTTCTAGATAACTATCTAAAGTAATAAAGTATTACAATATCAAATACAATCAATTAGAATCAATCTAGGAGGATAATAATATCTCTAGAAGATAAAAAATCAATTTAGGAGGATAACAATATCTCTGGAAGATAACAACATCTCTAACAGTCACACTAAGTTTTAATGAGAATAAGAACGAGATAGCATGTTTTAGATTGGAATCGAATTGGCTCTATTCGAGTTTGTGTTAGTAATGTTCTTTTTCAGAGCATTGCTTCACTTTTATGTGGGTGCTAGACTAATTCTTCCTCAAGCAAAATGGAAAAGTTAGACTAGGTGGAGATTATTTGTAAATAACCTTTTCGTATGTTCATAAGGCATCGCAATGAAATCAGAACTATTGGATTAGCCCTTGTTAGATTGACTTGATGTGATGACCCTCAAGCGATAGGGAGACTTGCTCCTACTAACTGAAATGGGTTTCTTTGGGTTAATTTCCTGAGTTATTTGAGCATGACTTCATTTTATAGACAGAAAGGTTACCACTTGTGACCGAGAAGGTCATGGGGTTGAGTCATGAAAACATTCTTGCAGCAATGCGATGGAAAGGTTGCATATGATAGAACCAATATGATTGGAGTCATCGAGACTAAAAATATCTAACTTACATTTTAAAATGAAAGATTTGGGTGAAGTGGATACTATCTTAGGTATTAAAGTTAAAAACTATAGTGGGGGTTATTCTTTGAGCCAATGTGATTATATTGCAAAAATGCTGAATAAATTTGAACATCTTGATTTGAAAGATATGAGTGCTCCATTTGATTCCAGTATTAAGGCTCCGTTCATTTCGTAAAAAATGTTTTCCCGGAAAACATTTTCCATAATTTCCGATGTTCAAGGGGCAGAAAATGAGTGGTCAAAGGAAAATATTTTCATGTCAATGAAAAACTTCCTTTGAAAACTGAGGAAAATGATTTCCGGATCTAGAGGAAAGGAAATCATTTTCCCTCGTCTCACGCCCTCTCCTCTCTTCTCACCCTCATGCCCTCTCCTCCTCTCTCTCCTTTTCCCCATCGTTCTTAGCAAAGTAGGGTTTTCATCACCAGAGCTGCTACTGCCTCGCACTTCATCTGCTCCTCCTCCGCTACTGTCTTGTGCATCCTCTTGTCCCATGGTCAGTGAGCTTGAGCGAGATCGAGCCTCACCTCACCAGATCCGACAATGCTCGATGGAGCTTGAGACCGGCGAGGTGAGGCTGAGCCTTGCTAGATCTGGCGAAGCGAGGCTCAGCCTCGCTCGCCCGAGGCCGATCACCAGCCACAATGAGCCTTGCTAGCCTCAAGCGAGCGAGGCCTTGGTTCGCCTCACCTCGCCAGATTCGGCGATGCTCGGTCAAGCTCGAGACCGACTCAGCAAGGTGAGGCGAGGCGAGGCGAGGCAAGTCCTCGCTCGCCCGAGGCTAGCGCTAGCCATGATGAGCCTCGCCGGCCTTGGGCAAGCTAGGTCAAGCGTCACCTGTGGCCGGCGACCGGCAGAGGAAGAAAGAAAGGGAAATAAAAAAGAGAAAAAAAAGTCAAGAAAAGAAATATTAAAAAACAAAGTAAAAAATTATTAAAAATAACGCATGAAGGAAAATATTTTCCATATGGAACAACAGAAAATATTTTCCAAAAATTTTTTAAATTTCAACCGAATATTGGAAAATTGTGTCATTTTCCAGGAAAATGGCTTCCTGGAAAACATTTTTTGAAAAGGTAACATTTTTCACGAAACAAACAGAGCGTAAATTAAATTATAATACTGGTGGAGCAGTAGTACAACTTAAATATGTGAGTGCTATAGGATCTTTAATGTATGCAATGCATTGTTTTTAGACCTAATATTGCTTTTTCCATGTGTAAGTTGAGTAGATATACTAGTAATCTTTGTATAAAACATTGGAAAGATATTGCCATGATTTTTTTTTTATCTTAACTAAACTAAAATTTTGGGATTGTTCTATAATAATTATGTGGCTGTATTAGAAAGATACACCAATGCTAGTTGAATTATAAGTGTGGGTGATAAATATTCCACTTCTAGATGGATTTGTACGTTAGGTGGATGTGATGTTTCTTGGGCAAGCAAACAAACAGGTATGACTCACTCAACTATGAAATATGAATTCATTGATTTAGTAGCAACATGGAAAGAAGCTAAATGGATTAGAAATTTATCGGTGGACTTCAAATTATAGCCTAGTCTATGCTTCCTATTTCTGTTCAATGTGACAATCAGGCTACTTTGGCAAGAGCTTATAGTAGCAATTATAATGGCAAGTCTAGACATATTAGTCTAAGACATGAGTATCTAAGATAATTAATTCAAGATGATACCATAACAACTGTCTATGTGAGGTCAAGTAATAATCTGGGTGAGCCTTTTGCAAAGGCTTTACCAAGAGGCGTGGTAAAGATGACCTCAAAAGAAATGGGGCTGAAACCCCTTTACTAAAATCGTTAGTGATGGTAACTCGACCTAATACTAGTAAATCACTAGTTATACTATTTAATAAATAAAAATAAGTTACTGAAAGTGATTGTTTGATACTGACATTAGCCCAAACATGACAAATCAGTATCGTCTCATATGTTTTGTAGGCTGAATTAAATCTTAATGAAGTATATTACAAAGTGTTATTAGTAATAGAAACACATGCTAGATACTTCACTTATATGAGCTTAGAAGTGGTGCTACTTCTTACGGAAGTTAATGTTGTTTTCTAGAGAACTCATGAAACAATTACAAGCATAAGGCCATAATAGTGCTAAGTAAATTATGAACTTCTCGTTGAAACAAAAGGTTAGTATATATGTGGTATATCCGATTCTATTATTAAAGTGGCGAGTTTAAAGCATAACTACTTGAAACTTTTATAGAAGTCTGAGATACTTGCACTAAATAAATGTTTAACTCGAAAGATACCTTTATATATGTATATTAATATCATGGAAAATTTGGCTGTAATTTTAAAAAATATATTTTCGTATTTTTGTTTGGGGGATTGTTGGTAGAGGTGCCTTGTCCCACATTGAAAAGATATGAGTGCGCACGTGATGAGATTTGATACTAATTAACAATCATTATTTTTTATTTATCAAAATTCGAAATTATAATTATAAAAAAATGACCTTTGTGTCCTATTGAAACAACGTAATAGTTCATAAAAGAGTTATGATTATTTTTATTATTATTTAATTTCAAAAAAAAATTTCTGCCTAACGGTTATTGGGCTCTCTTGTGTTTGTTTAGACATAAAGGTTGTGTTTGTTCAACATATATAATTTTTCAGCGTTTTTGTTCATGATGTAGAACTGCCATTTTCATTTCTTCCAAAAGATATCCAACCATTGTTTTCAATTGTTTCTCTTGAGAGATCCTAGAGAATTACTAGAATTGCTATCTGGTATTCTCATCGAGAATTTGTTGTATCCACTACAAAAAAACACGAAATTTGCGACAGAAATTTTGATTTAAATTTATGACGGATTGTATTTTTTCGTCACAAATTTACGACGGAAAATAAAACCGTCGCAAATTTGCGATGAAAACACACGTCCGTCGCAAATTAAGTAGCTTATCAACCCGTGATATGCAATCACTATCTCTCTCTCTCGCTCTCTCTCGCTCTCTGTCGCTTTTCTCCCTCTTTCATATGTCTAAAATCAGCAAAATCCAGCACGCGCACATATTAATCTCGGTGAAGCTTTTGTACCGGTAAGTGAAAAATTGCTAGCCGTGACTATTCATCGTTGCATTATAATTTTTTTTTTAATATATGTTTATGTTTGTTTTTTTCATATCTGCATCACGGTTTAACGACCGGCGACCGGTGACACCTCGCCGGCCTTGAGGATGAGCGAGCAGCCCGCCATTTTGCAACGGAATGAGGTATCCGTCGCAAATTTGCGGCGAAATTATTTTTCTGTCGCAAATTTGTGACGATAAATGAAAATTCCGTCGCCAAATCTGCGACGGATTCTAGGATTCGTCGCAAATTTGAGACGGATTTTAATATCCGTCGCAAATTTGCAGCGGATCCTAGTATCCGTCGCAAATTTGCAGCGGATCCTAGTTTCCGTCGCAAATTTGCGATGGAATTTTCATTTATTAAATCGCAAATTTGCGAGGGATGAATTTTGTTTCCATCGTACATTAAAAATTATTAAAAAATGATTCTTAAGTGATTATTCTTTTTTGGGTTTGTGCCTAATTGAAGGTCTCGCAATCCAAGTGGACTTTGCAATTCTCATCAAATTGATCACTTTGTCCTACCAATATTTCAGTCAAATATTTGGGTAAGTCTTCTTTACATTGTAATTTTTTCTATTTTTGCAATTTCATATTAATTGTTTCGTGAATAACAAAAATTATAATTTTCAAAATTTTATAGTTTTAATTAAGAACAATAGATATGATATTTTAAATATTTTACCAGAATTTTTTATTTTAATACAGACACAATGCAAAGAGAAAGGGCTTGGATGTATAATAAGAACTTACCTGGACGTCAAGGATTGACAGATAAGTTTTGTCTTTGGGTTGGAACTATTTTTAGACTTTGTTAGTAGTAAATATGAGTTTATGGATGTAAATAAGTTAAGGTGTCCGTAAAAAGTGCGGTAATGGTAAATTTCTTGTGTGTGATCAAGTTAGAGAACACCTTACTAGATTTGGATTTACTCCGAACTATTATAATTGGACTTCCCATGGTGAACCATTTATATCTGATGAAGGATATGGAAGAAGTGACCAATTTTCAGTTAGGGAAGAATGTAGCTATTATGAGCAATTGAACCCATACGAGAGGATGGTGATTGATGCAGCTAGTTATAATTTTGTCACAGAATCAAATCATGCAAGTACTAGTTTTACTCCTACACGTGAACAAGTGGGTACTAGTCATGCTTCACAATTGGAAGATATAGGAGCAACGGGTTTTGAGGAGAATGTGTCTAATGAAACATTTCAATCTAATCAGTTTTGGGATGTCTTGAAAGCAGCAGATGAACCTTTATGGGCAGGTTGTGAGGACCACACTAAGTTATCGGTGACAGCCCGACTATTAAATATCAAGGCAGAGCATAATGTGTCTACAGATTGCTTCAACTCTTTTGTTGAAGTAATGCGGGAATCATTGCCTCGTGATAACAACATGCCAAGTGATTTTTATGATATGAAAAAGCTAGTGGATAACTTAGGTCTTCTGGTTGTAAGGATTGATGTATGTAGTAGAGGTTGTATGATATATTGGAGAGATGATGAAAATGCAGAATCTTGCAAAATTCTGTAGCTAACCTAGGTACAAAATTAACAGGAGACCGGTCGTAATCGAAGCGTAGACCATGCAAGCAAATGTTTTATCTGCTTTTAATCCCCAGATTGTAAAGGTTTTATCGTCTAAAGTCACTGCTGAACACATGACTTGGCATGCAAATCATGAAACAGAAGAGGGTCTAATGTGTCATCCTTCAGATGCGGAGGCATGGCAACATTTTGATAGAACATACCCTGAGTTTGCAATGGAGTCTCGGAACATCAGGTTAGGTCTCTGTGCCGATGGATTTGCTCCATTTGGGAAAATAGGAAAAAGTTATTTATGTTGGCCAGTTATCTTAACGCCATACAATCTTCCACCTGGTATGTGTATGAAGACACCTTATATGTTTTTGACATTGATCGTGACAGGCCTGCAAAATCCGAAAAAGTTGATAGATGTTTATATGCAACCATTGATTGAGGAGTTACAACGGCTATGGGTTAAAGGTGTCCCTACGTATGACGTTTCTACCGATCAAACATTTGTAATGAAGGCTACCCTTCTTTGGACGATAAATGACTTTCCAGCTTACGGAATGTTATTTGGATGGAGTACAACTGGGATCTTAGGATGTCCGATATATTTGAAGAGGTCAAAGTCATTTAGATTAAAACATGGAAAGAAGCCTAGCTATTTTGACTGTCACAGACAATTTTTACTACCAAGTCATCCTTTTAGAAGGAATAAGAAAGAGTTCATCAAGAATAGGACTGAAAGAACGCGTCCACCATTGAGGTTGACCGGCGATGAAATTTGGGAGCGTGTGCAGGACTTTCCAACTGTTGTTGAGAACCCGCACGGCACGACTTTTGTGTATGGAAGTATACATAAGTGGACAAAACGCAGTATATTTTGGGATCTACCATATTGGAAGGCCCATCTTATTCATCATAATCTTGACGTCATGCACATAGAAAAGAATATTTTCGACAATGTCATAAATACTGTGATGGATGTCGCCGGAAAAACAAAAGACAACTTGAGCGCAAGAAAAGATATGAGCGATATTTGCGATCGACCAATACTAGCTGTGGATGCAAGCAGCGGGGACCAAAATCAAAAGCAGTTTATACATTGAATAAGGAGCAGAGCCGAGTTGTTTGTCAATGGTTGAAATCTGTACGGTTTCGATGGATATGCTTGAACCTTGGGAGATGTGTTGATTTGAATGAATGCAAGTTGACAGGTTTGAAGAGTCATGATTGTCATATCCTAATGGAAAGACTAATTCCAATAGTTTTGAAGGAAGTTCTACCGAACTTTGTATGGGGCGCCATTACAGAATTAAGTAATTTCCTCCATGATATTTGCTCGACAGTGTTCAAAGCATCGCACATGGAAAAACTAGAGAGAGATATTTTAATTATTCTTTACAACTTAGAAAGGATATTTCTTCCAGCGTTTTTGATTCGATGGAGCATCTCTTAGTTCACTTGCCTTATGAGGCCAAAGTTGCAGTCTGTCAATTCGATGGATGTATCCATTTGAGAGGTAATGTTTTTTTTTTTAAAATACAGTTCAAATTAGTTTATTATATAATATGTTCCGATAAACTTCTTTCTATTTCAACTAGATTCTTATATCATTTGAAGAAAAAAGTGAAGAATAAGGCACGTGTTGAAGCTTCAATTTGTAATGCATATATTGTGGAAGAAGTGACAATATTTGCATCATACTATTTTGAGCCGCACGTTCAGTGCAAGAGGCGGAGAGTAGGTAGAAATGATGAGGGCCCTATTGATCCCAATTGCACGGCATTCTCTATTTTCAATTATCTGGGTCGACCAAGCGGCGCATGTCGGTTTCGTTACTTATCAGGCGAAGAATTTCATGCAGCCCATACTTATATTTTACTGAACTGCCCAGAAGTCGAGCCATACTTCAAGTAAGTGTAAATTTGCAAATATATGTTTTGCGTGTCAAATATTTGATAATAATGATATGTTTTTTAATATTAGGATTTTCCAAACTTCAATGTTTGGACTACAACCAAATGAGTTTGACCGTTTGTGCGATGAACAATTTGCAGCATGGTTCAAGACATATGTAAGTTGCCTATGGATCAAAACCAAGTTATTAAAATTATATACATCATTTAGTAAAATATATATTATTGACTTCACATGTATAACTTTAGGTTCACAGTAATTATGATGAATTTGGAGGGCAAGGATTGCTATATTATCTGTCATGGGGTCCACAGTTAAGAGTTGAAGTTGGCCAGCATATTTCATAAATGGATATAATTTTCATACTCAAGAATATGGAATGGGAAAATCAACAATGAATAGTGGTGTGTCGTTCGGTCATCCAATGGTAACCGTTGGAAAGATGATTTTTATGGCTTGCTAGATGAAATCATAGAGATGGAGTACCCTGGACCATTAATGATGCGGGTTATGTTATTTAAGTGCACGTAGTTCGACCCGTCAAAGGAATGAAGGTGCATAATGAAGTTCAATTTGGTTGAAATAAATCACAAGAAAAGGTATATAAAGTATGAACTATTTGTCTTGGCACAACAAGCAATTCAAGTATGTTATGCATCATATCCTAGTTTGAAACGCGACAAAGTTGATTGGTGGGCTGTATGTAAAATCAAAGCACAGAGGAAAATCGAGGAACACTGGAAGGATAGAGCCTACCAACAAGAGGAAGTGTGTAACACAGTTGAAATTGAGAAATGTAACATACCAACTTTACGAGATCCGTGTGGAGCAATGATAAATGTGGATCCAACTGAAATTTGCGAATCAAATGTACAAGAATGTTCTGAATCTGATTTTCAGATAGATGGCGAAGACGAGGGACGAAGGCGAATACGAAGACGAAGACGGCGGCGAAGAGGAAGACAAAAGGCGAAGGCGAAGGCGAAGGCGAAGGCGAAGGCGAAGATTAAAATTTTTGTTACAAAACACTACAGATATGTAATTATTAATTCTACAAGTGCTATTTTGGTTGTTATCATTATTGTTCTTGTTATTATTGTTATTGTGCTTTTTTATTATTGTTATTGTCGATTATTCTTTCTATTTTAATTTATCGTCCGAAATTTTGTCCCTAAATGCCGACAAGTCAAATATTATTAACGTGCCCTAACATTTCCGATATTCTAATTTCCATTGCAAAATTTGAGATGCCAAAATTTTGGACTAAAAAAAAGACGTAGCAAATTTAGGACCCAAATCAATGAGAGGCTAAGTTTTAGATCGAAAAAAAAATCGTCACAAATTTACAACGATCATTTAACATGTGCAAAATTGCGGCGAACTCAAAACCTGTCTGTCGCAAATTTTTGACGGAATATACTGGTCCGTCGTAAATTTTGCTATGGAATTTCTACCGTTTAAAATTTGCAACGGGCTCGGACACATCATTTGCAAATTTTGCTAGAGAATATTTTACTGGTCGAAATTTGCGATGGACTCGAACTTGTCCGTTGCAAATTTTGCAAATTTTATCGTCGCAAAATTTGCGACGGACAAAAATATGTCCGTCGCAAATTTCCGATGGACAAAATATGTCCGTCGCAAATTTGTGACGGACCAAAATATGTCCGTTGCAAATTTACAAGGGAATTTGAACCGTTTGAAATTTGCGACGGACGGTGTAGTCCGTCGTAAACTTTACGAGGGAATTTTTTCCCTTTCGAAATTTTGCGACGGATTTTTTTATTTTCGCCGCAATTTTTTTGATTATCAAAAATTGTGACGGACCTCGAATGTCCGTCGCAAATTTTTGTCGATGAAATATTTGCGACGGACATAGAATGTCCGTCGCAAATTTTTGATGGAACTCGGACGTCCGTCGCAATTTTGCGACACTCCAATGTCCATCGCAAATTTGCGACCGGGCGTACCATATCCGTCGCAAATTTTTGGCCGGACATTGGTGTGCCGTCGCAAATTTGCGATGGACATAAATGCGTCCGTCGCAAATTCTGACGGACATTGGAGGCCGTCGCAAATTTGCGATGGGCGTTCAATCCGTCGCAAATATTTCACCAAACAAAAATTTCGCGGCGGACCTAAAGTGTAATAAAATCGCAAATTTGCGGCGGACTTAAAGTATCTGTCGCCAAATTTTCAAGATTTGTACCCCATTTTCCTCTCCCTTCCTTCTCAAGCGCCCCCCCCTTCCGTGCCGTTCGGATCGCATAGGTTCCGCCCGTTGCCATCCCCATGGCCGTCGCCCGTCGCCGTCGTCCCGTCCCCATCGCCGTCGCGGCTCCCCGCCCGTCCCGTCGCCATCGCCCGGTCGCGGACGGCAACCCAAAACCCCCCATTCCGCGGTTTTTGTTGTCCTTGAACCAAGTAAATGATTCTCTAACCCCTAGTTAGTATAATTAGGTAATTAAGTCGGACTTGTTTAGGGATTATTTAGGATTACTTTTCATTGGCTAAATTACGGGTCGATTTTCGAGGATTGCATGTGGCTTTGATTATTGGTCGATTGGTTAATTTGTTTATTATGTGGATGATTAAGCGTTAAATGCGATAGGATGATTGATTAAGTGTTTTCATAGAAAATGCTTGAAAATTAAACAATTCTATAAAAAATCATGAAAAATTATGGAAAATTAAAAAAAGCGGTATATGTTGATAACAAATATGAAATTTGACCGTAAAAGTTTTTTAAAATTTTTAACAAACTAAAATTTCATAATATCACAAAATTACAAAAATTAATAGTGTCCACCCATTTTCGGTGAAATTTAGATTTTTAACGTTCAGGAAAAAAATATTAAAAATTAAAAATTTCCATAACCTGATAAAATGGCTTAACATAAATGTGGTCACCTATTGTGAGGGAAATTTTTTTTTTGGTGAAGAAAAATTACAAAAATATACAATTTCAAAAGCGCATGTAATTGCTTAGAAAAACATGTGGCCATCAACTTGCAGTGAAATTTAAATTTCTTTAGATGAAAAAAAAAAAATTAGAATTTAAAAATTTTTAAAATTTCACGGAGTGGCTTATAATACCTGTGGCCACCCACTTTTTAGTTATATTTAATTTTTTAACGTGCCCTAAAAAATTATTAAAATAAAGATGGACTAAAATTTGGGAAACTTTAGCTAATAGCTTAGACTACCTGTGGCCACCCAATTTTAGTATGTAAATTTTTTTTTTTCACGGAAAAAATTTTATATTAAAAAAAAAATAATTTAAAAATTCTTAAAATTTTAAAATTTCAAAACTTTACAGAATGTCTTAGAATATTGGTGGCCATCAATTTTTAGTGAAATTTTTTTTTAGGTCCAAAAAAAAAATTTAACAATAATAATAATTTTTTTCTTACAAAACTTTTCAGAATGACTTAAAATATTTGTGACCACCCACTTTCAGTGAAATTTAAATTTTTATACGTGATGAAAAAAAATTAATCAAAATGAATGCGATTCATATAGTGATGTTTGATACCTGTGGCCACCCATATCATGCTCATACATTGATGTTTCATATCAAAATGAATGAGATTCATAGTATATTTGTTTGTAGGAAATTGCACGTTATAAACACTCAATATTGGCTCATTTCAAGGAAACATTTTCTCAATCTTTCCATCAAAATGGTAAGCTTAAGTCATGTACATCATTATGTGTTCGTGTACGTGTCAATAGTTCTTTACATATTCTCATAACCTTCCTACTTGTTAGTATAAACGTGGAGGTCACATGCCTAGAAGACAAGCTCATCCCCATCCCTTTCCTCTTCTCCTGTCCCGGCATCTAACCCTCAACCACAATATGGTCCGTCACAATATGGGCACGTTGGCCCTTCCTCCCATACTCAACAACATGTTACAAGACTTGACCACATACGAACTAAACGTTCTCAGTTCAATCTCCTTTAGCTCCCTCTCCTTCCGTTTCCACCCCATTATTCGGTGGAACAATCGAATATTGACAGAAACAGAGGTCAAGAAGATAACTAATTCTTCATATGCCCATTTGAAGATTCGTAATTACTTCATTTTTATTTTAGTATATGTCATATTTAGGGTTTTAGATATTGATTGTCCATGTTGCACAATATTCGTATGAATGCAGATTCACGGATGCTACGATTGTTGTGAGGGAATTGAAAAAAATAGTAAGAAACTTTTGGATGGGAGAATATATTAATTACAGAAGTGTTCCACAAGAAGTGAAAGAAATGTGATGGAATAAGTTCAAGGTAAGTTTTACATATTTTATTTTCTCACTAATTAAGTTTGGTGTAGTATATTGATGGTCAAGAATGATGTAAAGGGACCAGAACAACTCTGTAGTTTTCGATACCTAAAGGACCAGATATTTTTCCCGACATGAACTTTACAAAATCTGTCTATATGTGTCTGGTGCATAGTTATGGATATGTGATCATCATAATAATTTTCAATTTGTGTTTTTATTCATTGCAGCGGAAGTTCAAGTGGGAGGAAGCGGAAGACAATGAAGTGAGAAGAATTTTCGATAAGAAAATAAGTGATTTTATGCGAAATGTCATGAATAGAGCGAAGAGCAAGCAAGCGAAGCCGTCTTTCTTTACAGCTGACAATTGGGTGGCAATTAACACATTTTGGGCATCTGAACAGAGTCGGCAACTCTGTGAGCAGAATAAGAAGAATCGATCTTCTAGTTCTAGTGATGGGTCAGCCACATATGCTGGGGGCTCTATCAACATTGCGGAGCATCACAAACGATTGGTAAGTCTGTTAAGTGAGTTATAAGTTAATTTAATTCAATTACTCAAGTTTACATTTTGTAGGCACATGAATTGGGGACGAAACCGACATTTGCAGCTACATTTGAGCGCACATTTCAAAAGAAAGATGAGACATGGATGGCGATCAAGCAAAAAGCTATTAAGGTATGTAAGGTTATACTTTAGATTATATATAAAATATAATGAAAACCGTGAATGCTTTCAATATTTATGGTATATATATATCGATTTTATTTTCATCTACATTGTTAATGTAGGAAAAATATGATGAACTTTTAATGAGCAAAGTGCTAGTGGTAGTGATGATTGTCCCGAGTCCCGCCACCAGTTGATAATATGGCGGTATGGATGGAGGCAACGGGTGGGGGCGAAAAAAAGGGAAAATATTTGGGCTGGGATCGTTGTCAAGGATGTACATGTCGAATAGTTCAAGTTCATCATCTGCTGGGACTAGTCGAAGGAAGGAGGTCACGACCAGACGAGCAATTGACCCAAGAAGTGAATCGTCTGAATAATTTACTTGTTAAGAAGGATGAACGAATACATAACTTGGAAGAACAAATGAGAATCGTTATGCAACACCTTAACCTCCATCGCAATGACGGTCCTCCTGTACCTCCAGCCAATCCAATAGGTGATGGGCACAATGATGACCAACACATTGATGCCGAGAATGCTGATGATGATGATGATGATGATTTTCTCCAGTCTTTCTAGTTAAAATTCTGGGTAAGCTTGCTTCATAATCTTGGTTTTTCATAATTTCACTCATATTCATATGTAAGAACATTTATGTTCGTCCTGAAACGTATTTTTGTTATTTTACACCTAGTTCCACATCCATGCTTAAACGCTTTTTTTTTTTATTTTGGACTGATTTATGCTTCGACATTTCCTCGGGTCTCGACAAAGATGATCACTTTTGGTGTCCCGCCATCGTGCCAAAGTTGCGTCTTCTTCTGTATGGTTTTTTCGTCTTTTATGGTTGTCCCGTCTCTTAATTCATGTTTTGAATGTATTGTAAGATTGGATATTAAATAGCATCATGTCGGACTCTATAACTTTCCTTACATTATTTGTTTTAATTATATGTCATTGTGGCTGGTTTGTCGAATTTATGGTTTGTTCGTTTTTTCAGTTTCAATTATATGTCATTGTCTCATTTGATTGATATGGACAATAATTTATGGGGCGAAATGATGTAAAAATAGCGATGAATATTTTAAGCCGAATTTTGCTATTATTAAAGTTTGTCGGTAATTTGCGATGAAATTCGCGACGAATTTTCCGACGAATTTTGCGACGAATTTTGCGACGAATTTTGCAACGAAATTTGCAACGAATTTTGCGACGGATAGAGTTCGTCGCAAATTTGCGATGAAATTTTGCGACGGATTTTTGCGACGAATTTTGCGACGGATAGAGTTAAATGCAAGTTTGTGATGAAATTTGCGACGGATTTTTGTGACGAATTTTGCGGACGGATAGAATTCGTCTCAAATTTGCGACGACATTTGTGATGAATTTGCGGCGTATTTGCGATGGATTTTGTGACGGACATAGTTTGTCGCAAATTTGCGACAAAATTGCGACAGATTTTTACGACGAATTTTGCGACAAATTGCGTTAAATCGCAAATTTGCAAAGCAATTTCTTGACGGATCTTTGCGACGAATTTTGCAGCGGATTGAGTTCGTTGCAAATTTGCGACAATTGCGACGGATTTTTGCGAAATTTTGCGATGGATTTAGTTAAGTCGCAAATTGGCAAATGAAAATTTGCAGCGATTTTTTGCGACTAATTGAGTTCATCGCAAATTTGCGGACGAAATATTTTGCGACGAATTTTTGCGACGGATTGTATTCGTGGCTAATTTGCGACAAATTTTTGGACGAATTTTTTTTGTCGCAAATTTGCGACGAATTTTTAATTTTCCGTCGCAAAAATTTGCGACGCGCTAATAGTGACGGAATTTTTCCGTCGCAAATTTGATTTGCCATGGATTTTTCCACAATTTCCGCCGCAAATTTCGTTGCTAATCCAGTGTTCTTTTGCAGTGATCCTAGAGGATTTTTTGCCAGTAACCATTAACAACGTTTTGGGGCAAATGATTTCTTAAAAAAAGTGTTATCTCGCCTAAAAATCTGACTTCATTGTTCTTCTTGATTGCTTGATAATTGCCCAACAATATCTTTAGGTATGGTGCAGATCTTGTGTATTTTATATCCGGTTTTTTTTTGGGTCAGAGTATTTTATATCTGATTTGACCAGTGGATGGAGAAGGAATTTGCTTTCTGCGATATGATATTGTTAGAAAACATAGAACGAGACTTGTAATCTGGCAATTTATGTCTGCTGCCAATTGTTGGGAGAGAATCTTCCTAAGCAGGTTGCAGCAAAATTGGCTGTTGCATCTCAAGAAAATATATCTTTAGTTCTTCCTGTTGGACATCCAAGGACAATGAGCTCTTTGGTTTCTACCATATGCACAATGCATGTAAACAAGCATACGAGTTTTGGAGACATTTGACTATCCATATTCAATTTCGATATTACACGCCTAGTGCAGTATTTTTCTGGTGACGATTTCTTTGTTTTATGATGGGTCTGTACTCTAGAGATTTCTCCATTCGAATCAGGTTGATGCATTGTCTGCCACTCTTGGCTTAAGGTCTTCTCTGTTTCCTAATGACCGTGAAGATGATATAGTACTCAGCATTAGGATTTCAGGTTCTACCAGCATCATAAGCTTTGACAATTGCTTGAAGGGTCATGCTTTATGCAGTGATCTGAGCTCATGCTCGCCCATGATCACCTAAACAGACTCAAGCGGCCGCACTTAAAATGAAGAACATTATCCTCGTGCTCACGTATCATCCGTGGTCCTATAAACATGAAGATGGTCCTTTCTTTGGCCTAATCCCCTGGAGAGGACAAACGATGATGGCCCTTTCTTGGCCTCCTTTGTGTGCCATCAACCAAGTGAAAGTCTAGCTCTGGCAGCCATCTTTTGCTATGAAGATGGTGATAGCTTTGAAGTTGTAACAACCCAGTCCGACGAGCATGGAGAGTGATCACTTAGGCCAAAGGCCCTAGTAGGCCTTTTAGGATGCCGAAGAGGGCAAAAATGAATCGAACTGTTTACCGAACAGGAAAAGAGGGACTCTTATATATATATGAAAACTAAAATTAACTCAATGAGGCACCTTTTGTCGTAATGGCAATAGTTAGCTTTGGAACTCCAAAGTTAGGCTTGCTCAGATGGGAGGACTACGGTGATTTCTTAAAGAGGTTCCCACATGTATGCAAAAGGACAAATCCATTAAGCTTGATATGAGACGGGCTAAAGTGAACAATGCCTCATTGGTGAAAGTCATCTTGTTCTCTCAACCTTTTCATTGATGACATATAACCATTTTGAAAGTTCCCATATCATGGTGCTAGGTTTGTGAGCGAAATATCTCCTTGGAACTATGGACAGCCTGTTTTTGTATATTATATATAATTATCATTTTTTGACAAAAAAAGAATAAGAGAAATGCGCATAAATCTTACTATTACCATATGATAACATCACTCGTGAATATTGACTCTCTTGTATACTGGCAATAAAATTAAAACTCAGAAAATATAATTGAAGCACCAAAAATATATGGGATTTGCCCTGCCGAGAAACAAGGTGTTGTTGGAGCCTGGAAGTTCCGCCGTCGGCGAGAAGACGAATGTGTAGGAAATAATGATTAAAACTGAAATTTGCACACCCATCAAAACATCCACATGGTTTTTAACTAATACTTTGTGTGCATATATATAACGGTTAATACCATAAAAAAACCCTAAATTAATATGCCTGTGACAAATTTACCATAAACTCATTTTTTGACCATAAAAAACCTCAAACTGGTACAACTATGATAAATTTATCCCGAACTAATTTTTTTATCGACAAAATCCTAAACCAGTATATTTGTGACAAATTTACCATCCATTAAATTGGATTGATAAAAAAAAAATCGCAACTAATACACTTGTGACAAACGAAGGGTAAAACTTCGAAACTAGTATATATATTAACTACCACGTGTCATTTAACTCAGCAATTTAATAGTAAAATTTAACAAAAACTAATTAAGGGAAAATTTGTCATAGGTGTACCATTTTGGAGTTTTTGGAGGTCAAAAAATTAGTTTTGGATAAATTTGTCACAAGTGTATCAATTTAGGATTTTTTTACGGTATTAACCCTATATATAATTATAAAGACTCGATGCATTATTAATTAAATTCACCTGGAGATACCCCGTCCCCGCTCCATGTATCACGTGGTGTATGTTTATGTACCCTACTCTCACAAGCCAAAATAACAGAAATACTAGTCTAAGAAAAGAAGAAGAAAGAATAAAAGAGTCCACCGAAAAGGTTTAATTTGGAAAATTTTCATTGGTTAACAAATGAGGAAAAATGACTAAACAATTGAAAGTATGCATTATTAATATTGGTATCTATGGAGAAAATAAAAAACTTTAAAATACCAAAATTATACAACGCATATAAAGAAATCAACTTAAGCGTATGAATTTCCACATTTTGAGGATATGATCGTAGGTGGTGGCAGTGTCCGGCGAGATGGGGCTGACCATACTTACATCCATCTAGGCCCACGTGAGGAGAGGAAATTTCGCCCCATCCTCACACCAAAACCCATTAGTTGCGAATTTCATCCGTCCTAATTAGAGCAATGTAACACGCATTCAACAGAAAGTCAACATCGAACATTCAATGTAAACATACTTGTCCTCAAGTTCTATGTATGAAGTGGCTCTGCATCTCACTCGGCACAACTTCATAGGCCATTTCTGTATTTAGTTTTGCATTCTCTGCCTGCAGAAATGACAAACCACGCCACAAACAAACTTGACGGCAAGGTAGCTATCATAACCGGAGGCACAAGTGGCATCGGTGAGTGAACAGCCTGACGGTTGGCGAATTACGGCCTTGTATATCATGATTGCCGATGTCCAAGACGAAAAGAGCCAAGACCTCACGACATCCATAGGATCCCATCGGTGCACCTACATCCATTGCGATGTCACAGACTCTTCAGTCAAACGGTCGCCTAGACATCTTGTTCAGCAACGCAGGCATAATGAATAACATCAAACATGACATTCTCGAGTTTGACATACCTGCTTTTGAAAGCCTTTTTGCCGTCAATGTTCGGGGAATGGCCGCCTGTGTCAAGCACGGGGGCACACGCCATGGTGGCGGGGGGCATAAAAGGAAGCATAATTTGCACGGCAAGCATCTTGGCCAGCAACGGATGCCGGAATCACATGGGACTATATAAAGTCTAAGCATACGGTGCTGGGTTTGGTGAGGTCGGCGATCAAGCAACTTGGAGCATATGGCATATGAGTGAACTCTGTCTCACCCAGACCAGTTAGAGGATGTTCGAGTCTAGTTCAAGCTTGAAAGGAGTGCTAAAAGCGAAGCATGTGGCTGATGCCGTGGTGTTTCTTGCTTCTGAAGAGGCCGAATTCATCGACAGCCATGATCTGGTGGTCAATGGAGGATCAGCATAATGGTGTCATACCCCGAATCCTCCAGAAATAGGGGTAGTGACATGGCCGTCCTTCCTCTCGAAGGACGCAGCCTCAAACCATACCCAAAAATCAACTCCCAAATGTTCCCATCAGAAGCGCTCTCGAACTATCGGCTACTGACCGAGGAACCTAAAAAAACACGAAAGATGAAAGGAATGAGCTACCACGGCCTAGTAAGTAGTATATTTCTTCCAAGCAGATCGAACAATCACTATACATCATTATAAAATGATATCAATCTCATTAGTTCAAATTCAATATGCGATATACGTAAAATATCGAAAATATATGATAACTATCACACAAAACTTTATGTGTACAAGATTAGTCAACAAAACTTATTCAACAACAATAAACAACCATCAATGGTCTAGTCCATTGACTAATCTCGTCAAATTACATGTCAATGATCTACTCCACCGACTAATTTAATGCTCATCGTCAAACTACGGTCCCGCTTAATGCTAAGACGAAGGCGACCAAGTTTACCCCATTGGCTTTGTCTACCCCCTTTATCAGTTGATGTTTCAGCCCAAAAGGATGTAACATTATGCATACTCCCCCCTCAATGGGTTCTCATCATAGCGATGTGAGCAATATCAACCAACATCTTTCTCCAACAATCCACAATCAACACCAGAAAGCTATTTCATAAAATGGTTTTACAAATTGAATCGTATAACCTTTCAGAATTCCATTTATCAATTAGAATGGATTTCGTAAAACATTTGCGCAGCCAAATACGTACAACATTTGACAATTCCCTTCACAAAACATTTGACCAAAGTATTCACAAATGATCATTTCAAACTACTTCATAAGACTTTCCGATGCCTGTTCATTTGACTAAAAGGGTAGTAAAAGTTAAATCCAATTTATGCAATAAACATGCTCTTTATAACTCATACTCTATTAAAACTCTATCATTTTCAAGATATGAGTTTGGAAATTCATAGAAGAAATAGTACCACTTATCTGAAAAAAGCCGAAAACCAACTTACGGTGGTTACTCGAGCCAATGCACTCTCTTTCCTATCAATTAATCGAAAAATGGTATTCAAAACCGAGTAATACACAACTCTAACGAATGACTCGACTAAACCATGTTTAATCATTGATAAAACGACTTCTACACTCTAACGAGTAACCTCGTTTAAAGTAAACGTTCATCTTTTTCCTTACGTGTATTATCTATTACGCGTAACTCACGCGCGAACTTCATAATTTCGTTCCAATCAACCCGTACTTCGGAATCGATTTTTCGTCAAACCACACGGCTCCACAATGTCTTAAACTATCATTTCCACAAAAACCACAGCATAATAACTCCTCAATCGAACCCCGTAGATCAAAATCGACATCACTTCGAACTCGTGCCCTTAATCCAAAAATTACTCTAATTAAACAAAGGGAAAAAACCACCAAAAACCCCAAACTTTACCCCCTATGACACATTTACCTCGAACTTTTTTGTGACACCAAAACCCCAAACTTTGCTATTTATGACCCACATTTACCCCAATATCTGTAGCCTAAATTATTTAGTTTTTCCCTTTTCTATTTTTCTATTTTTTCTTTTTCCGGTAAGGCTTTTCGCCGGTGAATCTCCGATGACCCGCGGTGAGGTTCCAGTGAAACCTCGCCCTCGCGCCAAATCCGGCGATGGCGAGCCTCGCCGGCACCTCGCCAGCCGCCCGTAAGCCTCGCCCGGCGCCCGGCAAACTCGCCCGACCCTGGGTGAATGAGGCAAGCCTTGCCCGGCCAGCGTGACTCGCCCTCGCCTGGCAGATGCAGTGAGGCGGGCCGCCGGTGTCAGCAGTACCCTGCCCCAGGCCCGGCAAGGCGAGCCTCGCTGGCCGGTGAGGCTCGCCCTCGCCTGGATCTGGCCCGAGGCTTGCCCAGCGCCGGCGGGCGAGGCTAGCACTGCGGATCGAGGCGAGGGCAAGGGCGCTAGCCAGGCTCGCACTCGCCACGGATACGGCGAGGGCAAGGCGCTAGCGAGGCTCCAGACTCGCCGGATCTGGCGAGGGCGAGGCTCGCCGGAAACCTCGCCGGCAAACCCGCCGGAAAAAAGAAAAAAAATAGAAAAGGGGAAAAAGACTAAAATACCCTAGTCTACAGTATATTGGGGTAAATGTGTCACAAATAGCAAAGTTTGAGGTTTTTGATGTCACAAAAAAAAGTTCAGGGTAAATGTGTTACAGGGGGTAAAGTTTGGGGTTTTTGGTAGTTTTTTCCCTTAAACAAATAATCGGCTTGATTACTCACCAGGCGTTGCGATTCGTAATTGATTCAACTTGTCAGGACGTCCGGATTGTGAACGTGTGGAAATTTTCTTCTCTCCCTCTTTTCCCGTTTTCCGCTCATCTCCACGATCGCCTCTTAGTTCTTGTTTGATCCGCCGCTTGCTGCTTCTTCTTTCCTTTCTTTAAGCTTCCAACGCACGATTTACTAGAGGAGGAAGAAAATGGGCTAAGCTTTGGACTTAACTAATAAAATAATGGACTAGTTTATGGTCCATATATTACAAATGGGCTATCGAAGACGAAGTTCTCGACCTGAACCTGAATCACCGGCGGCACCATGAGTGGAGACATTTCCAAACTGATTTTTCTCTTCTTCTTTTTCCAAACCATCTCTCTTTATGCAGGCTGAGAAGTTGCTAAGGATAAGGACTTCAAATTACTGTGGCCACAAGGAGAAAGTGAAGTGTTGGATAAGCGCGTGATATTCAACTTTCTTGATAATGAATTCTAGCTACCTGTCTCTGTACATTCTTTTAAGCATGTGAACAAAAAAATAAAGGTGTTTAATTCTTAATCTCAATATACAATTGTTGAGATATAAAGATATTATAAACGTTACATTTTGCAAGAAAACAATACAACAATGAAAAATAATAAATGAAGAGATCATTCTATTATAAGAGTTGTCAATTTCTTGATTCTAGCATCTCCAAAAATTAGGTCGCAATTTATTGATAATTTTCTGATATTTAAATTTTTTCACTTTAAATATTGGGAGAAAGAGTCGTAACTAGAAGTTATAATATAACATACTCAATTTCAGTCCCTGAAAAATGGCTATGGTTTAAGTTTGGTAGTTTTTCAATTAGAACCAAATTTTTACTCTTGTTTTGGAAAACCTTATTTCGGATCCTTTGTACCCCTTCGTTTTTGGAAACTTTTGTGATCCAAATTTCCAAACACTTTATTCTTGAAAGTTGTTCCAAATATCATGAAGTTTTACATACTTTAATTTCAGAATTTTTGGACTTGATATGAGTAGTAAAACAGCCTCATTTTCGAACCGTGTAAAACTGCCCAGAATGGATATTTCGGTGATGTTCACACTTTATCGATTTTCTACAAACTTTTCTGGGCCGATTTTGGAAAAGTTACCTTCACAAAAGTTGTTGAGAACTTCCTTTTCTATAGTGTATATAAATTTGGGAATTTTTCGAGATGATTTGGATTATGGACAGAGCTTACTTTAAGAAATAGGAATTCTGTTCCAGTGAATTATTTTTAGTCTGTATTTGAGCTACTAAAAATGGTGTTTATAGAAAGATTCCAATTTTGTGTTCTTCATGAAAAATGTTTATTAAGGCCTTGTTTATGACATATTCAAATTTGAAAATTTTCGGAGTCCATTTACTATGTTTTCAAGTCCGATTTCGTGAACAGTGCAAAACTATTCGATTTTGTCAGATTTCAAAGATTTATCAATTTCTATATGAGAACGTTAGAATCCCGACTTGATATCTTTTGGTAATATTTGAGGGCATCCCTGTACCAAACCTCGGGTTGAACGAGATTATTATACATGTTTTGTCATGGAAAACCCTCGGAAATCATGAAATTGATTATGATGCGGGTTTGCGACTTAAATATTGATTAATTGTTATTGTGCAACCTGATGGTGCTGAGTTATTGTGAGCCAAACCGACATTTCTAGTAGGCCAAAATAGGCTCTGCATTGATTTTGTTGGGAAGAAACTAGAAGATAAGGCTTTGACACAGTCAAAGCTTCTCCTTCAAGCTTTATTTATTAAGGTTCATCATGACATGCATTAATGAATGAAGACTTTGAGGCCCCCTCCATCATGACTTGCATTAATTAGTTGGACTTTGGAGGCACCACCATCATAACAAGCATTAATGGCCATAAGACTTTAGGGGTATTTCATTATGTTATTTTGTCCATTGTCCATTAATGCAAAGATTTTCAAAATCAAATTATTAATAGCATTTAATCATGGCTTTTGACTCTTATTCATTAATGCAAAGATTTTCAAGATCATTTCATTAATGGCCAAGATTTTCAAGATCACTTCATCATGACTTTTGACTCATATTCATTAATGGCTAAGATTTTAAGAAGATTTGATAATGATGACCAAATCTAGGAAGATTTGGTAATGATGGCAAAATCTAGGAAGATTTAGTATTGTTGCTATTTTGTCTCTTCTTTGCTTGAGCTGCTATAAATAGAGGAAGCCCTCCCCTTTCTCTCACGCCAACACCATCCACCATCTTCCTCTCTCTTTTTTTTTTTTTTTTTTGGTAAGGCCCATCTTCCTCTCTCTTTGTTTCTTGTTTTTCTTACTTCTTGGCCCGAGAAACCTCACGCCCTAGAAGTCTCGAACCGGCCCGTGTTTCTCCTCGTTTCCACCCAACAACCCACGGTTTGGCCTTTGTATGCCTCGTATTAGTTGGCCAGGCAAGGAGAAAGCCCGAAGATCACTCAAGCTCGCCCATCTCTAACTCGTTCTCTAGTTTTGTTAGTCGTTGAGTAAGTGAATTCCTTAATATCAGGAAAGGATGTTGAGATGCGTTGTGACGTGGTTTGCTTGGACCGTTTCTCGATCGTTTGGTTGGTCGTAGTTGGTTCATTTTTTTTAATTTGATCATATTTCATGTTTGATGTTGTTTTGAGATAGAACCGAGCCTTGGTTGATAAAGTGTACATGATGTGGCCATGCGTGATGTTCTCTTATTTGAACTTTGCTATTGATCTGTCATCGATGTGAGTGCGATAAGGGCCGACTTATGTTAACGGCGATCGATATATTCTCACTTGATATTAGTGTTTTCACTTGCTGAGTCTCCTTGACTCATCCCCCATAGTTTCCCCTTTTTAGGTCGTAAGATGGCATCTCCCCCAGCCCGCGTTGGCAATCCTATGGAGCAGAGAGTCGAAGTGCTCACCGTGATAGATGTCAGAGAAGACCGCGCCTATCGCCAAATCCCGATGCTTGTGATGTTCGATAAGGGCCTAATAGACTTGGTGCCTCATCCGTACGTAGCGTGATATCGCTATACAAACGGAGAATAGGTTGAATCCCTATGTGGGTTCAACTAGTGCTTTGGTGGTGCGGGCAGGTCAGCTCCGGGATAAAGTCACGAGTGGGATGTGAGATAACCAGGCAGAAGGGACCGGGGTGGAGGTGAAGAAGCGAGGGGCGAGAAGCCGTAGTAGACATAGGATAACCCAAGTCGAGTTTTTCTATTTATAGTCGGCTATAAAAATATGTGATAATTGCCATGACCCAAAAGAATGGGCTTGTTAAAATATGTTTGCATGCGCTCTAAACATAAGGTTTGCTCATGATACTGTTTGTCTTAATCCCGCTGTTGTTCTTAATGTGATTGTCCCAAAATTATGCATTTCGCTTGTGTGTAAAGAAAGATAACAATAAACAGGACGTCACGTTAATGACCCCAAGGTGGGGGCATTACATATAAATAGTCAAAAATCGGCCCCGGTAAAAAGTAATTAACCACATGCACAAGCCGGCTACTATTGAAACTTATGAATCGCTCTAAACAAATTACTAGTCTCATTCTCGCTAATAGAAACATACTTACTTTTCTAAAATTAAGAACTTACAAATCGGTTGAAAATTGATTGAGGTACGGATTTACTAACCAAATCACCATATGTAAAGTTACTACCCACGTGGAGGAGTGGCTAATTGCGATAGGTCTCAAGTTACTAATCACTTTGAGGGACTCAAATTTTCCGTCCCAATTTGACTGGCTTCAGTGAAATACCTCTGGTAAATAACTGATACACAGTTTCATTATTTCCTGACAACTCCAAGTTCAACAAATTATCGAAACAACTCCCTCACCATCTCAAGATGATGAGCTTAACTTATTAATCTTACCCAAACAACATTAGGTTAACCAAAGGACACATTCCACCGGAACTTCTAGTTCACGATCAGTTGGGTGATGCGTATTGCTCCGGGAGTTTGTTCTGGCAGCGCTATGCCGAAATGTGCCATAAGAAGCCAAACATGGCTGAGAAGCTCTCCTCCTCTGCTCAAGCTCTCGCAATGTTCGTAGCCCTTGCTTTGGTAAGCTGCAGACATCAGTATTATGGCCCAGACATTGCCGATCACGTCCCATTTCCTGGGGACTTCGGTCAACTGGGACGCGAGATAGCATGCGTCAAACAGCACCGACATGCTTTTCTCTCCACGCATCTTCCACGCGGGGAGGTCACGATGAGTACTCACTTTCAACAGAAGATGGCAGACTTTGCACAGATCTAGCGACTCTCGAGACTTGTGCTCTTTGTTGCAGCCGTAGCCATCAGTGTGGGGATGTGCCTCTTTCTTGAATAATCTCTTCGCCCGCTTGATGACCAATAAGATGCGGCCTTCCTTCTTTGACAACACCGCTTGCTTGTCTTCGAGGTACTTCTGAGCATCGACCAAAGTGTCTTCGTATTGGAACACCCCCATCCCTGTTGGCAACAAGGAAGGATGGAATACTAAAAGATAGAGCATGTACCGGGAGACCAACTTACTCATCTTGAAGCTCAAAATGTCTTCCGAGATTTTGTCACTGCCGCGGTCCTTGTAGTAACAGAGCTCAGTGGCGATGTGCCAGATGAGGATGCTCTGGTCAAACTCCACGTCCACGCTCCAGATTAGGTCAATGCAGTTTGACTTCTTCAGTACCTCGCTCGCCCCCAGCTTAATACTGTCCAACAAGCTCTTCGATCTGCGGGCCTGTTCCAGATCTCTGACCTTTTCCCGCATAAGACTGAAGATCCAATCTTTGACGTTGTTCCCGAACTCTTTTTGACCGACATAAAAGTACTTCTCCAGCTTCTTGACTAACCTGGCTAGCCACGGACACTTGCGGAAGATCCTGTTTCCTTTGCTGGTAGAAAATCTCAAGAGGCTGAACTGGGCCACCGAATTCCTCCATCTTTTTATCGGGAAGAACCGGAGAAAAATGATGGCAGACGAAATTGTGGATCTCTTTGATTTCTCAAGCCGCCAGCAGTTAGCCCAATCGGATGAAAGTGCTAGAAGAAGGGAGTAAACCTCTAAAAGTATAGTCACGCTTACAAGCAAGAAAGTTATACAGATGTCAACTTTGGGGTAATCTTTCTTATCCTGCAAGGAGAATAATACCAACACGGCACAGGGCACCGAGAGACTAGTGCCCCAACGAATGATGCTCCAAGCACAGTTCAGCAACTGTGCCTTGGTGAAGAGCACATCGTACATGAACCCAAGCTCGATCTCCGTGATTGTAAAAGCCGTCACCGAATCCATGCCCAAGTCCATGAAAATGCGGTTACTGGCGACTAGGTCGCCAGAGTTGAGGATCAGGCCCATGAAGACAAGCTTGAACATCTTGAACAATTTATAGGCTTTGACCAGAGTCCTATCATCATCGGAGGCTTGACCGTTCACTGAGAGACCCTCCGGCGCTGAAAACTCTCTGACCTCATCAAACCTGACCTGGTAACCCTCCTCTTTCTTCAGAACGTACTGCTCCATTTTCCTGGGGTATATGGGACCAAAATTGGGAAGCGAACGCATCGAATCTTGAAGATGATCTTTGCTCGCCCAGTACAAACACAATGTCTTCTCAGCATATTTGATGAACCCCACCAGGATCATACCCTTTGCTATCAAAGACAGCGTAGACCCTGACAAGGCCATATAGTAAATGTAACAAGCTAGTCCTACCTGGACGCAAAGCCGCGCCAACTGCCTCAACCATAGCTCGTTGTCTGCCAGGGCAAACGCGGTGATTGTGTCGGGCCCACCCAAGTGGAGGAGAAGGAACGATGCCCAGAACGCTGTGATCTTGCTCTGTGGATCAAATGTCCCCTTCGTTTCCTTGATGTTGGCCAGGCGGTTTGAGAGGACGCCGAGTGTTACGGTTGCGACAGACTCAGCCGATAGGTACATCGTCCAGACCACGAATTGGATCCACGTACTGGAGATGGATTTCCTCTTGTTGCCTTTAGTCGCAAGGGTCAACTGGAGAAACAAGCTCAGGAGGATGAGCAACCGCAGCTCCCACTCCTTCCACAGTTCACGAGTGTTTTGGAGGAGCAGCGAAAATTTCATGGTTGAACTCAAAATGTCGGCACCAAAAGGCGCAACGATCAGGGGGCCGTCTCAAAGAGCGGTCAAATTTTGGATAATATATGAAGAGGACAAAGCAAGGCAAAACAACATAAGCCTTGAGATTACCTCAGCATCATCGTCAGAACTGCAACCATTTTATAAGCATGAACTTCGGGATAGGAATCAAATTCGGAAGCACCTCTTTACCCTGCATAACATTACAAGAAACACAAAAGCAGTGCACTTTTCAAAACGTCCGCAACACAGCACTCACGACACCACTTTCGGATGCATAATTTTCACGCAATTCTCTGCATTTACCCAAAGGGGAAGTAAAGCGATAAAATTAGGTTCTAGCATTCGTACTAGCTTGAGTATAATCTACTTTAATTGAGAAGATCAGAATATATGCTAAATGTTAAAATTTGGTTTCTCAACCACTGCTTAAAATTAGAATCTTGTGAACTTCACTTTATTCATTGTGATTTTCACACTCTGCCCGGCACGCATCACCAGCTTGACGTGATTCATATGGAATATAAACTTCACCTAGTTGGCTTGCTATAACAAGTAAAGACACACTAAAAGGCCAAAAGAGGTTGATAAATGCTCACTCCAAGTTGAAGCAATCTTAATGCATCGAGTTAATTGCTTTGATTCCAGGCTACTCCATTCATTGGTGAAACTTTTTGGAAAATGTGATCTCTAAGCTTAAACTCTAAAGGTCGTAGCTGCTTATCTGCACAAGATTTTGATCTGACTCTGTGCAGTCCAAAGTCCCTCTCTAACAACTCGCGTGACAATAGAAGAAATCTTAATCAATTATGGACCAGTCAATCTCCACTCGCCAACCTCCTTCTAGCAAATAGAAGATCTACACTTGCATCCATATAACTCTTCAAATAGAGCCATGCCAATTTGCTCGTAGCTTTTATTATTGTTGTAATATTAACCGAACACGAAAGCTAACTCAAATTTTGCAAATTAAGTCAATGCAAGAAAGCCAGAGAAATAAATGATGAACAATATAGGATACCAAAATTTACATGGTTCGATCCGAGTATCGGTACCTATATCTACAGGAGAGCCGGCACCAATGAATTTACTATTATCGGAGAATCAAAGTTTACAATTGATCACACGCTTAAGTGTTTCTCATACCTATATTAAAACTAAATCGAAAGTATTTATAAATAAACAACTCAAACGGAAGTAAAAACTCACATCACAACATTCATGTGCCTAGAGCTTTCTCATTGTGCACCCACACAAAACACTCCCTGTGTGGCGGCTCCTGGATTTTCCTTTGTGTGGCGTGCAAGGAAAGAACATGTTGGAAAAAAAAAAAAGAAGAAGAATAAGAGGAGGAGAAGAACACACGTATTGGGAAAAAATACGTAATACAGTTTGCTGTAATTAGAAAATTTATCGAGAATGCGACAACAAAATAAACAAGAATTGGAGGTGAGGTATGGCTAGCCGAATCTCCTTAAGACGATAAGTTCCTGCCAACGGTGCTAAGCAATTTCACGAACTTTGCCTCCCAAGACACAACACCTCGAACCTGTTGGTATTAACACTATATGAACACGACTCTGTTGAACACTTCTTGAAACCGGTACACTTAGAGAAAACTTGAAGAGAGGAAATATTGGTGATTTTTGCTTCTTGTCGGAATGCTTCTTGTCGGAATGAAGATTTTGAATTCTATTTATAGAATTTTTGAATTCATGTACAGAAACATACATGAATCACGAAATAAATAGATTCAAGAATCTAGTAGATACATGAATTAAATAGATGCAAAAATCCAAGAAATACATTAATCAAGAATTAAGTAGATACACGAATCCAAGAAATACATGAACACGAGAAATATATGAATTCATGAGATACATGAATGGAAACAACATATCTCGTTTTGCTCACATTCATTGATCCATTAACCCACCATAAATACAACAATCCCCCATATTAATGGATCAACAAAATATTTTGACTCGAGGAATTCTAAATGTGCTTGTGAAAATACACTGCATCAAGATAGGTAGCTTTCGCTTTGAACCTTCTTTAGTGAAAGCCTATCGGACATACTTAACCAGTCGATGGACTAGGCCTTGAACCGCTAGTTGTTGGTGTAAGCCCAAACAATAGACCTCACACAGAGTATCTCCAAATCAAGATTGGTTCTCGGTTGCGTTCATTCTTTCGGCCATGAACCTCTCGGGATTTATGCGTGCTTTAGAAAATCTAGCCTTTAAAGATTTTCATAGAGTCGGCTAGCTCCACGCATATAGGTGCATTCCTATGAAAGGCATCCTACCATACCTCACTAGGATGTTGAAATCCAAATTATATGAATCATTAAACGCATAGCGTACTCTTAAAACGCTGTAGGAAGCATTGTTGCATCATAGGAATGGGAGACAATGCTCACACTAGAGTTTTCAAAATTTGCGTTGTCCTATTAAACCTAGTCCATGGGATCTCCAATCGCTAGGTTAGGTTTCCACCCTAGAACCTCTTTATTGGGTTAAGGCTTTTAACCCCATTCCCCTCGATGCGCAGTTTATCTACTCTCTTGACAAACCTTTTGTCAGCGGATCCACAATATTTTCCTTTGACTTCACAAAGTCCAAAGAAATTATTCCATTCGAGAGCAAATCGCCTTATGGTATTATGTCTACGACGAATATGTCTAGACTTACCATTGTATATTACGTTTTGTGCCCTTGCAATTGCTGCTTGATTGTCACAATAAATGCAAATCGGAGGCACAGGTTTTGGCCACAACGAAACATCCTCTAAAAATTGCCGAAGCCACGCTGCTTCTTCAGCAGCTTTATCCAAAGCAACAAATTCTAATTCCATTGTGGAACGCACTATCAGAGTTTGCTTTGAGGATTTCCACGATACTGCGACACCTCCTAGCGTGAAGACATACCCGCTAGTCGATTTTGATTCATCGAAATCTGAAATCCAGTTGGCATCACAAAAGCTTTCCAAAACAGCTAGATATTTGCCATATTGTAGAACATAGTCTTTAGTTCTTTGCAAATAGCCTAATACTCTCAAAAGCGCATTCCAATGGTCATGACCAGGATTACTTGTGTAGTGGCTCAGTTTCCCTATTGAGTACGCAATATCTGGTCTAGTGCAGTTCATGATGTACATGATATTGCCAATCATTTGAGAATACTCTAGCTGTCTGATACTGTTTCCAATATTCTTTCCTAAAGTTAGGTGTGGAAGAAAAGGATTACCCACATCTTTAATGCCAAATCCTTTAAACCTCTCGAGTACCTTTTCAATGTAATGAGATTGTGTTAAACCTACACCATCATAATCCCTTAGAATTTTGATGCCGAGTATAACATTCGCAACACCTAAATCTTTCATCTCAAAGCTCTTCTTGAGAACCCTCTTGGTGATTTTTATAACCTCAGCATTATCTCCAAAAATTAGCAAGTCATCAACATATAGACAAATAAGCACATATCCAACTGAAGTGGATTTAGTGTACACACATTTGTCACACTCATTTATTCTATAGCCATTTTGAATCATTACATGGTCAAATTTCCCATGCCATTGTTTAGGAGCTTGTTTAAGTCCATACAATAATTTGACAAGTTTACACACTTTGTGTTCTTGCCCTTTGACTTTGAATCCTTCTGGTTGTTCCATACAAATCTCCTTGTCGAGATCACTGCTTAAGAATGCAGTTTTCACATCCATCTAATGTACTTGCAAATTGTATAGCGATGCTATAGCAATTAGCATTCTAACTGATGTTATTCTTGTTACAGGTGAGTAAGTATTAAAGTAGTCTAGACCTTCTTTTTGTCTAAACCCTTTGGTAACAAGCCGTGCTTTATACTTATCTATGGAACATCAGCTTTACGCTTCCTTTTGAAGATCCATTTACATCCAATTGGTTTATTTCCTAATGGAAGATCAACCAATTCCGAAGTGTGATTACTTAGGATAGAATCCATCTCATTGTCAACAGCTTCTTTCCAGTGAGGAGCATCTGGAGTTGACATTGCCTCTTGAAATGTTTGAGGCTCACCTTCTAATATGTACGTTAGAAAGTCGGGTCCGAAAGATTTTTCAATCCGCGACCTCTTGCTTCTTCGAAGTTCGGCTTCTTTGGCCCGAACTTCATCATTCTCAAATTTTGATTTTCTAGATCTCTTTTGAGAAGGTTTACCTTGAATTCCTTTCATAGGATATATATCCTCAAAGAATTCGGCATCCCTTGATTCTAGGATAGTGTTGGCATGGATTTCCACATTGTCAGATTTGTGAACCAAGAATCTATATGCACTGCTATTTTGAGCATAACCGATGAATATGCAATCCACCGTTTTCGGCCCCAACCGAAGTTGTTTTGGAGGAGGAATCGCCACTTTGGCTAAGCACCCCCCACACTTTCAAGAAATTGTAGGATGGTAACCTTCCATTCCATAACTCATATGGATTCTTACCTGTCTTCTTATGGGGTACTTTATTAAGAATAAAGTTTGCAGTTAAAACTGCTTCCCCCCACAAGTTTTGAGGTAAACCCGAACTCAAGAGCATGGCGTTAACCATTTCCTTTAGAGTTCTGTTCTTCTGTTCAGCAACTCCATTTTGATGTGGAGTGTAAGGCGCAGTTGTTTGGACTATTATTTTTAAATTAGCACACCACTCTTTTAGATTGGAAGAATTATATTCTCCTCCTCTATCAGACCTAAGTACTTTGATTCATCTATCAAGATGTTTCTCAACCTCAGTCTTATACTCGATAAACATACTCATAACCTCATCTTTGCTAGTTAAAAGATAAACATAGCAAAATCGAGTAAAATCATCTATAAAAGTGATGAAGTACTTCTTTCCAACTCTACTTTCTACAAACTTTAAATTACATAGATCACTATGGATTAACTGTAGAGGTTCACTTGTTTTTTCAATAGATTTGAACGATTTCTTTGCAAACTTAGCCTCAACACAAGTCACACACTTGTAATGGGCATCCAACTCAAACTTTGGAATTAGCCCCAAGTTTGCTAATTTTTTCATTGTACCATAGTTTACACGTTGTAATCTACCATGCCATAGATAAGGAGACACAATAGTGTAAACTGAAGACTTTTCTTTTTTTTTTTTTTGGTAAGGTAAGAATAAGTATAACTTTTCAAACACCAAGAACAACCTAAGCTCAAACCAACTCAAGACCATATAAGGACATAGTAGTGTCCAAAGAGGGTCAAGAGGGTCCAGCAGGAACTATACAACAAGCCGAGAGCCGGCCAGAAGGTAAAAAACAAAGGCAAAAAACAAAAGAACCAACAGCAGAGATAGGGCCGACGCCAACCTCCGAAGGTCCACTCAAAGCAGCCATCGGAACAGCTTCGATCAACACTAGCCAAAATATAGGCGAAGGCAGGTCCCACTTCCTCTGAAGAATGCGGTTCCTATAAGTGTCCTCGACTCTTTATTACTAGCTTTTGGGTACAAGAATTTCGAGTTTACATCAATGATAGCCACATTGGCCTTGAACAGGTCATTGTATAAGTACCCTTTCCCCACATACATCCCTCCTTTGGAAAGAACAAACTTGTCGGATTCAAATACAATTTTGAAATCCTTCTTGACAAGTATGGGGCCAGAAACGAGATTCCTCCGTATCTCTGGTACATGCAGCACATTGAGCAAGGTGACTTCCTTGCCAAAGGTGAACTTCAGGATACCTTTCCTCTCCCGGCAATATTTGCTGTTATAGAGTTAGCCACATAGAGCTTCTCTTCATCTTCAGCCTTCTCATAGGATGAGAACAGATGTTTATCCACACAAATGCGATTTGTAGCACCCGTGTCCAACTACCAATCAGTATTGTTTGACACCAAGGATACTTCAGACATCACCACAGCAATTAGTCTCTCAGCATCTTCTTACTCCGTTAGATGCAGCTGCTTGACTACACCACCACTCTTGCCTTTGCTTGGGCGCTTTTTGCAATCCTTAGCCCGATGGCTAGGCTTACTACAAACAAAGCATGTCCGTTGGAATTTCTGGGACTATTCCTTTTGCTTGCCTTTACCTAGTAAGGGCTTCTTCCTCTTCCTATCTTGATTGGAATTGGAAAGCTCCATAGTGTTGGCCTTCGGTTCCATAGGAGTGTTTGTATTCTCTCCTATTGTTCTCCTCAATTCTTAGGCGCAGAATGAGATCTTCAATGCTCATCTCTTTCTGTTTGTGCTTCAAATAATTCTTGAAGTCTAACCAGTTCAGAGGTAACTTTTTAATAATAGCTGCCGCTTGCAATGATTCGCTAAGGTTCATTCCCTCAACAAAGATGTCGTTCAGAATTATTTACAATTTTTTAGCCTAGTTCATAACAGATTTAGAATTCACCATTTTGAATTCCAAGAATTTGGCAACCACGAATTTCTTGGTGCCCGCGTCCTCAGTTTTGTATTTCTTTTCTAAGGACTCCCATAAGTGTTTAGCACTTTCAATGTTACAATAAACATTATACAATGAATTCACCAAACAGTTAAGAATATAGTTTCGGCATAAGAAGTCTCCATGCTTCCAAGCCTCTAACGCCCGAGGGTCATGACATCTTGCTCATCTGGACTAATAATCGGGCACACCTCCAATAAATACTTGGCCAGATTCAAAGTGGTCAAATAGAAGAATATTTTCTTCTGCCACTACTTAAAGCCTACACCGGTGAATATTTTCGGTTTCTCATTCGGTATCATTGGAGGTAGTATCATCAAACTAGGCAAAGCCTGTTGAACCATCCCTCTCGAAATTGGACCATATGTCATTTGGCTTGTACTATTTTGAAAAACAGTTCTGGATACTTCAGTCAAGCGACTTGTACCCACACCACCATGGATGGTTTCAGCCCAAGGCTCGCAGCATTCGCTGCTACAACACCAGGCAACAATGTTTGAACCTCTTCGGTTGAAACAACCATAGGAACGTCTCCAAGAATATTCTGGACATCATTGTTAACAGCCATCTCGAATTTCTGATAAAAACAACAAACAGTGAGAACTCTTATCGTCTTAAGATTGTTGGAAAAAAAAAAAAGAAGAAGAATAAGAGGAGGAGAAGAATACACGTATTGGGGAAAAATACGTAACACTGTTTGTTGTAATCAGAAAATTTATCGAGAATGCAATAACAAAATAAACAAGAATTGGAGGTGAGATACGGCTAGTCGAATCTCCTTAAGACGATAAGTTCTTGCCAACGGTGCTAAGCAGCTTCACGAACTTCGCCTCCCAAGATACAACACCTCAAACTTGTTGGTATTAGCACTATACGAACAAGACTCTGTCGAACACTTCTTGAAACCGGCACACTTAGAGAAAACTTGAAAAGAGGAAATATTGGTGATTTTTGCTTCTTGTCGGAATGAAGATTTTGAATTCTATTTATAGAATTTTTGAATTCATGTACAAAAACATACATGAATAACGAAATAAATAAATTCAAGAATCTAGTAGATACATGAATTAAATAGATACAAAAATCCAAGAAATACATTTGTGACATTCTGAAATTCGACCCATTTTCGAGATTTATGAAATGAATATTTCTTCGATGCACTTTCAGTAAAATCTCACTCGGAAATTGATCACTTTTGAGATACTAACCATTAGGGAAAGGCTAACTAGGAATTCAGTACGTGGACCTAAGAACTTGATCATGGATTGGCATTTCGATCATAAGGATTGACGAGGGAATATTTTGTGCCATTAGAGACCGATCCAAGGATGGCTATGAAACGATTCGCAAATCTTATACGATCGGAACGCGGGTGATTCCGCTTAACCATTGTATGAGTTTCGGACGATCCTAAACCTAATCCGAAAGATCGTGTCCTTCGGAACTAGTGATTGACCTTCGCGATTACATGACAACCGAGATCGCCATGGCTCAAGTAAACTTGGATGTGGCTCGATGTCATCAGCCACGTGTCGATACGCGTAGCTCCTAAAAGCCGCCCGTTAATTTGAGATATACTAAAGTCGCGATTGTTGGATTTTGGCCATTAATTAGAATCCGAATTGGGATGTCGAATTTTCAAGATTTCCATGACTAATTTATCGGACGTCGTCTCATTTAGCGTGGCCAACTATCGGATCGATTGGAATTATCGGAAAATCGAAATTGGGACCGGGAGTGGAAAAAGACCATTTTGTCCCTGGGTTAATTGAGCACTTTTGAAATATTGAAGGGCAATTTGGACAATTGCGTTTCCCTCCATAAGCGAAAATTTGGACAAGAATGCCCCCTCTCCTTTTTGCTTATTCCTTAGTTGCCCTTGGATATTTTCCCCATCTTGCCCTAGAAGACTCATTTGTGGCCTTTGGATCTTTGATGAGATTAATAGGTTGATCTTGGCCCTAGATTTATGTGAGTGGGGTGGGTAGATAATAATTGGCCTTTGACTCTCTCTCTCTTCTCATTTCCGGAATTCACTCTCTCTCTCCCTCTCTCTCTCTTCTCCTTCCCAAGCTCTCTCTCTCTCCGTCCTTGGAATTGGCTGAAGCTCTAAGCACCATCACCTCCGCCTTGCTTCTCCAGTTTAGATGCCACCGGAATCGCCGCTTTGAATAGCCGGCCAGCCACCCGTCCGACCCGCCGGAGTGTACACTTTATTCACAAAAACCTGAACCAGCCCATAAACCAACTGAAAACACCCATTTCCCCTCTTTTCTCTCTCTCTTTAGGCCTCACTCCTGGTACCCCCGCCACCACCATCTTGTGCTCGTTCCAACCATCCCAGCCTGGTCAAAGGGAGCTTCCCGGTCCAGCAGCCATTCACCATCCGGGAGCTCGGTTTGCCTGTTCACCAGTTTTCTTGCTTAAACCCTTGGTAAGTGACTTCCTAATCCTTGGTTAGGCTAGTGGGTTACTAATGACATGCCTAGGGATGGATTAGGGGCTGTGGATAGTTGGTTTAGTGGTTGTATAAGCTTGATTTGCTTAATGGTGCAAGTTTAATGATTCTCGGATTTCTGGTTGTTATTGTACCTCTGTGCTTTGTTATTTTTTTGGTGATCATTGTGGGCCGAATCTGAGGAAGTGCTCCCATGGAATTTGTTCCCAACATCTTGAGGTATAACATACTTTAAATTCAGAATTTTTAGAGATCAATTAGGGCAATTCGTAAGTCCATCTTTGGACCGTCTGGAGTCTGCCGGATTTACTGTTCACCCGACTGTCTGGTCTTTCCGATTTTTTATAAATTTTTTTAGACCTTATTTCAACAAACTTCCTTCACAAAAACTTTTAATAACATCTGTGTCTATATCATACAAAAATTTCAGAATTTTCCAAGGTGTTTTGGGTGCTGAGTGAAACGTGTTTTGGGGACGGGTGACCTGTCCAAAGGAACCGATTTTTGGTCTGACTTCTAAGGGAAAAATTACATAGTTATGATTTGAACTGGGTTTTGAGTCCTTCATAATAAATGTTCATCAAGATGTTTTGTGCGACATATCCAAATTTCATAATTTTTGGAGTTGATTTACTATTTATTTCAAACGGGTTTCGATCACTGCACAACTGCCCTTTTTGGCCCCGATTCTGTGCATACTCGGTTTTTCTCTCTCTCGGGAACTTTTTGGAGATTTTGTTACAAAAGAAAGGCGAGGCTTTTAATTGATGAGTACAAACTTAGTTGGCATTTGATTAATTCATAAAGATAAGAATTGGTAATGGTTGTTGAGTGTGTGCATGGTCACGACACGTTCCGTCTAGGCGGGGTTCTAGACGATGCCCGACGGGGGTTCGGATGCCGTCTAGGCGGGGGTTCTAGACGTTGCCGATCGCGGTGGAGTCCGGATCGATGCTCCTTTATGGAATGCCATCTGGGCGGGGTTCCAGACGTTGCCGTCGCCAAGTAGCGGGACGATGCCTGGTTACGCCAGAAGACCGGCGGGGGTTCGGTGGCCCGATGGGCCGTTAATAATCTGGACAGTTTATAATCGTGTGTTATGCATTGGGGAATGCAATGTGCTTGTGTTGCTGTTGAGCATGACTGGATTAATAACCATTTTATGCACGTTTACGTCATGTGGTTGTATTATGTGCTCATGGAGTGAATTGCCATGTTATGGTGGTATTCTAACGTGCAAGGCGTGTGCATGTGCCAAGGCGAGGTAGGGACGCCCGTGATTGTCTTTGGCATGTTGTTTGTTAGAATTGCACGTTTATGATTGTCTGGAGGTACGTGTTAGCCTAAGTAAGGCTTAGGTAGTTGCTTATTGAGAAGTGTTCTCATGGTTGTATAACCAAATCATTTTAGACCCACGACCATGATTGATCCGGAGATGCCACCAGGGTACCGTGATGATCTAAGGATGGAATTATTCTTCCCGTCTCTTTTTTGAGTACCCCTTTTTGTAGAGGAGTTAAGCTTACCCACCACCCAATCCTTTTTGTTAAGAGTGGTGTCTAGATGGTGGCCTCTAGTAAGGCTTGTAATTGCTTATTTGCGTTTAACGCTATGTTTATAAAATGTATTTGTTGATGTGTTTCGTTTGTCTCTCTATTATCTCGTTGGATTACATGTTGTATGGAGAGTTCGTTTTGCTTCCGCTTATGCTATTCGTTAGCGTTCGGTTTGGGTCAGCGACAAATCCTGGGATGTCGCATACTTGACGACCTCAGAGGGATGTTGGCGCGCTCCCGAGGTTCGGGGCGTGACAACATTAATCAAGAATTAAGTAGATACACGAATCCAAAAAATACATGAACATGAGAAATACATGAATTCATGAGATATGTGAATGAAAATAACGTTTCTCGTTTTGCTCACATTCATTGATTCATTAACCCGCCATAAATATAACGTAACACACTGGCCGCGCCTCCTCCTTCTTTTACTTTGCTGCTACAGGAGGCTGCAGGAAGGAAACCACAAGCCCGTGAATGTGCGGCTATATCTCGGGGAACCTACCTAGGGTAGCCTTTTTTTTTTTAATCTCAATACCCCTTGGGCTCAAAAGCTTTATTTTGTACGCAGCAACAAGACTCCACTTCCTTGACTGGTTGAGATATGCCACCCACAAATAAATATATAAAATTATCAATATATGCGAGCCCCTTTTGTCTTATAGTGCCAGCAGACTTGCACTTCATCTTTATATTTGTTTCTCACGCGTGGCAATCTTGAATAATTTAGCACATCGATCTACACGGATCGGATTCCGTAAATGACTCAAATTCGAGATATAATATAATAATTATAGTGGAACTCAACCATATGCAAGTGCTGCTCTCAGCTGCCCTTATGACCAATTACACAAGCTCTTGGCATGTCCTCCAAGGCTTAAATAGTTCTAACTACCGACTTGTTATGACCGATGCAGCAACTGTAACAAATTTAAAACTAAGAAGATTAAAGAACACAAATTTATGTGGAAAACCCTTACAGGAAAAAAATATATATGACGAGATGAGAAGCAAAATCCACTATAGAAATTCAAGAATTGCAAAGGATGGCTAAAAACACTAAAACTTTTTTTTGTCTCAACTTCTTAACCTAATAACTTGAGAAAAGCAATATTTATATTTTCCCCAAGCCCTAACTTTGGCCCAAGCCCATAGAGAATTCAAGACATACTCAACAAATCTTTACCTTGGCTTGAATTATACATAAGCAATTAACAATCTTCTCCTCCCACTAGAGTAAAACTCGGTTGTAGCAAACATTAACCAAATCCAAGCAATGCTTGAATTTGTAATAGGCAAGGGCTTTGTCAATATATCGGCTTATTATTACCAATTTTCAAGACCTTGATATAGCCATCAGCAAAAATGTCTCGAATAAAATGATACCACACACCAATGTACTCTGTCCTCTCATGATACATTTGATCTCTAGTAAGATGCATAGAACTCTAACAATTACAATGGACAATATTTACACCTTGATCCGTACTGAACTCTCCAAATAAGCCTCTTAATCATATGGCCTCTTTAAGAGCCTCTGTAATAGCCATATTCTCTGCCTTGGTAATAGATAGAGCAATCGTATGCTTGAAAGTAGCTTTCCAACTGACTGCACAACCTCCAATAGTAAAGATGTACCTAGTGAAAGACCTCATTTTATCAAGGTCACTAGCATAATCAGAATTAACATATCTTGTTAAAGTGTCACCATTTTCCCAAACTCTAAACCAAAATAAGAATTACCCCTCAAATATTTCAAAATCTACTTCACAACTTACCAATGAACTTTTCTTGGGCATGATAAATATCTTCTTACCATGCTGGCAGCATGTGAAATGTTGGGTCAAGTACAAACCATGGCATATATAATAGGCTACCAACTACGCTAGAGTGTGGAACATGTGACATATAGTTTATATCATCATCTATTTGTGGACATAAACTAGCTGATAATCTAAAATGAGCAGCAAGAGGAGTACTTACTAGTTTGGTATCTTTGATTCCAAAACGATCTAACACCAATTCAATATTACTTTTATGGGATAGATGCAATTTTTCCCCTATTGATCTCGTCGAATTTCCATGCCTAGGACCTAAATCCTTCATATCAAATTCAAAACTCAAATGTGCGTTCGAATTTTGTATATCAAATTTATCTTTTGTTGCAATAAATATGTCATCAATATATAATAACAGATAAATGAAAGAGCCACTTGAAAGTTTGCACAAATATATATAACTATCATATTTTTTTTGGTAAGGTATATAACTATCATATTTGTGCTTGCAATAGCCAAGTTGCACCATAAATGAATCAAACATTTTTATACTACTGTTTAGGTGATTGCTTTAAGCTATAAATAGACTTTTTCAATAGTCAAACATGATATTCCTTACCTTCAAACTAAAAACCCTCTAGTTAACCCATATAGATTTTCTCTTCAAGTTCACTATGCAAGAAAGCTGTTGTTACATCGAATTGTTGTAACTCTAAATCAGACATAGCAACTATCGTAAGAAAAACACGAATGGAGTTGTGGTTAACGACAGGTGAAAACACATCATTAAAATCAACTCCCTCAATTTGACTATAGCCTTAAGCAACTAGACGAGTTTTGAACATGATGTCTTCAACTTCAGGAATAAACCCATTTGCTGCCCATAATTTCCTTTCCTTTTGGTGGCTTGATAAGCTCTTAAGTTTGATTCTTTTCAAGAGATTTCATCTCTTCATATACAGCAACTAACCACTTTGCTAAATCTTTTGAAGAGACAGCTTCCTCGTAGGTCTTAGGCTCACTATACTCTACTGACTTTGTAACTAGAAGAATATAAGCAACAAAATTTGAGAACCTATATTTTTGGGGGGTTTTGTTGTCCTTCTTAGTCTATCTCTGGCAATAGAATATTGTTCTTTCTCAAGTTCTTCAATCTCAATTTTATCAGTAGACGATTGAGTTAGTTGCGAAGAAATTACTTCAAGCACCACCTTCTCCGCAATACTTTCTAGATTTTCATGACAAGGAACAAATGACTCCTTGCTAAGTTGAAGCATAGCACACTCATCAAAAGTAACATCTCTGCTAATGATAATCTTAGATAAATTAGTACACCAAAGTCTATAACCCTTTACACCAAAAGCATAACCAAGAAAGATGCATATTTTTTTTACTCTAGACTCTAGTTTGCCTTCATTAACATTTACATATCTTGGACATCCAAATACTCAAAGAGAAGAATAATCAACAGGTTAACCTAACCATACCTCCTTATGTGTCTTGCACTAAATAAATGTGCAAGGAGAACGATTTATCAACCAAGGAGCTGTATTGACTGCCTTAGGCCAGAGCTCCTTGCCCAAACCAGCATTAGACAATATGCACCCAGTCCTTTCTAATAAGGTTCTGTTCATATGTTTTGCAATACCATTCTACTGTGATGTATTCACTATAGTATGATACCTCACAATATTTCAGTTTTGTACAACTCATTAAACTCACCTCCACAAAATTCCGGCCCATCATCTGTGCTTAGCAGCTTGATCTTTTTACTGGTCTACTTCTCAATCAATATTTTCTATTGCTTAAATGTAATGAAAACATCGTTCTTTTATTTTAGAATATAAACCCAAACTTTCCTTGAAAAATCATCAATGAAAGTGAGTAAAATACCTTGAACCAAGGCTTTTGAATAAATTTTTGCAGTCCGCTAAAGATTAGAATGAATATAATCCAAAGTGTCCTTTGTTGTGTGAATACGTGTTTTGAAAATGACCTTTTTCTGTGTTTTTTAAAGACAATGCTCACAAAAATCTAGTTTTTTAATTTTCTGACCACACAGAAAACTTCTCTTACTCAGCTCCTCCATCACTCTAATACTTATATAGCCTAATCTCATGTGCCAAAATTTAGTGCTATCTGATTCTGTCATAGTGGATGAGCCTACAGCTAAACCAATAATTGTAATGCCTTGCAGCTAATACAAAATGCCCATTTTCAAAGCTTTCATCAAAAGAAGTGAACCTCTCATAATTTTCATTACTTCACCTTTAGCTGTAAACCTATAATCGTTAGCATCAAGTGTACCCAAAGAGATAAGGTTCTTCTTCAAAGCACGAACTTGTCTAACATTTTCCAAGGTTTTGATCATGCCATCATGCATCTTAGTGCTGATGGTCCCAATCCCAACTACTTTGTATTTAACGTTGTTTCCCATTAAAATAACTCTACTAGTATATTGCTTGTATGTGGAGCACAAATCACGATTAAGACACATGTGATACAAAAAACATTAATCAAGAAACCATCTATCACTAAATTTCTATTTATCATCTGCAACTAATAACCAATCTTCGTTTTCTTCTTCAGCGACACCATCTTGAGAGGGTTTTTCGTTTCCTTGATTATGTCTATTCTTGTGGTTCTAATTGTTCTACTGATTTGCATTCCCTTGATTTTGCTGATTGAGATTATTTTCACCAAAAGGCACAACACTCGGGGCGCCGTCTCAAAGAGCGGTCAAACTTAGGATAATATATGGAGAGGACAAAGCAAGGCAAAACAGCATCTAACTCGAGTTTACGTCTACATCATCGTCAGAATTGCCACCATTTTATAAGCATTAACTTCGGGATAGGAATCAAATACGGAAGCAGCTCTTTACCCTTCATAACATTACAAGGAACAAAAAAGCAGTGTGTTTTTCAAAACGTTCGCAACACAGCACTCACGACACCACTTTCAAATGCATAATTTTCACGCAATTCTCTACATTTGCCCAAGGGGGGAAGTAAAGCGACAAAATCAGGTTCTAGCATTTGTACTAGCTTGAGTATAATATGCTTTAATTGAGAAGATCATAATATAGGCCAAGTGTCAAAGTTTGGTTTTCTCAACTAGTGCTTAAAATTAGAATATTGTGAACTTCACTCTATTCACTGTGATTTTTACGCTCTGCCTGACACGCATCACCAACCTGACGTGATTCAAGTGGAATATAGACTTCACCTATTTGGCTTTGCAATAACAAGTAAAGATGCACCAAAAAGCCAAAAGAGGGTGATAAATGCTCACTCCTAGTTGAAGCAATCTTGATACATCCAGATGATTGCTTTGATTCCAAGCTACTCCTGTTATTGGAGAAACTTTTTGGAAAACATTATCTCTAAGCTAAAACTTTAAAGGTCGTAGCTACTTATTTGCACAAGATTTTGATCTGACTTTGTGCAGTCCAAAGTCCCTCGTTAACAACTTGTGTGACATTAGACAAAATCTTAATAAATTTTGGCCTAGTCAATCTCCTCTTGCCAACCTCCTCCCAGCAAATAGGAGATTTACGCACACACAAAAAAAAGGAGATTTACACTTGCATCCATATAACTCTTCAAATAGAGTCATTCCAATACTTTGCTCGTGGCTATTATAATTGTTGTATATTACCCGAACGCGGAAGCTAACCCAGATATTGCAAATTAAGTCAATGCGAGAATGCCAGAGAAATAAATGAGGAACAATAAAGGATACCAAAATTTACGTGATTCGTTCTGAGTATCGGTATCTACATCCATAACGAGAGCCAAAACCAAATAATCCACTAGTATCCAATAATCAAAGTTTACAATTACTTACATGCTCGAGTATTTTTCATACCTAGATCAAATCCAAACTCAAAGTGTTTATAAATAAATAATCCAAATGGAAGTAAAAACTCACAGCACAACATCCACGTGTCTAGAACTTCCTCATCGTGCACCCACACGAAACGCTCCCTGTGTGGCTTTTGGATTTTCCTTTGTGCGGCGTCTAAGGAAAGAACACATTAGCCACGCCTGCTTCTTCTTTTACTGTGTGGCTACAGGAGGCTACATGAAGGAACCCACAAGCGCTTGACTGTACGGCTACATCCAGGGAACCTACCTAGGGTTGCTTGATTTTTTTTTTATCTCAATACCCCTTGGGCCTACAAGCTTTCTTTTGTTCGCAGGCAGCAAGGCTCCACTTCTTTGACCCCATTGAGATATTGCACTCACAAATAAATATATAAATCACGGACATATGTGAGCCCCTTTTGTCTTGTAGTGCTAGGAGAATTGTGTTTCATCTTTGCATTTCTTTTCTCTAGTGTGGCAATCTTGAATAATTTAGCACATTGATCTACATCCTGCAATCGGTCTAGTTTCGTAAATGGCTCGAACTCGAGTGACAATATAACAATTCTCCACCTTGTCTTGACATGTGAAGTCAAGCATAGTACTCATCATCCATGCTACTTTCCCAATGCTCTGATGGGCACTCACTCTCTACAGATGCCAATTGCACCCAAGCAAACAGCTTTGTCAAAGGAATGGGCTTCGTTATCGTGTTTGTTGGGTCTTTGTTGTCACTGTCTTTTCCACAACAACCTTACCCTTCAGTAAGACATCTCGGATGAAGTGGTATATGATGTCAATATACTTCGCTCACTCATGATAAACTGAATTATATGCTAGATATATCGCACCTTGGTTGTTATAGTGCACAACACTTTTTTGATTTAACCCAAAGTCCAAGAGCAATTCCTATAGCTATATCACCTCATTCACTATAAAGGTCAATGCCATGTACTCGGCCTCAGTCAAAGACAAGGTAACATGGTCCTGTAAGGACGCTTTCCAACTAATGGCACCACCAACAAGCGTAAACACACACCCTCCTAAAGACTTGTGTTCATTCAAGTCACCGACGTGATCTAAATCCACATAATTAGCGGTCTTATTGCCGTTTTGTTCTTCTAGTACACTATATCAACATCTATTTCCCTTCAAATATTTGAGAATCCACTACACTAGGCCTCACGGCTTGTGAAATGTCAAGCTTAGTATACCTACTACACTAGAATAAGGAATACAAGACATATGTTCCTCATCATCCTCAGTCTACAATGATAACTTATTTGAAAGTTTAAAGTGTTTCGCTAATGATGTACTCACTGATTTCCCGAATACATATCAAAACGTGACACAATCTTCTCAATATACTTCTCTTGATACTAACGCAAAACTCCAGCAATCCTATCGCGTAAAATCTCCATACTCAATATTTTCTTGCATCACCTATATCTTTCATCACAAACTCAAAACTCAAATGTCTCTTTAGCACATCAATATTAGATATATTCTTAGCTACTATCAACATGTCATCAACATATAATAACATATAAATTAAGGACTCATCCTCCAATCTCCTAAAGTAAACACAGCTATCCATTTGACTTTTCAAACAGTCCTGACTAGCCATGAAAGCATTAAAATGCTTATACCATTGCCTCATAAATTGTTTCAACCCAGTACAAAGATTTCTTTAACAAGCAAACATAATTTTCCTTATCCAAAATAGCAAATCCATTTGGCTGCCTCATGTAAATCCACTCCTCCAACTCACCATGAAGAAACGTCATTTTCACATCTAGGTACTCTGATTCGAGATCCTGTGCAACAACTAAAGCAAGCAAATAACAGATAAAAGTGTGTCTTTCCACAAGAGAAAACACCTCGTTATAGTGAAAGCCCTCCTGTTGTGTATACCCCTTTGCCACAAGTCTCACCTTATATCTCTCATTGCCTTAACATCGAGAATACCCTCCTATTTATGGATCCACTTGCTTCCAACAATCTTTTGGCTCTTGGATACTTTAACCGACTCTCATGTCTGATTTTGATAGAGTGATTACATCTCTTCGCTCACAGACCCTAGCCACTACAATAACTCACTACTAGCTATTACTTTAGAGTAAGACGAAGGCTCATCTGTTTCTACATCGTCACTTGCAATCAATGCATAAGCATTATCTATAAACCATAACGTACCGATGGATTAATTTGTCTTCTCTATTTGCCCGTAGCTATAGTGTTTTGCTGCTATGCTAATTGTTCACTATCACTGACTTCTACAGTGTCAACCCGTGTAACCTCCGAGGTCTTCGAAGTCTCCAATTGAAGCTCCACCTCACTACTAACACCATGATCTGTCTGCTCCGTTGGTAGTATCTAAGAACTCATCTATTGAAGCATTGTAGACTCGTCGTAGATCACATCTCTGCTAATTAGAAAAATGAGTGATCTTTGATCAGTGCACCATAGCCAATAACCTTTCACCCCATGTTCATAACTTGGAAATATGCACCTATTCGCCCTCAAGCTTATCATCACTCACTTGAGCATACGCAGGATACCTAAGTACTCGAAATCCAAAGTAATCAACAGGTTTCCCTGACCACACTTCATTAGGAGTCTTCCACTCGAAGCCAAATGATAGAGATCGATTAACCATATAGCATTCCATGTTCATTGCTCTAGTCCAAAATTCCTTGCCTAGTACTACATGCAAAAGCATGCACCGAGCTTACTCCAATAAAGTTATGTTCTCCCGTTTTGCTATGCCATTTTGTTATAGTGTCCCTAGATACAGTGTGGTGTCTGACAATCCCTTCTCTCTTATGAAACTCGATAGCAATTTTATCCCAAAACTCCATGCCGTTATCGGATTTGTTTATCTAAGTGCTTCTTAATCAATACCTTAAATTTCTTGAACTGATTGAACACATTAAATTTATGCTTCAGAAAAGAATACATATACCTTCCTCGAATAGTCGTCAATAAAAGTCAGTATATATTAGGCACCTCCTTTTGAATGAATCAGAGACGGGCCTTAGCTGTCTAAATGAATGTACTCAACTGGAAACTAGGTCAAATGATAGGTGTAGTAAATTTAATCCGACGATGCTTCCCAAAGATGTATTGCTAACATAATTACAACTTTCCTGCCTTCTAACCCTACAACAACCCCCTCTCACTCAACAACGTCATACACACATCACTCGTGTGCCCTAACCGCATATGCTATAACTGAGTCAAGTTAGAGTCTGACTCACCTAATGAAACTATAGCAGCTCCAGTCATAGTCTTCCCTAGTAGATGATAGATAGTATTTACTTTATTCCCTTTCATCAGTACCATGGCACCTCAAGAGATCTTCAATTTGCACCTTTAGCAACGTATTTTGCCCAATGTCATCGAGTGTCCCTAGTGAAATAAGGTTCTTCTTGAACTCCAATACATGCCTCACATCTGGTAGTGTACGCACCACCTTACTGTGCATCCGAATCCAAACGGTCCCTATTCCCGCAACCTTGCAGGCACACAAAAGTGATTCTATTTAGCTTGCTGTAACATGTATAGACACACAAAAGGCCAAAAGAGGGTAATAAATGCTCACTCCAAGTTGAAGCAATTCCAATGCATCGAGCTGATTGCTTCGATTCCAGGCTCCTTACATTGGTGAAACTTTCTGGGAAACATGATACTTAAGCTGAAACTCTCAAGGTCGTAGCTGCTTGTATGCACAAGATTTCAGTCTAACTTTGTGCAATCCAAGGCATCTTTTTAACAACTCATGTGATCATTCGATAAAATATGAATTAATTCGGCAAAAGAACACTACAAGTGCCATAATTTGTGTACGGCGCTCACTTTGGTGCCGTAAGTTTTTTTTTTTTATCACTTTAGTGCTAAAATTTTTTAAAAACGATCACTTAAGTGCTAAATTTTTTGAAAAACGATCACTTAAGTGTCAACTCCGGTGCCATACAAAATTTTTGCTGGAAATCCAACGTGGCATTTTTTTTATTAATTTCTGAACCTGACGTGGCTTGCTAGAGATTGGCACTTAAGTGATCGTTTTCAAAAAAACTAGCACTTAAGTTATCATTTTTCAAAAATTTTAGCACTAAAGTAATCCAAAAAAACTTTTGACACTTAAGTGATCGTTTTTCCTCCGATTTGGCACTTAAATGAGCTGGTGAAAACTTTTGGCACTAAAGTGAGCGCCGTATACAAATTATGACACTTATAGTATCCTTTTGCCAAATTAATTCTGTCGATCAATCTCCTCTCGACAACCTCCTCCCAGCAAATGGGAAATCTACACTTGCTTCCATCTAACTTTTGAAAAGAGCCATGCCGATTCTTTAGTCCTAGCTACTATATAGGTGAACTCAACCATATGCAAGTCATAGTCCTAGCTACGCTTAAAATCAATTACACATGTTCTCCAAAGTCTGAATAGTTCGCTCTAACTTGAAAGATCGAACTTGATTGGATTACAACTCTGATTGGATTTGCATATTACTTGAATTGAACACAAAGAACACTAACTGAACTTGCAGGCTCATTGAATCAAAAAGCTGATTGAATTTGGGTCATATGACAATGAATAATACTAATAGAGATTCATTTGGCTAATGAAATTAATTCATGCATATAGAATTTGAAGTGAAATTTTCTCCGATACGGTAGCATAGTACACTCTATGAGTGCGTATATGTCAGATTATAAAAATGGTTTAGTGCATTATTAAAAAAATTAACATGAGTTTATATTTAAAAAACATATAATGATTATCTCTCAAATAAGTTTCCTTAAAATAAAGGTTAATACCATAAAAAACCCAAAACTGATACATCTGTAAGAATTTTACCCCAAACTGACACACTTGTGATAAATTTACCCCAAATTAATATTTTGACCACTAAAAACCTCAAACTAGTACATTTGTGATAAATTTACCCTATGTTAATTTCCGTTAAATTGAATTAATAAAAAAAATCACAAACTGTTATACATGTGACAAATGGAGGATAAAACATAAAACTGGCATGTCAATCAACTGTTGTGTGTCATTTAACAAAGTAATTTGATAGTAAAATTTAACGGAAACAAACTGTGAGTAAATTTGTCACAGCTGTACCAGTTTGGGATTTTTGGAGGTCAAAATATTAGTTTGGGATAAAATTGTCACAGGTGTACTAGTTTGGAGTTTTTTTTGGTATTAACCCTAATATAAAAGGCAAAGCCTTAACCCGTGGAGTATAATGACTGGTTGGATATAAAAAGACGGCATGTATGTACTTTGTGTAATTATATGAATTTGAATTACTATATCCCAAAAATTGCTTGACATAATTGAAAATCATTGGTAAACTTATTTTGAAACTAATTAAAAGTTCACCCGTTCTACCATTCTATTTCATTAGTAGATGGAAGGCAAAAAAAAATAAAACAACGAAAAAGTTTCTTTCTTACTCTTACAATATTCAATATTCAAGTTGAATGAAAATAATATAGGTATAATTGGATATAGCTTGATGAATTCACTTTGCGTGTATTAGGAATCACGATGGATTTACATAAAATTTTTAAATGTTTTTCTCTATCACATAACTGTTGTTCCTAGTTCATTTTACAACATAAAAGTTTAAAAATAATAAGATATTTGTGATTAGATTGAGGCTTTAAAGATATGTAACAAATTTTATACTTTCATTTACCAAAATTTTGAACTTTTATTTGTAGAAGAAAGGCTCCTCTCGTTCAAATGTATTAAATTGCTAAAGTTTCTGAAACTACTTATAAAAATTTTAAACTTTTATTTGGAAAAAATAAAAAGAAGAAAGGCTTCTCTTACTAAATTCGATGCATAAATGTCCAAAAGTAAGATCTCATCCTCAAGATTCAATTATGATGTTACAATAAATCTCTCTAAAATACTGGTTAATCTAAAGGCAACTTCCCCGTTAGAGCTATTATAAGATAAGCTTTTTTTCCATGTAGTTTACATAGAGAAGCTTTGCACTGTCGGAATTAGGCTCCGCTATTCCCTCCCTCTAATGACTAAATTGTCAAACCTACCAAAATGGCTCTTTAAGAAAGGGTTAATACCATAAAAAAAAAAACTCCAGATTGATACACTTGTAACAAATTTACCTTAAACTACTTTTTTTTATCACAAGAAACCTCAAATTAATGCACCTGTGACAAATTTACCCAAAACTAATTTTTTAACCACCAAAATCCACAACCTGATACACTTGTGACAAATTTATACTCCATTAAATTAGATTAATATCACAAAAAATCATAAATTGATAAATATATGATAAAAAAAAAAAAAGTAAAATCCTAATGGTACATCCGTCAACAGCCACGTGTCATCCAACTCAGCAATTTGACAGTAAAATTTAATGAAAACTAACAGAGGGAAAATTTATTACGGATGTACCAATTTGGGATTTTTGGTAATTAAAAAATTAATTTGGGGTAAATTTGTCACAAATATACCATTTTGGAGTTTTCCATGATATTAATCCTTAAAAAAAGTCTTTATCCAGGGGAAACTTTAGAGAGGGAATCCAATTTATTTATCATCCTACCACTCAGGCTCCACAGATTACTTGCTTGAAGCTCGATTAATCATCAGCTTCCACTGAAAAGATATTGTTTTTGTCCTTCTCGGGTTCCAGTCCAACCTTCTGCTGCTGCCCCCGGCCTCTACTTAATTTAAGACTTTCTGGTCCAGGCCATCTCTCAGGCTTACAGTTGTAAATCCGAGTTCTTCTTATTACCAAATCCATAGAAAACTTTCCAAAGAGAAAAGAAGACGAAAGGTACAACGGAAATGACTAAACGCTAGGAAATAGGAAGGGAAGCTCAGTGAGGTTGGCAAAGAGAAAGAAATACGTGAGCAAGAAAGCTCATCAATATTTTTATTAGTGAGAAATCCAACTAATCACTTTAACAACTTAGTACAGGGCATCTCATTTCCGAGGCAGTACTACTAGTCTTTCTCTTCTTCTTTCTTACAGAAACTAAGCGAAGCTGGGATGGAACAAACCCAGAATCCTTCTCTTTGAATGAAAACCTTACCCAATGATGTTATAATTGAGTTGAATAACCCCCTTGTTTTGAATTCAATAGGTTATGGTGATGAGTCAAATTTATATTAATGCACATAATTAATAAGGAGGAACCAACTTTACATTTACAATGCAAAAACTTGCTAAGCACGGTGATACAAACACTTAGCATAAATACTGCATATATATCGATACTTAATTTTACATATGGAATTTACTAACCACATTGAGGTATATCCAATTTTTAACGGATAAAAAATTTACTTTTTAATCTTCCGTAGATTTTGTGGTGCTCATACTTTGACTTGTATTCATCACGAAACACTAAGAATACTAGTTAAAGTATACAAATGTTGTCACATTGTCACACCCCGAACCCCAACGAGCTCGCGACACCCCTCAAAGGTCGTATTAAATGGATGTTCCAAGACGCGTCGCCGACCCAAACGGAAACACGCGAAGACAAATGCAAGCGGAAGCGGAAATTAAACAACCCAGACAAAAGACAAAGACAGAGGGATAGCACAAAACAATAATTTCATAACAATGGAAATCAGTCAGACACTAGGCTCCTAGGGTTACATCCACCATCATCATAAAAAAGGGACCGGTGGTAGAATAGGCTAGCTAGCTGTACAAAAAGGGGATTCTACCAAAAGCTTCTAAGTCCTGCACCTAAATGCTCCTACGGTGCCCAATCTAAATCGGACCCTGAAGATTCCGACTCTGTGTCAAAGTTGATCTCGATTGTCTCATCCTCGTGCTTGGACTCCATAGGCTCCTCCTCGAGCTTGGGCTCGAGCTCTGGTTGTTCAAATTCCTTCTCGAGCTCGGGGTCCATAGGCGATATGGGTTCTGTACGGGCTCGAGGCTGGGGTTCTCTGGTAGGCCATCGGGGTCCATCACCTCGCCATCGGGAGCATACTTGTCCCAAGGCTCCCAATTCACCATATCCTCACTAGCATGTTGTAGCCCCTCAAAATCACGGATTGGCCTAGTAGTCTCTAACCCGACATGATGAAACCAGGCTAAGTAAGTGTGGCGCTGCAAGTCCTCTAAGCCTACATCTACCCAAGAGTATAGTGAGGTGTCTAATATAAGTCTAGTTGGGACCTACCGGATACTTGGTCTCCTCATGCACCGTCCCAAAACACCTAGCTGGCAGCGTGCTTAAGGGCATGGATCTGAAATGGTTTGCATTACAGCAATGATAATAAATCTCAATAAGCAGATAACCTAAACCCCACCTTGGCCAATGCTTACCCAGACAAGTTTCCACATGCAATCTAATCACCAACACATTCAAATCCACACAAACATACTTACCTCACCTTAAAACAAGTGCCAACTTTGCATATTAGTTAAATTGCCATAATACAATAATAACTCAAGAATATAACATAAACACTCAAGCACCATAACCACGTACATTCACCTAATTCAACCAAACACATTTTGCATGCGTATCCAACCAACTATCCACAACCCGCGTCAATACGCTTCAGGTCTAGCCCTCCGATTAATTCGGGCTCAGTCCCGCGTAACCACGCCTCAAGACATTTTTCTCAACCCGAGTAACAGCGCCTCAGGTCCTTTCACAGCCCGTGTCAACATGCCTCAAGCTCAGCCCTCTGATTAATCCGGGCTCAGTCCCGCATAACCACGTTTCAGGACACTTTCCTCGACTCGCGTAACCACGCCTCAGGTCATTTCTTTCCTTTCTAGCCGCACCCGCATAACCACGCCTCAGGTTGGCGGTCCTCTGATTAATCTGAGCTCGGTCCCGCATAATCACACCTCAGGACATTCCTCATGCACATATACCACAACACAATTCGTCATTCTAACACGTCATAATTCCCAAACTCAATTCATGCTCCCTACATCAGCCCACCGACCCGACATTCCAGTCGGCACATTCAAATATCCAATTATTCACAAACGCAAAGACAGCCTAATCATCGAACCCATCTCAATCAATCAATAATTTAGCCGCAACTCACCACAATTTAATCCACCAACTAGCCGCATTCTCACATCAATCATATTCCAAGTTTAGCCACTAAACCGATACTAAACAATCCCCAAACAAATCCAAATAATACCCATTATACTAGGTAAGGTTTAGGGAGTCACTTACCTAAGTTTGGCCCGGGAAAAAATGACAATGGGCCAAAATGGCCCAGTGCAACAGTAACGAGTTCAACGCGGCACGAGCACAATAGGCACGGTGACTAGCCATGGCTCGGCACAGCCTCGGCCACGCCTAGGGCTCTCGGCCACGGCCGGGCGAGCAGCTGGGCACGGCACAAGCAAGGCTGGGATGGCTCGCCACAGCCAGGTGAGCAGGCGAGCGACGGGCTCAGTTAGGACGATCCGGCCAAGGCCCGAAGCAGTGACTAAGCAAGCTGGCCACGCTCAGGCAGAGCCAAGCGAAGCCCAGCAGGTCGGATGGCTACAAAGGGTAGCAACGGGCAACGACGGCAATGGCGACCTAATGCGGGCTAGCGACCTTGGCTCGCGACGGCGACGACGAGTTGCTGACGGGCTGGCGAGCTGGGCTTGCGGTGGCGAGCGACTGGGGGCTGGAATCTGAATGGACGGCGGCCCTTGGCCTAACAACGCGGCGCGATCGGGGCCCGTCAGGACATCGATGCACGGCGATTGCGACTGGTCCGTAACCGGAGGCGTAACACGCCGGGGCGCGCTGGCGACGAGCAGCCATGAGGCGGCGGCGGATGAGCAAGCACGCGGTCGGGCTGGTTGACGATGGCGACGGCAACGGTGGCGGTGGTAGCTGGTTAGGCGAGCAAAAGAAGAAGAAGGTACAGAGGGAAGGGTTCGCGATCAAGAGGAAGAAGAAAGAAGAAAGAAGAAGAAAAGAGGAGAGAGAGAGAGAGAGAGGGAGTCTACATGGGGAAGAGGGGGGGAGGGGATGTGACTAGGGATATGCAAAAGAACCGGGACCCGCCTGGACCACCCGAAACCGGTGGTTCCCAAGGGAACCGGTCCGATTCTCGGTTCCAATTTTTTGGAACCGGTATTGTTTGGGCGATTCGGTTCCGTTGTGGAACCCGCCCACCCGCCCACCTGCACCGGACCGGTAATATAATAATATATTTTATTTTTTAAAATTTTTAATTAAAAAATCTGACCAAAAAAAATAAAAAAAAAGAAGAAAATTTGTTATCATGTCTGAAGTTCTTGTGTAGTTGGGATACCTTGGTCATTTTTCCCAATAATTAATGGGTACCCACTTGATTTATGGATGATGTGGTTAATATAATCGATCATAGTGTAGAAATTATATGAAAAGTTATATTTTTTTTTCCTTTTGTTCTGTTGATCCGATGTTGATCCACAGATTTTTTTTTATTTGTCTAGGAAAACTTGTTGAGACCGGTTCCATGGACCTGTCCAAGAACCGGACCGAACCGGCGGTCCAGTTCTCGGGCAGGTCCATGGAACCGACGGACGATTCTCGGTTCTAATTTTTGGAACCGGTCCTGTAGTGGGCGGTCCACGGTTCCAGGGTGGGAACCACCCACCCGGACCATGCACATCCCTAGATGTGACCAAGGGGGGAGAGAGAGAGGGAAAAGTTAACGCAATGAATGTGATCTAACGGCCCACATTTGAACTCGAAATTGATCTAACGGTCCACGAAAAATCCTAATTATAAATTAGGGTTTGGCCAAAAGACATTAAATAAAACACACTACGAGGGAGGTTTGCTAGTCCAAATCTGCACCCGGTCTAAATTTCACTTTCATCAATTCCGAGTAATATCGACGCTGGCCACAATAATATCGACACCGTCCAATTAAATTGGTCACGAAACTCCGAGAAATTTAACACCAAAATTCGGACTCTAAATAACGGCCAAATTCGATCAAGTGCGACTTCAGCGAAATCTTTGATTTAAAAAGAACCGAAGAGTAATAAGTTCCCGGCAAGATTTTACTATAAGTACACTGACGAAATGCACGATTTATAAATCCCATAAATTAGTCGAAATTCGGAATGTCACAACTCTTCCCCCTTACAAAAATTTTGTCCTCAAAACTTACAACCCAATCCAATTATTCGAAAAAATGGGGGTATTGATGTCGCATCAACTCTTCGCTTTCCCATGTTGCACCTTTGGTTCCATGATGCCTCCAAATAACTTTGACCATCGGAATTATCTTGTTCCGCAATACTCGTTTCATTCTATTCTCGATCATTACTAGCCTTTCCACGTACAACACTCTGTCATTCACGTCTATTTCTTCGTAATTTAGCACAAGGGTCGGATTCGGTTCATATTTCCTTAACATTGACACCTGAAATACATTGTGAACTTGGGACAAATTTAGCAGTAGTGCAAGACGATATGCCAAATTCTCGATTTTCTCTAAGATCTCGAACGGACCCACGTACCTCGAGCTCAACTTTCCTTTCTTACCAAACCGTAACAATTCTCTCATAGGTGACACTTTGAGGAAAATGTGGTCCCCCACTTAAACCTCCGAAGGCCTACGTCTCCGGTCTACATAATTCTTTTGGCGGCTCTGAGCGGTCTTAAGCCTGTTCCGAATCACCTTAACTGTTTCAATTGATTGTTAAACTAACTCTGGACCCGTTATACTCCTTTCACCAACTTCATCCCAACATACTGACGTTCTGCAAGCTCTGCCATATAGCACTTCAAATGGTGCCATTTTCATACTTTGCTAATAGCTATTGTTGTAGGCAAACTCAACCAAATGCAATTGTTCCTCTCAACTATCCTTAAAATCCAATACACATGCTCGCAGCATATCTTCCAAAGTCTGAATTGTCCTTTCGGACTGGCCATCCGTTTAAGGATAATAGGCCATGCTAAACTGTAACTTCGTTCCTAATGCCGTATGAAAACTTTTCCAAAAAGCAGCAGTAAACTTAGGGTCACGGTCCGAGGTAATCATCACTGGCACTCTGTGAAGACGGACTATTTGTCGCATGTATATCTCGGCATACCTTTCCAAGGCGAAGTCCTTTCACATCGGCAAAAAATATACTGACTTTGTCAATTGGTCGACTACCACCCAAATTGAATCGTGACCCCTCTGACTCCTCGGTAATCCCATTACAAAGTCCATTGTGATGTGCTCCCACTTCCACTCGGAGATTTTCAATGGCTGCAACATTCCACCTGGCTTGCAATGTTGCGCCTTCACTTGCTGGCATGTTAAACACTTGGCCATGTGCTTGGCTACATCCACTTTTATGCCGTTTTACCAATAATGCTGTCACAAGTTCTGATACATCTTCATACTACCCGGTGAATACTATAATTATTATGGTGTGCTTCAGATAAAATCTCCTCCTTAAGTTCTGCATCATTGGGCACACACAACCGTCCACGGAATTTCAAAATCCCATCCTCGGATAATTGAAAATCCGATTTCTCTTTTTGTGACATCCATACGCAGAATCTTCTAAATCTCTGAGTCCGTCAATTGTAAAGCCTTAATCTTAGTCTGAATTTCCGATTCAATCCTCAATGCTGCAAGCAGACTTGAGACGTGACTCACTTCAAACTTAAACTTCGAATCCCGAACTCCTTCCAAAAGAATCCATTTCTTGACCATCATATGTGTAATGCTCAATTTCTAACTCAGTGTATCCGCTACTTTATTAGCTTTTCCAGGGTGATACAGAATATCGCAGGCATAGTGCTTAAGGAGTTCCATCCAATGACGCTGTCTCATGTTCAATTCCTTTTGAAAGAATTAGTACCTTAAATTTTGATGGTCCGTATAAATCTGAAATTTCTCCTCACACAAGTAGTGTCTCAAAATCTTAACAGCAAAGATAATCGCGGCCAATTCCAAGTCGTGAGTCAGATAATTCAACTCATGCGATCTCAATTGTCGCGATGCGTATGCCACTACTCTTCCATGTTGCATTAGCATGCATCCCAATCTCCTTAGCAACGCGTCATTGTAGATCTCATATCCTCCCGGACCTGATGGGATTGTTAATACTGGGGCGGTCATCAACCTCTGCTTTAACTCTGGGAAACTCCTTTCGCACTTATCCATCTATTCAAACCTCGTTTTTTTCTTTAGTAACCATGTCAATGGTGTCGCTAATGCCAAAAACCTATCCACGAAGCGTCTGTAATAACCTAAGCTCCAAACCTTGGTTACTGTTGTCTGCCTTGGTCAATTCGTGACGGCTTTAATCTTTGTCGATCCATTGTAATTCCTTCCCCGGATACCACATTTCCTAAGAACGCCATTCGATGAAGCCAGAATTCGCACTTGCTGAACTTAGCGTAGAGTGCATGTTCCTTTAGGCTCCGTTCGTTTGGCGGAAAATATTCTTCTTTTGAAAAATATTTTTCCGGAAGTCATTTTTCTGTAAAGTGTTTTTATGGAACACAATTTTCTGGTGTTCGACTAAAATTTGAAAAAGTTTGAAAAATATTTTCTGGTGTTCGGCGACCAACGGCGGCGGTGACCAGCAAGCCGCCAAGCATTAGCGGCGACCAGCGGCGGGTCAAGGGCGGGTGGCGCTGGCGCCGGCAACAACCGGTGATCTGGCGGGCGATGGCGGTGACCGGCGATTAACTTCCTCTCCCACGAAAAACATTTTTCCTCCCATAGGCAATTTTGCCTTCACTTTGGAGGAAAATGATTTCCTTTTGATAAAAAAAGGAAATCATTTTCCTCAAAATAATGAAGGATTTGGGGGTGGGGAAGGAAATTATTTTCACACGGAAAACATTTTCCGCCCCGAACACCGGAAAATGTTTTTCGGAAAAATATTTTTTCGAAACAAACACAGCCTTAAAGTCCATAGAAATTTTTCCAAGTGTAACTTGTGCTTTGCGGAACTTTTCGAATATACCAGGATATTGTCTATGAACATGATTACAAATTGATCCAGAAATTCTTTGAATATCCTATTCATTAAATCCATGAAGGCTGCAGGGGCGTTAATCAATCCAAACAGCATCACCATAAATTCGTAGTGTCCATACCTCGTCCTGAATGCCGTCTTCGGCACGTCCTCCTTCTTAATTCTCAGTTGGTGATAACCTATCCTCAAGTCGATCTTAGAAAATATTGATGCTCCTTGCAGCTGATCAAACAGGTCGTCTATCTTTGGTAGTGGGTAGTTATTCTTAATGGTCACCGATTTAACTGTCTAAAGTCAATGGACAACCTCAAAGACCCATCCTTCTTTCTCACGAATAATACTGATACTCCCCATGGAGACGCACTCGAGCGAATAAAGCCTTTATCCAATAATTCTTGCATCTGAACCTTCAATTCCTTCAACTCTAACAACGACATCCTATAGGGCGCTTCCGAGATTGGTTCTGTTCCTGGAGCCAACTCAACCACAAACTCCACTTTTCTATCGGGTGGCAATCCCGGCAATTCCTGAGGAAAGACATCGGAGAAACTATGCACCACGGCTATGTCTTCTAGCATCAGCTCTCCAGCTGTCGAATCAACTATATTTGCCAGAAATCTTTAGCACCCTTCATCTAGCAGCTTAGTCACCTCAAGTAACGAAATCCAAGGGATCGAGGTTCCTCCCCGGTTTCTCACAAATTCGAATCTAGGATGCCCAACCGGATCAAATTGGATCACCCTATTACTATAGTCCATTACTGCTTTCTGTTTAACTAACCAATCCATACCAACAATCACATCAAAATCATACATAACTAAAACTGTCAAATCTATCCTTTCTTCCTTATCACCAATCATTATCTTACAATCAGGGCATCTAAACGCAATCAACACTTTATCATTCAATGAAGTAGTCACACATAGCATAACTTCAAGCGGTTTTGGCTTAATCCCAGACAATCTAACGAACTGCTCAAATAGAAACAAATGCGATGCCCCCGGATCAAATAAAGCATATGCAAAGCATGATCACAGAGAGAGACTGTACCTGTGACCATGCAGGTGCGTCCTCAGCTTCCCTCTTTGCCATTGTATATACTCATCCTTGGGCTAGCGACCTATTCTTGATTGGCGGCTGGATAGTCCCGATCTTATTTCCATTCCGGGGCGGCGGCGGTAGTAGTGCAGGTGACCTAGCCTACCTATTATTGGGACAGTCCCTCATCTGATGGCCTCTTCTGCCACATTTAAAACACGTCCCGCCCCTATTTAGGCAAGGTCCATTCCCATATCTCCCTCCACATAATCGACACTAGGTGTTCTGAAAGTGATTCGGCTTCCCAATATTTCTCTGAACAAGAGAGACAAAACGATTACTTCCCGTCATAGGTCTCTTCCCAAAACAACGGTTGTCCCAAGTTGAGGGCTTGCCGCGATCCAAAGGCGATAGCCCGATCCATCAAATCACGCTCGATTGCCTGAGCTTGGTCATAAATCTCATGATAGCCCCTCAAGTTTAGCAAGATCATCTGATTGCGGAGGTCCGCCTTAGTCCATCTCGGAACCTCCTAGCTTGTCCACTGGGTCCTCTACCATTCTTGAGGCAAACTTGGACAACCTTGCGAACTCGGCCTCATAACGGTCTACCGACATCTGACCTTGGTGAAGTCTCATGAATTATGCCAGCTTTTACTCCCGGGCACTTTTCGAGAAATACTTGCCGTTAAAAGTCTCAGTGAAAATGGTTCAAGTCGGAGCAGTACCAGCAAGGAACACTTGGCCTCTTGTAGCTCTCCACTAGTCGCTTGCATTTTCCTCTGGTATACTGCTAGGGTTACTTTTTGCTCTTGAGGTGCATCCCAAAGACCAAAAAGCTTTTTCTAGCTCTTCCACCCATTGAGGTGCAACCTCAGTATTACCTCTACCATCAAACTTCGGAGGTTTCAGCTTCAAAAACTACTCAACCAGCATAGACATTGCCCTATTTGCCTGTACTTGGCCCTAAGCGGGGTGCCCACCATTCACGTCATTCCCATTGTTTCCATTGACCCCATTAGCGATGGCTACAACGACCTCAGCAACAGCAGCGACAATAACATTCCACTTTTCAATTTGTCTACCCATTAAAATCCCAACTTCTTGTAGTGCCCTCAGAATTCCATCCACCCGGGGATCTCCACAACTCCAGCTTGTAGGACCACGCGACCTCGACCTCTTCCTCGACTGCTCATTCTCACCAGGTTCTTACACTCATTTACCTACTATAATTCCACTCAAGAATTAGAGATCTAAGTCAACTATACCAATCTAAAGCCCTAAGCAGTGAATTACAACAACAACTTACTAAGCAGGCGGCCAATTACAAACATCACTCAATCACAACCAACAGAGTTCGTGCACTTACCTCAAGTCCTGACGTACCTGTACTTTACATAGTATTACATAAAATCACACAGCAATCACAATCACACAGTTTGGGGTATGCAAGGCATACGAGTCTCCTTAACTAGCTACCCTAAAGTTATCGCTCCTTATCACTTCAAGTTTCGACCAACTTGGATCGAACTGACCTTGCTCTGATACCAAATCAACTGGGAATGTTACGCCCCGAACCCTAACAAGCTCGCAACACCCCTCGAAGGCCGTGTTAAACGCGACGTCCCAAGCCGCCATTCGCCGACCCAAACGAAACACACGAAGACAAATGCAAGTGGAAGCGGAAATTAAATAACCCAGACAAAAGATAAAGACAGAGGGATAGCACAAAACAATAATTTCATAACAATGAAAATCAGTCAAACACTAGGCTCCTAGTGTTACATCCACCATCATCATCAAAAAGGGACCGGTAGTAGAATAGGCTAGCTAACTGTACAAAAATGGGGCTCTACCAAAAGCTTTTAAGCCCGGCACCCAAACGCTCCTACGATGCCCAATCTGAATTGAGCTCTAAAGACTCCGACTCCATGTCGAAGTTGATCTCGATTAGCTCATCCTCATGCTCGGACTCCATAGGCTTCTCATCGGGCTCGGGCTCTGGTTCTTCAAATTCCTCCTCGAGCTTGGGGTCCGCAGCTCTACGGGTTCTAGTACGGGCTCGGGGTTGGGGTTCTCCAGTGGGTCGTCAGGGTCCGTCACCTCGCCATCAGGAGCATACTTATCCCGAGGCTCCCAATTCACTGCATCCTCACTAGCATGCTATAGACCTTCAAAACCACGAATTGGCCCAATAGTCTCTAACCCAACACGATGAAACCAAGCCAAGTAAGTGTGGCACTGTAAGTCCTCTAAGCATACATCTACCCAGAGTGTAGTGAGGTTCCTAATATAAGATGGTTGAGACCTATCGAATACTCAGTCTCCTCATGCACCATATGAATGGGGACTCCAAAACGCCTAGTTGGTGGCATGCTCAAGGGTGGAGATCTGAAATGGTTTGCATTATAGCAATGATAATAAATTTCGATAAGCAGATAACCTAAACCTCACATAGGCCAATATATACCCAGACAAGTTTCCACATGTAATCTAATCACCAACACATTTGAATCCACACAAACATACTTACCTCGCCTTAAAACAAGTGCCAACTCTACATATTAGTTAAATCACCATAATACAATAATAACTCAAAAACATAACATAAACACTCAAGCACCATAACCACGTACATTCACCCAATTCAACTAAACACATTTCGCATGCGTGTCCAACCAACTATCCACGACTCGCGTCAACATACCTCAGGTCTAGCCCTCCGATCAATCCAGGCTCAATGCCGCGTAATCACACCTTAGGTCATTTCTCTCAACCCGTGTAATCACGCCTCAAGTCCTTTCTCACAGCCTGCGTTAACACGCCTTAGGCCTAGCCCTCCGATTAATTCGGGCTCAGTCCCGCATAACCACGCCTCAGGACGTTTTCCTTGACCCACGTAACCACACCTTAGGTCATTTCTTACCTTTCTAACCACACCCGCGTAACCATACCTCAGGTTGGCGGCCCTCCGATCAATCCGAGCTTAGTCCCGTGTAATCACATCTCAGGACATTCCTCATGCACATACATCATAACACAATTCGCCATTCTAACATGTCATAATTCTCAAAAATTCATGCTCCCCACATCAGCCCACCGACCCGACATTCAAGTCGGCACATTCAAATATCCAATTCACCCACAAATGCCACGACAACCTAATCATCGAACCCATCTCAATCAATCAATAATTTAGCCACAATTCACCACAATTTAATCCACCAACTAGTTGCATTCACACATCAATCCTATTCCAAGTTTAGCCACTAAACTGATACTAAACAATCCCTAAATAAGTCCAAATAATACCCATTATACTAAGTAAGGTTTAAGGATTCACTTACCTAAGTTTGGCTCGAGAAAAATCGGCAAGGGGCCAAAATGGCCTAGTGGAACAGTGACGGGCTCGGCGCGGCACAAGCGTAACGGGCACGGTGGCCGGCCACAACTCGATATAGCCCTCGACCACCCCCGGGGCTCTTGTCCATGGCCAAACGAGTACCGGGGGCGGCGGCGGCGGCGGCTGGGCACAAAGACCGGCATGGCTGGGACGGCTCGGCCACGGCCAAGCGAGTGAGCGAGCGAGCAAGCGGCGACCGGCCCAGAGCTGGCTGGGACAGTCGGCAAGGCACAGGTAGCGACTAGGCCCGGTGGCCCGCGACACGGGTAATGGGCGGGGCGACCTGGAGGTCGGGACGGCGACAAGCGAGCGGTAGCGACAGCGATGGCGGCGGCGGCGACGGGCAACGATGGTGACGGCAGCCGCTAGCTGGGCCGGTGAGCCGGGATTATGACTTCACGAAGCATCGGGTGAGACCCACGGGCCGTACAACAACAAGCCGCCAAGGGCCGGGCAAGCTTAGGCTCACAAAGGGCGCTGTGAGTCATGAAGCTAACAAGGATCGGGACTGGAGCGACATTCTTATTTATGGTCTCATGAGTTTAACGCTAAGAAGGCCGGACACGTATGACATCAATGCACGCGGTAGAAAGCCTAGTCTAGGTGGAGGGCAGAACTCGCTTGGGCGGATCCGGCGATAGGCAACCACGAGGCGGCAGCGGTCGAGTAGGCACGTGGCCGGGCTGGCTGGTGATGGTGATGGTGACGGTAACGGTGGCGGCTGGTCAAGCGAGCAAAAGAAGAAGAAGCAGAAGCAAAGGAAGCCGCGGCCAAGAGGAAGAAGAAAGAAGAAAGAAGAAGAAAGGAGGAGAGAGAGAGAGAGAGAGAGAGAGAGAGAGAGAGAGAGAGAGTCTACATGGGGAAGAGGGGGAGGGATGTGACCCGGGAAGGGGGGGGAAAGAGAGAGAGAGAGAGAGGGGAGGGAGGGAAAAGTCAACGCAATGGGTGCAATCTAACGGCCTACGTTTGAACTCGAAATCAATACAATGGTCCATGAAAAATCCTAATTATAAATTAGGATTTGGTCAAAAGACATTAAATAAAACACACTATAAGGGAGGTCTACTAGTCCAAATCCGCACCTGGTCTAAATTTCACTTTTCACCAATTCTGAGCAATATCAACATTGGCCACAATAATATCAATACCGTCTAATTAAATTCATCACGAAACTCCAAAAATTTAATACAAAAGTTCGGGCTCTAAATAATGGCCAAATTCTATCGAGTACGATTCTAGCGAAATCTCTAATTTAAAAAAACCCAAGAGTGATCAGTTTCAAGCGAGATTTTGCTATAAGCACACTGACAAAATACACGCTTTATAAATCCCTTAAATGGGTCGAAATTCGGAATGTCACACATATAGTATCGCATATAATGAGTTTTTTGATAATTCTCCAATATTTAAGTTTTTTCACTTTAAACATTGGGAGAAAGAGTCGTAACTAGAAAATATAAAATGGCAAAAATTGGCCCCAGTAAAAAGTTATTAATTATTCCGACCACAAAAAAAAAAGTTGTTAACCACGTGCACAAGCCAGCTATAATCGAAACTTATGAATCACTCTAAATGAAATTCTGGTCTCATTCTCGTAGATAGACAGATACTTGCTTTCCTAAAATTAAAAACGTACTAATCGGGTGAAAATTGATTGCGGTAAGATTTACTAACCAAATCACCATATGAAAAGTTACTAACCTCATGGAGGAGTGGCTAATTGCGGATAGGTCTCAAGTTTCTAATCACTGAAATTTTCCGTCCCAATTTGGCTGGCTTCAGTATAATTCCTATGGTGAACAACTGATACACAAATTTCATTATTTCCTGACAACTCTAAGGACAACAAAATATCGAAACAACTCCCTCACCATCTCAAGATGATGAGCTTAACTTATTTATCTTACCCAAAGAACATTACGTTAACCAAAAGACACATTCCACCCGGAACTTCTAGTTCATGGTCAGTTTGGTGATGAGTGTTGCTCCTGGAGTTTGTTCTGGCAGCGCTATGCTGAAATGCGCCATGAGAAGCCAAACATGGCAGAGAAGCTCTCCTCCTCTGCTCAGGCTCTCGCAGCGTTCGTAACCTTTGCTTTGGCAAGCCACAGACATCAGCATTATCACCCAGACCTTGCCGATCAAGTCCCATTTCCTGGGGACTTCATTCAACTGGAACGTGAGATAGCATGCATCAAACAGCACCGACGTGCTCTTGTCTCCGTGCATCTTCCACGCAGGGAGGTGACGGTGAGTTTCCACTTTGAGCAAAAGATGGCAGACTTTGCACAGATCTGGCGACTCTCTCGACTTGTGCGATTTGTTGCAGCCGTTATCACCAGCGTGGCCATGTTCCTCTTCCTTAAATAATTTTTGCGCCCATTTGATGACCGATGAGATGCGGCCTTCCTTCTTTGACAGCACCGCTTGCTTGTCTTCAAGGAACTTCTGAGCATCGACCAAAGTGCTTCGTATTAGAACACCCCTGTCCCTGTTGGCAACATGGAAGGATGGAATACTAAAAGATAGAGCATGTACCGTGAGACCAAGTTACTCATCTTGCAGTTCACCTTGTCTTCCAAGATTTCGCCATGCATCTTACCGCGGTCCTTGTAGTAACTGAGCTCAGTGGCAATGTGCCAGATGATGATGCTCTGATCAAACTCCACTTCCACACTCCAGTTTACCTCAATGCAGTTTGACATCTTCAGTACCTCGCTCGCCTCCAGCTTAATACTCGCCAACCTGCTTCTCGATATGCTGGTCAATTCCTAATGTCTGACCTTTTCCGCATGTGACTGAAGATCCATTCTTTGAAGTTGTTCCTGAACTCTTTGTGACCGACATAGAATATTTTCTCCGCCTTCTTGACGAACCTGTTTAACCGATGACACTTGCGGAAGATCCTGTTTCCTTTACCGATAGAAAAGCTCAAGAGGCTGAACTGGGCCACCGAATTCTTCCATCTTTGGTTCGGGAAGAACCGGAGAAAAGTGATGGCAGATGAAATTGTGGATCCCTTTGGTTTCTGAAGTTGCCAGTGGTCGACCCAATCGGATTGAATTGCTAGAAGAAGCACGTAAATCTCTAAAAGTATAGTCACACTTATACAGATGTCAACTTTGGGGTAATTTTTCTTATCCTGAAAGGAGAATAATACCAGCACGGCACAGGGCACCAAGAGACCGATGACCCAACGAATGATGCCCCAAGCATAGTTCAGCAACGGTGCCTTGGTGTAGAGCAAATCGTACATGAACTTGAGCTCGATCTCCATGATCTTAAAAACCGTCACCGAATCCAAGTCCATGAAAATGCGATTACTGGTGGCCAGGTCGCGGAGTTGAGGATCAGGCCCATGAAGAGAAGCTTGAACATCTTGAACAATTTATAGGCTTTGACCAGAGTCTTTTCATCATCGGAGGCTTGACCGCCACCGAGAGACCCTCCGTACCGAAAAACTCTCGACCTCATCGAATCGACCGATAACCCTCCTCTTTCTTCAGAACGTACTGCTCCATTTTCCTGGGGTATATGGGACCAGATTTGGGAAGCAAACGCATCGAATCTTCGAGTCGATCTTTGCTTGCCAAGTACAAACACAATGTCCTCTCAGCATATTTGATGAACCCCACCAGGATCATACCCTGTGCTATCAACGACAGAGTAGTCCCCGACAAGGCCATATAGTAAATGTAACCCGCTAGTCCTACCTGGACGCAAAGCCGTGCCAACTGCCTAAGCCATAGCTCGTTGTCCGCCTGGGCAAATGCGGTGATTGTGTCGGGCCCGCCCAAGTGGCAGAGAAGGAACGGCACCCAGAACGCTGTGATCTGGCTCTGTGGATCAAATGTCCCCTTAGTTTCCTTGATGTTGGCCAGGCGGTTCGAGAGGACGCCAAGCATTACGGTTGCAACGGACTCAGCCAATAGGTACATCGTCCAGACCATGAATTGGATCCGCTTACTGGAGATGGATTTCCTCTTGCTGCCTTGAGTCGCAAGGGTCAATTGGAGAAAAGAGCTGAGGAGGATGAGCAACCGTAGCTGCCACTCCTTCCACAGTTCACGAGTGTTTCGGGGGAGCAGCGAAAATCCCATGTTTGAACTTGAAACATCAGCACCGCAAGGCGCAACGATTGGGGCAACGTGTCAAAGAGCAGTCAAAATTAGGATAATATATGGAGAGGACAGCAAGGCAAAACAGCATTAGCCTCGAATTTACTTCAGCGTCATCATCATAATTGCCACCATTTTGTACGCATTAACTTCGGGATAGGAATCAAATTCAGAAGCACCTCTTTACCCTGCATAACCTTACAAGGAACAAAAAAGCAATGCGCTTTTCAAAACATCTGCAACACAGCACTCGCGGCACCACTTTCGGATGCATAATTTTCACGTAATTCTCTGCATTTGCCCAAGGGGGAAGTAAAGCAACAAAGTCAAATTCCAACATTCATACTAGCTTGAGTATAATCTGCCTTAATTGAGAAGATCAGAATATAGGCCAAGTGTTAAAAGTTTGGTTTCTCAATCATGGCTTAAAATTAGAATCTTATGAACTTCACTCTATTCACTGTGATTTTCACACTCTGTCCAGCACGCATCACCAGCCTGACATGATTCATGTGGAATATAGACTTCACCTATAACAAGTAAAGATGCACTAAAAGGCCAAAAGAGGGTGATAAATGCTCACTCCAAGTTGAAGCAATCTTGATGCATTGAGTTGATTGCTTTGATTCCAAGCTACTTCTTTCATTGGTGAAACTTTCTACAAAACAAGATCTCTAAGCTGAAACTCTAAAGGTCGTAGTTGCTTATTTACACAAGATTTTGATCTGACTTTGTGCAATCCAAAGTACCTCTCTAACAACTCATGTGACATTAGACGAAATCTTAATCATTTCTAGCCCAGTCAATCTCCTCTCGCCAACCTCCTCCCAACAAATAGGAGATCTACACTTGAGTCCATATAAGTGGAACTCAACCACATGCAAGTGATACTCCAGCTACCTGTATAACCAATTACACATGCTCTCGGCGTGATGCCCCAAAACGTCACATACAACACATGTTTCTTTATAATCATATCCACTTTTTACATCTTTAACACATCCTCTTGACCAAAATACAAAATAACAAAGTGATGGGAAGGGTTAGGGTCACCTATCTCCTATACTATACTCCCATGCTCAAAAGGTAGCCTGCACAAAACACAAGATGGTCGTTATAGGTTGATAACTTCCCCCTCCGTTGCATCGTCATCAACATCACCATAGAATCTCCTCATTGGACCAATTAACTCACCGTCAAGGTTTAGGTACCAAGCAACAAATCGCTAGGGAACCCAATCCATCAAACCCACATCAACTCACATTGTAGAACTACACTTGGTATATACTACTTCAGACTCAAATACAAACACACTTTCGTAAACACTCGCCTAATACATAGGAACTTTGAAATGCAAAGTCAATGGTAGATCTATCCTACACGTCCAGTAAATGAAATCTCTAGTTTTAAGTCAAAAAACTGTCTTACCACTTAACCTAGTACAAACAACATGAATACATAGCAAGAAAATATGTTTGTCTAGTGCATGAGCAAATATTGTACTTTTCCTATTATGATACGTGAAGCAACCGAATAATAATGTGGAATAATAATGCTTCACTCATATAAATGCATTAGGTTCGTTACTTCTCCTCCCGAGCTCTCTTGAGACATCCCATACAAGGAATCTTAACTCCGAGACATTCCGGTACACCCTTTGGGACATCCCAACCTATGGGGTATCTCGACTCCGAGGCATCCAATAAACCCTCCAAGGCATCCCAACCTATGAGGCAACCTAACACACGCGGTATCGTCACCATTAATTTACTAGCGATGAAAAACATATTCTTCTCATGCAAGTCATGATGAATAAGTATTTAGATGCATTTCAATACATACACTCACGTTCTTGCTTCATCGTATATTCCCCAAAGCAATGAATTAATCAAATAAACAAGTAAGAAGCAACATGTGATTATACTCAATAGATGGATATACTCAAAAGATGCAGTTAGTGGTTATGTTAGTATGAATATAAGCAATTGAGTGAATGTATTCTAGCAATTGAATTTACTCAGAGAGTGGATATTTTAAGGAAGAGAATCGGATCACACAAATGAAAATATTCAGATTTAGGAAGTGAATTTGAACAAACAAAATATATTTAGAAAGTGAATTTGATCACACAAATGAACGTATCAGACTCAAAAAGTGAATTTGAACAAACAAACGAATGCATTCAGGAAGTGAATCTAATCACACAAATGAACATATTCAGACTTAGGAAGTGAATCTAAACAAACAAACGAATATATTCAGGAAGTGAATCTAATCACACAAATGAACATATTTAGACTCAAGAAGTGAATTTGAACAAACAAATGAATATATGGCGGATATTCCTACAATAATTGAATCTGATATTACAAAAATAAAATTTCCAATGTCAGAAGATTTACAATCCAATTAAGATGAATATACTCAAACAAGTGAATATATTCAACCCGAATTATAAGCTAACTAAATAATACTTAGCTTTATAACTTAAGTATTATCAATGAGCACAAAAAATTCTCGATGTCACATAAATATGTTTATGAAAATTCCGGATGTCACACTTGTCATGTCCTCCAAGGTGTGAATAGTTCTCTCTGACTATCGGCTGCTTGGGAAAGCTGTGCTTGATTGAAGAACACTAAACTTTCATGCTAGTTGAATTAGGACGTTCATCATCATGAAATTTAATGCTGTTGCAAAGGTGCAATTTGATTAAATTGCATGTTGCCATGATTGGGATTGAATCCATCCCGTTTGCCTAGTTTTCATACACAAGGTCTATTGATCGATTGAATTGGATTCGCCCTCGTTTCCTTGTTTTGAAACGTACCTGTTGGCCTGTCTTTTCTTTTTGAACGATGTCTGATATGGATTGGATTCCTCCATCGTTTGATGCTTTGCATATTTTGGGAAAGACACGGATCAAACACAACCCAATGGAGTTAAGTCATTGTCCGCCCCGTGATGGGACAATTTCATCTAAGGGCGGAACAAACGGGATTTTTTTGGTTTTCAAAGCATAAAAAAAGACTATATGTTTGGTGTCTGTCTCCTTTCTTGTGCTCTTTCGGCTTCTTTTTGGTTGTATAGATCCTGCTGACCCTCTTTTACCCCACCGGGACATTTCTATGTCCTTGTTGGTTTAGAGATGGGTTGGGCTCTAGGTTGTATTTGGATATTTGAAAAGTTATACATTTACTTACTTTTACCAAAAAAAAAAAAAAAAAAGACTATATGTATATTAAAATAGGAATGCATGTGATATTGCATGAAAGAACTTCACCAAAGGACATGATATCCCCACGTATAACCGAACCCTCGTATCTCTAACTTTGACTTTCGTAGACTAGGTGATCTTTAGATGACTAGTCAACTTCCTCCTAACACCTAGAATTTTATCTCCCACGGCTCCTCGGATAGCTCCGGCATTGGATCATCGTAGCTCACCTTTGTTGACACCTATTTTTAGTTTGCCCAAAATTAATTATGCAAAATTTAGAAATTAATTTTTTAATTCCTAAAACAAAAAATATTCCTATTTAAGTGCATTGCATATAGAAATTAGGCATATTTGTGTTAATAGGGTCTATTAAAATGTTAATTAAAATTTAAAATAATAATAATAATAAATAATAATAATAATAATCTATTTTAAATTTATTATT